>JBAMBE010000361.1:7153860-8368290 GCA_037043585.1 Drosophila mimica | reverse complement strand
ATGTATTTGCTGTGTGTGTGATTGTTTTTTTTTTTATTTTTATTTTTTTAGACGCCCGCTTTTTTGTTCTGGTTATTTGTTGTTGTTGTTGTTGTTGTTGTCGTCATCGTCGCAGTGCGTTGAAATAATTCGCCACGGGGTAGATGTGTAAATGAGCAATTTTTATTTATGTTTGTGCGCATTTTTATACAGATTTGAGAGGAGCCGCCATTCATATTTGTATGTGTGTGTGTGTGTGTGTATGTACATACCACACATATGCATATATCTATGCATACACATGAACTTAAGTGCATGCACATGTGTGCATATGAAAATGCGTGTTTCACATAATTACTATTATTATATTTCGTACATAAGAAAAGAATGCGTTCTGTTTTAAATATCCATTTACATATTTTCATATATTTTTTTTACTGAAATATCTATTAAATTCTATGCGCTGCAGTTGGCTCCAAAAATATCAGTATTTCCATGCGGAGCTTGTGTTTTATTATATCTTCAAAAATGCAACAAACTGTGTAAATTCAATTTCTGAATATGTCATACAGGAAATAAATTATCTCCTTGTTCCAAATTTTCATATTTACTTAATAAAAAGTCTGTCAAATACTATTCGCTGCAGTTGGCATCAATTAGTCAATTAACCATCAAGTAGAATATTCGAATCCTTGAAAATTGTAGTAATAAAAATTCATAATAAAGTTTGTTAAATGTTGTCTAACAAAGGTATGGGTTTTATTACACTATAACAACTGATGTTTGTATGGCTATTTTTGCTGTATTCTCTTTTCCAATTAAAAATAATATAAACTATATAATTCTACAAAATTATGTCCCGAAAACAGGACGTTAATAAACTTAAGACGCCAGCACGCCCAACGAGCACTTGAATCATAAGAACATTAGGGATATCTCCTATACAATTCAAGCTAAAACAAGAAACCAGCACAAAACCTAAGCTGGCAGCAGAGAGTGCGAGAGAGAGAGAGAGAGAGAGAGGTACTGAGAAGATAGATATATAGATAGATAGATGCATGCATATGCCTGCTAGATAATCTTAATCCTTCACACAATAAACGGTTGCCTGCGTGGCAGCCTGTGTGGCACTACTGTGCCGCCTCCTGCCTCTGGTAGTTAGCTGATCCTGTTTGCATGCTGCGCCCTTCACAGCTTGGCTCGCTTTGTCACATTACGGATTTCCAGTGGCCGCAACGGATCGTCCTTTTGTTTTAAATTAGCACGGCATGTTGCACATGCGGCAAGCAGCCTCGCTTCACCCTCGTTGCTCAGGCCGCAATCGAATCGCATTTATGATTTGAGTATTTGAGTTGCCGACGGCAACAGCAACAACAAACTCGAGGCAATGTACAAGCGGACCTGAGTGCTTCCGACAATTTGTCAATGCAACAATCTCAATTGTTGTACATATCAACAACAGCAACAACAACAACAACAACCGAAATTAGCTAAATGGCATTTGTGGTCAAATGCAATGATAATAAATTAATATACATGATTTTTGCAGCAGCGTCTATCGAGAATAATGTAAACTAATTAGTGATAAAAACTGTCAGCGGCAAATAAATTGAATATTTTACATTTACGAACTACTATGAACACAATTTGCAGTTAGATAGTCAACACATATTCGCCCCCAGGCTTCCCCCACTCTCCCCTCTTCCCAACCCTCCACAGTCGGCTCTTTGTGCCCCCATCTATTTGGCATTGTTGTCGTCTTTTTGTGGTGCATTGAAAGCTATTAAAGTAAATTGCAATGAGCGGGGCCCGGTCCCAGACCCGGACCCGGACCCATGACCAAGTCATACCTGCGCTCATGCGAGTATCTCGTATCTCTCCAACTATACAATGTGAGTACACATGTATATCGTATCTCCACGTATTACCAATAATACATATTGTTGTTGTTGTTGTTGTTGTCGCTGTTGCCGCTGTTGCGTTGCAGCCAAAGACTTTGCGGAACTTCTGCGGCAGGTCTAATTGCGATTTAATGTCTTTTCGGCTTTCGTATGAAAGTGCTTCGGTAAATGTTAAGCCGATAACACAACTACCGCCCTTATCAATGCTGGCATAGGCCAAATTAATGGAACTGGCTTGTAGGTGTGCGACTAAATGCCACATATCTACTCCACTCTACTCCACTCTGCTCTATTCCACTGGTCTTGCGACACAGTTTCGTCTTTTTCTTTTTCTTTATTTTTTTTTTTAATTTTTATTTTTATATTTTTGTTATGTTTTTTTTTTTTAGAAACGAGATACTTGGCCATCATTAGCGACTGTGTTTTTTTTCGTACCACACTGAAATCACTCACGTGAAACTAGTACAGCTTATCGTACTCAATAATATATGCGACAGTTCTACATAATTGCTTACAGGTATTAAGTGTGGGGTCACACAGATACAGATACCTTCACTTCAACTGTCCGTAAAGATATTGTGCAACATTGTGAATATGAATATGAATCATGGAAACCCAAGACTTGAATCTCTGCTTGTACTTTTCTAAAATCATATTTAGTTTTTTCCGACTTAAATCTTTGCGGCACATTTTTCTAAAAACAAATTTAGAACATCCTGAATTAAGAATTGATTAGAAATTCGAGTTTTAAATTGTCCAAAGTATCCTTAATGATTATATATAAATCACGAAAATCCAAGACATAAATCGTTGCTTGAATAAGATTTTAAACTTTCCAAACTAAGAATTGTTCAGATAGTTGATTTGGTATTGCTAAATGATAAGTTATAATAATATGTAAAATGAAGACTTAAATCCTTCCCGAAATAAGAATTGTTCAGCAATAAAAAATATAATGTTTGAAATGCTACAGTCAGGATTTGCTTTTAAGTAGGTCTATTAAGAAGATGACTTTTATAACTAAAATTAATGGTAATGAACGTATTTGCACACTTAACGCTATCGATTGGTTATCGATAATATAACGAACTGCAACAAATATATGTGCGAGTCCAACACACACACACACACACACAAACAAACATAAAAGCGGCACGAATTCGTTGTGCATTAATTAGACATTTTATAGGTGCAACACGGCGTTAACTGAACGCCTTTAGCAGTTGGGGCCACAGTGCCCAGACGTTGTCGGCATCAATACCACAATTATTGTTTAGGCCTGGTCAACAACACAGACGAAACAGAAAAGAGTAAAAAAAAAGAAGAAAAATAAAGGCCAAATGCAACAGCAACCGCAACTAAAATGTTGCCAGTGAAGTGTCCATCGGTCGTTGAGTGCACATATTTCGCATGGATTCGATAACTTACATTAATTTGATGTATACACACACTGGCACACACGCACACACACACACACACAGTCATTCTTCAGTATGTACTTTATACCACATGCAAATAAGCCAATATGCATGTGGCAACCGCGAATTGCCAACTAACTAACCAACCAGCCAAGCAAACCAACCAAACCAAACCAAACCAAACCAACCAACCAACGAAGTGAAGCCAACAGCAGCCAGCGTCCAATGCGAGCAGCTATCAATGGGCCAATATGAGCCACGTTATAGCCACAAAGAAGATGAAGTCGCTGACGAGGCGGAGGCTGTTGCAACTAAAAACGAGGCAAGAGCTCGAGTTGACGTTACCATTTCATTATGCGCAATCGCGTCTGCGACCGGGTTTAAACCTACTCGGAATAAGAGTTGACGTATATCAGTCAAATTAACCAAATGCTGTTAGCAACAATTTTGCCCACATACACTGCGATAAATTGAATGCATTTTCTTTTAGACACTCGTAAATCAAGCGCTGAAAGTTTAAAGTTTAATTTCGCTTTAATTGGAATCGATTGAAGTTTGAACTTAATAATTGTTAGAATAATTTATTTATTTATTAATATTAATTGTACCCAATTTGTATGCAAATAATACTATAAATAATACAACAAATATGCAAATAAGCTGTTTGATTCAAGTAGAAACTGACTTAAAATAACTTGAAAGTGATTTTAAGTTGCTCTTTTCAGTTTTGACTTAAGTAACTTTGGTTTTCGGTACATCCCCGTTTAGAAAAGACTTGAAAGTTATTTTTAACTGAGAATAAAAAGTATTTTTTCAATGCCTTCAATATTTAGTAACATATTTGGTGCAGTGTACTCGTAATCGTATTTTTAAAGGCGTTTGCATTTTTCGCCAACTTCAAAGAATTCTTGGAAACTGCACAAAGCTCGCTGCTGCTGCTGCTGCTGCTGAATAACAGGGCCCATGGAGCATAGCGTGGCATAACCATGTTCCCAAAGCACTCCTCTCATTGCCCCTCCCCCCGCCCCTGTGTCCAGCAGCTAAGCATTGTCTATGTGTGCTTTGCTTTTGGTTATGAATACAGCAATGCGACAACACAAAAAGACGTCAACAACAGCAACAACAACAACAACAACAACAACAACAACAAACACGGCGATAAATGTTATATACACAGATGAACACCGAGATGCGAACTGTAGTCCACTGATGATGATGGTGATGGTGATGATGATGGTGATGGTGATGGGTTAACCTGGGCATGGCATGGCCTGGCCATGGTTTGGCTTACTTTGTGCAGACGTTACAGGTTACATTGAGATGTTTTTCAGTCTGTATGTGTATGTGTATGTGTATGTTTGCTGCTGCTGCTGCTGTTGTTGCTCGGGTGTGTTTAAATTGAAAATTCCCGATTTGCACACAGTCACAGATGCGCTTAATTTGCACCTCTCCAAATGCATAAAAAGCAAAAGACCGGACCAAACTCCAACTCAGCACCCTGCCCCTGCCCCTTCGTCACTCCATTCTTTCTTTGCTGCTGCTGCTCCCTGGCTGCCAAGCGTGGCCGACTTCTTGCCAAAGTCACGGCTGGCAATAGTACGCTTGAAACGGTTGTAACCACGGATATGCCATGGATGTGACGACTCTTGTTGTACCTTGGTCGACTACAGTTGTTACTCTCTGCCTCACCATATAGAAATATATATATATATATATATATATATAGCTCCAGTTCTGTGCTGAGTCTCTGCTTGATTTCCATTACCTTTGCTTGGGCATTGTTAACTTATTAAGTGGTTACCTTTGTTGTCGCCTTTATTGTTGTTGTTGTTGTTGTTGCTGGAGCTGGGCTTTATATGTGTTAATGTTTATGAGCCGCCTTTGGCACGGGGCTAAGCAGAACGGTGATCGCACTCCAACTGCTCTAAACGCTGCCCACGCAGCCGCAGCGGTTGGGTGACAAAGTGCCACAGATTTAAACAGCGCAGCGGGAGATTTTGATATTGAGTCGGCGCAATCGATGAGATCGGGCCAAAGATTCATTGATGGCAATCGATGCGGCTTGTTGACATAAGCGCCGCCATCAATTGAAACTCTGCCTCGGATGGCAACAAATATTCACTTCCTTCGCTGTCTCACTCGATTTTCTCCCTTTCTCTCTCTCTCTCTGTCTGTTGCAGTCCCACGGTGATCGTACGGATGACGAGATGCGCGACTGTGATTCCGTTGACGGGGAGCATCATCAGCTGAGCGCCAAGGCGGCAATTGCAGCGCGGCTCAGTCACACAGTTGCCGGCGGCGCTGGCCTCAACTTTGCCAGTCCAGAGCAGCAAACAGATCTGCCACTCAGGTGAGTAGCACCACATCATAGCTCTGGCTATGATTGCAATAATCAATATATCAATGTATCAATATGTATGTGTATGTGTGTGTGTGTATGTGTATGTGTATGTGTTTGTCTATTGGCAGCCATCATCATCAGCTGCCGCCGAATCATCCGCTCAACGCCCTCGGCAGCTTTATGAGCATCGGCGGCCTACACAGCATTCCAAATCTGCAGCACAGCGATGTCCTCGAGAAGCTCAAGATGCAAGTGCGCGACATGAAAGTTGGCCTCATGGTGAGTGTACAAAATAAAAAATAAAAATAAAAAATAAAAATGAATGAATGAATGAATGAAATAGTGAGATAAATCAACGTGAATACAACCATAAATTATGAGCCAGTCCATGTAGAAAAAAAATAGTCATCGTTTTGTTGGTTTGTATTATTGAAATAAAAAAAAAAAATAAATAAAAAAATTGCTTATTTGTAATTTTTAAGCTATGACAGATTGATCACATTTTGATTAGAGTGTGCCACATAATAGTTGATTAATTATCTTTTTTAATGCACCACACATTTCGTGATAGTAACTAAAATTAGCATGAATAGACAACATTTTTAAATTAAGAACTAAATTTGGCCTTTAACATTATCTGTGCTGATGTGAGTTAGTTGTTTTTATAATAATTACAATAGATAATAATTAGTGTCAGCATCCATTTAGACAACTTTAAAGGCAACCGATTATTTAGCATATATAGCATATATATATATATAGTAATCAGGTCAGATTTCATTAAAATTCCTTTTGTTTGACGACACAAATTATAATAATTTAATTAAATTATAACACAAATTATGTGGATGTATTTTTATTATTTTTTTATTACATACTTTCATTAGCTTTTCATAGAAAATATGCCGTGTCATCGATTCATATGAAATCGGTTGAAGTTTTTATTCAATATCATTTTCAATTAATATTGAGATTTACTTTAAATTATTTGATGTTTGATTTGAAATTTTAATCGAACAATCGAAACAATTCGAACATAAAATAATTCATTTCTAAAAAAAAAAAAATTAATCACAATTTTTGCATAATCTTGAAATTGAGCTCAAGATGAGTTCGGACGCTTCTTACTGGTTTCGTTTGTTTACGTCTGCGTTGCAGGAGCAGGACTATGCAGCAGCGGCACATGCCGCAGCCTTTGGCGCCAACATGCTGCCCACAACGATCAGTACGGCGTTTCCAATGCCGCACAATTCGGTGGCAGCGGCTGCGGCAGCTGCATCCTTTGGCCATGCCACAAATGTGAATGCCAATCCGGTGCCGCCAGCCAGCAATGGCGCCAGCTACAATGGTGGACCCACAGGTGGACATGGAACAGGAGCAGCTGCTAGCGTTGGCAACAGTGGAGGCACAGGAGCAGCAGGTGCTGGAGGCAACATTGCTGGTGTTAACAACAGCAACAACAATAACAACAACCACAATAACAACAACAACAACAACAATGCCGGCAATGGTCATCCCTTTTCATTTGCATCGCCAACAGCGCCGAGCAGCACCAAAGAAGGTTGGTATGGGGCTATGGGATTTAGAGTGTTTAACTTGTGAACTCAGCGCGCCACTTTGCAGCTAATTCCGCATCAAATTCATCGACGTCCAGCGAGGCATCCAATTCATCGCAGCAGAATAATGGCTGGAGCTTTGAAGAGCAGTACAAACAAGTCAGACAGGTTAGTGTTAGTCAATTTAATCTCTTTGCAAACAAGGCAACCCAAACCGAAACCCAAACCCAAACCCAAGTCCAGGCCAGGCCAGGCCAAGCCAGGCCGGGCACTCGCTGCCAGGGGCCGGGCCAGCCCAGCCATTTAGGCAAACTATCAATTAACGGCTAATAGCCAACATCTTGACCATATGTGTGTGTGCGTGCATATGTGTGTGTGTGTGTGTGTGTGTGTGTGTTAGTGTGTGTGTGTGCAAGTAGTCAAGAGGGGGATGCGCCAAGTTTTGATCTCGTTTTGACGCTTCTGCCCCGAAGCTGTTCACATGCAATAAAAAAGTGTACGGCGTTTAGTAGTTCCGGTTTTGTGCTTGCCGCTTACCGGCTTGCCGCATGCTGCAATTGAGCAATTAATGCTCGCACATCTTGAGCCGTAATTTTGGTGAGAAAAGAGCCAGTTTTTTTTTTTTTTTTTTTTTTGGTCTGGATTCATTTACTGTTTCCCTAGATGCTGTGCCTAGTCTAGTTTGAACTTTTACGCATGGCTGCGGAGCCAGCGTGAAATTTCCTCAAGAAGTGCACAATCTGGTAATTAAAATTCCGAGGTCGTCTCCAATACTAAGATGCTGTTGTTGCCAAAAAAAAAAGGTAGTAAATAAAAATTGTTGCGCCGCCGTGTGAACCGCAACAGCTTTGGCCCTGTGGGCCATAAAAACTAAACTTCGATTAACTCGTAGAAACACCCTCGACGACGCTGGGGCAATTCATCAAACGGGGCCCGCATTCTCTATGCACTATAAAATAAAAACTTTGACCCCCTCGCAATGCAAACACTGCCCCACGCAGTACCCTTTATATGTATGTATATACACATATATATATTTTTGGTGTATGTATCTATGTGCCGCGCCGCTTCACGCTTAACACCTTCGCTTACACACAGCGGCCAAGAAGATGTGTGCCTCAAACCGGCTTAGCCAACACCCAGCTGTGCCTCTCTTACTCTCTAGTAGGTGTTGGGTTGGTTTTGGTTTTGGTTTTAGTTGTGCTGTTCGCTTGCCTAATCCCCTTAGGCAGATTCGATTCATGCCACAACGTTGCCGTTTCTGCTGCTGCTGCTGCTGCTGCTGCTGCTGCTGTATTCGCTGCTCACCCGCAAAATGGCGGCTTTCATTAATTGTGAAAATGTGGCCGCTACTCAAAACGATAATTATGTTAATTGAGTGAGTAGCTGCCGCATATGAAAAGCCATTTTGAATTTGTCTGCCACATCGCGCAATGCCAAAAGAAAATCATTGTTGTTGTTGTTGTTGTTGTCATTGTTGTTGTTAGTGGTTCGCAGAGCTGAATGGTCTGAGGAACTGACTGAGGATTGACTGCCGCCCCACCGATCTCGCGCCAGACACCCATCTATACATCCATCCATCCATCCAACCATCCATCCATCCAGCCATCCGTCTGTCCATCTGTCCGTCTATCTATCTCATCGCACAGACGAAGACGAAATATTATTTTGGTATTTCTTCCTCGGTTGGTTTCTGTATGATTTCTTTTTATTTTATTTTATTTTATACATACAATGTTGTATGTCGTTTTTGTATGCGGTAGTCTACATAGTTGGTTGGTTTGCTCTCATTAATCAATGTCAATTATCTGTACATACTGAATAATTATGCTTAATTATAGACAGCAAAGCATTTTCCAATATTATTTTATTTTAAACCTATTTCTCTATTTCTCTTTTGCCTCCTAATCTATTTCAATTCTAACAACAAAATATTTCCTCATCCGCCGCGTTCTCAATTGCAATTTTCCATTCCACATTCGGATTATGAAACTTTTGCGCATTGCGCTTATTATTTAGTGTTAATAATTATTAAATGTATTACTAATTCGTACAAAGGCAATGAAATTGTTAGATTATTGCCAGCAAACGTTCTAAAATAATTAAAAACAAAGGCACAAAATTAATTACTGCTGAAATTGCTTTAGTTTATTGAAACTCACATTTTATCGATCATTCTAAAAAAAAAAAACGCCAAGTTGTCAAAATATGAAATTATTAATTATATATTATTTGATAATATTATTTAAATTATCTAAAAATATATAATATATTTTTGTTCCATATGGACTGAGTTTCGATGAATCAAAATTGCAGTCAGTCGATATTTGAATAAGTTTTGTAACGCTTTTAATCAGCAAGCACTGTACTTGCTTCAAGATATACTTAAATCAACAAAGGCAATAAAAAATAAAGAAAAATACGAGACCCCAACGAATTTCAGTTAATTAAAGTGAACAAAGCAAAAATCTGGTCAACAGATTTTCAATAACGAGTGTGAAATTCTTAAATAAATATGTGCACAAGATGACACACTCACAAATATACAATACCTAATATATATATATATATATATATATATATGAGTGTGTGTGTATAATTTTGTAATGAGCATGTGTAAACGAAACTGGTCAAATTATGAGACACACGAAACAGTTCAACTTGCAACGGGATCGTTGCTATATAATTTTTAGTAGCATATCCATTGGAAACCTTGCACTTTCAATGGCATCTGCAGTACGCTGATAGTTATAAATTACACACAAACACACACACACACGCACACACACACACACACACAGAGACATACATTAACACATACTTTGATCTGGCAAAACGCATTTGAGAATTCCCAGAATCAAGGATTCAAATTTCAAGCATAGCCTGCACTTTTAGGGACTAGTCCAAATTGCTAGCGACAAATAAGTAAGATTATTTTTATAACCGAACCCAAGGCGATGTCAAAGTACATCTGTGTGTGTGTGTGTGTATGTGTGACATGTGTCCTCAAGAGCAAGAACAGTTACTTGTATATATATATAGATACATATATATATCTGTGTAGTTATAAAAACGATTATGATTGGTCTAGAGAACTTCTGTTAGGGGATTTTATCGTTTTATTGCCGAGCGCAAAGAGAGGATCAGCGGATTTGTTGTCGAGGAGTAGCCGGTGGTGACCTGTGGACTGTGGCTGTGGCTGCTGCTGTGATGCAAGTAAAGCCTGAGCCCTGAGCAATTCTCGGATTTGGACTTGGGCGGCGGCAGGTTTGCCACAAGGGTTGCCCATGCCACGATTTGTTTCTGTTTTTCACAATAACCGAAAAGCGGACTTCATTTTTATGAGAGGTACATATTATTAATGCACACACACACGCACAAAAACACACACACACACACACACACAGCTACAGACACGCTGGCAGGCAGGCGGGCAGCCAGGCAGGCAACGCACACAAACACATGGTAATCGAGATGCGTGCGTACATGTGTGTGTGCATGTGTGTGTGTAAGTGTGTGTGTGATTGTGTGTGTGTATATTTTGTTATTTTGATTTGAACACTAAGCATACGGCGTCGACGTCAGCGTCGATTGTCGATTGCTGCACTCGACGAGATACGTTAAATATTTTTAGTTGATAAACGACCTTTGATGGCGTTGCATCGTCGCGTTGATCGATCAATGTGGCTGCATTCTGCGTGAATAAAATTCTCCTCGACGACATATAAAAATCAAAAAGCGGCTAACATTCATTAACATATCTAGAATTGATTCAATAATTGATAACTTTACTTAATTGTGCCGGTGCTGGAGTTGGTGTTTGTGCGTGTGCGTGTGTGTGAGTGTGTGTATCTGTGTGTGGTTTTGCGTGCCCCTAAATTGCCAATATGCTCATCTCGGAGGATCAAATACAGGAGGTATATTCATCAACAACAACAACAATAACAACAACAACAACAACACACACATGACGATCATAAATTGCATATTTTGCAATTTCATTGGCATATAAAAAATAACGCAGCAAAAAACCAGATATATATGAAAACTTTAATTAAAAAAAAAAAAACGAATTTTTTTTTTGTTTTTGCCTCGAGCTCGTCAGATAAAATAAATGCCAAAAAGCATTAAACGTAAAACAACTTGAAGTTGAACTTCAATCAATTCCTGTGCCTGTCCAAAAAGAGAAATATATACATGAAATACGCATACAAGTAAAAAACTGTATGGTTGTGTATGAGTGTGTGTGTGTGTGCATACACATATGCATACATATACAATAACTCTTGTGGGCGTCGTGCATCATAAAAAACAGTCAGCCAGTCGAAGTTGTGAGTTGTGAGCTGCAGTTGCAGTTGACTCGGAGTCGGAGTCGTAGTCGAACTCGAAGTCGAAGTTGGGGGCAATGGCAATGAATCGACGACGCTTGGCAGCTCGTCAGTCTCCATCTGCCCCTCGCTCTCTCTCTCTCTCTCACTCTCTCTCTCGCACTCTCTCCCTCTCTCTCTCTGTCTCTCTGTCAGGCTCATCCTCTGCGTGGCAACTTGTTGAACTCAAGCTTTAGATCGGAAGAGCGCGACTTTGACTCCGACTCCGACTCCATCACAAGTTACTGTTGTTTTTGTTGGAGTGTTGTAACTTCAGTCGCGTTTTAAATCATTTATGCGAGTGGGGAAGCAGAAGGCAGTTCATCATCATTCGCATTGACTTAGAATGTGCACCAACAGACTGAAACATGGCCAAACGGCAACAGCAACAACAACAACAACAACAACAGCAAAAGCAGCAAAACTCAAACTTAAATCTTCCATCAAGCATTTGTTCCTTTGCCTTTGCCTTTTCCTTTGCAGTAGGCGGAAGGTATGATGAATTCCAAATTTGATGAGTTCACTCAGATGTTGTCATTAATTTTATACACATACATCCATAGCTAGGCCTGGGATGTAGATGCAGTCTTAGTTAGGACTCTGTAATCATTTTACTAAAGAAAGAAAGAAAGACAAAAAAAAAAAAATGCTAGAGGAAGTTCTCTTGGCGAATGGGTTAAGGGTCAAAGTGTGCACACGAGGAGCCGCAGTAGACAACCGCATACGAAATATGAATAATCATGAAAATGCTGCTCAACCATCAGCACATTATCCACGATTATGTGTATATATATATATATATATTTGTATATATATTTATTACACATAAGCTAACAAGAATTCGAGTTTAAAGCTATGTTGAAATAATCATAATATAATTTATAATTTTTGCTGAATTAGTATTGCGTTTATATCTGAACCTTACAAAATGACCATATTTCATATTATATTTACCCTAGATAAATATAATTATATAATTATAAATTTTATTGTTGTTGGTATCAACTAAGGAAATTAAATAGTTTTTGTAGTAATTATGTATCTATAGAAAACTGCATTTTCTCCCTATGTTTTGTGTACATAGATAAATACATAAGTAGCACTTATGTACGGGGCATTCTCTTCTTTATCACCTAATTATGCATTGTGTTGAGTCATTCACGCAACACAAAAACTTGCCCTTTTTAATGCTCATTGGGGTGTTTCACACGTTTACGATTCGTGAACGTTTTCAACCCCCCGTTGAATGCTCGAATGAATGAATGAGTGCAACAGCAACAGCAAGAGCAACAGCAACATCAAGAGCAAGAGCACGCGCCCCTGCCGCTTGTTGCCCGTTGGCTGTTGCATGTTGCCCAGTGTCAAGGCGTCTATTGTCTGCCTGTTGGCCAACATTGAGCAACAGAGCAAACAATGCTGTGCAACACAATAGAATAGCGTGTGGCAACCATTTTGCGCAAATCCATTGGCCCACAAGTCAAGTAGCCTCTTCTGTCTCCATCTCAGCTACACTTTTATTGTTCTCCATATAATAATAATAATAATAATAATAATTATAATAATAATAATAATAATTAAATTGTCTTTTTGCTATTCGCAGCTCTACGAAATCAATGATGATCCCAAGCGGAAGGAGTTTCTCGATGATTTGTTTTCGTTTATGCAAAAGAGAGGTAAGTGCCCCATGGGGGAATGGGAGGGGTGATGAAGCACTTGAGCAACACTTCTGTAGTTGCATTTGCATTATGTATGTGTCTGTGTGTGTTGCCAACCACGCTGAGTCAGCTAACCAAATTTGAAGTGTTTGCTTTGCGGACGGACTCAAATTATGTTAATTGAATAAATTTCTCGGCACTTTGCCGTTTGATTTCTCGCTTTTGTCTCCCCCCTCCCCTCTCTCTCTCTCTATGTGTGTGTGTGTGTGAGTGCATTAAAATATGCAGAAATCTTAACGAATTTTAGTGAAATCATCATCATCATCATCAAAATGATGCCGCACTTTTGTCGTTTTGTCACTCCAAATTACCGTCAAACACACAAACACACGCACACACGCACATCTCAAGAACGCTACGAGGCAACGTCAAGTTGTGGGCCCAAGGGGCAACGCATTGGGGTACATTTGTGTATATTGGTACTTAAATGTGGCAGCAAAAAGAGTGTAGACTATTTTTAAATGGCAAAAGTTTTTGAAATGTTTAACTGCATTTCGTCATTAATTATAAGCATTAACAATTGCACAAATGTGCACTTGAGCATGTGGCATGCAACCGGCCGGCCAGCCTTCTGCCACTTCCTGTCGCATCGTCCTCGAGCTGCCCAGCCACAGTCGGAGTCGGAGTCTGAGTCTGAGTCGCGAATGCAACTGAAGTATTTGCGAATTGCAGAGTGCATTAAATTTGTTTATATTTGCATTTGCAACATGCAAAGCAAAAATGTTTCGTGCGAAGAAAAAAATTACAAGCAATACACACACACATATATAAATATATGTATAAGTAGATAGATGCATGTGTGTGTGAGTTGTGGCTGTTGTTGCATTAAAGACTGGCTAATGCCAAAGCTCGACTTGCAACGTGTTTTGCTATTTATTTCACACATGATGCAAACACACGCACAGATAATAAACAATGTCGAAGAAACTTATGCATATATTTATATATAGTATATTCATATATACATATCTACATATATATATATACATATATATCTCCCAACCAAACTTGACAACTTAATGGATTTTAATCTGTCACATGCGTTCAATTTTTGACATATGTCTGTATGTATGCCGTGTGTATGTGTATGTGTATGTGTATGAATATATATATATATATATGTGTATCTATGTCTGTATGTATGTGACTGCCACCGATTGTGTCTCTGGGTCTCTCTGACAAAAGTGTCTTTGTGGATTTGCCCCACACCACCAGCCCCACCCCTAATTTGGTGGAAATGCCGAAAAATGCGCAGCGCATTGACTATATATACTCTATATAGAGTACTCGTATGTATCTTTATCTGTATCTATATCTGTATCTATAACTATATTTATATTCACGTATCTGCTGCTTATCCAATGTACAATTGTACAACTAAACATATAACGGAAATTATGCTGAAAAAAATGAAAATATATAAAAACAAAATATGCGCGTTCGCGTCCCTGTTTGTATCTGTGTGTGTGTGTGTGTGTTTTGTATCTGTGTTTGTGTTTGTGCAGCGAAGAGCGGCGCAATTCTTAATTAAAAGACGTCAATCACTTATCAACCGGGCGCGCTATTTCTGTAGATATTTCTCAGTGCTCGTCTGACAGACCCTTGCCAGATCCGTCCCAACGAGCGCCCACTGTGGGCCCAACGGGGCTGGGTGGGGGCAGAGCAAAAAACAACAAGAACCACAGCAACCCAACTAAATCAACTGTCAGACTAGCGAGACTAGCGACTAGCGACTAGATGCGTTATGATTTCAGACTCTATCAAATTTCTTTAAATTCCATTAAAATGCCACGACATCTAAGAAAACAATGCATGAAAATAAATAAATAGCGCTCACTGATCTCTGGCATTGATCGGTAGTCTATTTCAAAAAGCTTTAAAGCCAAATTCTAATATAATTTCAACATTTATATATATATACGAGTATTAGTTTAAATATTGTGGTCAACTTTTTGCAACTTGGCAGGTGTTTTGCGACTGAAACAACTGAAAACAAACAGTTCCTCACAATATCCAACTTTAAATAAAAAGTGATCAATATTTTATAGTGTTAAATATTTATATATCGAATAAAAATGTTTGAGAATTTAGACATATATAAAAAGCTGTTCTACATTAAATAATCGCAATTAAATCGCTGATATTTAAATTTAAGGTTGTTTTTGAGAAAATCATCTTTCAATTCAAGAACAATTCTTTCCACAATTAGTTCCTCTGACAGTCGCCTTTGACTTCCTAGAAGACTGAGGTAAAAGGGGGGATATATTTCAAGTTTCAGCCAGCTTTCTTTAATGTTAGATACCTCTTCAAGACTCCCCATCTTAATTATTAAATATTGTAACTTGGAAACAGAAACCATGATTACTATTGTATAGAAGATCGACTAGTTTAAGATGCTCACGATTGCAAATGCTATTAACTAATTATAAAATATATATACAAATATATATATATGTAAATATATGTTGCATATGTTGCATGTGCGTGCCAGTGTATACAATGTCTTTGCCAGGAGTTGGGTGAGTCTCTGCGATCCAAACCGATTCGATCCGACAACTTCATCCCCAAAGGCGCACTTTGCGATACACTGTGAGTTTTTGTTGAAGAGTTTAATGATCGGTGAGATTGGAGCAAAGTTAATCATTAAATTGCCATTGATTATGTTTTGGCTGTTTTGTGGCTCGTGCAGTGCAATTCAAATGAGCGCATCATCGCATATCAATACATCTTGTCTGCCCCTTTCATGCCTCATGCCACAAAATAAATCGTTCGATTTACTCGTTTTATTCCTTTTGCTTTTTTTTTCTCTCTCTTTTCTTAGTTTTTTATGTGATATGCACAGGGGCAATCATCGTTGCCCCCTTGCGCCTCACATTTGTTTATATGCACAAAAAATAAAAGCGTATTTTCATTCAATCAACACGTCCATCAACGGGTTTGATTGATTCCTTTGGGCTCATAAAAAAATCGAGAGGCTTTAGGCAGAGGCACAGAAACGAGGCACAGAAACGTGGCACAGGCACAAGCTGCAAACTACCAACAACAAACTAAACTAAATGATATTGAACAAATTGTTCTTGTGTACAAAATCAAGTTACTCACGTATCGAGCACAACAATTATGCAACTCGATTTGATTTTTATATGCCCCAGTGCGCTACCCAAACTGGAGTCCACTCCATCTGTTGCACAGTTTGTGCTAGTATTTTTATACTCTTGCAGAGGGTGCTAAATGTTGTCGTGAAAAACTACTTTTGATAAGCAACAAAAATAAACATTTGCTGAAACTAGTTTGGCTTAAATGAGTTAGATTAACTAAGACAGACAGAAAGAACTTTAATCAGGTCTGTTGTACAGGTTAACAGGATTTACCAATTTCATTAGGAAAGGATGCATTTCGTCACAACCCATGCGGAGGGCATTAGAGATTCGTTAGAGGCTTAAAGTTTTTCGAGTCTTGGTTGCTGCTATTATTTGAGGGACGCAGCCAAACAAATGAGTTTGGCAGCCAAATGGGCGGTGGGCGTTGGTTGGGCGTGGCAAGTGAATATCGAATAATACGATTCCAATGGGAAATAGAACTGATGGCAAAGATGATGATGATTAGCCGCCATAAACATACATCGACATATGTACAAACATGTGTGTACGTCTTTTGTAGCGAGTCGGCAACAACAATTTGGATTTATTTCTGTTTTTATCGGTGCACAGGCAGCGTGCTCCTCAAGCTTCCTCTTATTGTTGTTGTTGTTGTTGTAGCATTCAACTAGTGTTAATTGCCGAAGATTGTGCGGATGTGGGGGTGATGCACAGACTCAGGCAGAGGCACAGGCAGAGGCAGAGGCACAGGCACAGGCACATTTACTGGCCCAAACGAGAGAGAGATACTCGAACAATACGATAAATCTGTTTTATGGCAACGTTTAATCGTGTTTTGCTTGCTGGTGCATTTAACAAGCGCATTGAAAAACATTTACATACATGCCACAAGTGGATGTTTTTATAGCGCAAACAGACACATTGCTAATTTGTACATTTTCTTTTTCTTTAATATTTTTTTTGTTTTTTTTTTTTTCTTATTTTCACATTGATTTCTCATTTTTGTTGTCGTTTTGTGTGTTGCAGGCACGCCCATCAACCGACTGCCCATAATGGCCAAATCGGTGCTGGATCTGTATGAGCTATATAATCTGGTGATAGCGCGCGGCGGCCTCGTCGATGTCATCAACAAGAAGCTCTGGCAGGAGATTATCAAGGGACTGCATCTGCCATCGAGCATCACCAGTGCGGCATTCACCCTGCGCACCCAGTAAGTTTTTCACTTGACTCCTGCAGATACCCTGTAGCTGTAAAGATAGTTCTGTTTAGCTTGACCACACTATGATTTACAGTTATAGATTGTTTGCTTGATTTGATTGAGTTTTGCAAGAACTTTAAATTTTGAAAAAGAATCTATTTTGAATACAGTTTAAATATGGTTTTCTTTAAATTCGAAATATACACAAATATTTAAACTATATAAATATGTCACTTAACAACAAACAAAAATACACTTTCAGTATGTTGAATGATTTTTATAGTCAAATCCCACAGTTTGTTAGAAAGATGAAAAATAAATTATTAGAAATATTATCAAGTTAAAAATTTCCATCTCTCTACCTCTGACATAAGCGTCCTAAAGTCTCTTGTTGAAATGCATTAGCACAATTTGATTATACCCTTTTTATATATATATATATGTATGTATATATGCCTAATCCATTCAACACCTGCTTGAGAACTATGCGCTGATCAAACAGTAAAAGAGGCCGGGGAGAGAGCAAACAAGCTCAAACAATCAAAGAACGGCCAAACCGATCAAAAGGGGCATCGATCAACGATCCCAGTTACGACTTCAGTTGCAAGTTGCCTGTTGCCTGTTGCAAGATGACTGTTGCTCCTCTGCTGAGATTTGTTTGCTTGTGTCGTTTCGTTGGTCGTCACGTTTCGTATTTACACGTTAATTCAACATAAAGTCGCAGTTGCCACAGGCAACAGGACAACGGAATGGAATGTGCGATGTGTTTTACTTGCACTCGATGCTCGATGGTCGATGCTCGATGCATGTTGACTGCGCTTATTAATAATTTTATGCATCTTTCAGATACATGAAGTATTTGTACCCCTACGAGTGCGAGAAGAAGAACCTCAGCACTCCCGCCGAACTGCAGGCGGCCATCGATGGCAATCGTCGCGAAGGACGCCGCTCCAGCTACGGCCAATACGAGGCCATGCACAGTCAGATGCCACTGGTGAGTACTTGCCCGACTAGCAGATACACTGCTCCCACATTACACATTTTACTCTTGCTTCTTTTTTTGTAGACAACAATTTCGCGACCACCCTTGCCTGGTGGCATGCAACAGATGTCGCCACTGGCGTTGGTCACACATGCGGCTGCCAACAATCAACAGGCACAGGCAGCGGCCGCAGCAGCAGCAGCTCATCGACGGCTGATGGGCGGACCGGCCTTTGGTCAGATGCCGAATCTGGTGACGCAGGAGATTGAGAATCGGATGATGGAATATCTGCAGCTGATACAGGCGAAGAAGGAACAGCAACAGCAGCAACAGATTGCGCCAGTTCTGGGCGCCACACATCCCCACCAGCAGCAGCAACAGCAGCAGCAGCAACAATCGCTGCATCATCACCAACAACAACAACAACAGCAGCAGCAGCGACAGCGCTCACAAAGTCCCGAGCTGAGCACGCGCGATGCGCTGAGTGCACAGGTGGCGCTTTGGCATATGTACCACAATAGCAGTCCAACCGGTTCGGCGCACACCTCACCACAGCAACGGTAAGTTAGCGTAGACATGCACCAGCACTCTCCTATTGTGGCTTAGCCGAGACACTAACAAGTTCTTATACTGCTCTACTGCCTAGCGGAGCAACCAAAAGCTTTTTCTCTCTTAGCCAAGACACTAATCGGCAAGCTTTCGTTTTGTTTTTTTTTTTGCACTTGCAGCGAAGCTTTGAACCTTTCCGACTCGCCGCCAACTTTGAATTTGAATCACATAAAACGGGAAAGGGAACGCGATCCAACGCCAGAACCAACGGATTTGGAGGAAACGGAACATCAGCCGCCGCCGCCGAAACGTGTAGGCAGCGGCCTAATGCCACCCGGTTTTCCACCCAACTTTTACTTGAATCCCCACAATATGGCCGCTGTGGCAGCCGCAGCCGGCTTTCATCATCAGGCCGCCAACAATCATCATCATCAGCAGCAGCAGCAGCAGCATTCGCAGCAGCAGGATGCAGGTTCTGAGGGTGAACCAGAGGATGAGTATGGCAATGGGGAGCACAACACCACCGGCAACTCATCGTCGCTGCATGATGACAGTGAGCCGCAGCAGCTGAATGGACACCACCTCCACCATCATCATCATGACCATCACGATCTGCATCATGATCTTCATCATGAACATCATCATCATCAGAATCATCTGGACAAGTCGGATGACTCGGCCATTGAGAACTCACCGAGCACATCGACAACGACAACAACAACAACATCATCCACATCCAAAGCGCATCGTCACAGCTCGCCGGTGTCCACAAAAAAGAAGGGCAGCGGCAACTGCAACAGCGGCAGCATCACAAACAACAACAAGACGCAGTCCTTGTCGAGTGCGAAGGATGCAGGCAACAACAGCAGCAGTGCCAGCGATGTCAAACTGAATCCTCTCGAGACGCTCAGCCTCCTCTCGGGCATGCAGTTTCAAGTGGCACGTAACGGTAAGTAATCAAAACGCAAAGAAATCGCAGAAGTATTTGATTTTCCTAACAAATCCATTATTCTGTCAGGTACCAATGCAAATGGCGAACAGCAGTTGGTTGTCAATCTCGAGCTAAATGGCATTAAGTACTCGGGTGTGCTGGTGGCAGCCACCCAAGCAGCAGCAGCTGTTGGAGCAACAGCAGCACCAGCAGCCAAGTCAGAGGCAGGACAAACTGAGCGGGAGCAGGCAGAGACGCCAGACGCCGCCGCTGCTGAGGAGCCAGCAGTGAGGAACAGCAGCATCACTGAGGATGAGCTCAAGCATGAAAACAGCCAGGAACTTGGCCAGAACGAGGCAATTGATGAGGAATCAACGCAGGAACAACAGCAACAGCAACATCAACTCACAGATGACATTGTGAATGGAGCAAGTGTTGTTGGTGCAGGAATTGGAGGGGTTGGTGTTGGGGTCGGTGGTGCAGTGGGTGCGGTGGGTGCAAGTCTGCTTAAGGATGCTGTGGTCAGTTCATAGAGTGCCGACAAGATATACATATGAAAAGGAATACCAAAGTCATATTTTTCAGAAAAATAAAAAATAAAATACAACAAAATACACACACAGAAAATACACACACACACAAGCAGCGAGTGTTGAAGTGTGTGTGTGAGTGTGAGTTGGAACTCGTTAGCCTGGCTAAGACAAAAGTGCATCCAGCATTTGGCAGATGCACCCACAAACATGCCCATAAATAAACATACAAACAATTTTGTTTATATATATATATATCTGTATATATAAACAAAAATATGTAATAGCATATATATACTATAGAATATATATATATATATATATATAGATCGTGTAGTATGTTCAATTTCCACACTTTGCATAAAAGACAAGCTTTCGAGCATTGTATTTAATTTAATAGTATCTAGTTTGTAAGCAGTTGCAACAATTAAATAAAATATATAATTAGGGTACCTAAGGTCATGCCCCACGCCTACCGCCCCCCTCGGAATATGAAGTTTGTGTTTTTAGTGAGCAATTTTTGTTTGTTTAATTTTTATTATTTTTTATCAAAAATTACCTTTTAGGCTATAAAGCTTGTGTACATATCAATAATTGCTATGTAGTAGTAAATATCTATATAACTTTATTACCATATATATATGCATATATATATATGTATACTTTATGTAATTCTAAGGGAACATTTACACAACACACACAAACACACACACTCACATATATACACTTGCATTTTGACCCATAAACCATACTACACCCTAGGATATAGACATAAATACAATTATGAGCCTAAAGCATAAAGCATACATAAACACATAATTATTATTATTATTATTATTATATGATATATAAAATAGCAAACTGGCACGCCCTCTATATATAAACACTTGTCCCAACCCCACCCCACCTACTTCCCCCCGCTACCACCCAACCACCCACCCACCCACTACTCCAAAGCCAAGTAAATTATAGCAACAACTATTGTAAGCGTAAGCGTTCAATTTATTGAATAATAAATCGATTTAATTTTAGCTCAATTCGCATACTTATCAAGACGAATTGGCAAGTGGATATTGTTAATATAATTGGCCGTAAGAGTCCCATAAAATGGCTGATTGCTATCCTAATTAGCAGAGCATCACAGCATGTGACCAGGTCGAAATCCGAGAGTTTGGGGACTGGCTCGCTAAGTGGCTGGGCAAACAACATAAAAAAAAAGAAACAAAACATCATAAAAAATAACAACAACAACAACAGCAACAAGAAAACATCTTTTCGTTGCATAAGATGATTACCCGCATAATGCACATTGTTTTCCTTTTGCTACCAAAAATATTTACCTTGCCTTTGTGCCCTTTGGCCTGAAAGTCATAAAGACGCAGAAGTGGCTGTGGTTTGGAAATTTCCATACACCCTTCCGCCTCTCACACCCTCGAGCCCCTTCGTCGACCACAAAATGCACACAAAACAAAGTGATGAAAAACAAATGTTGTTGAAAACAATGGATGCGTGAAATTGTCGACTGGCGTCAGGGGGGGGGGGGGGGGACACAATGCGTCAGAGGGGGGATGGGTGGCTGAAATCAAGTGCTAACTACATTAAGGAAAACTTCGGGGCGCTGCTGAATATCAGCCTCCAAACACCATAATGAGCACCTTTGTTACTGTCCCTCCAAAAAGGGACTTGCGGTAAGTGGCAAGTGGTAAGTGCGTTCAGGACCCCGGCCATAAACAGCTCAAGTTTTGCGCTCAGTCGCGCCGTGTGGCAAAGTGAATCATTTTTCGTCCACTTCTTCATAATTCATATCGGGCCTCAGGCCGCAACCAGCCTGATTTATGCACCTTTATTGTGGCCAGGGACGGTGCTGGCAAAATGGGGTTATTTTCATAAAATTACATTTTAGCGAAGGTGTATCTCTTTGATATTATTTTGTAAATACTTTTTAATCTATCGATGGGCATGGTTATTCAAGGATTTACAGAACTCGACAAAAATAATTTGATAAATGTACACAAGGGGTCTCCGAAAATGTAAGAAAAATCGAGAAATTCCGCGCAACCTGACCATTTCAAGGACTACTTGGATTTGCTTAATAACACAGATACTTCTTGTCCTGTCCTTTCGAATTGAGAGTGCTTCAAACAGCTAAAATAACAAATAAAGCATTTTCACTTGTTTAACATTTTATTGTTCTAGATTTTCTGAGACCATAGAAAAATAAATTCTGCGCCCCTGTTTGGGAAAATCAGCTTACGCCCCTGAGTGTGGCAAGACATTTGTGGAAGCTGCACTTTCGTAATTGCAGTTGCAACTGCTGTGAGGCAACTTAGAGAAAATTATAATCCTATAGAAATGAAAACGAGATATTGCAGAAAAACGTTTGAAATGTAGAATTATCAGATATAGTTGTAATTTCCTTAATAGGGATATCCGGAAGCCCAATGCAAAGGATTAAAGCTACAAAGCAACGAAAACTAATTAAAATGCATAGCTATAAACAAGTAACAAGGTTTACCAGCAGAATCTGATTATGTCAATGGCTATTAATAGGAAGTCCTGTGCTGGTCCTTCAAACGTGGCTGGAAGTAAATATCCGTGGCATAAATCAATTTAATTGCATGACCTGTAAAGTCAAGTTAAATAAAACTCGCCTGAGAAAATAACAAGAGGAAAGACGGCAAAACAAAACAATTGAAATTCAAAAGAAAACATAACACAAATTAGCCAATTGGAAACGGCAGGAAATTCACGCTGATGCCTGGCAAAATATTGATGGTCAAATTAAAGGCCAATAATACAGCAATAAAGTCGCCAGTTCACGAGCCGCCTAAGCGCCCCTAGTGACACCCACACCCATCCCCTCAACATTTTGTACACCCCCCCAACCCCTGTGCTCCACTCAGCCCCCCTCTAGCCTGTGGTGCACACGCACACGCGCAAATACAGCTACCTTTGCAGGCATCGCTTTAAAAGTATTTATAAATTTTATATAATGTGCCCCGCTATAGATACAAATACACACACACACACACACATACAAACGCACAACTTGCCTACATAAAGTACAATAGCAGTTGCCCTTTTTTGTTCGCATCGCTATTATTTACCAATACCAAACTAAGTATTAAAAAGCCATGTGTAGTAGTAGTGGGTGTGTGTGTGTGCATCTGTGTGTGTGTGTGTGTGCAGTATTACCTACATATAGCACAGACAAAGGGAAGCGCAAGAAAACATGTGTACAGCAAGCAGTGCACACACATCAAACGTGTTTAATACAACAATTGTGTGGCTTTTTAGTACAGAGCTTTACAGCGAGAATGCGGCGACGGCGAGAAGCGCGTAATTATGTTGCCAGCCTTCGCCTCTCCCTCTCTGTCTCTCTTTGTCTGTATCTCTGTCTGTCTGTCTGCCTTTGTGTCTGTGTGTGTGTATTGACTCCTATTTGTCGTTGCCTAGTCAGTCTTCGGGTCTCGGGGCCACACGCAACAGTTGTCAATGGCAACAGCTTAAAAGCTGCAGCTCTCTTCCCCAACTGCAAACAACTCGTGCTTAGCAACATACTCTTTGCAACATTTCTTGCTTTGCACAGCAACATTTCAAATGTGCAAGTTTATTTTAAATTTGTAGATGCATCTAATTGATATAGTACTCAGATCTGATCGTCTTGAAAAATGGTTAATATTCATCAAGTGTAATAAAATCATACATTTACTATTATAAATATTTTTAATGATTTGTGGAACTAATTATTATTATATTAACAAATATTCTTAATAATAATTAATTGTAGAATAGAATAATCAAACAGAAAAGAAAAAATTAATTAATAGCTTTAAAAGTACTGATTCAGACGGAATGCGACTTGGCCAATGATGCTGATCGAAAATATTTATATTTTCTAAGGTCGTAGAAGACAAAATTATAAATAAAACAGATGACAATAAAATATTTTCACAAAAAATCGAAATTTTAACAATTATCAGTTCTAAAATCTTAACATAGTACTTTAATAAATATATGTAATAATAATAATAATATATGCATGTATCGATGAATGTCTGATGGGAGCAACTTGTTGCTGCTTGGCTTTAGTTAGCAACATTTCGCTGGCAACATTTTATGCGGCGCTTGCGCCCCTTAAAAACTGTAGCACACTTATTGCCGCTGCATGAAAGGCAGCTGGCGCAAGTACATACAACTAAATATGTAATAATGTATATATCGATATATATAAATATGTATGTGTGTGTGTGTGTGTGAGTGAAACAAGCCCGATTTCAGCTTGCAGTTTCGTTCCGTGCTTGTGCGGCTATGCTCGCTACCTGGCAACGGAAGTAAACCACCCTTAGATGGAAGCTTACAGAGCTTTTTGTATCTCAACATTGGGGGAAACTGGCTGGCATGCAACAAGCCAAACGAATTTTGTTTGTGTGCTTGTTGTTGTTTGCCTGTGTGTGTATCTTTATCTGTGCCCTTTGCTGTGCCTGTGACTCTCCTCGGTAGCCGCATTCGCATTCGTATTCGTGTGTCGGTGTCGGTGTCGGTGTCCGCTATCGTCAATACCAACATTTGCCCAGCTACAGCTTCAGCTGCTCAACATAAGCGCGCTCGGCTCGCTGTGGCTGCCATCGTCGATACTTCACTTATGTAGGATTTTTGCACACTTGAGAGTTTTAGTTCAGTTTTGGCAGAATTGATAGACACACGAAGCGCAAAGTGCGCGCAACGACGAAAGCGACGCGTCCATTTTTGTAGATATAGAGATACAGATACACAAACGCAGCGCACACACACACAACAACAAAAAAAAAAAATAAAAAAAGAAAATAGAAAAAAAAAATTATATAGAATTATTCGAATGCTAGTGAATGTTTGACTCGCTCGACTGACGGACTGACTGAGCGCCCCGCTGGCCCACATCGTGACTATCTATCTGGCCGGAATCAGAAACTGAATCGGTATTAGTTCAACATCAGCAATACAAGCAGCAGCAGCAGTGGCAGTACCAGCAGTGGCAGCGGCAGCAGCACGCTTCTAATTGGACAAAATAATTTGGTGGCTTGCTCCTGTGTTAATCATTCAAATTAACTCTCATTGATTTATGTTTGTGTTTTATCGGCAAATTCTTTGTGATTTTGTGCGCGGCACTTCGCAATAACTAATCCCGTATATGGGCATAGAGAAACTGTTACTGTGTGTGTGTGTGTAGTGGTGAGTGAGTGCATCAATTAATTAGCAACGAAACTGCAAAATACTGAAATCTGTGCAAATACAACAGATCCGCCAACAGCACCAGCACCAGCAGCAGCAGCAGCAGCAACAGCATCAGGTAACAATAATAATACATATTTATAGTGTGCATGGCGTGCCATAGAATTCAAATACATTCAGTAAGTATGTAGCATGTAGATACTAGCTGCTTGCATGAGGCATGAACAAAGTGGGTTCGTTGTTGTTGTGTTTTTTTTTTTTGTTTATTTTATTTTATTTTGGTGCCTGTAACGTGATTTGTTTGCATGCAGCGCCCAGACCAGCCAACTAACTAATTGATACTTACTAAAGCTGGCTGCTGATAAGGCGAAAGCAAAACGCAAGCGCAATTACAGCTACTGTTACAGCCAAAGAACAAAAGCTCGTTAAGCGAAGCACAAAGAATAAGGCAAACGGTGCTAAGCGACACAGCCAGAAACAAAATTAAAGATAAAGCTTTACACACTCACAGACACTCACGCATTCATTCATTCATTCATTCATTTTTTTGTGCCATCTCAATTTGAATTTGTCGGGCAGAAGCATAGGCAATTGTGAACTGCGTTTCTTGTGCTTTCGATCGTTTCTTGACAGTCACGTGCCACTCTTTTATAAAGTTATTCCCTCTCTCTCTCTCTCGCTCTCTCTTTCTCTCTCTCTGCCTCTCTGTCTCTCTGTCAACATGGGTCTGTCAGCTCGTGCCTCTCATGCACGCACGATCGTTAATATCTTCAACCTTCTTTTCTTTTGTGACTCGCTCACGCGCTCAGCGCCAGCGGCAGCTCACCTTGTGCTCCATCTGTGTCTGTCTCTCTGTCCGTCTCTCCCTCTCCATTGCTCTTTCTTAGCTGCGCTCGCTCGCTCGCTCGCTTGCTTTGATTTAACTGTATATGTGTGTGTGTGTGTGCTGCTCTTGCTCTCTTTTGTCAGTTTGCTTGCTCACAGTGTGTTTGTTGCTGTTGTTGTTGCATTTGTTGTACTGGCGATTGGCGTTGCCAAGTTCAGATACAGACACTGATATACTCATACTAACACTCACACTCACACTATACTCGCACTTATACTCGTTCTCGTACTCGCACTCGCACTCGCATTCGCATTCGCACTCGCACTTCTCGTGCTGTGCGTTCGCCTCGCGTTTGTATCCCGCAGATTGTTTCAGTTTTTCTTTTCTTTTAGTATTTCTCATATTGTTTTGTATTTTCGTATCGTATCGCGCCGCTTTGCAGCTCAGAGCGAAATCAGTTTGACGTTTGCTTTGACAGGCAATCGTCGTCGTCGTCGCTGCTGCCGCCGTCGTCGCCGTCGTCGTCGTCGTCGTCGTTGACGCCGCCGTCGTCGTTGTCGATCCGCTTTGGATGTGGATCGAGATCTTCAAGTCGCAGTCACAACTCGCCGGTAGTCGCCGTCGCAGCGCAAGAATACATATCTCCCCCTTGTAATAAATAAAACAGAAAGAAAACAGACGCAGTTTTGTAACGAAACACAAAAATTAATAATACGATTTAACCCGTGTGTGGCTGTGTGTGTGTGCGAGTGTTGTTTACCCGTGAGTGTAAGTGTGCGTGTGCGTGTGCGCTTGTAAATTAGGCAACCACAATGTGAGCCAATTGTATCTCGCAGATACACAGTCTGTGTTATCGCTGGGCGCATTTGTGACGTCACAGTCACAATTTGTGATTGCATTTCAGCAGTAGCCGCTGAGACTGCTGCTGCTGCTGCTACTGCTGCTGCTGCTGCTGCTGACCGCAGTTGCTGCTCTTCTTTCTGCTTGTGTTTGTTGCTGTTGTTGTTGTTGTTACTTCGGGTGATGCTGTTATTACTCTTAATGCATTTAATTTAGTTATGCATCTTTGTGCACACACCCACACACACATATACAACTCTGACAATTTCAATATCTTGTGCGTCAACAACAACAACAACAACAACAATAGCAAAAGCAGCAGCAGCAGCAGCAGCAGCGCTGCCTTCGTGCTACGAACGTGACCTCCGTGTATTAAAATAAATTCTAATTTGTGAAGAAAGAAAGAGCAGCAAAAATTTGTTTTGTTATTGTTGTGACGATATTCCGCGAAGAAGTATTCGAGTATCTATAGATACATACATACATACATAAGAACACACATCCGTACATAAATCTGTATCTGTATCTATAGATACATTTCTATGTGTGTGGCATTGTTCATGTGTATTTTTTTTAATTTATATCTAGAGTCTGATATAAATATTAAAATAAAAAAACAAAATACCAGCCCCAAAAAACAGCAACACCAACAACAACCACCAACCAAACAACAACAATTTTAACGACTATATTTCTTCTGGCTGTTTCTTTTTTGGTACGTCAACAGATAATGTATTGTACATGTACATACTGTAGTTTATTATTATTATTTTATTTGTATCTGAACAAATATGTTGTGGCATTTACAGAAACATTTTTGCTGCACACACATATAGAGTACCCCCAACTTTGCCTTGAATTTCTCGCTGTCTCATTGTCGCATAGTATTCAGAGAATGCCCTCCAAAAAAAAGAGTGAATAAACCACAAATGAATTAATAAACAAAAAATTAAAAACGAAAATGAAATAAACATTAAAATTAAAATTAAAAACATATTCGGTAGCTGTGGACAATTTTCATGCGACTGGCGTCGCGAACATTTTCAACATTTTATATGCCGATGTAGATGTAGATGTCGATGTCGATGTATGTATATGTATATGTATCTATCAGCTACCGCAACTTGGCTTGGTCTCCATCTCTGTCTCTGAGTCTCCGTCAACAGCTCTCTTCTTATAGACAGCAGCAGCAGCGGCAGAAGCACATTAAAAGGCGCTTAAAGCTATCTCAGTTAGCTATAAACTCACATTTGCACCCATACCCATGTACCCAATGTACCCATACCCATACCCATACTCATATCTATTGCTATACCTATACATATATGCATAGACCTATATAGCCATAGCCATACTTGTCATGAACAATGCAAAATTATTGCCCCGTACTTTTTTAAGCAAGCCACAATAAACTTGCAATTTGCGTCGTGTTGCGCTTCGATTTGGCTTTGGGTTTTCACACAATTGGTTCTTACAAGTGCGAAATAGTATCGTGCCCCATTTCGGCGATTATCTAATGTCTGATTTGCTTAGTACAATTGTGCCTCGTTCCGTTTCCATTTCGATTTCGATTTTCACTATCTGTGCGATACATTCATTGTCTACGCAATCAGTGCCGGTTAACTTACGTTGTCCGTATTATTTTGTTTGTTTGTCTATTTTTTTTTTGTGAGTTTTGGGTGAGTTTTTCCTAATTGATTCTCAATTTGAACTGTCTATTAAAAATTGAAATTGCCGTGGCATTGTTATTGTAAACAGCAAATAAAACTGAACCGTGCCATCGCATACTGATTTCGGCACTTTTTCATACCCATATTTCAATCAGTCGATGCATTTTTTTTTCTTTTTTTATTCGCTCGAACGGCAACTTGAATATTTTGTAACTACAGTTATGCAACTAGCCGCACATCACACTGTGCATGCTAAGCAGGCCGCCCATTGAGCAGCCCAGCCAGATACAAATATATTGTATATTTTTTATATTGTAATAGACAGAGTACTCGTACTCGTACTTGTCTATGCCATATAACATATGCATTATTATTATTATTATTATATGCATATTGCTGGGCGTTTAGCTTTATTGCAGCCCATTCACGATTTGCGATTTATTGTGGATCGTGTTTTGTCAGCTGTTTTCAAGCCGCTTTTGCCTTTATCTATCAGTTTAGATCGCCATTTGTAATGCTAATTCCAGAGTAGCAAAAACTCTTTCAACAGCATTTGCTGTCCAAACAATATTTTGTTGAAATTTGCGCACTCACTATACTCATTCATATATTATGTGGTAGGTATATATGTATATTCATATGCATATACATATATATATCCACTACTTCCATCCATTATCAAATAGGGCAGCTTTCCGCTCGTAAGCGATTAGTTTTCGGGGACTGCCATTTGTCTCTCGGCGGGCTCAAGGGCAATGTAAATGTGTGGCTGACATTTTTGTGACGCACAAGCGAAGAATAATATTCTTAATGCTCTGTGTCCACCGAAGGTCGAACACTCTATCCACAGAATACACACAACACACACAACACACACATCACACACAATCCACAAGCAAACACTAGTTAGTTATTCATTTGAAAATCAGTGAATAAAATGCTATTTGCAATCTGAATATTATTTTACAAACATTTTTCGCAATAATAAATAAATCAAGTGTTCATCCATTGCAATAATACTAATAAACTAAATATAAATATTAATAGCTTTCATTATCTCAATTCTGTTGAATCATATGATATTTTTATAGCACAAATTCAGCTTTATAGCTGTCATATGCCAAGTTGAATCTAATTCAAACAGCGAAGATATGAGCTAAAATAAAATAATGTAAGATTGACTTTCAACCCTGGTTAACAACATTTAATTTGTGGAATTACATATTCATATTATTGTGTCCGCTTACTTTAAAAACGCATACTTAAATTAAAAATAGCTTTAATTAAGTATTTAATTCCCTTTCTCGTGTAAAGTATTTCCATAAGTCACGTAGGCAGCAATGGATACAACTGGAGGGCAGTTGACTAATAATATTAATAATGAATTTTTAAGTATATTATTAAAATTATAATCAATTTTAGTCTGATCGGCTTTTTAGTTATTATTCATAATGATTGAAAAGATTTTAAGACTTAGCAGCATAAATAAATGCTCGGAAATAAGTCATATTTATTTTTATAATTGAAACATTTTTTTTTATGGAGCTTAGTCGTTGTTTTGCACAAAAATCTTTTGTTTATTAGCTAGTGAGAGATTAATCAAATATGTGCATTTTATAGCTTATCCCAGAATAAACAATAAATATTTCAATTGTTTTTCCTTTGAATACATATTTGTATAATTTATTTTCACCCCAACCAAATGCATAACTTAATTGAGCAGACAAGAAATTTGTTGCGAAATAAGTTAATTAGCCAGAAACTAAAATGCAGCCAAAACGAATTCGCTGCCAAAACACGATTCACATAACTCTTGCAATCCCATATATAAGAAATATTTGCGAGACGAGCATAAATCGGTGCTGAAAATCTAATTAAATACTCATTATTTAATCCTCTCAAGTCAACTTTAAAAAAAGACACAAATCCCCGAACGTGCAACGAAGCCAACAAAAAAATTCAACACTCACTAATACTGAGAGTTTACTCTTGACATCTCATTTACTGTTAAAGTACAATTAAAAAAAACAGCAAAAAACATATTTAAATTAAGAGTGTCATCTAAAGTGCTACTTTTTATAGACGTGTTTCTCACAATGATACCAATAAACTCTGTTAGTTAGAGACCTTAATAATAAATCTTCTACAATTCTACAACTATTCCCAAACAATTTGAGCTACTTTAATCATTCGAGTCGAAATTCGAAATACTCAACAAACCTTCTGTTGAACAAACTCCTCCTCGTGCAACACAAATTTATGTTTGCTCCCCAAATAAACAAATATTTAATTAACTCAGCGATTTGTGCGATTTTTATTGGTAATAATGATATACTAAAATTAATGAATGTGTCGCAATGCGTTGAACCCAAATTCAAAACCAAACAAACAAACAATTAAAAGATTTTATACTCCGTACTTAAATGTTGTTCAAATATAGTTATTACTTAAAGCAGCTGTTAATGCTTCCAATGCCATATATTTAATTAATAAATAATACTTATGGGGCTCACTTCGAATGAAATTATCAAATTCAGAGGGAGCATATAAATTGCACGATTAAAGATTGCCACAATCTATGCATATGCATACACAGATAGTACTCATGTACACAAATATACAAACATACAAATATACATACATCGAAATATCGATACATCGATGTACGATTTACGGCCACTCAGAAAAATATCTCCATGAGTATCCGAAAATCGCATTACGTTTGACGCCAAGGGTAATTCACCTTATTATTCTGAAAGTTCATAATTTTTAAAAATTTCGTAACTCGTATAATTAGGGACTGGATATGAAACCGGAATTGGAATTCGAATCGGAAACGCATTTTTACCAATTGAAATTCAGAAACGGAATCGGAACTTAAATACGTTACGGCTTAACACACTGATAAGATCTGATTTCTAAAAACCAGAGAAACTTTTTCAGTGCAATATTTTTTCTTAAGTGTATCTCACTCAATTGTCTCGAGACTACACAATGCTACAGAAAGTGCAACACTGCTCAGGTAGCTGCAAAAAACATTAGTGTGCGAAAACTATTAGATACAAAATAGTATCTGCGACTACGATTCGCTTGCGTTGTGCGTTTTGGTTTCTTTGTCAACGCCGCTCGATTGTCAAGTTACCGAGTTGCCAAATTGCCAAGTTGCCACGAATATGGCTATGGATATGGCCCCCTGTCGCTCTACATGGCGATGCCTGGCTGCGGCTCTCCATACATGATGTACACACACATACACATACATATACATATACATATACATATACATATACATATATGTGGGCACACTATAATTTATATTGTGGCACGCATAGCAACACACACTGCCTGATGCTATTATATGAATGCCTACAACCACCTGCATACTAATAAAGTCGTGACTGTCGAGATGGTCCTGCTGCAAGCTACTCGTAGAATGGAACCCGGAGAACCCATTTCACACACTCAGAATAAAGTCATCAAAGATCTAGAATGAAACTGAATAATTACATTTTCTTAGTGTTGTAAATAATTTTCTAATATACGTAAAAAATTTCTATAAAATATTTGTTTTATATAAACTTATAAAAAAAAGTAACCTAAATGAAATAAAATAAAACCCTGGTTTTCAGAAAGGTACAAAATTCCGTTGTAGCTAAAGAATATTTGAACAATGCTTGACGCCTAAAGTATATCGATTTTATAAAAGCCACAACACTTTTTTCCTGAGTGTAGCGAGCCTTGCACATTCTCTATTCTAGGAGCGAGGCACATCCTTTGGCGCTAATAGAATTTGGTGCTTGTGATGCGATTAGTTTTTTAGTTGCATGGCGCCAGGCTGGTGTCCTTGTCGTCATTTGAAGGCTTCATCACACAGACACGAACACACGGACACATGCATAAATTGTGTGTGTGTGTTTTTTTTATTATTATATTCAACTTGAAGGCGAAAAGCAAAAATCATTAATTTTCTTTTAATAGTTATGGCGCTGTGCTAAAAATAATTTGTTTAAAGCAACAAACAGACAAGAGAGATATACACACATGATGTACATATGTATATATAGTATATATGTATACATGGATGGATGTATGCTTATTTTCCTCCATCTCGCAGCATTGGAATTGACTGACCATTGTCTCGACATGGCTGAAACTGTTGAAGCTGCTGCTGTTGACGCTGCCTGTCTAGTTTGTGTCTTGTTGTGACGCCTTTGTTTTTTTGGCTAACAATACAAGCTGACTGACAAACACAAACAGACAGGCAGACATCCAAACAGACAGACAGGCAGAAAGACAGACAGAACAGGCAACCCAGTTGGCAGTGAAAGCGACGTCAACAAGTGGCCCCAAATGGTGAATGTCCTTACTGGGACTCTTTATCCCTTTGGCGAGTCAATCAACGTCGTGCATTGCCTGCTTCCAATCAAGTGCAGGATATGGACCAATATAAAAGCTACAACAACATCATCAACAACAACAACAACAACAACGGCAACGGCAACAGAAAACACATGTCTCACTTGTGTGCAGCGGAACAGAAGGGGTTTTCCTCCGGGCAAACTTGAATGCAAACATACGAATAACAGCCACTGTGTGGAATGTTTAGTACAAAATTTGAAATAGGTCGACGTGGGGCCGTTTTCCTAATCTAAAGTGTTTTTGTGGCACCATATCAGTTGATTTGCTTCTTCGCTTTCGTTCAACTTTTATCTAAATATTTAAAATTGGTTTCGCACTTCGGATGAGGCATTTGGTATTTCTGTGATAAGGCAGCGGCACGACGACGTCACAGCCATAAAGACATTAAACAAACCCATAAACAAAAAAACAAAAAAAAACTACTAAAAGTTGGCCAAATCCAAATCCCTGAGTCGCCAAGCAATCCGTCAGTTCGATATGGATACGTGCCCGTAAAGGGTCAACTACGCATTTCACTTACCTATCAAATTTCAGTGTTGCCCCCCTTTCGAAAACTTTTGGGTCCCGTCTGTTCAAACTTTAGTTTTTTGGTAAACTGAACCGTTTTCAGAGGTTGCACTAGCCTCCAATGTGTCTTTCTGCTGGTGGTGCATTACTTATTTATATATTTGTGCAGGTTGATCACGTAATCATGAACGCGTGAATGGAAATCCCAATATTTGTGCCTTGGCTTCAATAATCATTGCCAATATTGGGCTTTTATGAATTTATTACACTTGACAAATTGAACAATTTCTTAATTGTGTGGCACGCAAAACATTTTTATGTGGCACCCTCAATGAAACTGTGGCTATTAACCATACATACATTATAAATATAGATATGTGTATTAAACAGTTACTACTTGCTAACTACTTGACTAACTAACTAACTGAATGATGATTAGGAAGCAGCTGGACATTGTAAATGGGTGCGGATTAAGAATTAAACAATTTTCAAAAGCAACAGCAAAATGTGAGAAAAAAATATCGAAATTAACAAATTGTGATTAAATTACATAAATCTGAAACAGATGTTGCAAGGCAACTGTTCAGCTTTCGGCATTAAAACAAACTTTTCTGTGCACCTTGTACCAAGTCTGGGGGATTTCTCCTTGTCAACTGTGCCGAGCTTCTACTTCGTCTAAGTAGATAAAACCAGCTGTGCCTCATCAAAAGAAAAATAAATAAATAAATTTGGAGACAATGAAAACCGATCGCTCAACAAATTCGACTGCTGTTTGGAATACAAATTGTAGTGTTTTAGTTTATTTGACATACGGAAAGTAAGCAACATCCTCATTAATCTAGTAACAATGGAGATATCTGAGGCATGCATACAAATATATGATTTTGTCGATTAGATATACTATTTATTTATTATGTGATTTGTCACCCAGCGCCACATAATCTATCTTACTATGAGTAACTTTCCATAAAAACAAGTTATGTTCAAAAAATCTCATGAAATTAATTCGATTAAGTTTATATTATATTATAATATTTCGATTAATAATCAAATGATTTTTTATTATTAACTTAATTTTATTATCTATATAGTAACGTATTTTACTACCAAAATAATGATAAGGATGGTCAATCAGCAGATCGTATTGATTATGTGAGCCGATATCTCTGGTACTCGATGCGCAATAATCGAATTGAATATGATTTTATGGAGATAAAGTAAATATCTCCAAAAAATTCACTTGTTGACGATTACAAATATTCCAATGCCTTAAATTTATCGAAACGAAGTCAATTAGCCATCAATGACATCAGGCTAAATACTATTTATAAATGCGATTTTTCCCACGACTTTCCCACTGCCATAATTTTGATGGAACTAAACATTGTACTGATCTAGAATATATATATATATATGCACGAATTTGCACGATTTTATGATAGCCTTTTTAACCGTTTATTAATTGGTGCACGGCATAAAAACCAGATTATCTGGATCAGATCTCACTTTGTGTGAGCAACTTATTAAAAAATTATAGCGTTTGAGTGTTTATAAATACAACCATCGATAAATTGATTTGCTCAAATTGCGATGATTTATGATTGATGATCATGTAGCTAATCTTAATTGTTGTTAACCTAGTCGATTTTGTTTTTTTTTTATAATTTTTTATTATTTTTTTCATAGTTTGATGTAAACTGGTTTTAGGGTCTAAACTCCAACTGTTCCAGCTGATTGCAAGATTAGTTATTTAGCCGATTCGATGCAGACGCAGACAGCTCAGCAATACTGACTTAGCCAAGTAAATGGAGGTCAACAAATTGCTGTTATAATATAGAAGCAAAATGTATTGCAAAAATGCCAACATATTTTTTTATATTTACTACCAAAATACTTGAATCGACATACATACATACATATATATTCATACGTGTTTTGTGTGCTCCATTAATCTAAATATTTTCTGCTATTTTTTTCTGGTTTTAGATGAAGTGGGTAGCCGGCCAATCAGCCAATCAATAGATCGCCGCTTGACGCGCACACCCAAAAAATGTTTCAATTATGTTACCCACAACAAGCACACAACCACAACCAAAACCACAACAACAAACACTACAACAGCAACAGCAACAACAACAACAACAACAAGAGCAGCAGCAGCACCCAAATAGAAGCAGCAGCTTCACTGAATATACCAAAAGCCACAGCTTAAGCATCAAGACAAGCAGAAGCTGTAGAAGCAGCCCACAGTTGGCAGCACCATTGAAACCCAAGAGGAACCAAACCAAACAGCGACCAAAAACAAACCGATACCAACATCAAATTAGCATAGCCATAGCAACAAGAGGAGCGGGAACAGGAGCAGGAACAGGAGCAGGAGAAGCAAGAGGAGAAGCAGGAACAGGACAACGCCATGGGCTGCTCACCGAGTACATTGCACAACTCGTCGTCGACCACAGAGGCGCCGGGTGGTGTGGGCGGTGTTGGTGGCGGTGGTGGTGGTAATGCCCCCTTGCCGCTGGATGGCAACGAGAAGGATGGCAGCCTGTTATTCTGCATCAAGTTGCGACGCAGCCGCATGCGCAGCTGCAGCTGTGGCGCCGTCACACTACAGAATCAGAACGGCGACGGCAGCACAGGCAGTGCCACTTGCGGCGATAACATCATGTGCAACCAGGGGCTGCTTAATCCGATGCAGACCAAAAACGAGTCCGACTACGAGAAGGTGAGTGGTTTACTATCGCTGCCACACCCATTTCCATTTATTCAACGGATACCCAACGATTGACCAACCGAACTAACATCTGTCATTTCTGTCTTAATCCCCGCCTGCAGCTCAGCACTGGCAAAAAGGATTCCATTGTGACTGTGGCAGCTCTCGGCAACTTTACCCACAGTGTTGTGCGGCGTGCAACAGGAACGGGCAGTAAGTAAATTCAACCTAAGACGTAGCATACCGTAAATGATAAGACAACAATGGTTTAGACAACATAAGGTCTAGGAGTGGTGCATGTGAAATATCGATTTAAATCGAATTTTCGCCCCAAAGCGGAGATTTCCTGGGGTATAAAAATATGTGCAAATATGTGTGCAATATTTTTGAAATTAATTTTAAATAAGTTATAGTAAATATTTATTTTGGGGCTTGCTAAAAATATTTCGAAAATACCCTTGTAATTAAGTAGAAAGCTCCGCAAATTAAAACAAGCTCGGAAAATTAAGTTGCTAATCTGTGGCGTTCCATTTAAATGAAAACTACGTTAGTTTCAGACGAAAAAATTCTTATCACATGCTGAATCATGTTGAAATTATTTTTTATGGAAAAGGGCATTTGAGCAACGGTGAGCGCCAAACAGTCGGCTGTTTTGTGTGTATCGTTAAAGTTGGGGGAAGCAGAGCACGGCTGGCCGTAATACGATCTGCGACAAGTCAGCTGGCGCTAGCGTAGGTCTCTGGTCTCCGGTACCCAGGCGCAGATGTTTTGTGCCGACTCCAATTAACGGCTCGCCAGTAGCCTGGGTCTGAGCTTCCACATATCAATGGTGCGGGAAGCGCAGACGGTAGCAGTAGTCACAGCTGCTACCCAACGAGAGAGTGGCCGACAAAGAGAGAGCGAGAGAGAAAGAGAGCGAGGCATTGGCAGTGGCTGTGGCAAAGGGAGAGAGTGAGAGATTATGAATGCGCTTTGCTTTGGAAACTTGATCGCGCTCAGCGAACGACAAGCCGAACACTAACTGATCGGTGATCTGAGAGCGTTGTATATCGGCTCTCTCTTTCCACTTGCCGCACTCTCCGCCTCCCCCCAACGGCACCGGCAGAGCCAACGAAGTGAATTTAAAGCTCGCAATCGCAACAGCTGCTCGCCATTTATGGAGTCAGTCGCTTTGAATTGGTTCGCCGTGTCGGGTCGCCAAGCGCTTTCGCAACGGGACGGAACGTTTAGAAGCCATCGGCTGTGTCTTAAAGCACAAATAATAACAATAAAATATACACGATAACACACAATAATAATAATAAACTGCTGCAATCGACGCGCATATTTTTGAACTGGGTTCGTCCAAGCCAAGTAGCTCGTTATGCAAATCGAAATCTCAGATGGTGAAGGTGTTCAAATTCAAACGTACCACATTCAACATTCAGTTTCAGGCAATGTTCGCGAGTGAGTTACAACAAATGCAACGGGTTCGATTCGCGGGCGTTTGGCCATCGCCAACTGGTCGCCAGCAGCAGCAGCATCAGCAACAGCAACAGCAGCAACAGCAGCAGCAGCAACAGCAACAGCAACAGCAGCTGTAGCAGTTGCAGTAGCTGCCGTTGCTTGTTCTACTCGCTGTTTTTAGTGGCCTAATGCGACGTCTCAAATTTGGCAAGAAAAGCCGTGCAAGTGACTGCAACGCGTATTAGCCAGGGTCAACCAGTCGGTAACCAAAATCGAACGCAATTAAAGCTTATGACACCAACAACAAAAATCAGCAACATGCACAAATCTGTGTGACAAAAAAAAATACATATATATATATATATATATGTATAAAAATACCTGAAAGATCGCTGCAACGATGTGGAATTGTGTGTAGTGTGGAAAAAAACAGCTCGACGCCGCATAGCACGCCAAAATATACAACAACACCAACAAAAAAGAAGCAAATAAAATCAAATAAAAAAAAAAAAATAGCAACAATTTATACACAACATCGAAAAGTGTTAAAATTCAAAATAAACTTCACAACTAAGTGTGCCAATAACAAAAACAACAAGTGTAACTGTGCTGTTAGCCAAAAGCGTATAGAATCCGAATTTGTCTAGCAAACTCCAGCTGAATTTACGTTAGTATCTGTAGCTATAAGTCAGCTGGCTGTATCACTATCTGTATATGTATTTGTGTCTCTGTATCTGTAACTGTATCTGTAGTCGTGTATCTGGCTGTGATTTAATGCATTTGCGTGCGTTTCCATTCTTGAATTTGGTTGCCATTTTCTATTTGCACACTGCACTTGCCAAATGTGCGCAAAACTACCAAATCATTAACATGTTGCAGCGGCTAACGACCCAAACTGACACAGTAATGCAAACAGCGAAAACTAATTAGAACAACAAAAGTAACAATACCTGCATAAATATAAATATTCATATGTATGTATTAATAGATTAATGTGTATATTTATTTCACATCGCATACACAATTTTTCATTCGTATTCACATTTATGAATCTTAACTCATAGATAAAAACAAAAAGCAAAAACCAAAAAATTCACATGATAATCTGGTTTGTTTTACACGCAACTGTGACGATCTCTTAGATTCCACATTCGCAATCAAACAAAATACTACAAAAAATAAATCCAATACTAACACACAAACGCACGCACCGATATACGATGCACAGCGTTGCCAGATGCGTCGAATGCGATCCAACGATCGGCTGGCAAATAACAATAACAATCGAACAGCAGCAGCAGCAGCAACAACAGCCACCCACGCAATGGCGCCAAAACATCAATCAAAGCAAAATACACAAAGGCAGCAGCAGCAGCAGCAAACCAACAAACAAACAAACAAACAGCAAACTAACAAAAACAAAACAAACTGAAATGCAGCGACGCCGAAAATGCTAAATACGAATATCAGAACGACTCTAACGATACATTATGTGCGCCTAATCCCCGCCTGCCACCAGCTGACAAACGGCAGGTGTCCGAGTGCCAACTGCCAAGTGCCAAGTGCCAAGTGCTCTGCAATTGATCAATGTATTCCTATACATTAATCACTTCGAGGGTGCAACGCATTCGAAATCAATTGAATTGAATTGAATTGATTAAAGCCTGAAAGTAGTTGGCGTTAATCTGTTCTTATGCCTACAAGTTTGTCGCAATTAAAATCCAATTTTGTTATTGTTGGTGTTGGTTCCGTTGGTCTGTTGTTGTTTATAGTTGGGAAGCCAGTGGCACTACTCCCGAAAGCCACGTGAAGCTTTTCACAAATACTGCTGAGACCCAGAGATTAGATTACAGCGCAGACAGGCTGTGTGTCTGTGAGCGGGAAGAACACTGAGATAGATAGAGACAGAGAGAGACAGCGAAAGAGAGAGAAACAGAGTGAGAGAGTCAGAGGAGTGGAGAGGAGAGACAATTGTCACAAACTGGCCGGTAGTGTCAATATGGCGACACTGGACTTGGCGACATGTCCATGCTGACTAGCCGACTATCACCTATCAACGGTGATGATCGCCGTTAGATAAGTTAAGCCTCCCAGAAAGGTTTCACATTTCGCATTTCGGGTTTCGGTTTCGGTATCGGACGACAAATGAGCAACGTGCCCAGAAGCAGGCCAACTAAATTCATATATATACACATACACACACACAAACATATATATATATATATATATATATATATAGTATCTCACTCTCTCCCGTGTGCAGTACGAGTATAGTCATAGTACATAGATGTAGATTGTGCACGCGGTTTGTTTTCTACTTGATTATTTGCTTGTATATGTGTGTGTGTGTTGGTGTGTGTTGGTGTGAGTGTGTTTCTGAAAACGCATTATACGCCTGTGTTTCAGTATCCGTATCTCTATGTGTACTGGGGGCCTAAACATCTGAATACTATGAGCAAACTTGCCTGATATTATCTTATCAAAAATTAATTGGTTGTCATGACAACCACCAAGGCGCAAAAGATACTCTCAACCAATGACCGGCTGCTCACATCCGAGAAATGCTCTACGGCAGCCTCATCACAAAAACTGAATTAAATACACACATATCATATATCATATCACACATATCGTAGAATGTATTTTTTAAAAGCGAAACACGTAGCACTGATTTTACATCATGGGATCGTTTCCCCAAATACAAAAACTACAACAACATTTAATTATTTTCTTGACGTGATATCCTTGTTTTGTCATTTATTCAACCTGTATTTATAACATATTTGGCTGTCTGGCATTTTTTCGTGCCCAGTATATATAGTATATATATGTATATGTATGTAAAACATGCTTGCACATTGTACTTCTAATAAAACACTGCGGATGTTGAAGCCTTCAAATATCACGTCTCTAGAATAACAAATTACAGGTAGACAAAATGCATCGACACTTAACTAGATTTTATACGCAAATATGATTTGATATAAACAGAATATTATCAGGTGCAAATTAAATTAAAGTGCAAAGAATTCTTACAATTCTCGCTAAGAGAATGCATTTTGGTATTACGTGAATGCATTTGGAATTATTTTTTAATCGATGATTGTTATTAGTGCGTAAAAAGAATTAGTGTTATTAAACACAATTTGCGTCCATGTTTTCACATATAAATGGATTTAATTACATCATTTCGTGTGATGTAATTCGCCACAAAAACTATTGCCCTTATAAAACTGTTAATCGTCAACCAAATCCAATAATAATTTGACCTTTTTTAATTGATGAAGGTTGCATTTACGCCGTTTTCTGTTACTTATGAAAACAATAATTTTTAATAATTTGAGTAACCTCAAATGAACTTGATTTAAACTCTGATTAACGGTGATAAATGATGAATGTGATTTTTAAATATTAAACCTGTCCTGACAGATATAAATAAATATTTGGTATATGTCTCTATAATACTATATCCAATTTAAATATTCAATCATAAAATTTTAATTTGCAAAACAAACTCCAAAAGCTAATTTAAATCAAACACATTTAGATACAGGCTTAAGCTGTGATTACAGGCCAACATAAAAGATTTTCCCGTTACCTAGCAGCCCCGGGCCAGGTCAAAAGGGGAACAAGCGAACATGCCGTTAGTTCGGTGTGTAGCGCGCAGTGTCGACGCTTGCGGTTTCAGAATCCGTGCGAGAATTATCATCTGGCAAACAGTTTTTCATAACGGATTAGTGCGGACGTTTCGCAGTGGCCTGGTCTAGTCATAACTACAGTACTGCCATTCAGTTCCCAATTGGCCGTTGCTCGCTGTGCGCTTTCATAACATAACTTTGAATAAGAACAAATTGAGTTTTATTAAAGTTTCGCTTCTGTTCAGTTGTGGCTCTGTTTGTTTTGCAAATAACGATATCCGCAGCCATAACTGTGTGTGTGTGTGTGTGTGTGCTCCTGTTTGTCGAGCAGTTAAATTTTAATATTGCCTGCAGTCCGTTTGCATAGTGTCTCCATCGTCGTCGTCGCCTTCGTCGTCGCAATGCACACTCGTAAATAAGCCAAGTGCTAATCGATCAAAATCAAGCGCACCTTCAATTCGAAGCGAAGCGAAACGAAACGAAACGAACCGTGCCCCGTCAACAGGCAACAGGCAACAGGCAACTTGTGCATACACTTTACACACTAATGAGTCGCCACTAACTGTTGCCAGTGTGTGTCCGTGTGTAACATGAGCCTTAATGTGAGCAAGTATTGTAAGTATTTTTGCAGCCACTAATATTGGCGCCACTTCTACAACTACTACTCCTGTGTGTGTGTGTGTGCGTGTGTGTGTGCTTATGGGTGTGGGTGTGTTTGTGTTTGTGTTGTGCTTCAAATAGTTAAATGTTTGAGATTCAAACTGAAAATTAAACATGGCCATAGAGTGCCTGAGCATAGCCTCGTCGACCAAAGCCTAAACCAAAAGCAAATCCCAAACCAAAACCAAAAACCCTGTTGCTTACGGCTGGCGACGTCAGCGGGCGGCTGCTGCTGCTGCTGCTGCGGCTTTTATCTAAACAATTTATCGATTTTCGTTTAGATTACAACGCGTACCGCTAGCCAGCGCAACTGAGGCAGGCGGACGCTAACAACGATAAGATACACACAGGCCAGGCCAGGCCGTATGTATTTATTTGAATATACGCAAATATTTTCTCTATATATACATAAGTGTGCGTACATATTTATATACATATATATATATACATATATATATATATATATCATCATACATAAAATGATATGATTACGCGTCGAGCAGAGCACAACAGAGTAGAGTAGAATAGAGCTGTGTACAGAGCACTGTGGAGTGCTGAAAACAGTTACGCATGTTTATGTTTCAGGGCTATTTTTGTTCATAAATATGCCCATAGTATTGAGATACGTACTCCGGGAAAACGCACAACACGCTTATGTAGTTATGCATGTGGAGCAGGTTATCATTACGCACTAATTGTCTGAAATCAATGCCAGCACAGCCAACAGATAAACATGGACAAACAGGCAGCCAGGCAGCCAGGGAGAGACACAGCTACAGCTACAGCTACACCGGCTACAACCAAAATAAATGACAAAATTAACATAGTGCCACGAAAAATAATCAAAAGCGATAATTATGTTGAATATTTGTAGTTAATTTGCAAAGTCGTCGAAATAAGAATATACGGAAAATACAGAAGGAAAAAAACAACAAACAACAAATACACAAAAAAATACAAGAATAAACGCGTAAGAAACGCACAACAATGATCATATCTAGCCAGCCAGCAAACCTGTCCGGGACATCGTCGGCCCACATGAGCGATGAAAGCGTTGAAAGCGATTGCAACTGTGTTGGTCCGGGTGCGGGGGCGGGGGCGGCCAATCTGAAGATGGGCAGGGCGGCCAGACAAATTCAAACGCACACCGTGGAGGCAGAAACACCAACAAAACCAACACCAACAACAACAACAACAACTACAACAGCAGCAATAGCAACAACAACAACAACAACAACAACTATAACAAGCAGAGCTTCATTAACGCGTCCGGCCTCCGAGTCCGAGCTGCTTGTCGGTAAGCGGATTGTCTTGGTATGCGAGTGTGTGTGTGTGTCTGTATGTGTGTGTGTGAGTGTGTGCGTGTGTGGGTCCATGTGGGTGTGCATATTCTTAAGCGTGGGTTAAACGTACGTGTGCCCGGTTATAAAGTGTTTTTGAAATGCCAACGTTTATAATTAAATAAAACGTGTGACTAGACAAAATGTCTGAGTCTTATATATATGTCTGTGTGTATGTGTGTGTGGGTGGGTGGGCGTCTACTTTATTTGTGTGCGTGCGGCCATTTGCGAGTGCCAACCTAAAAGTAGGCAACACATTTGGCACAGCACACACAAAAATGTAGCATGCTTTTCAGCGCAAGAGCTTTCGGACAGAAATGTAATAACTTAATCGTATTGCAATCATTATATTATTGTTGCTGTTGTTTCTTTGCAGGCACTGGCACATCGGGCACCAGCTCATCCGGTGGCGGTCGTCCTGGTCACCGCAAGTCCTCACTGGCGCTGGCACTCACGCCCGAGGATGACTCAATGGACGTGTATCAGGTAAGACACACACACACACATATATATATATATATATATACATATATATATACGTATACATATCTGCACATATTTTCTCCTTTTTTTTTGTTGTTGCCAAACCGTTTTGTGATGCTGATTAAATGTATTTGAACGCTTACGCTTCGCTGGGTTTGGGCCAGCGTTTTTTGGCTGGGCAATTGTTTTTTATTTCCTTTTTTTTTTTTGTCGACAACGCACATGTGTGTTACGTCTTTGATAAGCTATCTTATCAATGCTAATGGTATATGATGGACGCTCTCGCCAAAGTGAAACTTTTCCTTTTTGTGTATTCTTTGGCGCTTTACATTTTGCTCAGTTGTGTTTCTTTAAATTGTTACTCATTAACAAAGGCTGAGAATTAGTAAATATGTATGTGTATTTGTTCAAAAAAAGAGTGTGAATAAGATTGTGTGTGTGTGTGTGTGTGTGTGTGTCTGGGGCTATTTGCCATTGAGTCGCATATAAACAATGCGCTGGCAGAGAAATCAAATCAATTAACATTGAAGGTGGGAAATCAAAAAGTAAAGAAATAGATTAACCGACCACATTGCCAGCTACGCGTATCGCGCCGTCGCCCCATTGTTGAGCCAATTGAGTCAGTTAGTCAGTCTCCGTCTCCGTCGCGATTCGAACCGCAATAACCTGTGAAATATTCGTTTTCTAGAGCACTTCATACATAACATAACTCACGACGTCAGTGTCCCATATTCCGTCAAGACTCGTTCGACTGGATTAACAAAAACCAAAAATAACACAGAAAAAAAAAATATATATATATAATATATATATCTCAATTTGAGCCGTCGACAACAACTACCATTTCGGCCAATAATATGTGCCGGAGTGTTTCTGTTTTTGCTGGTGTTTTGTTGGTGTTGTTGTTGCTGGCGTAGAAGGACATTTGGAGTATAATAGACTATATGCAGTCTGAGCATCGAGTCAAGTGTTTTTGTTGATGTGCCCATTGATATTGTGAAGTAGTCAAGCAGCGAGCCACTGAGTGTTATTGTATAATTAGCAGAATGCGCAATTGTTTGCCAAAAATTTTTCGAACCAAATCGTCGGCGTCGTCAACGAGAGCAGCTGCCTCCGTCGCCAATTCAAACGAGTCCGACGCGGACTCCGATGCGGAGCGCTATGTAATTGCTAAAACAACAACAACAACAACAACAGCAACTGCAACAAGAAAAAAAAATGCGACACCATCTGATCAAGTGCTTGATAATGGCAACAAAAAGCAGCAAAGGCAGCTACCAGCCAAGGCGACGACAAAGGCAAAGACAACGAAAACAACGGCAATAACAGCAAATACATCGTTGGCTGATGACGTCGATAAGAGCCGGCTGATAAGTGCTGTTAGCACAGCTAATTCTAATGGCTTGGACTTGGAGCAAATCAAGAGCAACAGCAGCACCAGCAGCAGCAGCAGCAACAGCATCATTCAAAAAGCGACAAATGGCAGCATTTTGGCCTCGGAAATGAAAGTAGTTGGCGGAGAAATCTCATTGCCAGTGCCAGTGCCAGTGGCAGCCACACAGCTGATGGGCAACAGCTCCAGCAAAACGCCCGAGCAAATGGAATTGGAGTACGAGGCCAATGTGGCAGCGGAGGGCAGGGATATAATGACGCCACTGTTGCGCAATACAAGGACGTTGAGCATGGCCTTCGGAGGTGGTGTTGGTGTTGGTGTTGGTGCTGGTGTTGCCCCTGGCCCAGGTGGTGGAGTCGGACGCATTTTGCAGCCGGAAATAGTCGAGGCCATACGCAATTTGGACACGCAGGCATTGCGTCTGAACAATCTCACACTCGAGGATAGAATCAGGCTAACGCAGCAACAGCAACAGCAGCAGCAGCAGAAGCAGCAGCCGGATGAGGACGATGATTGTGTGGTCTTGCGTCCTAAAGTTTTCACCTTCGACCGCCAGTGCCACAGTTTGTACGAGCGACGTCTGCACAAGGGACCCAAGCTGCGGCTTTGGGTCGGCGGTGGCAAGAAGCCAGCGGCGCAGAGTGACGAAGATGAGTTCAAAACATTTCAGGTATTGCTGACAAGCATTATAGTAATTGGGACAGCTTGACAGGCTCCATATACACACAATGTCAGAAAGTCGCCTCTTTTATTTACAATCTGATAGCCACAAATGATAACCAAGACGAACAAAAATAAATAAAGACATTGAATCGTCATAGCTGAATTTTTATCAGTTCTATTCTGCAATGCAAAAAACGAAAGCAAAATTGATTTATGATTGAATTGCGGAAGTCGTCCACATTTCTTAATCCTTCAGGCAATTACATATAATTATAAAAATCAGAAATTTGATTCATATGTATATTTAAAGCATATTCGTAAGGCCTGTAAAATTTATAATGAAATATTCCGTCAGAATGTCATAATCAACACGAAAAGTGTAATTATTTCAAAACATGACATTGAAAGAGTGAAGAAAATTTACTATCAACAATTCCCAGCTTAATTAAGTCAACATTAATCAAACATGTTGAAATTGTGTGTTGCACTTCAGGAGTTAAGTAAATGAATAATAAATGAATCAAATGTTGTGTTGAATGAAATAACATATTCATTTATCGGCACTTATAAATGTTCCAAGTGATTTAATTGCTTTCGTGAGTGAAATTTCTCGGGAACATTTATAAACTATAGAATTTTGTTTCGTGTTCGAAATTCGCACTCCATTATTTTTGAAATGTGTAAAATAAGTAATAAACTCCATAATCAATAAGGGCACTTGACTGTTTACTTTAACTGAAGATTACCAAATTGACTTGAAGTATTTTAAAAATCAATTTCTTACGAAATTGCTTTATGCAAAGCTAAGCAAATCCATTTATTTTTTTTTAGATAAGCCTAATATATAACTACCATACAAATTACGAAGAAAAGCGCGTTTTATGGTTATCGATTTTTGAATCAGCGATTACCAGTTGTAATTTCAAAAAACGGCTAAAAATAGTTTGGAAATTGGTTCCTTTTGATGTCAGCCTGTGTTTTCATTACTGAATTGACACACGGCACAACGTACACAGCGAGTGATTGTGTGTGAGTGTGTGTGTGAGTGAGTGTGTGTATTTGTGTGTATTAAATCCCCGATTTTCAAATATCGAAATTATTCATACGAGCATAATAAATCTGCAGACCAAGTCACAAAATACAGCAAATGGCGCCCCAACAATTTCCGTTGGTGCGCAAGCAATTTTATTTTAATTTATCATCATTTTAGCGACACATACACGCAACGCATATTGTGTGTGACACACGAACACACACACACACACACACACATACATACACACACACACTCGTAAACTGACACGACACAGACAGAAGCTGAGTTAAGCCCTCTTATTTTGATGGCAAAGCCAGCGCTGTAGATTCTTATTAAATTTTACACGTTGCTTCACCTGCTTTCACCTTTTGCTCATCTGTTTTGATTTGTGTGTGTGTATTGCAGCGAAATCTCATGGACTTGAAATATCCAACCGTGCTACCACCGAATCCTCAACTTAAGGTAAGCTGACACGTGCCACACACCACACACCACACAGCATACAGCATACAACACCATATACTATGCTTGCTGATAGCATATCAGCTCAGCTCAGCTCTGTTCAGCTCTGTTCAGCTCAGCACAGCGTTCCCCAAATGGAGCTGGTGCCGCAGCTCCCGCTCACCTGTCCAATTTGACTAATGCCCAATCCAATGTCAATTTGACTGCAGGCGCTTTTAGTTTTTCACAAATCGGATAGCATCTGCGAAGTAATCACCTTGGCGTGTCAGCGTCATCAACTGGACGTAACGCTGGTCAAATCGAAGGAGGAGGCACTGGAAACTCTCCACAAGTCATATGCCACAGCGCAATGCTATCACCTAATTATAATTGATGCGCGCTCCACAAAGGGTCTCGATGCCGAGCACATTGCAAGGTGAGTGTGGCAAGGCAAGCGTTGCGTATACGTGATGTGATTTCTATAAACTTTGCCACAAGGCAACAATGAACTTTCCACTTAACTGGCCTTCAATTTATGCTTCTGCTTCTATCTTAACCAGAGCAATACGTCACACACATGGACATCATTTAACGACAATAATTACGGTCTGCAAGAAGAGGTAAGTGAACATTAACCTGCCCCCAACTTTATGTTCAACTTTGTGTGCAACTCTTTAATGTCCTCTTTGCAGTTTCTTTGAGAAGGATGACGCACTTATTGCTCTATTGGACGCTGGCGTTAATAGAGTAAGTTTCTTAATGTTCTTAGACTGAGACTAAATGAAATGCTAGTTTCCACTTACACACGACCCCTATTTTCTTGCAGTGCATAGCCGAGACGACCAACTTGGCGATGTGCAGCGTGGAAATGAAGCAGATTCTGCACTCGATCATCCGGCCGCATAATGTTATGTCCACTCAACAGGTAAACGCAATACGCAATTGAGTTAATGCTCTGCCACTTGGGGGCAAGCTGCCGGCGGTCGCAGTTGGCTGTTCCCGGGTGCATTAATTCAATTGAGTGGCACATCGCTGCCTGACGCTTTAATCGAATTGTAAATGTAAACCACAACGCCTGCATTTTGCCTCTTGTTGCAACTACCCCCAAACAGGCACTCTACACGGCCCTGCATCGACTGAAGGAGGTGGTGCTCATCACGGACGACGTGTATCGCATACAGTATGCGAATCGGGCCACCGAGCGGCTCCTCAACATGCGGCTGGTGAGTGAGCTGCCCGAGGCCGTTCGTGTAGCATGCAGCATGCAGCATGCAGCATGCAGCGCGCAGCGTGCAATTGCCGACATTAATGAGATTTCCATTTTAAAATTCCATCCAACAACAGGACGAAATAATTAGCAAGCCATTAGCCGACATCTTCCACACCGATCTGTCCATCATCAGTGAGCAGGGCAGGAGCATCAAGGAGTTCGATGGCATCCTAACGGTGCGCCGTAAGGGCCTTCAGGATGGCATTCCCATGCATGTTCGTGTCGTGCCCGTGGCCTGCATTGGCAGGTAAGTGTGCCCCACATAAAAGTATACCCTGGAATTCAGAAAGTGCAGCTAAGTTTTTGGAGTTTTTAAATTGCATACTCTAATCGTTGTTATTATTTATTTATTGCCATTATTTAATTAAAAGTTAGATCTTATTTATAAATAAATTAGTAGAATATTTGATATGATTCCGTTATTTTTTTTAAGTATTCATTTTTATTTCGACATTTCAAAAATAAGTTTCTTCAACTTGTAGAATTGTTGGGTACATTTTTTCCGAGTACAACTGAAAATGAAACCTGTTTTTCTCATTTGCAGTGCACCCACTCATTTGATTTTCAACTTTGATGTGCCCGGTGGCGGGTTGGACTTTATTGCCACGCTGCCGCAACCAAAGGAGGCGCCGCGCGGCTCTCTGCACTCGGTGCGCCGCTGCAGCTTCGATGTGCGTTCAATTGCCTCCGATGGACTGCGTCGCACCAGCCTGGCTAAGCTGACGTCTCTGCCCCTGGAGGCGCCCATTACCAAAGTATGACTCCATTTTGTACGACCAATTGGTTTTTCACTGAAAAAAAAAGTGTTGACTCCATTCCATCTGACAACATACGAATGCTTTCAATGCCCATGTTGGCAGTTTGTACTAAATTATCATCCGTGTCCGTGGTGTGTGGTTTGTGTGTGCATACGTCAGTGTGTGAGTATGTGTGCGTGTGAGTGTGGTGTGCGTGTGTGTGTGTGTGTGTGTCAGTCTTAATAGTAATGTCCTGCCATGTAGCATCAGTACCAAATAAGGAACAACATCTGCAACAACCACGCACAAACAACACACAAAGCACACACACACTGACACCGGCAGATAGCAAATTGAAAGCGTTAGAGTTGTGCGAAACTAGATCCCAATCCCAATCCCAATCCATGGGTGCTGCTAGTCACAAAATACATGGGAAGTCACTCAATTAATTAAGTACGATTGTAAATTGCAAGCGCATTTCAAAAGGGTGCACGAATTTCTAAGAGTTGAAGAGCAAAGACTGGACACAAGTCAAATAAGTCATTCATCTCATTTAGTTAACTTTAAAGAGATTCGTATTGAATAAATAGGTTAGTTCTATTTAAACATTGATCCATTAAATAAGAAACCGTTCAATTAAATGCCACATAACAAAAGTAGATATGAAAAGATTCACCTTAAAGTAAAATCCAATGATTATTAGAATAAAACTTGATGTTTGTACTTTTGTGAGTCAAGAATTATTGGATGTGGATATCAGACGCACAACTCTAATTGAGCCAGCTGGTGTGGATGTCACAATTACTAATCCGTATCTAACAGCTCGCATTTTGGCAAAGCATTTTTTGCATTTTATTTAACGGTAATCCAAAATTGATTTTATTAACATACAGCAAACATGCCCGAAAATTGCACTGAACTAAAACTCTTGTTTTTACATATATTCTCTTTTTTATATCTCTTATATGTTATGTTCTCTTTTACTTTTATGTTTTTTTGTGTACTTGAACAACGAACAACATCATGCTAAATATATCTATATATATCGAAAAAAATCAAAACACAACAACAATTGTAATAAACATTATTGTAAATATGTTAATGGTTCCGTTCACTCGCTCGTTCGCTTTGCTCTCTGCGCGCCGCTTGCAAAAAAAAAAACAACAACAAAAAAACAAATAAACAAATAAACAAAACAATCAACAATCAACAACCAACACACAAACTGCGCACTCGCACTTTAGATAATCAATTTACTATCACAAGTACAGGAGAATTGTTCGGCCGACGAGGCACGTCTCATAGACAAAGTCCTGGAGTTCCTCAAGCGCGAGGGACTCTACAGTCCCCAAATGAAGGAAATACGTACCGATGATCCCACAGCTACCGATCTCATTGGCGCCCTACTAACGGTATACTACTGCCATATCATATTCCAATTCATATTCGCCTTTAACGAACTCAAAATTCTCTTTTAGGGTCCCAGTGTCTACTCGTCGCGCCGCAGCTCAAATGACTCCATTATCCGCACGGGCAACTCCACTCGGACGGCAACCATTGTGCCCGCCAAGATGAAGGTAGGCTTATTTACTTATTCTACATTTAATACTCAATATACCAGTGGCTTGACTGAACACAACCAGTTGCCCTAGTCCAATATTTTTGTGGAGAAATGTGACTCCAACAATTGTACTCTTGCCAGAAAAAGGCAGAGGAAGGCCTGAACCGATTCCTCTTCCTTTAGACCCCGACACCTATGGGGAACGAACAATCTGGTAAATAGTAATAAAGACAACTAACGTTTTTAAAGTTTTCATCTTTTGCTTCTTATTCTCCAGATATAATAATAGTTCATATATTTGACAACATTTTAATGAATCAACGATTTTGATCATTACAGGCCAATCCCATTATCATGGAACTACTTGAAGAATCTCTTAGCTGGGACTTTGATATTTTCAAATTGGAAGAGATCACCGACTACCATCCGCTGCTGTACTTGGGCATGGAAATATTCCGGCGCTTCGACGTCTTTGCCACACTGAACATTGATGAGAACGTGTGCAAGGCCTGGCTGGCAGTTATCGAGGCGCACTATCACAAATCCAACACATATCACAACAGCACACACGCAGCGGATGTGATGCAGGTGCGTAGCCCTCTCAAGTGGCTGCCACATAAGTGATGATTCTAATTCATGCGTTGCATCTATTTGTACAGGCGACAGGTGCATTCATCACGCAGCTGATCAACAAGGACATGGTAATGGATCGCATGGATCAGGCGACTGCCTTGATTGCGGCAGCGGCTCACGATGTCGATCATCCCGGCCGCTCATCCCAATTTCTGTGCAACTCGAACAATCCGCTGGCTGTCCTGTACAATGATCTAACGGTGCTGGAGTCCCATCATGCGGCAATCACCTTCAAGCTGACCTTGGGTAAGTGACCACAGTAATTACTAAGACTTGAATATACTGACAATTTAAGTTGCCTTGCAGGTGACGACAAGATCAACATTTTCAAGAACCTGGACAAGGAGACATACAAATCGGCGCGCAGCACAATTATCGATATGATTTTGGCCACAGAAATGACGCGTCACTTTGAGCACTTGGCCAAGTTTGTGAGCGTCTTTGGCAGTGAGGTTGAGCCGCGTGAGGTGAGTTGGATGGCATTTCTAATTTCAGTAATTACAAAATTCTCTTTAAGTAATTGTACTAGAATTTAAAAATATTAATTCTATTAACATGAATTTACTTGCAGCTCGTGCAATCGGAGGAGGAGACCTCGATACTCATGCGCCGCATGCTGATCAAGGTGGCGGATGTGAGCAATCCAGCACGTCCGATGCAGTATTGCATCGAGTGGGCACGACGTATTGCCGAGGAGTACTTTATGCAGACGGACGAGGAGAAGCAGCGGCATCTGCCCATCGTGATGCCCATGTTCGATCGTGCCACCTGCAGCATACCAAAGAGCCAGATTGGTTTCATCGAATATATTATACAGGACATGATGGAGGCCTGGGACAGTAAGTTCACCAATATTCTAAATCACATGCATAAAATCTAAAGATCATATTTTCTGATTTGGCATAGGTTTTATTGATATGCCTCAGCTCATCACGTGCATGAAGATCAACTACTCACAGTGGAAGAAGTATGATGAGCAGGGCGTTAATACGCTTGCCGATATTATGGCCAAGCAGCCGCCTGTGGGCAACAACAAGTCGTCCAATTCCAAATAGCATACGGCTTTCCGGAGGATATTCTCGGGTCTACTGAAGCCGTTGCCGGCACAGGCGCCTGCCACATCCACAATTGGCGAGAACGAAATGGAGGATATGCTCTAGTGCAGGCACACCCGGTCCCAGAGACGTGGCTTTCGTCGCAGTCTCTCGGCATAGGTCGCTCGTCCTTCTTGTTGATGTTGATGTTGTTGTTGTTGTTGTTGTCGATGTTGTCATTGTTGCATACATATCTCGACTAAATAACGCTTCCACAAAATGCAGTCTGTATGTTTTGGGTGTTTGTTGTTAAAACCATTGGGTGCCAAAACGGTGCTTGCAGCAATACACACAACAATCCTCACAAGAAACAACAAACTGTCGCAAATGTTTGAAGAGCAAATGAAAACAAAACAAACAAAGAAAAACAAACAAATATTGGGCTGGACTCAAAATTTAATATTTAAGTAACATCACAAAACAAGAAAGCTAAATTTCTATGTATATGTTAAACTGTATGTGCGCTATTAAATGTCAGTGTGTGTGTGTGTGTGTGAGTGTGAGTGTGTGTGAGTGAGTGTGAGTAAGTGTGAGTGAGTGTGAATGTGTACTTCTGCATGTCATGAGATAATAAATACAAGTCTACATATAAAAACAACAAAAACTAGCAAAAATTGTCGCATATTGTCGCCTCTAACAATATGGCGTGCGCTCCTAGAGTACCTAAAACGGTATCACAGCATAGGCAACAAAATGGCGTCGTTGCCATTGCACACATACTAGTACATAAGACGTACGTGTTACCCACTATCCCATCGCCACCCCCCTTCGCACACAAAGACAATCTCTATAAAAAAAAACTACAACTATCAAACTACTTTTATACTAAGAATCTAACCTACTAAATGGCTTTAGCCAGGCACATGTTTTCCTATAGGTCGATCAGACAAAAATTGAAAATTCGTGGGATCACTATGTATTAACAGATCTTTGAACACTAACTAGGGGGTGGAATTAACGACAACAACAAAACACAAGGTGAAACACTTCTCCAATGAATTTTTACGTAAATCAATCAGGACAAACTGTTGTATTTATGTATAAACATAGATAAATTGCAAAGACATAGTTTGATGACAAGATGTGTGTGTGAGTGTGTGTGTGTAAGGTTGTCTGTTTGAGTGTGTGTGTGTGTGTTTGTGTTTGTGTATGTGAGTGTTTCACTGCATGGATTACCAGGGACATTCTGTTGTTTGGGCAGCGCAAACGAACTAAAGCTAGAATTACATACATATATGTCTAGATACATGTATTTGAACTAATGTACAACTACCAGTTTGATTAGCAAAAGCAACAACAATTCGAATCCACATATGTAACATGCGAAATTCTATGGGGGACCCTTTCTACTACTACCTTTTATCTAATACCTAAAACACTATGATTACTGTTGACGTTTGATAAATCAAACAGAAGGCAAAAATGTATAATTAAGTGAATCCTTTTTGAAATCTTTTTTATCTAATTGACTGAACAAATTACATATTATATATAACAAGTAAATTAATACGAATCGATAATACGTTCTTGTTAAAAAGCAAACAAAAAAAAAAAATAATACAGATATATACATATGTATATATACAAATATATATATATATATATATATATATATAAACATATACATACCTACAAATCAGAGCAAAAGCAAAATAATAAGTATATATACAATATAAACGATATATATATATGTATATATATATATACACAATTTATACAACTTTTACGAAGCATAAGCATATTCAAAGGATATATTTATATATTATTATATATGTATGTATGCATGTTTGTTTGAATGCGTGTGTGTGTGTGTTCGACACAGAATAGTCATTCAGTCACACTGTTATTTGTATCTGTTATTGACATTTAACCTATGCTTACATTTTTGATACAGTTTACACACATCCCAAAACAAACGAAAAAAAACCAAGATTAAACCCGATCTAAGCGATCTCCAATTTGTGAAAAGTACTCCAAGATTCTAGCTCGAATCGATAGCTCGTGAGTGCAGACCCACCTTCCAGGCCAAATTTGTACACAAAGTCATATATACATGTATACATGTGTATACACACATACATATTCACACATACGCATAACTTTTAACTGGACACAAATATAAATATACGAGTACATATATACATATATATATAAATATATATATTTATTGTTGTTAATGTGTGTGTGTGTTTTAAGTACGTGTATTTACAAAATCAATGCGAAAAAGAAACAATTATTTTGAAATACATGCCCTTTAAACAAATGCATGGAAATTTCTATTTCTAAATTCTTAGATATTGTTTGTTTCTAAACAACATGAGAAATCTTTATACAACTACAACTACTGACGTATATTTGTTACCGCGTCTGTTTTGCTCCTTGCAGGTTAAGGATTATAAATGTTAAGATTTAGTCAAATTTATTGTAAAATACAAAAACAAAAACAAAACAAAAACAAAACGCGAATAAAATACGCAAATACATAAATCAAAAATACAAACATTCTGCATTCATTCGTATTTTTTGAAAGCAAGCAAAAAATGCTGTGTGAAATTTTAATTAGGACCCAATGGGTTAAGGTGAGGAATATGAATAATATTTAAATAATACGAACAATATGTGTTATTTTTTCTATTAGGTGTTGTTTATACAGAATAACGAGAATATCAATTAACTGTATTCGCTTTTTATTAATTTAAATGTGCTCGTCGATCGGCATTTAAACAACCTGCTTAGCTGACGGGTTTCGATTCTTCTGGGCAAATATGACGTTTACATAAAGATGCGTACACATAATTTCAACTCCAAAATACACAGGCTAAAAACAACAATTCGTTAGCACCAAAAACTTTCTTTTGCGTCTTTCGACAGGGCTCAACAAAGCGCCGCCTTAACAAAAGCTATTCGTAAAGAAAGTCTCAAAAGCACTCGATCGATTTTAATGCATTTCGAAAATCAAAACCGAAACTGACAAAAAAATAAAAACAAGTATATTTACAAGTTTGGTGCCGCTCCATTATATAATACAAACATATACGTATATGTATGCACATATAAGTGTTATATGCAAAAATATGTATGCATGTGTAGCACCATTAGAGATGAGCTTCTCGCAAGCGAAACTGAAAGTAGCTTTGTTGTTACTGTTTCCATTTCGTTTCCAAATTAGTTAAACATGAGATTATCACATAAATGTGAATTGCAAATTATCAACAGCCAAACAATTCAAATATTTATTTAATTCATTATAAGAATGAAAGATGTCTTCATTTTGTTTCATTTTTGGAAATTAACATATTTTAAACCTTTAATCAAAAAACAATCAATCACATCAGCTACATAAATATTCCTTAAAATTTATACAAGTTCACTTTTGTGTCACTTTTATTTAATAAGCAAATGAACAAGTATTCATCGCATCCGATCACATCGAATCACGTTCGCATCTCTGTTGCTGAGCATTTTGAGCGAAATTCTGTCTCCGGTTTCTCACGGACTGTTGCAGTGTTTAATATGGTTTTGACTGCAGAGCGGATCGGTTGAGCGCAATTTATTTTGAGATTATAAAAATTTGTTGTTGTGTCGTTGTAAACAAAGTCCTAGTTATGCCCGAGTCGAGTTTCTTTGCGAGAAGCGTGCCCTTCGAGCAAATTGATAAACTGGCCATCAGCGGTGGCTACTCATCCATTTATGCAACCAGTAAGCCCGGCGTGCCAGTTGTCGGCAACTGGGAGCAGAGATTCTGTCGCCTGGCTGACACATTCCAGCCTGTCCTGGATCGGGTCTATGATTTCGAGGTGCGCGAGGATGATGTGTGGATTGTGACGCTGCCCAAGTGCGGCACCACCTGGATGCAGGAGCTAACTTGGCTGGTGCTCAATCAATGTGACTTTGAGACGGCCAAAAGCGTCGATTTGACCATACGTTCACCATTTTTGGAGTAAGCTTTTATTATTTTTGAGGGCATTTATAATTATATATAATGGGCTATGTACCGCATCCCCATCGCGAGCTTGTACCCAGATTCTTTACATTTATGACTATTCACAAATCCAGATTCAATGGCGTAGTTCCGAATGTGCCACATGACACCATCGACGCAGCTAATGCGATGAGCTCACCCCGTCTAATTAAATCACATTTGCCGGCGTATCTGCTGCCCCGCCAGATATGGACAAAGAAGCCAAAGATCATTTACGTTTATCGGAATCCCAAGGACGCAGCCATTTCATATTTCCATCATTGGCGTGGAATGGTTGGATATCAGGGCACAAAGGCGGATTTCATGCATTCCTTCATCGATGGCTATGTGAACTTTACGCCCTGCTGGCCACATGTCCTCGACTTTTGGCAGTTGCGCCACGAGCCGCACATCTTTTTTACAAGCTACGAGCGTATGAAGACGCAACTGGGTCAGGTTATAAATGATGTGGCACAGTTTTTGAAATGCACCGTCACCGCGAAGCAAGTGGAGCAGATGAAAACGCACTTGTCCTTTGAGAGCATGCGCGACAATCCTGCCTGCAATCATGCCAAGGAGTTCGAAAGCATGAAGGCTGCGGCGGGACGCGAGGTGGAGGAGTTTAGGTGAGTAATCGAGATTTTTATAGGAACTATAATGTTCAATGTTTAATGGCTAAAAAGTGTCGATCCACACAGGTTTGTGCGACGCGGCGTTGTTGGCAGCCACAAGGACGAAATGACGGCGGACGTGATACGCGAATTTGATTTGTGGTCGGATATCAATCTGAGGGAGTATAAGTTGCATATGGATGACTTTGCCACTTACAGCAAATACAACGTAGTATAAGCCATTATAAACAAATGGCTATTAGCGCGTCGATTAATCATTTTAATAGATTGTATTCTTAAGTGATATTTACCTACCCAGAAGTATGATTATACAATGATTATATGTGTTTGTTATTAATAAATGATTTTTTATTTTACGAGAATATACAAATATGTGTACATATATACAAATATTGTATGTAAGCAATTACGAAATTCATTTGGGCATAACAATCAGTTTCAATTGCAGTATGCAAGGTAAACAGTAAACTATGCCTATGTTGAAAAATGACAAAGCGATGCATATGTATTTACTTGTATGATACTGCCTAACCATCCGACTATAAACATATTCTTATCAGACTCAAAGCCTGGAGGTATATTTTTATAGAATTTAAACTTTATTCGCATCACAAATTTATATAAATTTTATATTCGCAATGCTATCAGCTATCAGGGCCAAAACAGCGACCAAACTGATAGCAAGGCACATCTTAGTTGAGTATAATCCGATAACACTGAACATATTGCCTACAAAGAGGAATTTGATTTTTATACTTATTTGGATTAAAAGAATTTCAGCTTAAATTCTTAATTGGCATACGAAGATTGCCATGGTTACAAATAGTTACAAGGTCGACTTGATACCCAACCAGATCGAGAAATCAGATATATTTATAGCGAAAAAGCATTTACTAAACAAAGTCACACCAGAAGAACTCTTGCTAGTTAAGAAACTGTTAAGAATTTTATTTTATACGTACTTTAGGTACGCATATTAAAACTGATCAAAGAAGTAAAGAAGAGATATTGGATTTGACAACTGAATTTATGATGTCAACGAGATGACAAAATTAGTGCTGACGACAAACATAAACACAAGCTTGTATTATGATATCTCATATTAATACAATAATTACATTTATGTGCGTAAAAATTTCTTAGCTATCATGTTGTAAACAAAATGAAAATTTCGCCAAGTATAAGAGCTGACATCTTCTTCTTCTACATCGATTTCTTTGCAGATTGTTGATGGAATAGCATGTACAGACACCAGTGACACAAATTGGGTTTGTGCATTGAATAATTCGACCTAACCCAAAAAAAAAACTTAAACTTACTCTTGTCTCAGTTGGTTAATCGGTTTGAATGACTTTCGTCCATTATATTGATTTATATGAATCATAAGCACCGACTATATGTGGTCCAAAGGATATCCGGATTGTTGAAATCCACAGAACGAAGATTATCAGAAGACGTTTGTATGCGTGTCTTTTAGCTAGTTCTAAGTACAGGGTATGGTCTATTCTTGCTATCATTTTCTAGAATCTTTTTATACCCTTAACCCATTAAAAATGGGTAAAATGGGTATAATGGTTTTGTGCAAATGTATGTAACAGGCAGAAGGAAGCATCTCCGACCCCATAAAGTATATTTATTCTTGATCAGGATCAACAGCCGAGTCGATATAGCCCTGTCCGTCTGTCCGTCCGTCCGTCCGTCCGTCCGTCTGTATGAACACGCGGATCTCAGAGACTATAAGAGCTAGAGACTTCAAATTTGAAATATAGGTTCTCGTATACCAGGCGCAGAACAAGTTTGCTTTATTTTATCGATAACTGCTTCAGTTTCGGAATTATCGATACATTTAGATTTCCGATAGCAATAAATTCCACAATTTAAGAGGCAGAGGGTTCTAATTTATACATAATATGCTTATACATATTATTGATCAGTTGCCAAAATTTCATTTAAGTTCGGATAAGAAACACCAAAGTTATAGTCGAAAATATATTTTCATATTGATCTTCTTGTTGTCAGCAGCCGGAAGCATTTTCTGTATGCATAAATAGGCGAGCGCATGTGTGAGAAAGAGATGGCATGATAATCGACGCTAGTGTCAATATATTTGTGTGTATTCTGCAGAGCCCCGATAAGTACTGTTTCGTGTACGCATGTATGTCTGTATGTATGTATGTATATGCTTGTGAGTAAAGACTGTAAGAAATGCACTTGCAGAACTGAACATTTGAGTGCAAATCATTTTAAGGGGAAATTATCCAATAAAACTAGAATATATTTAACAACTGGGTTAAGGGTATATCGTAGTCGAGCCAACTCGACTACAGCATCTTACTTGTTTATCTACGCATTTTCAATAAGTTGAACGAATAGTCGTATAGTAACAAAAATACTCAGATTAAATATATCTATCGTACACTGTGCGGAGATAACAAAGATTTGTATTGTTTGGGTTTTTGGCACCACTATTAGTAGACATCAAATATGCAATACGAGCAGGTCACACCGAAGAGCTATCCGGTCAATCTGATTGACAAAGATTGGTCCGAACGAAAACTTTTCTTTTGGAGTGAGTCCAAATCACTTGCTGACATGATTCATGATATGGAGGTGAAGGAAGATGATGTTTGGATTGTGACAAATAAAAAATGTGGTACTACTTGGATGCAGGAGCTGGCATGGTTGCTGATGAACGATTGCGACTTCGATGCGGCTCTTTCCAAGGACTTGGAACTACGCTCTCCCTTTCTTGAGTAAGTTAAACATCAAGTGGGCAATCTATATACGTATAACACTTGTCCTCAGATTTGATATTGTAGCAATGGATGGTAAAACTGGTTTCGAACGGGTAGAAGAACTGCCATCGCCTCGTCTAATAAAAACGCACCTGCCCCTGCCCCAATTACCTCGTCAATTGTGGGAGAAGAAAGTTAAAGTGATTTATGTTTTCCGCAATCCCAAAGATGCTTTGGTATCTGGATATTATCATAGCGTTACAGTTGGCTTTAGCTACGGTAAAACCTTGGAGCAATACTTCGATGATGATCTGGAGCAAGACAATAACCTCAGATATGTTATCGACCATGCATCTGAGTTTTATCAGCTGCGAAATGAACCTTGGGTTTATTACACCAGCTTTGAGCGCATGAAATGTAATCTCCGCGCTGTCGTCGAAGACTTGTGCAAGTTTCTGGACAAGACTGTAACGGAACAGCAAATGGAACGTTTACTTCAACATCTGTCATTTGAAGAAATGAAGAGTATGTGAAGATAACATTTACTGTAACTCTGAAATAATTCTGATTTCTCTATTAGAAAATCCGACCACAAATCACCTTTGGGAGCGCGCTCAGATTAAACACGAAAACGACGGGAAAGAAGTTCACAAGTGGGTATTAAAATGTAAAGTAAAATTGAACGTTTAACATCGCAAACTTAATATTTTTCCAGTTTTGTGCGAAAGGGCAAAGTAAATGGTTACAAGGACGAATTGTCACCCGAGCAGATTAAGAAAGCTGATAATCTTATAGCAAAGAGACTTCTACTTAACAAAGTCACTTTAGAAGAACTCTTGTTAGTTGACAAACTATGAAGAATTACTGTTTGTGTGCACTCCAGATACGCAAGTTGTTTACTATAAAATAAAATAAACAATCAAACATGCTGTAAATAATCAGAAAGCACACGCGTTTCATTTTATCGGGATGGATATATATATATTTATATATTATATATATATATATATATATATATATATATATATTATATATTTTTTCTGTTCGAATAGCATTTATACGAACCACTGACACTCATTCGGTTGGTGCATTGAGTAAATCGCCCTTTTGCATATTAAAGTGAGGCATACTTTTAGGGGCACCGCGGTGACAAGCAAATAAATAACCCAAATCCCTATAGATTTTTTGAGGACATGGTGCCGTACGATAAGACGTACTTTTTATGGAATCATCTTAGAAAATGAGTCGAAATCACATAATCCTCAATATTGATTGATTTGCATGGAAACAGTTGTCAAGCTCTTCAATTGGAGTTATTTTTCTTTGCTTATGCTGGAAATATAAGTTTGTATTTCTAGCACAGCTGCTGTCTTTTTTAGTGCCAAAGTAAGGAGAACGAAGCTGATAATAAAAAAAGACCAAAACAAAACAACGCGAAATCAAGCTTGATTGCGTAAAAAAAATATAACTGATTCTGAAACATTGTAGTTTCTTACTTGCTGATCAAGAAATTAGCATTATTTTGCAAGCCTACAAATCCACAAAGAGAAACTGACGATTGTTTACGAATTTGTGTAGAAAGTCAAGCTGTCGGGAAAAAACTGATAACGCGCCAATTTTACTGATAAGCTCATAATAATCCACACACATAGCTCGACTGTTGATCAGTTCTCCCCGAATAGAGGAAGTGTTCATAGCACAAATATGGCATCTGTCCAAAATAGCCTGAAAGTTGCGCTGAGGAAGCGCATGCCTGAGATCCTCAGCTCTCTGACGCCCGATGCCATCGCCAATCAATCGAGAGCGGTTACCTCAAAGGTTAGTTCTAGGTTATATATAATCTTATCAATGTTTTTAAACAGCATCTTTATGCTTCAATTTATGCAGGTGGTGGTGAGTGAGCCATTTCGTCAGGCGCAACGTGTTAGCATCTATTTGAGCACCAAAGATGAATTGGATACCACAGAGCTAATCCGGGAAATGTTTCGACTGGAGAAGACGGTGTTTGTACCCACCTATCAGGGTACTCAGATGAAAATGGTACGTTTGCAGGATATGACAGATTACGAAGGATTGCCGTTGACCAAATGGAACATTAAGCAGCCTGACTTCAAGGAGAGTCGCGAGGATGCCTTTACGAATGGTAATCAATCAATCCATCGCAATATGACTTAATCATGATGTGTCCTTACCATACCTTGCAGGACATGGTATTGATCTGTTTATTGTGCCCGGCGTGGCATTCACCCGCAGCGGCGATCGCATGGGTCACGGTATGGGCTACTATGATAAATATTTAAGTCAACATGCGGTAAAGTATCCGAATAAGAAGAGCATAATTATGGCACTGGCACTCAACGAACAGATCGTTAGCAAAGAGGAGCTGCCCATGGAGGATCACGATGTGCGCTTGAATTATGTTGTTACAGAGAGTTCTTAATATTTAATCACGTTACATACAAAATTGTATAAATTGAATATACACAAAACTAATTTTTATATATGCACTTCTATCGTTTGATTCTAACGCAAATAGGGCGGTCGTGATCGCAGGCCACGCCCACGAGGTCGTCCACTGTAATGGGGCGATGTATAATGTGAATCGCTGTTGCTAAAGTGCGATTCAGAATTGCTGGAGCGATACGGCGTGCCAGGAGACTCAGACCAACTGGATGGTGAGCCAATCCTCATAAGTTTCTTTTGCCTGCAAAACGAGAAACACATTAATTAGTAAACAACTTGAATTTTAATACTTATATAACTGCTTACCTGTAAGCCGCTGCCGCTGAGATGCGTGAGCCACGATTGCGACCCACTCGTGAGCCACGCAGCATAGAGGGTATTTTATTGTATCCCGTTGGCCCAGTCGGCTGGGCGCCGCACGTCTCCAGCGCTAAGAAATCATCCACATGCAGCGACGGCGGTCGCGAAGTGTTTGGCGGCCGGGAGCGGAACAAGTCGCCACGGGAAGGTGGCGGCCTGGCAAATCCGCGTCCCCTCACTGCACTCACAAACATTTTCTTCTCAGGCCGACCTGTTGCGGGCTCCACCTCGACGCGCCGTGTGCGGAAACAGGGCGCTGTGGGCGTCATTTCGCGATTGGATTGCGGTGAACCCGATAAGTGCAGGACCCGCTTGCAGTCGCCGGTAAGATTCAAATCGGGATTCAGGCATCCATTGGCTAAATCCGTTAAATCACAGGCAATGCGTTCGTACAGCGGCTCATCCATATCCTCAATCACCTCAATGGGCAGCGGATCAAGCCAGTAGCTTGCCGTCAGCTGTGCATTCTCAGCAGTTGCACAGTAGCGCGTAAAGATTGGACGTGCCTCGTATTGGGTAACAATGCCCTCCGCTTGCGGCAGATAGGGCTCAACGCTTAGCGGTCCAACAATATTTGTGCTGCCAGTTGCAGTGGCATCAGTATCTTCGGTTTGAGTAGCCGCTACTGGCAGCGTCTCCTGATCAAGCCTGGATGCATGCAGTGCAATGAGCTGCTTCAAGTCCAACAGTGCCGCCTCATTGACCAAGGCCTTGAACTTCTCAAGCACTTTGAGTATACGTAAGAGCACCGGCGCCCTCTCTAGCTCCACATCCTGAAACTCCAGGAGCTGAGCGAGCTCCACGGCGCCCAGCTTAAGCGTACGTTGCGGCATAGCGGACATTGCTGGCGGTGGCTCGATTTGTGTCAACGAACGCAACAATAAAACCAACGACTCAATGTTGGCATGGAACTCGACTGTCTCATTGTGGAGTATAACACGCTCCATCCAGGCTTGGAATTCGCTAATCTTCTGCTTCATCAACTGTGCCAGGTGATAAAATGTGTAGCTTTATGGATAAAAGACAACAATTACAATCATAGAAAGAAACTAGGAATTTAATGCTTACTCATGCTCGGTGAGAATGACCAGATTGCGAACGGCCAATATAGAGATGCCGTGTGTCACCTCCACACTGGTCAGATTGCTGAAGACGGCATCGATAACTCGTGGTAACAGCTCCTTGGGCGGCAGTGCAGCTGACAAATTGAGGGTTGGCTGTGCAATTGATTTATATGAAATTAATGAAAGGCCCGAGTCGAGAAAACTGTCTAAAATGCGATGCACTGCCTCCTGGCAATTGGAGACGACATCGTTAAACTCGTTCAATGCCAACAGCGACTGGAACAGTTCCCAAAACTTTCCTGACAATATGGAGAGCATGGAGCTCTTGAGCGGGGCAAATGCACAGAGACGAGTGGAGAAACGTAGTAGACGCTCCAAATTAGTGGTGGGCATACAGTTTCCACTCTGATACTCGGTGCAGAGCAACTCCATAATAGTCTTGGCTATAAGCAGCGTCATGTTTGGAGCTAAATCCGATAGCTGCATGCAAACGCGCTGCAGTAGTTCGGAGAGCTGCGGAAAACTTGATGGCGCCAAGGCTTCCACCAACTTGGCAATCTGTCCGCTCTGTGGATGCAGATGTGCGGACCAAAGCTTGCGTTCGGTAATCAAACGCTGCCTGTGCTGCAGCTTCAGCTGTTCACTCAACGGTTGTGGCATCGGCAGCGGCAATGGCAACAGTTCCGCCAACAATTTGAGACCTGGTATAAAATTAGCTGGTCCATCGATGTTCTTCAGTACCTCACGTATCATTTGCGTCCAGAGCGACTTGTGCAGAGACTCCTCATCCTGCTCGTCCGGCTGCGTATAGGCCAACAGCGCTTGCACCACCTCCAGTTTACACTGTTCCACTTCGGCACCAGCCTGACAGCGTGAAGGGTAATAGTAGAGCAGATAATATACCTTGACCAGATGGTCGATGGCGGTCAGATCTTTGTAGGTGCCATCGCGACACCGAATGGCATAGGTGAGAAGCTCGCGTAGTATTTGCAGCGTTGGCAACATAATCTGGCAGCAGTGCACACCCTGAATGGTCATCAAAGCGGGCGCATGCATTCCCGGCTGTTCAAAATACGTGCACAAGCGCTCTAGTATCTGGATCAGTAGCTGCACCCCGTCCGCTGCGTACAGCTGAAGGGCGACAAAGCGGTGCTTGAGCTCCTCGGTGCCCATACGCTTGCAGGACGACTTAACGCCCGGAGGCGGCGCCGAATTGGTGATAACCAGGTATCGCAATATGCGCAATGCCATTATCAAATCACCCGGAAAGGTGGTCAGATAGTCCAGGGAACGCCCAATCACTTCAACCAAAGGCAATATGTCATCGTAGATAAACACATTGATCGCCTCCAGTGGCTTCATGTACACATACATTTCCTGCAGCACTGCTGAGACAGATGGCTCGAAGGTTTCATGATTTTTGGCCAGTTCCAGAATAACAGAGCCATGCTCGATTAGATAGTCGAGCTGCTCGCAATAGCGCACACAGGCATCGACCATATCCACTGCATAGCTGAGCACTGGACTCTTGTATTTGGTGCCCGGGGAGCTGAGCTGTCGCTGTGACTGCAGTCGCTGCTCCTTCTTGATGAGGTCCATGAATATCTTCAGATTGTTATTCATGCCGAGCACCTCGACGGTGTGCTGTCGTCCACTTGGATCGCATGTCTGCGAGTATATCGCATGGATGTGCGTCGCCACTTTAATCGCGTCGTATTCCGGCGCTGCTGCCGTAAAGACAATAGCGTCCAGGTGATAACGTGTCTGCACCTTGTAAGCCAACTCAATGCCCAGTCTGGCCAAACGTGGAAAAACAGGTCGCGGAACAGGAATTACTCTCTGGTACGTCATCAGTGGGACTCCAGTATTGAGCTCCGTTTGCACGCCTATACTTTCGCTTCCAGGAGTTTCCGCAGCAGGGCCTTCTACGCTCACATCCGCTGCGAGCTTTTGCGAGCTGTCCGACGATTCTATGGATACATTTGTCGGATCTGTTTGAACTGCAAGATTATTATTTAGATTATTGAAACGACAGTTACGCCTGTAACATACCTTGCTGCTCCTTGTATATAAACGTCTTGGGTGCCGTTGGCACTTCATCCAGTCCGAGCAGTATGGCGACAATAGCTTGCGTCGCTTCAAAGGCATCGTCTACAAAGTAATCGATTCCCACATGGGATTTAAGCAGCGCATGTAACAGATCCAGTGTGCACAGGAATGTGGTCGCTGGCAAATCTTTGGAGTTGCTCAAAATCAGCAGCACCGATTCGGCCAGACAATGCTGCTTAAAATAGGATTGCAGGGCATTGCCGAAGCTACGCTGGGAATTTGGATCGGTGACCAATTCGAACTTCTTGGAGACAGGCAAAAAACGACGCGGCTGCTGAAAACTTAGCTGATTGACCAACAAAGCATCCATGAGCATCTGAAAGGCGAATTCGATCTGTTGGCAGACCTTGATCAGAGGTAGTTCCACCTTGTGGATGAAGAGCTGTGTGCAGTTTTTCTGCACACACTCCAGCGCCTCGTAGAGATGCAGTTTCTTGATGATGGCCTGCAGTGCATATTTGATGCGCGTTAGCTTGGCAGTCTTGAGGAACTCGAGTAGTCTCTGATAACCCTTGGTTTTGTCACCCAAAAAGTGGCGAATGCCCAACTTTGTGTCGATCATGGAGTAGACAGCCTTGAGCAGCTGCAGCTTAATCGATAGCGCCATATAGGGCTCCTGATAAAGGCTAAAGACCGCTTCGAATGGATCAAAGTTGTGGTGCTGCATCAGATGCTTGAACAACTCTTCATTCGTCATCAGCAACTCGGCCATCCGGGCGCCGAGTTTAATGTGTCGTATTTTAAATGCCGGCTGCGGTTGCATGTAAGCCGCCTGAAAGCTAAGCGCTATCTGTAATATGTTTGCCGCTTGACGCAGATGCGATTCGTCGTTCTTGAAGAACTGCTGCAGCACAAAATTGCGTCGCTTGTAGTGGTGCATCAGGTAGCCCAGCTGATTGTTTAGCTGCTCGCCCAGGTAGACAAACTGTTCGCGTTCGTCGACGGTGACGCCGCCGTGCTCCTCGTTAAAAGCGCTTACATTGTCCCAGCGTATTTGTAGCGATAGCTTCTTGAACAGCAGTCGCAGCGTGTCGAGCTCTTTGCCAAAATGCGACAACAGATCACCATTGTAAAACAAGAGCGGACGTTGCCATGGCGCGAAGGCGTCTATTGCTGGCGGTGCAGCGGCGGCAGCTGCCTCCAGATTTCGTTCGTACTCTGCGGCAGCAGCCGCATCAAGTGCCGCTTCCTCGTCTTCCAAATCATCGCCAATGATCTCATCATCGCTCAGAATCGGCTCAAACTGCTCTTGTGGCGTATCCGAACGCTCTCGATCCCGCTCTCGTTCTCGCTCGCGTTCGCGCTCCTCTTCCTCGCGCTCGCGCGGCAATGATTCCGAGGAATGTCGATAGCCGTGCGAACTCTGCAGCTTATAGTGCGAACGTGTATCATCATCGTCATAGTCCATGGTGTCCGGTGAACGTGGTCGTGTAGGTGAATCAATTGAAACGGGCGGCGTACGTGGCCACTTGTGCTCATCGGCATCGGAACGCGAGCGCTCCGACCTCTTACGACGCGATCGATGGCTCGAATACTCTGGTGAGCGCGACCAGTCCCGTTGTGCTTTGTCGCGTGAGCTGTGAGTGAAGAGACAAGGAAACATGACAGCAGTTGACAAACAAAAAGGTGAACTTGTAAAATGTATTTACCAGCGCAGATATTCCCTGTCGTTGCTCTCCGAGTGCGTATGCGTGCGCAGAGGTGGTGGCGAATGATCCGTGGAATGCGTGGAGCGTCGCAAACGTCTTAAATCACGCTGCTCCTCATCCGCATGCTGATGGTAATGATCACGCGACATACCATACTCAATGTCGTCGTGTTCGTAGTCGCTAACATTGGCCTTATGTGCAGCCGTCACCAGCAGCACCTCACTTGGCATGGGCTCAGACCATTCATCCTTGAGCACTTCGTCCGGCAGCAGAACATTATGCACATTGTCGCCACTGATATTGCACATCTCGGGGCCCGCCATTGCTGGCTCGCAGGGCAACGTTGGACTAGCAATGGGCTCCGTTACCGAGTTGGTCAGGATACCGTAGACAGCTAAGGTAATGGCGCTATACCAGCCCCGGAGGACGAGACCATCGGTTGGTATCTTTTCCTGCGAGCAGTCAAGGTGTATGCAGTCGTTCTGGTTGTATCGCAGTAGGCCCAAATTTTCAAATGCAGAGGCACCCGGCATTCCCAAATCATTCACAAAGAATTCCAGATCGAATTTTGAGGGATTCGTGGCGCCCAGACGAACGCCGCCTGGAAAATCCGCTTGGACGCGAGCGCCCAATGGTATTATCCGCACTTGTGTGATAAATACCGGCTTCGGAAACTGCACTAAGTCCAAGTTGATGTCCTTTAAGAGGAATAAAAGGATTTTAGTGATTTTTCTGTCGCACACACATGTTGATTACTTGAAAAATGCAAATTTCCACTTACGGTGACTTCTTCGTGTGAGAAAGTGTCAAAGAATAGCAATTCGGCTCCATCATCAGCATCTTCCATTTTGGCTTGCGATTGAGACCCGTTGACACAGTCAATGTACTTATTACAAGTAAATTTATATTTACAAATAAAAATAAACAAGCGTCCGTCGGCAAATTTTTTTGTTGCGAACTAGTAAAGTGTGACCGTGGCAACGTATTATGTTTAAAATACCGAATTCGTGCTGGAATTCTGCCCTCCGATAATTTTATTTTGAGTCTCGATAATTGTTATGAAAATCATTCAATTGCACGATAAGCCATATGGCAACCCTAAATTTAACCGGCTCACCGCTCCGGGCACACTTGCGGCATACAAGTTTCGTCAGCAGAAGCGTCAAGTAAGTTTTTTGCGCCACAATTAATTTATATATACGTGCATATATCTTAATGTTTTTCTTTGTGTGAAAACAAACAAATGCGCACCTAAATATATGTGCATATATGCGTGTTATTTTCTTTGTTGATTTGTATATGAAATGTAGACATTTTTGGCGAAATCTCGCAGGTCGTCGTATGTTTTAATATTCGTTTTTTTTTTTTTTTGTCTATTTCCAGATTATTTACCTCTACGTATTTTTCATTGTTTACTGAACAGAATGTTCGTTGTACGTCGTAGCACAGCTCGTTTGTACCCCGCTGGAGTGCAGTAAGTTTTCAACTACTAATTAAATGCTTATTAGCACCTCTAGAAATTAACTGAAAACACAAAACAAAATGTGTTATTTAGCAATTGCTCATATGTTCATACGTAACTTTCATAAATTAGGTATTGCTGATAAGATAAACGTCCAGTTGGAGCCCCGAAAATCTATTTTCGCTTGAACCGGCACTAAATACAGCTTTATTTGCATGTGCATGTGTGTGTGTGTGTTGCTTACGGCTTCATCGTTACATAACAAGCGCAAACAAGTTAATGTTTTTTCTTATTGTTACTTCTCTCTCTCCTCTCTACCCACAGATTGGCCAAAATGAGCGGCCAGTTGGGCGACTTGGGCAGTGGCGCCGGCAGGGGCGGCGGTGGCGGTGGCTCCATTCGTGAGGCTGGCGGCGCCTTTGGCAAAATGGAGGCTGCTCGCGAGGAGGAATACTTCTACAAGAAGGTAAGTTGCAAATCCAGCGTTTGAATATATACAAAATTTATTTAAATAACGTAGCTTTTAAAGCTTCGATAATACAGTTTAAATTTTTACCGCAATGTGCATGATAATCTAGAACAATCGATGACAAAGTGTGGCAACACTGGTTTTTTCCACAGGCATTACGAAGTTTGCTTTAGTGGCAGGGCAAGCCGTGGAGCAGCTCGTGCACCCCACACTTTTGTATGCGATAATTGACTTCCTTGAAATTGAGCCCCGCTCCAAAAGCCTTTTGCAAGCGATTCGACAATGCCCACAGCTCCTCTTTGCCCTCATGGTTTCGGACAATCTTCAGACCGCTTGTGAATTGCAGCCTATGCTCATCGGCGATGAGCATCGCTAGATAGTCTTGGTTGTACGGTTGACGAATGTTCCAGGCTAGTATGCTTGCTGGCTGCACCAGTCCGCACAGCAACATGCCCGTCTCGCTCATCGCCGTTCCCACACACTGGCTGCCCCGTTTACCCAGTAATAAGAATTGATCCAGACCAGCGCTGACATCGTTACGCTTCCATATGCTCCCATTGTTGACCACCTGTAGTGGAATGGCCATCTGCCAGTCGCTGGACAGTGAGTGGAAGTACAGCATTCGCTCCATGTGTCCAGCTAGAGCGTGTGGGGTCAATGTGAGTGCCACTGTTCCGTCCCAAAGTTGAAAACTTTCGCCGGCTATTGTGAAAGTGCCAAAATCTGGATGGGGATAAGTGTACTTGTTCTCGATGCGCCACGATTGCTGCGCAGCCACATCATAAACTACAATGCCATCTCCAATTGAGTCCGCCATGTAGACATGCTTCACATCACAGTTTTTCGCGTCCAGGTCAATCGTGGGCGTGACGAACCGACTAACGCCCTCTTTATACATATCGCGGGGCATGCGATAATGATGCACTACGCCACCACTTGCCAGATCGATGGCGTACAGCTGTGGGGCACAGTGCTGCACAAAGTCAATCTCGCCACTGTCCAATATCCACATGCGTCCACACTCGTCGATCTGTGTGCGATACACGGATGTCAGACCATTGCAGTCTGCGCCATGGGATTGATGCCAATCGTAGCTAGGATAGGGTCGCAAAACTGTCCCGTTCTCTTGCACCTCATTGGTCATATATGCTAAGGAGTAGGGCACGCCCTTGCCGAATCGAGGAATGGTCACAAATATCGACGGTGTTTTGTCCCCATCTGAGCCGAGAGAGAGAAAGAGAAGTCGTTTATATTCTATTGAGATTAAACTTGCACATACAACAAATGAGAGACACGCCAGTGCAGTTTACACATAGAAATAAAAGTTGCAAGAAGTTTAGTTGCACATTGTTCAAGGTCTTCCTCACTCTAAAACGCCTTTAGTCTTACGCTGTTATTTTTTTAAAGCATTTTTGCCTTTCCATTTTAAGAATTATTTAAATCGCATGATTCTGTATTTCCTACAGTTTCAGATTCGCAAATTAAAATGCAAAGTTTTAATTACCAAACAATTTAATTGCAAACATCCATTATAAGAGATCTCTCGTTTTAATGAAGTGTTTCATTTCTAATTAGTAACTTACGTGTGTAGTAAACATCCACATCGATGGGAATAACACTATCCGGATTATAGAGACCTTCGCGCAGGACACGCTCCTGTTCGTGGACCGTTGGGAAACTCAGTACCAGGTTGCGGGCCTCAAAGACCTTCTCCAAAGCCATGGAATGGTATGAGCCGCCAGGTCCTGTGCCATATTGTCCTGCTGCAATGCCTAGCCAGCCACTTAGCAATCCTATTATTATCGAGATGCAATGCTGACTGAGATCCATGTTTCTTGCGTGACCTGCTCTACGTAAGACCTAAACGGTAACTGAGCACGGGCTGCCAGCAAGCGTTCCATGTCTTTCTAATCTGCCTATTAGCCATAGCAGCAGCTCCAGCTTCACAGCAGCGACAGCTAGCCAGACCAGACTTGATCAATTGGGTCAGTTTTGTGGCAAACTGGTTTAATTGCACATTAAAAGCTTGCGTTGAAATTCTCATTGTAGCGATCTTGTTTGTGTCACTAACAAAAAAAAAACAAAAATCAAATAACCGAAAAATATAAGCTAACCATTTTGGGGGTATAATTATGCATAACTTCCAACCACTTCCAAGCACTTCCAGTCACTTCCACTCTGTGCCGCACAAGCCACCAAAATGAAGTCCATTGATCCCCCGTTAAGCATGTTGCAGCATCAAATCATGTGTACCCTAACAGAGAAGAGCTTAACAAAGTGTCTCGGGGAATTCACCTCTCTCAGATCTGTTTAGATTTGTGATTACTAAAGAGCTACGACTTGACACAAAATTTCTCTTTTCGCATATATTTAAGAATTGGGTTTATGTGCTGGTGAACTCACAATACTTTGTTTAATTTGAATTTTAATAACAAATCACAATACAATTTTCGTTTCATTTTGAAGCTTATTCATCTTTCAGTTTCTGTAGAGTATTCAGTATTCGCTTTTCTGCTACCCATTTAGTTCATTCATTGCTGATTTACAACCGGATTTGTTGTTTTCTGTCCGTTTAGCAGTTGCCTTACAGCAAATTCGACTTGTTCCACGTGTCAGAGAAATCATCTTTAGTGCGTAGCATTATTGATAAGGCGACTTTCAACTCTTGGACTGAATTATTTAAGGTCATAAAAATGATTTCACATCTCACATAATGAAGCTCGACAATGAAAATACTCTGGTTAGGTTAAAAAATGTTGTGTAAATTTTATTTTTATTGGGGAAAACCAATTGATACTCTTATTGATAATATGATATATTATGTATAGGATTAGACAAAGACCAAACGATTAGTCAGATCATCGTCGCTTTGAAAGTATGCCCCACTGTGAATATCGTAGAGTTGGCGGCGCAAAATGCGGAAATTAACTTCGTTGGAATTTAAAGTGCCGCTTGAAATTTTCTACAAAAGGACACTGTCAGAAAATGCAAAGATAAATGAGAAAATAAGTTAAACTAACCTGAAAACGATTAGAGAGCATCCAAAGTTCCTCTTGACCAAGGTTATTTCGCACCACCTTCATGCCACTGACAAACTGCAGGTCACCGGACTTTGCGGGCAGATTACCAAAGTTACGTGGCGTGTAGGGTGTATTCGTGTTCCATGCGAACAGCTTTATGGGATTGAAAGTGACACAGTAAAGATTGTTGCGGCTGTCCATAGCAGAGGCACCACATTCACTTTTGCGCCTGCCCAGCAACTTGAACTGTTCCGGCATGCCATCCGGAGCATCCGCCCAATTCTCCCGCCTGTTTATCACGTTCAGTGGCACCGAATACTCACTGACACTGGCCAATGGATGAAAGTAGAGATTACGTTTGTCATTATTCACAGTGAAGATGCCGTCCATCAGAATGAAACTCTCGCCAGCAATCGTATGTCGTCCATGATCCGGATCTGGATACATAAAACGATTCTCGATACGCCAAGCAGCATTCGCTTGATGATCATAAACTATGAGACCATGATAGGTGACATCCGGTATGTAGATCATGGTGCGTGCACATTTGCCCCGTGGAGCTGGATCCTGCACCAGAACATTGGGCGCTATGAAAAGCGAGGCACCTGGTACATAAGTATCATTCGGGAAGCGGAAGCGATGCAGTAAACGATCATCATTCAGATCGAATTGCAGCAGCTGCGGCGGACAATGCTGCACGCCACCCACATTGCCTGAGTCAATGACCCACATCTGATTGCACTCCGTAATCTGCAAAATAACTTACTATTGTATCTCTACTAAACATAGGAACTACTCCTACGCCAATACTTACAGCCACACGAAAAGCTGAGGTTATCTGATCACAATTGTCGCCATTGTTGTTGTGCCACGCAAAGTTCGGATACGGCTGCAAGTGAGGTCCACTGTTGCCCATCTGCTCCGATACCGTTGCCAGTGTGTAGGGTATGCCACTGACGAAACGTGGAATAGTGGTAAACACACGCATCTGTCCATTGGATAAATATTGTGGCTGCACATCAATTGGTGTGCCAAATCCCTCCCTCAGATTGCCATCTGCTTGCGCCTTCTTTCGATCCTGTTCAGAGGCAAAACCATACTCCAATCGTCGCCATTGTTTTACGGTCTCCACGCTGCGCCTTTCACTTTGCCCATTTCCATAGCCAGGGTTTTGTGGGTTACCGTAGCCAGTGTTTTGTGGGTTACCGTAGCCAGCCACACTGCCCACAATTGACGCAAATGCTATCAGAAGAAGCGACAACCGAACTCGACGCTTACTTTCTATTTGTTGTCTCATTTTGAATAGTTTTTCGATTGTCGATGTTCCGACCGAAGTCTGCGCTTATCAACGGTTTTTATAGAATTAATTTTGTTTATTTAATTTTGTTTATTTTTATATTGTTTTTTTTTTTAGCAACAGATAATTCTGTATTTAGGCATACGCTCAAGGGCGCTGTACTTAAAAATTCAGTTTATTTGCTCTTTTTCAATGCTAGGTGTGTCTATCAATAGAGTTGCCTTGAGTTGAAGATCAACTTTCTTGGCAGATTCTTAACTTTTCCTCACGTTTCTGTCACTTAGGCTGACAATTCACAACTAAAACTGGCTTGAAAGCAACGCAAGCCGATAACCAATAACTGATACAGAATCAGGTTCAGGCGCAGGTTGAGATGTCTGGCAGAAGCGACAACAACAACGGGCACAGAAACATAATGTTGTCACTTTTTCAACCAGTCTTTTCTCTTATTCTGATTTTAAGTTCTCTTACATTTCGCCGCTTAACAAAATATGGTGGCTAATTTGCATGAGTTGTCACGAACTCTCTAGTGTTATTTGCTTTCGTGTGTTAAAATATTTTGGCTTATTATTTACTCTGGCACTCGGATTATGGGGCTTTTGCGCCATAGCTAAGCGGCTTTAGAAAGATCGTTTGGTGGAAGTGCTTATTGTCAGTAAATAATGATTAAGAATAATAATAATGTTGACAAATTTCGTGAAGTTATAATTAGGTTTTTACCAATTTTTGAATTGTTTTGTTATTGCACAAAAAGTCATTAAACTATATTATAATTAGCTTTTTTGTTAACGTATTGTATTTTTCATTACTTTGTAGCAAAAGGATCAGCTGGAGCGCTTGAAGAACGACCAGATCCATCAGGCCGAATTCCATCATCAGCAGATCAAGGAGCACGAGGAGGCCATTCAGCGTCACAAGCAGTTCCTCGACAACTTGCACAAGTGAATAACTTGATCAATGAAATTAACAACTTTCACAATAACAATAACTTTTGCGTCACAATTACTTAAATGCATTTCTCTACTTACATAACATGTTTTTGTGTTGCTCCTTAAGTGATTCTACACACACATGGCTTTAATAAAGAATTGTTTTCAATGTTTGAACTTTAGCGTAAAGCTTGAATTAAATATTTATTCTATGGTGTCAATTGATTAATAAATCTTGCTTCTAATTGATAATCGTATTTTAATACGCAAAACTCGTATTTCAAATCCGAGTTTTGTTCGCAATACGATGATCAGTATTTACATTAATAAGCATTCATTCAACAAACTAAAAATAAACGTTGACATCACTTCTGATGTAAAAAATCAAAGTGGATGCCCAGATAATATTGCTCACAAATAAAATTTATATTTTATTATAGGTGAAAAAGAAGGAAGAGATTGTACACCTAATTTGAAATTGTATCAATTATACTATGATACCGAAGGTATAATAGTGTATCGGGTTTGTGCAATGTCCGTCTGTATGAATTCAAGTTTCTTCGACACCCTTAGAGATAGAGACTTGAAACCTCGAACATATACTTGAATGTACCCTAAAGTGTCAAGGTTGGAGTCCTACTTCCACTAGGGAGCTAGAAAATCGATAATCTCGATTTCCGCGAATCGATAAAGCCACATATCTCCCACAATTTTATGGATATGCCGATTTTCGGACTATAATTTTGACTTATGTTCCGACCCAAAATCACGTTTGCAACTTTAAATGTACGATTGATCCAGAGACCGAACCATGATTAAAACGCCCTTGCTTTTGAAAATCCGTTGAGTTTTGACGAAGTTATGGCATTTTGAAGGTTCGGCCTATGCCCATATGCCGATATCCCGATTTTCAGACTATAATTTTGACTTATGTTCCGACCCAAAATCACGTTTTCAACTTTAAATGTACGATTGATCTAGAGGTCAAACTATGATTAAAACGCCCTTGCTTTTGAAAATCCGTTGAGTTTTGACGAAGTTATGGCATTTTGAAGGTTCGACCTATGCCCATATGCCGATATCCCGATTTTCTGACTATAATTTTCACTTATGTTCCGACCCAAAATCACGTTTTCAACTTTAAATGTACGATTGATCTAGAGACCGAACCATGATTAAAACGCCCTTGCTTTTGAAAATCCGTTGAGTTTTGACGAAGTTATGGCATTTTAAAGGTTCGACCTATGCCCATATGCCGATATCCCGATTTTCGGACTAGAATTTTCACTTATGTTCCGACCCAAAGTCACGTTTTTAACTTTAAATGTACGATTGATCTAGAGACCGAACCATGATTAAAACGCCCTTGCTTTTGAAAATGCGTTGAGTTTTGACGAAGTTATGACATTTTGAAGGTTCGACCTGTGCCCATATGCCGGTATCCCGATTTTCTAACTATAATTTTGACTTATGTTCTGACCCAAAATCACGTTTTCAACTTTAAATGTACGATTGATCTAGAGGTCAAACTATGATTAAAACGCCCTTGCTTTTGAAAATCCGTTGAGTTTTGACGAAGTTATGGCATTTTGAAGGTTCGATCTATGCCCATATGCCGATATCCCGATTTTCTGACTATAATTTTTACTTATGTTCCAACCCAAAATCACGTTTTCAACTTTAAATGTACGATTGATCTAGAGGTCAAACTATGATTAAAACGCCCTTGCTTTTGAAAATCCGTTGAGTTTTGACGAAGTTATGGCATTTTGAAGGTTCGACCTATGCCCATATGCCGATATCCCGATTTTCTGACTATAATTTTCACTTATGTTCCAACCCAAAATCACGTTTTCAACTTTAAATGTACGATTGATCTAGAGACCGAACCATGATTAAAACGCCCTTGCTTTTGAAAATCCGTTGAGTTTTGACGAAGTTATGGCATTTTGAAGGTTCGACCTATGCCCATATGCCGATATCCCGATTTTCTGACTATAATTTTTACTTATGTTCCAACCCAAAATCACGTTTTCAACTTTAAATGTACGATTGATCTAGAGGTCAAACTATTATTAAAACGCCCTTGCTTTTGAAAATGCGTTGAGTTTTGACGAAGTTATGACATTTTGAAGGTTCGACCTATGCCCATATGCCGGTATCCCGATTTTCTGACTATAATTTTGGCTTATGTTCCGACCCAAAATCACGTTTTCAACTTTAAATGCACGATTGATCTAGAGGTCAAACTTTGATTAAAACGCCCTTGCTTTTGGAAATCCGTTGAGTTTTGACGAAGTTATGGCATTTTGAAGGTTCGACCTATGCCCATATGCCGATATCCCGATTTTCGGACTAGAATTTTGACTTATGTTCCGACCCAAAATCACGTTTTTAACTTTAAATGTACGATTGATCTAGAGACCGAACCATGATTAAAACGCCCTTGCTTTTGAAAATCCGTTGAGTTTTGACGAAGTTATGACATTTTGAAGGTTCGACCTATGCCCATATGCCGGTATCCCGATTTTCTGACTATAATTTTCACTTATGTTCCGACCCAAAATCACGTTTTCAACTTTAAATGCACGATTGATCTAGAGGTCAAACTATGATTAAAACGCCCTTGCTTTTGAAAATCCGTTGAGTTTTGACGAAGTTATGGCATTTTGAAGGTTCGACCTATGCCCATATGCCGATATCCCGATTTTCTGACTATAATTTTTACTTATGTTCCGACCCAAAATCACGTTTTCAACTTTAAAAGTACGATTGATCTAGAGGTCAAACTATGATTAGAACGCCCTTGCTTTTGAAAATCCGTTGAGTTTTGACGAAGTTATGGCATTTTGAAGGTTCGATCTATGCCCATATGCCGATATCCCGATTTTCTGACTATAATTTTTATTTATGTTCCAACCCAAAATCACGTTTTCAACTTTAAATGTACGATTGATCTAGAGGTCAAACTATGATTAAAACGCCCTTGCTTTTGAAAATCCGTTGAGTTTTGACGAAGTTATGGCATTTTGAAGGTTCGACCTATGCCCATATGCCGATATCCCGATTTTCTGACTATAATTTTTACTTATGTTCCGACCCAAAATCACGTTTTCAACTTTAAAAGTACGATTGATCTAGAGGTCAAACTATGATTAGAACGCCCTTGCTTTTGAAAATCCGTTGAGTTTTGACGAAGTTATGGCATTTTGAAGGTTCGATCTATGCCCATATGCCGATATCCCGATTTTCTGACTATAATTTTTATTTATGTTCCAACCCAAAATCACGTTTTCAACTTTAAATGTACGATTGATCTAGAGGTCAAACTATGATTAAAACGCCCTTGCTTTTGAAAATCCGTTGAGTTTTGACGAAGTTATGGCATTTTGAAGGTTCGACCTATGCCCATATGCCGATATCCCGATTTTCTGACTATAATTTTCACTTATGTTCCGACCCAAAATCACGTTTTCAACTTTAAATGTACGATTGATCTAGAGACCGAACCATGATTAAAACGCCCTTGCTTTTGAAAATCCGTTGAGTTTTGACGAAGTTATGGCATTTTAAAGGTTCGACCTATGCCCATATGCCGATATCCCGATTTTCGGACTAGAATTTTGACTTATGTTCCGACCCAAAGTCACGTTTTTAACTTTAAATGTACGATTGATCTAGAGACCGAACCATGATTAAAACGCCCTTGCTTTTGAAAATGCGTTGAGTTTTGACGAAGTTATGACATTTTGAAGGTTCGACCTGTGCCCATATGCCGGTATCCCGATTTTCTAACTATAATTTTGACTTATGTTCTGACCCAAAATCACGTTTTCAACTTTAAATGTACGATTGATCTAGAGGTCAAACTATGATTAAAACGCCCTTGCTTTTGAAAATCCGTTGAGTTTTGACGAAGTTATGGCATTTTGAAGGTTCGATCTATGCCCATATGCCGATATCCCGATTTTCTGACTATAATTTTTACTTATGTTCCAACCCAAAATCACGTTTTCAACTTTAAATTTACGATTGATCTAGAGGTCAAACTATGATTAAAACGCCCTTGCTTTTGAAAATCCGTTGAGTTTTGACGAAGTTATGGCATTTTGAAGGTTCGACCTATGCCCATATGCCGATATCCCGATTTTCTGACTATAATTTTCACTTATGTTCCAACCCAAAATCACGTTTTCAACTTTAAATGTACGATTGATCTAGAGACCGAACCATGATTAAAACGCCCTTGCTTTTGAAAATCCGTTGAGTTTTGACGAAGTTATGGCATTTTGAAGGTTCGATCTATGCCCATATGCCGATATCCCGATTTTCTGACTATAATTTTTACTTATGTTCCAACCCAAAATCACGTTTTCAACTTTAAATGTACGATTGATCTAGAGGTCAAACTATGATTAAAACGCCCTTGCTTTTGAAAATCCGTTGAGTTTTGACGAAGTTATGACATTTTGAAGGTTCGACCTATGCCCATATGCCGATATCCCGATTTTCTGACTATAATTTTCACTTATGTTCCAACCCAAAATCACGTTTTCAACTTTAAATGTACGATTGATCTAGAGACCGAACCATGATTAAAACGCCCTTGCTTTTGAAAATCCGTTGAGTTTTGACGAAGTTATGGCATTTTGAAGGTTCGACCTATGCCCATATGCCGATATCCCGATTTTCTGACTATAATTTTGACTTATGTTCCGACCCAAAATCACGTTTTCAACTTTAAATGCACGATTGATCTAGAGGTCAAACTATGTTTAAAACGCCCTTGCTTTTGGAAATCCGTTGAGTTTTGACGAAGTTATGGCATTTTGAAGGTTCGACCTATGCCCATATGCCGATATCCCGATTTTCGGACTAGAATTTTGACTTATGTTCCGACCCAAAATCACGTTTTTAACTTTAAATGTACGATTGATCTAGAGACCAAACCATGATTAAAACGCCCTTGCTTTTGAAAATGAGTTGAGTTTTGACGAAGTTATGACATTTTGAAGATTCGACCTATGCTCATATGTCGACTTCGACCTTAGAAACATTAAATTCGCATATATACCATAATTTGTAAGGTAAGAGGTATGTTACTGGTAACTCCCCCAAGAGATCGATAAAAAATTGGGTGGCCACGCCCATTCTTTCTACCAAAACCGATAAACCTGTTGGTGTAAGTCGATATGACCACGTATCTCACGCAATTTTTAAGCATAAGTCACCAAATTTGAAAGGTATATTGCTAGTAACCCCCTTCAAAAATCTAGGGAAAATTTTGGACCACGCCCACTCCCGCCCCCAAAAACCGATAAGTGCCCATATCTCCCTCAATTTAAAAGCTACAGTTGGAAAACTTCGAAGGAGGGTTACTATTTTATATCTACCTCAATCTGAAAGTCAAACTTGGATAGTATTTCTTGGCTGCACACAAATTATGGAATCATAGTATTTCGCTGTCGGGTACATCCGACTGCAAATTACTCTCTTGTTTTTTTTTTTTTAATTACATATGCGTATTTTATGCGGTTATCTCCCTCTAAGAGTGTAATTTAATATATATATACATAAAAAAACAAGTTTTTTGTTGTGGAATAAAATCATTACCAAGCCTAAGGCTAGGCAACGATATTTTGTCTCTAAATATCGTCGAGTGGGCGACGCAAAATGCGGAAATTCACCTCGTTGGAATTTAAAGTGCCGCTGGCAATTTTCTGCAAAAGGAAACTGTTACAATATGTCAGGTAAAGAGAAAACAGTAATTTAACTGACCTGAAAACGATTGGAGAGCATCCAGAGTTCCTCTTGACCGCGGCTATTTCGCACAACCTTCATGCCACTGACAAACTGCAGCTCGTTGGGATTGGCGGGCAGATTGACAAAGTTACTTGTGGTGTAGGGTGTATTCGTATTCCAAGCGAACAAATTGATGGGATTGAAATTGACACAATAGAGATTGTTGCGGCTGTCCATAGCAGAGGTGCCACATTGACTTACGCGGCTGCCCAGCAACTTGAACTCTTCCGGCATGGCATCCACAAAATTTGCCCAATTCTCCCGCCTGTTTATCACGCTCAGTGGCACCGAATACTCACTGACACTGGCCAATGGATGGAAGTAGAGATTACGTTTGTTATTATTCACAGTGAAGATGCCGTCCATCAGAATGAAACTCTCGCCAGCAATCGTATGTTGTCCATGATCCGGATCTGGATACATAAAACGATTCTCGATACGCCAAGCAGCATTCGCTTGATGATCGTAAACTACGAGGCCGTGATAAGTGACATCCGGCAGATAAACCATGGTACGAGCACATTTGCCCCGTGGAGGTGGATCCTGCACCAGTACATTGGGCGCTATGAAAAGCGACGCACCTGGAACATAGGTATCATTGGGCAAGCGGAAGCGATGCAGTAAACGGTTTTTGTTCAGATCGAATTGCAGCAGCTGCGGCGGACAATGCTGCACGCCACCCACATTGCCTGAGTCAATGACCCACATCTGATTGCACTCCGTAATCTGCAAAATAACTTACTATTGTATCTCTACTAAACATAGGAACTACTCCTACTCCAACACTTACAGCCACACGAAAAGCGGAGGTGATCTGATCACAATTGTCGCCATTGTTGTTGTGCCACGCAAAGTTCGGATACGGCTGCAACTGGGGCCCATTATTGCCCATCTGCTCCGATACGGTTGCCAGTGTGTAGGGTATGCCACTGACGAAACGTGGAATAGTGGTAAACACACGTACCTGTCCATTGGATAAATATTGTGGCTGCACATCAACTGGTGTGCCAAATCCTTCCATCAGATTTCCATCTTCTTCCGCCTTCTGTCGATCCTCTTCAGCGGCAAAACCATACTCCAATTGTTGCCATTCCTTTACGGTCTCCACGCTGAGCGTAGGACGTCTTTCTCTAACCACATCTCCTAAGAGAGAGGCAGCCACCTTGCCCACAATTGTCCCAAATACTAACAAAAGCAGCGGGAAGGGCAAGCGCAATGTCGCTACTTGGTGTTTCATCTTGGATGGGTGCTCAATTGTCACTGTTCTGACTGGAATTGATGGTAAGCGCTTATCGACTGCTTTTATAGTTTATTTGTCGTGTTTGTTATTGACATACTTATTAATTTTATTGTTTCTTTTGCAACTGATTATTCTGTATTAAGGCATACGCTAAAAGTCACAATTATTGAATATTGACTCTTAATTAGCCTTACTTGCGGCTTTTTCAACGTCTTCTGTTTACCCAGTTGTATCAATTGTTTCACAAATCTTCAAAATGCACTTTCTTGGCAAATAAGTTGCATTTCCCCACTTTGTAATGCCAATTAGCTACGCCAGCTAATAACAGATAACAGTAATGCCGAATTGTCGTTAGCTAATTGTTCATAGCTTAGCGGCTTTCTAATAAAGCAATTAAAATTGTACTAAGTCTTACAGATTACCATTTAGTTTTCGCAACACATACATATATTAAATACTTCATTCATCATTATAAATCAGATTATTCCCATTGACCAATTAATTCAAAACGATATTTTTCTGAAATAAATTAAATATCAAGCCTAAAAGTATGCAGCCATATTTTTGGTCTAATATTTTGTACAGTGAAGTCCAGAACTAAAGTGCATGCCAGTAAGCATTTCAACACACATACATACATCAACCTAAAAACTGAATACTGCGTTTTTCTAGTAAAGCACTTTTGGCTTAATATGTTTTACTTTTCTTTTACAATACACTTTGAGTAATATTTCAAATAGTTCACATCAAATAAATAATTTTCTTATATTTTAAATTTAGTGTAATTTTTTTGGCAAGCAAAATTAATAATGTCGAATTTAATACGCAAAATTCTAAGGCATAGCACAGATCTCACTCATTGGTAGGTTTAATATACTTCATAGCTATAAATATGATGTATAATATTTGAATTACTTCCTAGGAAATGTTTGATAAAAAACAATTTTAATCTGGGTAAAATGATGGGCAACAGTGAAGATCTTAAGTTGGAAGAACTACATTTGGTAATAAAATAAACACCATAGACTTTAAATCATATAATCTAAATACTTAACTTTTGCAGGAGCGCAGTGAGTTGGAGGCTCGCTCCACGTTATTGTTGCAGAAGCAACGTTGCATTCAGTCCATGATGACAGATTTGACGCGCAACATCAAGCAAATGGAGTTTGACATTGATCAGATGAATAAGTCGGCAGAAACGGTTAACACTAAGCAACTTCAGGCAAAAGAGAGCCGTGTCAAGACATAGAAAGCCACAAGGCGGGAGACGCTGGGTGGTTCCATCGAGTCAGCAAAACAAGTCGGTGATTTTTGTGCGCTTATCATTGTATGCAAAGCAAAAAAAGACCCCGACGCGACTTTACGACAGCAGCCGAACTGAAACCCACTGGGTATATGTGGGTATATAAATAATCTACGTTCCCCATTGAGCTGTGCTATTAGTCGAACAAAAGTTGCACATCACAAGTCATCATGAAATTGATCGCACTCTGCTGTTTGCTGCTGGCGCTGTTTGCTGGCATTCTGGCAACTCCCTCACGTGACTCTGGTGGAAATAGCTGGAGGGGCGGCTCATCTGGATCCCAACCAAAGTCGCGTCCATTCTATTATGATGCGCCCATACGCCGACCTGGTCAGCCTAAGACAATGTACGCCTAGTAAACAAAAATACTTACTCAAAAGATAAAGCTAAACTGGAATCAAAAATATAATTAAAAAAAAAAATAAACTTTTACGTGTTAAGGAAGGAAAGCAGGGGAGTCTGTTTGTGAACCGATAAGACCTCATTGCTTATATTAAATAATAAAGATGACGCAATATGTTATATAATATATATAATACAAATAACTCACGACTGATAAGCTTTCGTTTTACTTTCAAAATGTAGCATTTGACAGTTTATTTCGTTTGTTATTTGTAATTAGGTTAATTTTTTTTTGCTTTTCGTATTTCTTTTCAAAATTTAAAGTTTTAAAATTATAAAATGACTCATATTTTGCAAATCTCTTCAATCGTCAGAAACTTCAGGTTATTGCAGCCCCAAAAGCTTAACTGTCAAAAAATGATTAAGTGAGTGCTTCTGGGAGTAAAAATTTGTATTATTACTTGTCATATTATGCCATGTAGATACTCCGACAAGATTCATGAGGCTGGCAGAGCAAAAGAGAATGTGCACTTCTTAAAAAGGGTTTCTATTTTGAGTAGTGTAAATTCATGTATGTTTGCTAACTATGCCTGTTTCTCTAGCAACGGGAACAATTGAAGGAGCTCCGTCAAAAAATACTTAAAGAAAGGGAGCTGCTAAAAGAAAGACTTGATACGCTAGACGAAGAAATAGAACTAATCAAGAAGAAAATGAATGAACGGAGCCAAAAAGACAGTTCATAGATAAATAAGCTTTAATAAAGGAAATGGGGGATCGCTGAAATGAGTGAAAATCAATGAACTTAAAAAATTCCTAAGATCTAAAGATTCCTATGCAATCTGATAGTAAAAGTCAACCTTTTGTTTTATTAATTCTTGTATAAGCTCGAAAACATTGCTAAAATTCAAAGGTTAAAAAATTTAATTTATTTCTCATTATTCTCCCAATAATATTAGATACTTGAAATGAAAAATATTCAATAAATGATGAAAACTAAATTTGGACATCGCAGAAAATAAATCATTGAGCACATTTTTTTAAATTCTTATAAATGCTCAGCAAATGCTTGTTACACTTTACGTTTAATTGGTTTTTTAACGCCAGATTTTATTATAGCTTAGCAAACAATAAGAAAAAGGAAAAACGTTACTTTCTAAAAATAGATTCCACAAGAGGGTAAGGGATAAAGGATCCCACTTCACGCAAAGCGGAGTTTGGTCTTGGCGCAATATATTAATTCTTAGCATGATTCTCTATAGAAGGATACTCAAAATGTGAAGAAGAATTTATATGTAAAATGAATTCAAACTGAACAGGTTTATAATCGATTAGGGCTACTTTTTGGTTTAGTTTAGTCGTTTAGTTCAAACCTGAATAGGCGCTTTCTGAAAAATATTTTAAATTTAAATTATTTGTTGCATTTCCTAAGCTCATTATGGCAAGGAGATCCGGAACGCATTTCAAGTCTTTGAAGGGAGTCTTTATTACAAAACCACGTATCGGGTCAAAAAGTTCATTAATAGATAGACGTTACTCTAAAGAAATCATAAAAAGGGACCAGGCATTGGAAAACTTGTACTTCCGGAAAATGGTTTGTATGCAGAAAAATGGATTTCGATTTCCTTGCATTATAATACATGAACGTATTTATTTCCATGCAAAGCAATTTGCGCAGTTTCAAGGAGTGATAAAAGCTAACATCGAAAAACAAAGAAATCTCAAAAACGAAATTGAAAATTTGTATAAAGAGTTAAAGGTTATGAGGTAAAAAAAAAATATATATTTGCGAGAACAAGGAAAATTTCACACCAAACTCAGTAAGCATGGCCTTAAAAATCTCAAATCAACCTTTTGCCCAAATAGCATTCAAAAATTATGTTATAAAAGGATATTTCAAAATTTATTTTCCTATAATTCCTATATTTCCTGCCCTAGGCATAATGGCGCTTGCTTGTAAATTTCTAAATTCTGTAATCTTGTTGAAGCCAATATTACAGGCTTTTCCGCAAATATATATAACTCGAAACTACATCAAAGGCCTCTACGAAAAGGCCAAGGCTGAAGAAAATGTGCACTTTTTGGAATTAGTTCGTATTGAAAATTGTATAACATTTATCTCAAATCGCTAAATATGTTATTTTTAAAATAGCAAAACGAGCAACTGATGAATCTACGCGAAAAAGTGTCGAAGAAGACGGAACTATCAAATATCCAACATTTTGAGGCCAATCCAAATTCAAATGAAGAGCAAATTAGCACCACAACTGGACAAATGGAAATTCCGAGCATCACAACAACGGAGCAGTAGGCAGTTGAAGATCTGTTTTCCTTTCTATACATTCTGCATATTTTGAAAATTTACAATTTTAAAAATGTGGAGCTGTTGCAGGCACAGATGTATTGGAGCATATTTCGCGAGCTGGAAAAATGATGTTCCTCTACAGCTGCGCTTGTTTTCAGACGAGCATCATTTCAAATACGATCGATTATTCATATTATTTTTCCAGTACCTAACCGTATGGGGAAAACAAGTTGGAAACTTGGTTCGCGTAAGTAGCTCAGCTAAATTCTTGGCCGGACTCACAACTTAATATCAATTGCAGAAGCGGGAATTGCTATCGCGTATAAGTGATTATATAAAGCTGCAGGAACAATATGTGGATTCGAGATTGCGCATCAATAAGAAACAGCTGAGCGATGCCATCAATGAAATGAGGAATATGCAACCCCTTTGAATAAAAATTAAATTTGCAGTGATCTCAGTATATGATTCTCCTTTTTTTTATTTAAAATAGTTTGTATTTCTCATTTACATTTGCTTTACAAGAAGCGTTACATAACAGAAGTCAATAAACAAAAGATATAAAGTGCTGCTTTAAATTATAAGTTTCTTCATATAATATATATGTATATATGTAAATACATATATCATAGATCGCTTAATAACATTTGAAACAATGAATGTTGTGTGAGGATAATTGGAAATTAATATGGCATTTAAAAACGAAAAACGAAAAACATGTCGACATCCGAACTAAACAAAATAAATATATAAATCAGCATTCAAAATTTTGATCATACATATAATAGATATAATACGCGTAATTTATGGAGTGAGTAACTTAAATCTAAAATAAGATAAAAAAAGGTTTTGTTTTGTGCATTTCGTTAGTCGAACTCAAGTCAAAATAATATATATGTATATTATATAAGTACATTTTAAAATACATTTGTGGTAAGTAAAGTGTAAGTGTGATATTTTTTTTTATCATTGTGTGTATCGGTGTAGGTGGTTGTGTGTGTGTGTGTAGATTTGAGCAACTTGGAGAGCTGTGACAAGTACTACAACTAAACTAAAACTAAGTAGAACTAAAAACTTGAATGCGTTTTCAGGCGTATTCACAAATCACTTGACTTGGTCAAGTGCAGAGCCACAAAACACGCGCCTACTCCCGCCCCCACACTGTTAAGTGTGTGTGTGGGTGTGTGTGTCTGTGTGTGTGTGCTTGTGTGTGAGGTAGGCTGTATGTAAAGGGCTGCTGTTGTATTGGGGGCGAGAGTCCTTTAACAATATAAAATAATATGGCATACTTTTGTGCGCCGCTGCTAGCGAAATGAGCTGCCGTCTAACTGTCTCTATATGTCTGTGTGTGTGTGTGTGTGTGAGTGCTTCTAGCTTTTAAATACTGGTCAAAACAATGCCAGGAATGTTGTGAATTGCAGCCCAATCTAGGTGTGTGCGCGTGTGTATTTGTGTGTGTGTGTTTGTGTGTGTTTGTCTATGTCGTCTGTGTGTCTCTGGATACAAAATTGTTATCTTAGCCTAAAATTTAACTTTAGCTACGCCCTACGTGCTAAGTGCCTACGTGCTACAAAGTTACATCTACAACTAAAACAACAATGTGAAACGATGATGACGATGATGATAATCAAGCAATTAACAGGCTTCGATGCGCTACTCTAACTGGGCAGTCGCTTGCTGGCCAGCTCCTGTAGCTTTTGCAGCGCCAGCGTCTTGTTAATCTCCACCAGATCGCGACTGTGCTTGGCCGCCTGCAATTGTACCTCCAGTATTTTCATGCGCATCATGTGCTCCTTACTCTGCATCTCCATGAACAGGCGCAGCTCAAAGGAGCTGGCGGTGGTGCTGCTACCGCTGCTGGTTGTGTTAACGGCTGTGGCAGCGATGGCGCTGCTGCTGCTGCTGCTACCAATGCCACTGCTGCTGCGCTCCAACGCTTGACTGTCTGAGGATTGTGGCGTTGGCAATGACAGCGGCAGCGTCGTCGATTGATCCTCGACGGCCAGGCTGCTGCTGCTCGTGCGCTGACGTTTGGCCAATGGTTTCATCAGCTCATCATCATCCTCATTGTTATTGTTGTTATTGTGCTGATGGTGCTGTTGCTGCAGAGCCACAGCCTGTGCCTGATGCTGTTGTATGGCAGCAGCTGCTGCAGCCGCTGCACTCGGAAATTGTCCACTGCGCAGTGCATTGAGCGCCTCCAGCGTAGCGGATATGTTGTTCATGTTGAAGCTGGGCTGAAAACCGGACATCTCACCGCCGGTGGGTGGCATAAAGGCGGCACTCGTGTCCAGCGATGCGGCGGCAGGACTTTCCGGCTCGTGCAGTCCATTGCGACTGTGATTGGGCGAAACGCTGAGTCGTTCACCATTGGCATGAATATCGTTGCTGTGATTGTTGTACGTCTCATTGAAGGTCTCATTGGTCTCCTCCTCCTTAATGTCCACATCGCACAGCTCCTGTGGCGGCGTGCGACTACTGTAAAAAATAAAATAATATTGTAGCAACTTGTTCATCTTATCTTTGGAATAGCAATTGAACTTACTCATCCATATCGTGCTCATCGGCATTGAATTTGTAGTCATCGCGATATTCAAAATCCTCCTCGAGAGCCAAAGGTATTTTAGAGTAATCAATGCCATCGAGTGCCTCCGATTTGCATGCCTTCTTCGCCTCCTGCATAAAATCCCAAACCTCAAAGGTGAACGGCGATGGTTTCTTGCGGTCGGCAACCTCAGCGCCGAATCTGGCCAGGCGATTGTTATAGTCGAGTATCTCATTGCGCGTGCATGCTGTATATAATGGAGAGATTAGCTTGAACCTTAGATATCATCTTGGTGCTAAGTGCTACACACCTTTCATGCGGCGCCATTGCTCTTTGAGGCGATTGCAGGTGCGATCTGTGCCAAATTGATTGGAGAACTTTTGGTGTATGATCTTCCAGGCCTTGTTCTTGACGGCAGTGAGGCCAGCATCGAGTCGCTTATTCTCTATGATGCGCATATCCTTGCGGCACAGATCCAGCAAGTATTTCTTCTCCTGATGGTTCCAGTTCTGTGTGCGCTCTCGTTTCTTATACATGTTCATCGATGGACTGTTCATGTATTGCGTCATTTCTGCAAGAACGCAACCAGGATATGTTAATTACTGTATTAAGAGTTTAAAGAGCTATTGTGTATCTTACCTGTCTTTAGATCGACACCCTCCAGCAGATTGTGATTGGTGCTTTGCCAGTTGGCGGCTATTTTCATAAAAGCCTCCAGATCGTTGGCTGTGTACTGTTTGTTCACCTAAAGGAATTGATGAAAAGAGTTTAAAATAATACAATTAGTGACTCTGCTATATATTTCCAGTTGCAAGTCAATCAAATTCCCATTCTCATTCCCAGATTAATTTCAATTACCATTCCCCCAAAACTCAAATTTCTGGCTTGAACACAAACTGAACCCAAATACCGGAGCTACTTGGGCATGCAAAACTTGTGCCGCTTGAGACTTGTGAAATGCTTTAAGATGCACTTGAAGATTCATTGAACCCGACTTTTTGGAGTTAAATTCCAATTGTCTGTATAAAAAACAAAAACAAGAACGAAATCAAAATCAAAAATAAAAAAAAAACAAAAAGACAAATTAAAAGGATTTGAGCTGGTTTTGCTTTTGTTTTTGTGGATGATTTCTGACAAGCGACTGACATCGTCTGATATTCTGATATGTTGCCAATATGCGGTGCCACATTAATTGATTTTCAATTAGCCAACAGACAACAGTTGCTAGAGAGACAATGAGTGTTGGGGGGAAGCGAAGGGATTCACACAAATGAATGTTCTCCAGGCCATTTTGAATAAGCCCAAGAAATTATGAATAATAATGACTGGAAATGCAATTGAATAAGGAGTATCAAACGAATTTTATTTAAATTAGCAACACACACACACATACACACACACACACCGATAACAACAACAATGCTCTTTCGGCTAACAAACAGCTGCCGACATTTTGTTAGCTGCCATTGTGTGTGTGAGAGTGTGTGTGTGTGTGTGTGCGTGTGTATTTTTCAGGGGCGATCGAACGCCGCTCTGACAGCCAATTATATTAAGATCGAACACAATCGCTCCATACAAACACACACACACACACACAGAAATTCCTCATAGCCGTCTGCATATATATACATATATATGTATATAAATATAGGCGATATGCCCATAATTTCTATACACATGTGTACTTAATTATATATGCTTGTATGTGTGTCATCTCAACCCAAAAGTTTCAAGTTATTCACATTGGTTAAAACTTTTATAAAACACCAGGAAAATATAAATGTTCGAATTATTTCATAAATAAAATATCTCAATTTATTTATTGTACATTTAATTTGCTATTCATTTAATCAATTAAACTATTCAATTTAATATGCTAATTCGATATACAGTACACAATAATTATTGACAGCCATTAAATTGATTTAGCAGAATATAATTCTTCGCAATATTAAAAAATTTATGGCTCCTTAGCATTCATGGCCGGCACTTGGTAATAGTTAATTTGGACACACTGTGCTCGCTGGCGTTGGCACAAATCGTCAATCTTTAAGTACGTTTTATTGTGCTTTATTTAATTTTATTTCATTTCGATTTTTCAGCTCGCTATCCCCCTTATCCAATACCATGCCAGACCCTCCTCCTCCTCCTCCATGCCCAATGTCCCCCCACATGTGCCCCATGTCCCCCCACTTACACCCGCACAAACTTCAGTTCACTTAGCGCTGCGCCATGTGTTCAATATTTTAATGCCGTATCTGATTTACAATTTGCATTTGTGAGTACTCATATATGTATATATATATGTATATATATATGTTTTGTGTGAGTATTAAATAGATGTATAGACGTGTGTACATACTGAGTATTATGGAAGGAACTTAGTCATTGAACGATGTCAAATTGTGCTTATGCTTATGATTATTATTACTTATTTTTGTTCACTCATTTCCATCATTAACAGTTGATAATTATTCCATTTGAGTTTACAGATCGATCCTAAAGCTACTTTATAGTGGGTGTGGCCTAATTAATCGCTCAGAAACTGTAGCTTTAGGATGCGAATATGAGTTGAGAGCTACACTAGCGTTTTGATCTTGTTGTTTATAAGAAATTAAGTGAATAACAAATGTACTACAAATAATTTAAACAAATTCGCTCGATGTATCTTTGCGGACTACTCAAGTTTTGACAGTAAGCTCTCAGAGATGCTGAGATCACATCAGTAACAAAACTGAAATGCGCTAACAATAACGTTTATAATAATAAAATATAATCACTCCAATCAATTGTGACCATTAAGCATTGAAATTAAACAACTGAAAACTGGTTTGTTTCCGAGTAAATGGTTGTCAATTTTTTTTCTTCTATTTTTTTTTTTGTTGATTTTTTCTTCGTTTTGTTAATATTAAAACCAAAAATAATTATTGCTAGTGCTTTACATTGTGTGGAACCTACACGCAGTAGCGACGACAACGACAAAATAATATGTGTTAACCTTGTGCCTTAAAATAAAGCACGGCATTGTGAGACCCACAACAAAACCAAAAATAAAAATAAAAAATAAATAAAAAAAATAAATAAAAAACTAACTATATATAAGTCAGTAACTGTCCGTAGGTATTTTTAGCTATATCTATCTCTCACTCTGTCTCAAGAGTAATTACGGCAAGTTAACAAAAGTATTGCAAGTGCCTCCTACTTATTTAGTACAGTGAACTAGGCTTGTTTCATTTGTGTTAAAGTCATGTTACAGTTCACACTCGCTTACAGTTTCAGCTGAAGTGGACATGGAGAGCATATATTATTTTTTATGGTATCCATATAAGTACAGCTACGGGCGGGCAGAGCTGGAAGAACAGCAGTGCCTGGAGGGCATCTTATTTTCATATTTATTTAGGTACGTATTATAAGTACGTAACTGGAATCGTTAAACTTTGTAGCACTCGAAATGATTTTACAGATTTCATATTTGTATACCCCTCATTATGGGGTATACATAAGGCGGGTATTATAAGCAATGTGAAAAAAAAGAAACAGAGAAAATTACTGATCAGCTGGAAAAGTCGAGTGATTGTTGAATCTGGCTACACATTTTATAGGGAATTTCTTGGCTGCGTACATTTTGTAGTTGCAACATTTTGGTTCTTTGCGTTTTGTGCGTCGTAGCACAAATTTATGTATTATTATAATTACACAGAGAGTGGAAATACTAAAATAAAAACTGAAATGTCATCGAACGTTCAAGTGGGCAAACCCAGTGTTGGAAATACAAAAAAAAAATCGAAGAGTCCAATTCCCAATCTCAGTGACTCGCTCTGGATGAATTCAAGTGGCATCGAGCATTGATTTGTACAGTGTTTATTGTTCTAACGTCGCGACGCAGTGTTCCCTCTATTACAGTTCCAAGCCCATTTTTATGGCTTAAGTGGGGCTGGCTTTCCCCTGTTGCCCTCTCCCGCCAACCCCCTCCTCCTGCCCTAGTCCATTGCATACCCTTTCGGCTCTCCGGTTGAGTACTCGCAGTGGCACTGCCACACTCGCACACACACACACTTTTAATTTAAACATATGCATTTTTTGTGTACATGTAACTTTGAACAATTTTGTTATAATTTGGTCGCAGCTGACGGAAATTGACTCATGGCTGGCGAATTATGCTCCAGGTGTGCATGACACTGGCGCTGCCAGCCAACAACAAATTTATTAGAAATTGCTACAATAACAACAACAACAACACTAACACTAAAACACACACACACAGACAAACAACTTATGCAAACAAATAAACTAATTTCATGACGCACACGCGCGCGCCTGCGCAGTTGCTTCAGTTGCTGTCGCCGTTGACTTCGGCGTCGGCGTCGTCGTCGTCGTCGCCGTCGTCGTGCTGTGCTACTTACAATTGTAACCAGCTAAAAAAAAAAACTACGCTACGAACTAAGCTTTTTTATCGTTTTATTTTTTTCTCCAAACGTGCCTTTGTTTACTTCCCAGCTCAAGTCTGGCCTACACCCAAAAAAAAAAAAAAAAAAAAAAAAAAATAGCTGGAAAAAGCGTCGCGCGCGAGTTCAGTGACATTTTTTACTACTTTTTTAAATACCCTGACATTTGGGCTATTTAAATTTTGGCAGCAAATATGCAACACACTTCAAGTCATTCGCAATCGCATATGGAGCATTTTAAAATTCCTAATTGGATAAATCAAACAATGTGTGTTTTTCTATAATACATATATATTACTATATAATATAGTTATCTGTAGAATTACTTCGATTCATAAATGGGAATTTTGTTAAGGAACTGCATAACTTTCAGACAAGTTCTGAGCAAAGATCAGTTAATATATGTCAAATTATAACATAATATTTATGTAAGGATCAGTTAAGGAGGGTGTTTATTTGTCAGCTACTCATTATATTTATTTAGAGTCTGTGACAATTGTTGAGGCATCGACTGTATGTTGAATTGCGCATGCGTAGGTAAAACTAACTAAATTATTGGGTTGTGTTTCATTAGTCAGCCCACAAGGCAGCTTGTGCGGATAAGGGGTGTGTGGCAGGGGCACGGGAAGGGGCATATATACGCTTACGGGCGCAGCTGGCTGGCTGGCTGTCTGACTGGCTGAGTGTTGGCCCAACTGCGCGCATACTTTTCAAACTAACTGTTGTAGTGTATAAGTTGTGTCTTTGGCGTCTTTGTGACAGCTGCACAGATATCGGCAAACCAAATGGATTACCTATGGGGCTCTACGGGGCAAGTATTTCTATTGCCTATCTGCATCTCAATCGGCCTGGAAACAAATGGAGCAGCTCGCATTTGAATAGTCATTATGCGGTTAAGACTCGTACGAGTACGAGTATGAGTACGAATACGAGTATGAGTATGAGTACTCGCACTCACATTCGTTGTATTTATGTATTTACTCATATCTCTCGGTGTTCATTGTACTTATGCGTACTGTCTGTCTGTCTGTCTGTCTATTTGTCTGTTTGTGACTTTCTTTGGGCTCCACTCACACACCCTAAACATGGCTGGCTGACAAGTTCATTACACTGATCACACACACACAGACACACACACACACACACACATAGAATTCAATGGGCTGCCCTCGCCTTATATGGCCTATGACGATTGTTATTGTATTATTGCGAGCATAAAAATTAGGAGGAGGCGATGGGCGTGTTCTAGTCAAAATTAAATGAAAATACATCTGCAATTGATTTGTCTTGAAATGATCTACTAAATCAATGGACTGTAACCTAGAATTATGTATAATAATCTTCCCATTATTATATATTATTACAGTTAAGCAAAGGTCCACAGAGATAAGCATTCGTAGCTGGTCAGTTGGTTAAATAAATGCTAAAACTGCTTGCAAATTATAGCTGAATTCCTTATTTCAACTGTTGGCCAATTGCTGTGCAGTTACTTATCTATTTTGGTTTTTTTTTTTTAAGAACTTTCACTGCGCAATTTCTATGGAAAAAAAATGATATATATTTAATTTGTTTCTATAGAAATATTTTAGTTGACTAGTTTTGGGTTAGTTTCGTTGTTGGAAAGTTGTTGGCTTAAGCATTGGGCTTGCTCATTGTCAGTTACACCCACACAACATAACTCATTTCAGTTGCCCCCGTCAGAGCACCCTGCCCCCCCCCCCCCACCCCCCTTTAGCTTACCACAACTTGAAAGCAGTTGCCACCAATTGCTGACTGGCATTTGAACATTTTTCGTAGCTGCCACTTTTGAATTTCTGTACAAAAGTTTCTTTAATTGTTTATAACTTGAGAATGTGTGTGTGTGTTTGTGTGTGTGTGTGTGTGTGTTAAGTTGAGATATTTTTTGATGTGGGTTAACATTTCTTTAAGCATTTCACTTGGTAGTCTCAAATTCGTTGTTGTTATAAAATCTTACTCGACAATTCTAAGCACTGAGAACCACAGCAACAACAACAGAAATTTTCGTTAGTCATTTTTTCTTTTTCAAAATTCATTTGAATATTGAAATTTATTGTTGTTGTTGTTTCTGCCATTTGGGATATGGATGTATGTGTCTGAGTGTGTGTGTGTGTGTGTGTGTGTGTATCTAATTTCTTTTTAGACTGCCATTGAGCAATGCCCAAGAAATACTTGGGGAATGTTGTTGTAGCATTTTATAATCGCATCAAGTCATGATTACGCTACGACTTTATGCTTTATGCTGCTGCTCCATGGGTTTAAATATATATGTGTGTATTTGTGTGCGTGTGTGTGTGTGTGTGTGTGTGGCACTTGAAGGCGTTCAAATAATTTGTGGTTCCATTTAACTTGGACTTAAGTAACGAAAACTGAAACGATTCAAGTAGAAGACGACGACGACGACGATTCGGAATCTACTTACAAATATAAAGAAAGAAAGCCTCATATTCAATACCCTCCCAACCACTGCCACTGCCCCTGCCCCCTTTGCCCCTTCCACAGCCATGTGGTTAAAGAGCTGAGATATTTTTTGAAGTTATTTTTGTTGTATTTTTTTTTTGGCATTAATTGTTCCATGCGCCGAATCTAAGATTGATTGAACGAGTTCACTGAACTATTTGGTATCCATGTAAATTATCATTACTTGGGAGCAACTTTTGGTGGCTCTAGAACGCAGTTATTAAACAAGTATATCAAATCGTATCAAAGCAGCCGCAGCCGCAGCCAACCAAGCCAGGCGAGCAGTCAACCAACCAGCTACTCAATACTCGATACTCATTTGAATTGGCCAGCCAATGCTATACATAGATATATATATATATATATATATGTATATATATGTGTATGTGTGTGTATACTCGATAACCACGCCCAGTGGCTGCCAGCCATGTCATGTCTCGCAATGCGCAATAATAATTACAAATGATCAGATGTCAATTTCTTACACTGAACACCCCGTTTGCCGCGGCTGCCGTTTTTTTTCTTTTTTTTCTTTTAAACAAATGAAATTTATTGTTAACGGTTAGTGACCCGAATTACACGTATCGCTTATTTATATCTATATACATTACCCACAAAAAACACACACACACACACACTTACACACACAACAGATCAAACTCTACACCCAAACGCCAGGCCGATCAACATCGAATCAAGTCTGCACGTGTGTGTGTGTGCGTGTGTGTGTGTGTGTGTGTGTGGCATGTATCTTTAAGTAGCATACAAGTAAAGTCAAGTCGAGACTGAATAACAACTGACTGCCTGTATAAAACTGACTGACTGACTGTCTGACTTTCTGTTGCTTAGCTTTAAGCGTTTTAATTGCGCCAAACGCCGCCTACAAAGCGAAGACGTAGCTCAGCTCAGTTCAGATAATGTATCTTTGTATCTGATCTTAATGTGCACACTCAGAGCACACATTGCTCTTAGTATCTCTGTGTGTGTGTTTGTGTGTGTGTGTGTGTGCCTGCAAAAATCGAACAGCTTCAATTAGTAAGTGGCCAGAGTCACCAAGTCACATGCTTTGAGTTTTACTCTCCCTCCAACTAGTCTCTTAAGCAGATCATTGAATTGGCCATTTCTGGGCCTGTCTTTAATTATCTTAGAGTAAGCGTAAACTTCTTAATTGAGGCAGCAGCCAAGTGTAGCAGGAAATTCATTTAGTTGGTATCAATTTTCGATAAACCAAAAACCAGATTCCGCTAGCAACATTTCACTGATTCTTGAAATTCTACAGGAAATGTTGACTGTCCATTTTCCTTCAAGACTCAAAATTGTGTACTTTTAAAATACGTTAAGTATGTTGCGAATTTCAGATATTGTAAAAGCCTGATTCGAATATAAACATTTCTAACATATATAAATATGAACAGCTCCTAATTTAAAAAACCATCATAATTTAATTAATTGGATTATGAATTTAGAGTTGAAATCCGTTTTAATCATTTAAAATATGTTCCTTATTTTTTGGGGTTTTGTCTGTCTTAATTAATTACTTTAAGATACATTTCTCAAAGAGAATTAAATATCGTTAACGTTAACAACTCCGATTCATAATGGAATCATAAAATGTTAATAATGTGCATGTCAGAAATGTTGGACATATTGCTGTCAGGCAATGTGAATGTGAATGTGAATACGGGTACTCGAACTCACATTCGTTGCATTCAAATATTTACTCAAATCTGATTTTTCCAATAGATTATTGCAACTTTGTTGGTTGTGCATTGCATTAATTAAAATGCAAGTTGGATGCATTTGTTAAAGACTCAAATTAATGGAAAAGCAGCCACGCACATTCGCTTGACCCACACACACAGACACACAGTGAGGCATTGTAACGTTTCATTGTATCTTGCAACATTGTTGTTGTTGTTGTCGCTCACGTTCAACTTCAATTGTTGTCGCTGTTCTTTATGAATTTGCACGTACGCATTTTGGCTTTTCCTATTCTATTCAAATAAATCCCGAAAAGAAAAGAATTGCTTTTGAAACACGAATTTTGTTGTTTTGTTATTGGATGGATTCTAATCCCTGATCCGCATGCGGCCTCACATTATGGAAAATTCAGCAGCAGCCGCAGCAGCAGCTGTGACTTGCTGCAGTTGCAAATGTATCTTTTAGATATACTTTGTATCTGGCTATAAGCACATACATGTTTGGTTTTTACATATGTACCTTTATTTGACAATTATTTTTTTGCGTTTTGCAATCGCAATTTAAATGTTGATTTAGGCGTGTTTTTTATGGCTTATCAGGCGGCGGCTAAAAGCCAAAGAGAAATTAAATTAAATGCGCGCCCTCGAATGGCATAAAATACGAATTGTTTAATTATGGCCAACAACAAAAGTAACAGCAAAACAAATGTGTTAACTAATTCTAGGCAATTGCCCCGAGCTGATAAAATGACACAGAAGAACAGCTAAAAAGCAATGGTTATGTGACGCCTGCTTTTGTTTAATGTTTATCATGGCTATATTTGTTCTACCTCTTTCTGTGTCCACGTTCTGCTTGGGTAACTCAAGATACACCTTAACTTATAGTCAGAGTAGTATTTACTAGTAGGGTATACACTGAGATTAACAACAAATTTGGTTTAGAAGTGCAAAATGAAAGTGTGTTAATTACTTAACTGAATAAGCAGTTAAGAATATTTGTGACTATCGATGCCACAAAGCAAGTAACCAAGTTTAAATATAAACAAGGCTTAAATTTTTAATTAGCCAGCATAACGAATAAACGCAAAATGTACTTCTTCTGGTATCAGCGACTTGTTAAATAAATTTACTCAACGATTCGAAATACAATCAACAAATTACTGGCCTGTTATATATAGATATATCTATATATATATATATACATATATTTGTGTGTGTGTGTGTGTGTGTGTGACTAGGTGTAGTCATATCGGAATACTGTGTATGTTATACAATAATTGTGGCCGCTTATCGAACTAAATAAATATTAAATTGTAATTAAAGTCATGCGAGTGATTTTCGGGTTTTTCATTTTACTGTCAACACCATAAAGTACCCGACTACACATAATTGTATTTATCTATGAGAAGGTGCCACACCAAGCCGTTATTGTAATTGACAAATAAGTCGAAAAGACTTTCCTAGGCATTAGGCCAACGGAAATTTAATTGCTAATTGCATCGCTTATGAAGGGGGGCGCACACAACGTGCAGCTTTGGGGGTTTCACATTTAAACTCGACTAAACTAAGTGGCCAGGTGATAGATAGCCTCAATTAAGTTGTCATTAGACAATCAACGCACTCTGTTGGCCCAATTCTTAGGTTCGTTCTTTGGCGCGCTCCGCTGGTCTGGAAATTGAAATTCAAAATCAAAATCAGAATTTGAAACCAATCAACAAAAAAAAAAAAAACGAACAGGAAAAAAAAATAAACGCAAATAACATGCAACAAATTGAGCGAGTTTTTGGGACACACAGCTTGCAGCATTTTTGCGGCGCACACCTGGAGAGGTGCCCACAGAGAGTATCTAGAATCTAGCCACAAACAGATACTGCCACAGCCACAGCCACACAGCCGCCTGACAACAATGCCACAAGGCGCAACAAATCTGCACAGATGCCAAAAACAAAATAAAATAAAATAAAATAATAAAACAACTGAGCTGACAACTGGGCAACTGCCAAACAGCAGCTGATGCCAAACGCCAACATCAACTGCGCCTGCGTCTCAGCCTGCGTCTGCGTCTGCGTCGGCGTCGCCGTCGCCGTCAACGTTTGCGTTGGCATCTTGGCTTGCGCCTTCAGTTTCTTTTTTCTTTGCATGCGCCGCTGGGTTTGTTGCCTGTTCCATTCCAACTCCTTTAGTTTGTATGCCACGTAGCGGGTAGCCAACAAAAAAAACGGGTATCTCAGTTTTTGCAGGATATATTTACAGAAATCAAGTTCTGAATTTATATCTGAAAGATTTCTAACTCCATTTTGTTTACCAAATCTTTTTGATGTCCTTGTTATAAATTTCTTATTTTTTATTATATTTCCCCATACAGATACTATATTTGTTTAGGTCTCTGTTATAAAATTAATACATTTAGAGTCAAGCTTGGGTTGAGTAATTTCTAAATTTGATTAGTTGAAATGTGCACGTGTTTCCAATCAATCCATGGATTCTGTAGTGTTTGGAATTTCAATTAATATATTTAAATATTATTCGCTTGACAGTTGGTCTCTGGATTGCGCAGATTGGTTCATGTTTAAAACATATGCGGAAGCTTTGAGCAAGAAACGTGATGTGGGTGTTCTTGAGCCAAATGGCTTTAAGTGACTCAAGAAAGATTCTTAATTACAGAGTATTTGCTATGGTAACCCCTTAAGTCAATTGCAGGATGTGCTTTTTAGCTGCTTACTTTAGATATGCTTACATCTTATATATAGTATCTATCGCTGCAGTTTGGGTATCTTTTAGTCGAACATTGTGCATTAGATTGAAATTAAAATTTGCTGCTTGCAACCCTCTCCCAGTTATAATGCGCAAGTGTGACGCATGAATCATAGCAATTTAAATTGCTAGTTTTTCTTGTTGTTGTTGTTGTTGTTGTTGTTTTATGCCATTTGCTCTGAAAGTCATGCGCTTTAAATTTTAATAAATTATTATTTTGTTTTTGTATTTTGTTATTGTTATTGTTTTTGTTGCAATTAGTAGTTGATTTGCTTGCGCTGGGTGGGTGAATGATCAGGGGCAAGTTTTTCAATGCCTTTGCCATATTTGAATTGGGAACAAATGCAATTTACTGGCTGATGCCAACCAGCTAAGAGCTCTTAGTTCAATCAATTAGTAAACGTTAGAAATAGGAAATCGAAATCGAAAACGCATTCGAACGAAATCGAAAACCCAAATCAACTGTCAAGTCACAAATTAGTATATTTTATACATATATATTTATGTATATATATGTGCATATATAGACTGGGTGTGTTTTTATTAAATCAATGCCAAATGATGTGAGAGAGCTGAGCAAGAACTGAATTCAGCTTAAAAAATGCTGACGACATTTTTAATCCTAAAATTGAGACTAAAACTTAAAGCAAAAACGAAACGAAACGAAATATAAAATTCACTGGGGAGGAGTAAAACGAGAAAGAGAATAAAACAACAACAACAACAACGAATCGCAGATTTATGTGCACCACTCAAGGTGGGGGAGTTATAATGCCACATCTGACGAAATAACTCACATACCTGAGAAGAGTTCGTGCGATCGCAACGTCGAGGCATATTAAACAACGTATTATACAAAAAACAAAAAAAAGATACAAAAAACGAAAACAATATAAAACTGTAACTGAAATCATCGTATGGGTACCGGACGGACGGACTGGTATTCGTCCATACAATCAAGATTAGGTTTTAATAATTCAAAGTGAGTCCGCACCAGGGATTAACTGAGAAACGCGTCTAATTCACAGACAGACTTCAACTTGAAGTAAGTAAAAACTGAAATCATGTTACTTTTTGACAAATTCGAAAGAAATTAAACAAACCAAAACGGCGAGAGTAGAGGGATGGGTGTGCATGTGTGTGTGTGTGTGTGCGAGTGTGTGCGAGTGTGTGTGTGTGTGTGTGAGATACGAAAGGAAGTGGCAATGAGCACGCTGCTCGTAGCGCTATTAAAATACAGAACACACCCAAAAATATTTTAACGACGGCCAAAGCAAAAAAAAAAAACAAAAAAAACCAAAAAACAACAGAAACCAAAAGAGAAAAATCAGAGATGGGTGGGGAAGACGATATCAAAAGTATTGTAGCTAGTTGAGAGACTCGAGGCGACTCCGATGGATGGCTGATGAAGTTGATGATGTGGATGATGATGATGATGTGGATGATGATGACAAAAGGCAAGTCGCTGGATGACAGGGCGCGATTTATGCTCAAAATTGTACGCGTTGATGCATAAGTTATGACTAAAAGTATTAAAGTATCTCAGGGATGCATCCATGGGAAGCCAAGTCAAGTATCAGACACGTACATATTTGTTCACTTCGCATTTCGATCTTTAATTATGACATTAGAACCGGTAACCGGTTTTTAATCCAATCAGAGCCGGGCAAGTATTTAACTCGATTTGAAGTATCGAAATTCTAATTCTACGCATCCCCAACTGAAATCCTTGCTGCTCTGTGACCCTGAACCACTTTCCTTAAGCAAACGCAAATTGTGACGTTAGTTAAGTTGCGGCGTTTGCCGAACCGGTTTCGAACCAGCCACTTATTTGCCTCTGTATAAAAAGCCCTAAAATACGGCATACCAACTGATATAGTTGAAATCCTTTTTGAACCGTTTGAAATCGCATCAAGAATCATTTGCTAACACTTTACAAATTCCCTACTTTTATACTTAAGCTTTGCAGGACTAAAAGGACTTTCAAAAGCAACGCCTTTTCATTATTAGTCCACGCAGCTGTCATCATTTCAATAACTGGTTGGTTGTCTTTGTGTGCAAAGTACATGATTATGTTGGGTATTCAAAGGAGCCATCAAAGGAACGAGACAGCATTGCGCAGTTGTCGAAATTTTATATTGTACACACACACACACACAACACACACACACACACACACACACACACAACACACACACAACACACACACACACATACACACAATGCAACTATAAATTGTTAATCCTATTTTATTAAGTGCACGCAGACATTTCGAGGCAAAGGAATGAAATGAAACCAACAACAACAACAACAACAAGAAGAAGGCTGACAACCCCCTTTCTGGTTGTGGCCAGCTGACTAACTGGATTCCACAGTTTGTCGCATATATTTTCATTTGAAGTAAAACGCAAAATATATTTTTTCATATTAATTGGCCATTCAGGGTTAGAAAACTTAAGATCGTCACATGTGCACTTCTGTGTATTTATTTATGAACATCCAGCGGGGGGGGGGGGGGTTAAGAATTGGAAACTGGCTGAAATAAATTTATCCTTAGGAATAAATTTATGTTTAATTTACAAATGTATCTCAAAAACTCAAATAAAATTAAGAAATTAATTTGATCAAATCAGTTAAACCAGCTAACTGAATCAAGTTCTATTTAACAATAAATACAAAAAAACACGCCTAAAAATTACCACTTTAGGTAATTAAATTAAATGCGTAATTGGGGTAAATTTAGTGTGCTTAAACTACATATTAGGGCCACAATTTTGTTCGTTTTCTAATACGCTTGATATCATTCCATATAAATACTTTGGTATCTACACTCAGAGCAAACATTTACCAGCAATTTAGAAAATTGCCCTTTAATTAAAATGAAGCGGAAAACTAGAAAAATGTGATTATTTTTAGAAATAATCTATAAATATAAGAATTTGTTGCGGATAAATAAAAAGAGAAAAACGTGGGTTTTCAGAAAGAAATACATTTTCGGAACTGTAAGGTTAGTTACTCCTAAGTATGCCTCTATTTTCAAAAATGCAGAGCGATATTTCTCTAAGTGTAATATGTGTTTTCTCTACTTGTTATGTGCTCATTTTTGCGCTTTTGATTAATAGTTCTTGTTGACTGCACATTCTGATTTGTCAAATGTTTTTTTTTTTTTTTTTTTGGGGTTTGTACTGTGTGTCGCTTATTCTCTTGCTCTCTTTCTCTGTCTGCCTTTTGGCGTCTTGTTCGCGCCCAAGTGCCGACAACTTGGGGCGTTACCGATGCAGTCAGCCAACAGTGCTACCTGATGCGGGGGATTCTGTGAGTTGCTTTATAATTTATGATTAACCATTACAGGCCAGCCACAAGCAAATTCTACACTTAGAAAAACAAATTGACCCACATTTTACAAAATCGACATATTTTTTGCGTCAAAGTAACTTCATTTATAATTATTCAAAAAGGTCATCTCTAAATTGAAACCAGGCAAGTTCAACTTTCTAGTTTTCAGATCGATTTTTATAATTGTATGCATTTTTTAAAGTGTACGTCCACATTTAATACTATTATAATAGAAATAAGAATATTATTTTCAGCAGCAAAATGAGGAAAAATTAATTTTCATTTTGATTTTGTGTCTAATTGTAATTGGTTTGTCGTCAATTGCTTTGCATGTTGCACATAAATAAATATCTAAATGGGCATTTGGATGGTGGGTGGCGGGAAACGGGGGTATGTTGAGGCACACTCGCAGCCCGCATATGCAGCCAACTGGCGGCCACATGAAAAGTAAACAGGGAAAATTGTAAACCCCCCTCCCAAAAAAAAAAAAAACAAAAAACTAGTGTAGAAAATGCGACTAAAGTGGCAACAGGAGCGGGTTAAGCAGCAATCAATTGGCCAATTGTCATATGGAAAGGGGCAAGCGGGTGCCCGTAGAACCAGCTAGATAGGGTGTCTGTCCCATATGTTTAGTCATTAATTCATTGCTTAATTGCTGCTTTTATCAAATACAAATAGAATAGGGAACTGGGGAGAAGGCGGGGGTTTCGCGTCGTAGAACGCAAGTATTTTTTTTTTTTTTTTTTTAGTTGCGCCTTGAAAGAAATTTTCATTTCATAGTCGCTCATTGAAAATAATTAAAATTAATTAAGCCATTTTATATACTGGCTGGCGTCTACTGCATTGGCTAACTGCCGATGCCCCCAACCGCACCCCGCAACTCCCCGACGTACTCCAGCGCTGCTAGTGTCTTGTGCAACGTATCTATAAATTTAAATCGCCTTTAATTGAGGCGACTTTTGGGTGACGAACCACATTCGAAGACTTTTGTGGAAATTTAAAGGAATTTCATGATTATTGTAGAAGTTTTAAATGTTTTTTGATTAATATTTAATTACAGGGGCTTAGACTGACCGATTTGTCCAACACATTTCCAAATTTTATGGAGCGGCCTAATCAAACAAAAAGCAAACAAAACAAAAAAAATATATAAATAAAAATCAACACGTGCAATGATTGATTGTTAGCCATTATTATTATTATTGTAGTTGTAGTTGTTATGGGCCAGGGCTTAAATGTGAGTACAGCAGAGAAGAAAAAAAAATGAAGAAAACTCAACTTGGCATTTGGTTCTTTGTTGTCTGTGTCAAAGAAAAACATATCGAATATGTAAAGGATGCCAGTGGCTGCTGGCTGGCTGGGAATGGACTCAGTGACTCATCGAGCCTGTCGCACATGAATGACTCTCTGATTGACTGACTGACTGAGTGACTGAGTGACTGAATGACGTACAAACTGACACGCATTGTCTCTCGGCCAGGCTCACAATTCTTTACATTTGACGATTTTACATTTTACATTTAACATTTAATTCGTTTTTCTTCTCGCTCTCGAAAGTTTGTCGGAAAAACTACAATTTGAGTGATGGAACGAATTTGCATTCGACATTTTATGACACACACACACACACACACAACCGTGAAAAGAGTGAAATTGGAGGGGAGAACGTGGAGGAGGGAGAAACACTGATGATGCCACACAAATTATGTGGCCAAGTGCAACAACAACAACAACTAATTCAGTTAATTGCGATACTTAAATTGCGTTTGCTTATGAAATGAGAAATGTTTTATTGAGGCGAACGAAATTCATACGAATTATGACACAACAAATATACAAATTTCTAATTTTACATATAAAATTAATAAAAACATTTGTATTAGGATACAGAAAATTGCGTAAGTGAATAATAATTGAATACCATGTGTCTACATTTTTCAGATTTTTGAATCTTTCAAATTGCTAGCCAAACAAATTGCAAAGAATTTAAAAACAACCGTCTAAATTATTAAGGTAATCCATTGTAATTAAAAAAAATAAATAAATAAAATTAATTTGTGTGCAATTGAATCCAAAATGAAAATTTTGTCAAGTTGAATCATTCAGATCGAATATATCTGATTCACAAAGAAGTTGAATATTTATAACAGAATGCATATTCATATGCATTTTTATTACCATATTAGCTGATATCTGCCATTTGTGAGCAGAATCCAAGCAATATGCAGATTGGTATTCCTGATATGGCTCAAATGCACAAGGCCAGGCTGACAAATCTCAAAAGATAAAGACAGCCAGATAAATGTAGATTTACGAGTGCCCAGATCAGAAGCCAATCATCTGTCGCTTTCCACATTGTTTGGTATACATACCGAATATATATATATATATATTCATATGGCAATTATTCGAATTTATTTTTAATGTGCAATATAGCCACATGAAAAGATTCTCCCTCTCTCTCACTCACACTCACACACTCAACGCGTGTGTGTGTGTGTGTGAATGTGTGTGACTACTGACTACTTAATTTCCAAGTGCCATAAAAATGTGAATGCCTTTCGGAATTGAGAATTGAAAGCCCAGCGTATTTGGGCGTTGAAAAATAAGTTGGCTTATTTATTGTGCCATGCTTATAAATATTTAAAAAGCATCCTAATGAAATAAACAATTAGTTTATTTATTGACAAACACACACCCACACAGACACAGACACATACACACGCGCATAATTGAACAACTCTTTGCATATAGATTTAGATATGATACACATATATATATATATATATATACAAATACATAGAGGAAGTATGTGGCCTAAAGTGCTCAGCGCTGAAAGGCAATTGTATTTGGATCCCTTTGGGTGTCAAAACTCGTACACAATAAATAATCGCATATTTGCGACATTACGTTAACAATTTGGGACATTCGAATAGGCCAAGAACGAACGCAAATGCAAAATGCAAAATGCAAAATGCAAAGGGTTTAAGCGAAGCTGTTGATTAAGTTATGGGCAGCAAACTGTACATTTTATTTCGAGCGCTGCATAAAACACGAGAACCATACAAAACACACACATACATATATACATACATACATATATGTTAAATATGGCAATTAATAAATAAAATGCGTCTATTTCGAATCTCCCCCAAAGTTGCCACAACCCGTTTTGCCGATGGCGTCTTGGGTTGAGTGCTCGTTGATTTAAAACATACATTGCGGGCCTTTAATTGTGGCGCATTTTTGTCGAATCCGAAGAAACATCGGCCACATTTCGTTTCCTTTTAATGAAAACAAATTTGATGATCGAATGTGGGCTAGCAAGTGAAGGGTGGGGGGGAGGGGGAGGCAGGGCAGCAAAAAGAATACCTAAGCAACAAATCGAAGAACGAAAACTTAAAAGAGGAGCGCGCGCGAGAGCCCTGTAAATGGGGAATTATGAATTGGGCATGTATGGGTGTACATGCATGTATATGTATATGTTTACATACATATGTATGTGTGTGTGTGTGTGTGGTGAGTACCGGGTACTTGAGTATGCAAGTGTGTGTGTGTGGTGTATGGGCCAGAAAATTATGATTTGTGTAAAAGTTGCCTGTGATTAAGCACTTTTAAGTGTAATTCGGTGATGTTGTTGTTGTTGTTGTTGTAGTGCTTGGTACGGTGCTTGTACGGGGGGGTGTGCGGGGTACAGCACAGCACTAAAAATAGCAGCAAGCGAGCAGATGATGTTTGCCTAAACCATAACTAAAATCTTTATAGCTAAAGATATTTGAGAGATCTTCTGCGGCTGGCGACTGGCGACGGCTGCGACGGCTGCGACTGCTGCTGCTGCTGATTCTGCCGCTGCTGCTGCTGTGATTGCGACTGCGGCGGCTGTTTAAAGTCAATTTTTGAATAATTATGAATCGTTTTTCAGTCTCTGCTTGGGTTTTTTTTTTTTTTGTTCGTTGTTGTTCTCTAATTATAACAACATCATAATCATAATAATTTCTTATGAGTGGTATTTTGGCTGCCTCCACTTCGTGTGTTCTTAATGTGCCAAATATATTTCTATCTATTGAGCCAAAATTGCGAATATTTGTCCAACTCACACACACACACACATATATAATTATATATTTATCCCCACAAAGTTGTCTCAAAATGCAAATGATGCAGAGAGATTTATGAAAAAATAAAAATATGTGTACAAATATTGAAAATGAATTATGGAAACCGATTTAAGATGCGTTTATGAGCCAACCAAGTGAAATTATGCAAATTCAAAGTGCAGCTGCAGCATCTATGCAACAAATGATAAACCATGTGTCATAAGATCAGAAATAAAGAAAATGCAATAGTTGCAATAAAACTAAAAGTCAATAAGAAAATCGCAAATATCAACTTCATTTATATGATATTTTATTACTCAAAGATAAGATTACTGTTTATATCAACTTACATTTACTTTTCCATAAAATATATGAATTAAAGTGAGTATTTTATGTTTATGTAAATGTATTTTGATTAGGCGAGGTTGGTTTTTGCTCAGTGTATATTTTTGCATAGTTTTCGCACATAGGGCGGAAGTTCTTCAGACGTCACTTGCACTCTATATTAATGACTGAAAAGATCTCAGAAAATGTTGAATTCTATAAGCAAAACTCAAATCGCAGCTCCTTATACGATTTTGCGCTTAATCAAAATCGCCGGAAATTATAAGATGCCAATAATAAAAATTAATATGCAGAGATTAAAACGATTTATATGTGCGCCACGGCGTTGAATGCGTGCGACTGCGCCATAAAATTGTTTATAATATAGCACTATAAACACACATACTTACACACATACAAATACATGCATACCAAATAGTATATGGTATATCATTTGTACATGTATATAGCTTGTTCAGTTAACACTTTGGTTTAATGACTAAGACTAAGGAGCGCCCCCCGTTTGCTCGAAAACATTTTTGTCAATAAAATAGAAATTAGCGACGCTGAATCACAATTCTAGTCAGATAGAAATACGAGCAATGTACTTGGCTTTGTACCCCTTTGTATGTTTGTATGTATGTATGTTTGTATGTATTTGTAAGTTATGTACTTATTTGTACATATTTGAATAGTGAGTTACTTACCATTGTGACTTTGTTCGGTTGTTGTTTTTGTTATGGTATCCACGACAGTTATAATCCCAGCAAGAGCTCGAGTTCAATGTTTATTAGATTTATATTCTTGATTTTTTTATGTTTCTTCACTTTTAGCACATATTCAAATGTTTGCACGTTTGCAGCTGCAAATTTTAATTTGATTTAATTTTTTTTCAATTTATTTTTTATTTAATATTTGTATTGTTGTTGTTTTTATCACTAGTGTCTTTCCGTTGTTGCGCGCGTGCCGAATAATAAACAAATAATGTTTTCTGCTAATTATAATTGCCGATATATATATGTATACACATATGCATATATATGTTTATATATACATGTATGTATAGATAGTGTCAGCGTTATGGATATTATGGAGTTGTATAGGGCTGGATAAAGAGTAATTACTTATTACAGTATGCAACAATAAAAGCCGGAGCCGGGAATGCCGCTGCACGCGTTCGTGTTCGCACTGCTGCACGTTTAGTCAATGACTAAAGGGCGGGCAATTCAAAATTTTTTAAAATTCATCAACGCTGCCAGCAGCGACGGCAACGGCAACGGCGGCGTCGGCGTCGCGTCAACGCAAGCGTCGACAGCAGCAAACACACAACAAAAACCAAAAACTAATAAAATCAATTACAAACGCACACAAACATATTCATACACAAGAGAAGCCAGCCGAAGACATTGAGCGGCGAACGACGAACGACGAAGGCAATGAGCACGAACAAAAGCCGACAACGCGACGTGCTATACGAAGTGTACGAAGCGAAGTGTTCTCGTTCTCTGGAAAAGAAATATGAAAACAACAACAAACACAACTGCAGCAGCACCAGCAGCAGCAGCGACAGCGGCAGCAAAGGAAGCGGAGCATGGAACTAGAGCTCTGAGAGAGTGCCTCGAGTTCTTCTATTTCTTGAACGCTCATCTCTGTGAAGGGAATACACGTTGTGCGCAAAAAGAGAACCTACGTTTTGGCAAATGTGGTTTTGTGCTCTTTGCTGGCGCGCTCTCTCTCGCTCTCTCTTGTGGCCATTTAAATGTGGGCCAAAAGTAATGACAATAGCGGCAATTGTTTAGCTTGAAATTTTAACGTACTTTTTAGCAGTGGCCGCCGCTTGGACCATTGCCAACTATTTTGTAGCGCGCTCGCTCTCTCTCTCTCTCTCCCCATTCCTCACGCCATGTCTTTTTTATTTTTTTTGGCACGCACACACAAATTGCGCTCTCTCGGGCCATGTGTCTGTGTGTGTGTGTGTGTGTGTCAGTGTGGGTGTGCTCGCTTATGTCGCTTGCCAAATGAGCCAAGCAAAACAAAAAGGCAAAAATATATATGTACATATGCACGTGTGTGTGCGCGTATGTTTGCGTGCATGCTTGCATGGATGTGTGTGTGTAGCAAGAACAAGCATTGCAATAACAACAGATTGCCTCCCACAGCATTTACAAGAGAAAAATATGCAAACAATTTTTGCATTTATGGCAAGGCAACGGTTAAGAATTTCATGTTGATCTCGTTGTACGCAATGCATGTACATGTATGTAGTTATGTGGTACGTACTTGTGGGAATGTATTTTCCAAATCGCAGCTGCCCAAAACAGCACACAAACACACACACATATGCATAGCATAAGTTTGAGCGTATTTGATAAAGTGCGGGCTTTTTAGTTGCAACACCCCTCTGTGCACTTTGTTTCATTTTAGTAATATTCTCCTCACACGTAATCGCCGCTGCTGCCAAAGTGTCCTCTTCGTTGCTCACATTTCAATTGGGCGCTGAGTTACCCTCATATACGAGGCATTATGTATTTGCTACAGCTATCCATAATTACACAAAAGTCTAGCACATATATCGCATATAAGCCGCAGCGCAGCGCATAAATCGCAATTAATCAAGTGCAAGCCAATGCCGTTAAAATCCCCTAGCAGCCCAACCCATCCCCTTTGAATTTAGCAGCAGCAGCAGCAGCAGCAACCCTCCTCAGACCAATTCAACCCAATCCCATTGAATCCAGCAACAAGAACAAGAAAAAGTTCAACTGCTGTTTTGAGCTCAACAACAATTACATCGCATACTTACTCGCTCACACACACACACACATACACTATCCCTCTCTCACACTCAAACTCGCATAACGAAAGCTACTAAAAATGTAATCATTATGCTTTATCGTAATAATCAGCAGCCGCAGCCCAGCCAAGTTTGGCCCAGCAGCAGCAATTGACACACACACAGACACACACGACAGACTGAGAGCGAGAGGCAGAGACTAAGAGAGAGTGAGCGAGAAATATAAGTACTACATTCTAACATAACAAACAGGCAAACAAACAAAACTAAATTACAACAATTCCAAAAATTTATAATTGTGCTGCGCACACAGTTAGAAGTCTCAAACTACCACCACCACCAGCAGCAGCAGCAACAGCAGCAGCAGCAGTAAGCAGCAGTTGCTGCAGACACCCCTTCCACTACCCACAATCCGATAGCACCCCACCCCACACCACCCCGAATGCCAGGCTCATACTCTGCGGCCCCTCAATCATCATCCTCATCATCATCCTTTTGGCTTGCCTTCTTGCCTTACAATTCGCCATGCTGCTGCCGCTGTCGACGTCGTCGTCACAACTAACACACACACACACGCACGCAAAAAAAAAGGCAGTTAAGTTAAAATGTACTTAGAGTTTAAGCGTAACCCCGAAATCCCAACCGAACCCAAACGAGATTGTGTGTTTTAAGCGTTTTAGTTGCCCGCTTGCACCACCCCTCTCTCTCTCTCTCTGTTTCTCTCTTTGTCACACAGCTAGCGTCGGCAACGGCAACGGCAACTGCGACGGCGACTGCAACGGCAACGCCAATGTCTGCGTTAGCGTCGCTGCCGCTGCTTAACTTTGGCGAGCGAACGAACAGCAGCAGCAGCAGCAGCAGCAGCAACAAACAGTCAGTCAGCCATCTTGTACGACGTTATTAAATTTTATACAAATACTAAAAATGAAATCAAAATTTTCTTATTACAATGACTATTTTCTCTCGAACAGCTGTGCGCCCCAAACTGGGACCGACCGACAATGAGCATGGGTCCGTTTCTGAGCATGTCTTGCTGGATATTTGGTGGTTGGGTTCAAATTGATGGGCTGCAAAGGCGGACTGTGGGGGGGGAATCGCTTCTTGAGTGGTATTCGCTTTTGCTGTGGCTCTGGCTCTAGCTCTGGCTCTGGTTCGGGCTCTCGGCCCACACCATCCTTGACTAGCAGCAGTCTGTAAGTATGTTTGTCGAGTCGAATAAATTGTACTTATGCCATACTTATCGACTGCATTGTAAGGGATCCGAAGTTTTTTGGGTGTTGGCCCCAAAAAATTGGTTCTTGCTGCCATTCGTTTCCATTGCGGGTCGTCCTGCAAATATTTTTGTGCATTCACAAAATTTCTATGCAGTCGGTGAAAATTGCCATAAATTCAATTATAAATTTTGTAATTGTTGTACGGTTGTATGGTCCTTGGTTAACTGGACACGTTTTTAGAGTTCCTGTTTCACTTCCTACCCGTCAGGAACTAAACAAATGAATTGCTATTAAAATAGATTCTACCTGTTTTAGATAAGCAACTCGCACACAATCTACTCAATCCCACCTGAGAGAAACTACCTGAAAGACATATTTAAAATTTAAATTAAACATTGCAACGGAAAAACAAAAAAAGGAAGAAAACAGAAGAAGTGCCTAAACAAATTCTGATAAGCCCTGTGCAGATAGGGCAACAGGACAAGCCAGCGCAAGCAATGAATAATACCAATCACGTAGCCAGCTCTACGGGCCACCTCCAACGACAGCGCGTAGCCTAATCAAAAGAATATTGTAGACTAAGCCAAGACAAGACAAGACAAGACAAGAAGAGAAAAGAATACGGCCGACGAATTCTAAAGGATCGTTTGACGAGTTCGTCAAAATGAACGCCGAGAATGAAGCATATGAGCAAAAGAAACACGGGTCGACTATGCCAATACCCTATACTTAGAACACTTAGGCATGTAAATAAAATATATACATATAAATATAAAATAAATTTTAAATTAAAAATTATATATATTTATTGTATTAAAATGAATATATAGTTTTATATATTATTAGAATTTGATTGTCATTCAACTTATATTTCCTGATTTTTTCATTAGAACATATTAGCAAATTTTCTATGCCTTATTTACAGGGTATACTGTTGCTGCTCAGTGCCGAGTCGAGTCATATGAAAAATGCGTAATCTCACACCAACGCTGCAGACAAGAACAACAAATTAAGTGCCAATGCAATGCATACACTCACACACACACACAGAAACACACCTACAAACTCAATACACACACACATACAGAGTTATAGGTATAGAAATATCAATCCATAGGTACGTCTATCTATGAAATGAAAACATGTTTCATGCGCATGCGCAAAGCCTGACGAGCAACGAGACGAAACTGGAAGACTGAAACTCTGCCGGACAATTAGTTCAGACAGGCTTCCATCTCGCAGTGGACGACGTCGTCGTCGTCGTCGTGGTCTTGTGTTAAAAGGTCATCGTTGCGGCTAAGAGTAGAGTATGCCAGTTGATGTCAGGGCCCGGTCTCCGGGCCCAGTTCTTTGATAGCGTTGATCTATTGTTGTGTGTGCATTGCCTTTTTACATTTTATACGCATGCTTCTCTTTCTTTTCGATATTTCTTTTCTTTTTTTGTTTCTTTCATGTTTTTAGTGCCCAACGACTAGGTTCGTCAAAATGATTGATTTGTAGGTGATGAATTACAACAACAGCCGCAGCAGCAGCAGCCGCAGCAGCAGCAGCAGCAACAGTACCTAAGTAACTCAAAGGCTGGCTTAGTTAAGAGTCTCATATCTTTTGCTGTGTATCTGTGTGAGAAAGGTACGACATAGTGAGGGATTAAATACGAAATTCCATTTAAAAATCTTTTATTGTTCGCTTATTGCTCTTTTTTTTTAGGGGTGCAGCTTTTGACTTATTGTTTTGTATAGCATTTTTACAGATAAACTGATATCGTAGCGGGAAAATTAATTATCATAGCGTATAGAGAATAGGACAGACATCATTGCCACTTAGTAGGTAGTAGGTACTGTACACGATTCACAAAATACCCTAAGGAATACTGTGTGAAAAAAATCGAGACAAACATAAAGCAAATGTAACACTAAACATCTTAAATACATTTTGCAATATTTTGTTAATGGAAAGTTCAGTTTATTGGATGAGATCTTAGCACCAAACTGATAATACAACTTATTTCATACATCTGGTTCTTAGAACTAATAATAAAAATATAATCTCTAAATACTAGAAAAAAATACAAAAGAATTATAAAAGGTATTTTTCTAATCATTAAGATCTCAAAATGTACAAAAATATGTATATGAATAATTACAATAAAAGCTATTGTTACAATTATATGTACACATATAAAAAAACACCCTGGAAATAAAGGTACAAAATTTTAGAAAATGTACCCTCAAAAAAAGAAAAGTAAAATTCCTTGATTTCTGAGTAAAAAAGCAGGACTGACCTCCAGATGAGTAATCAATGATAAAAAATATATCTGCTCATTCCCGTTTTATCTCCTTGTTAGATTCGTTGCTGCACCCGGCGTGAATTCGTGCCCAACAACTCAATCTGGCAATATGATAATTTGCCTATAGCATGTCAGGGAACGCCCACTTTGCACCCAGCATCCCAATAATTCGCACATCCTTCTGGAGGCACTTTAACGTGCCATTATATTAATGGTAGATGGAAGCAACCACTCCGAGCAACCACCGAAGCAGTTGCCAGGGTGTGCCATGCAACAGATTCGAGCAATCAGTTAACCTATATACAAGTACTAGGCATATAGACATATCGACTTCAGATCAGAGGGAAATTTTGTAAAGCAGTTAGTTAGCTGCTGCCATATTGCCGCAAAATGCGCAAGAGAATCAAAAATTGTAGACAATAAAAACCGAATCGCATCTATGAAACAATACACGAGCCACACACAAAAGGGCCCGTGTCCCCCTTGCCCCTGCCACTGGCCCTTGCCACAATTCCTGCCTCTGACTCTGCCGCCACTGCCCGGATTCCCAACAAATTTTCAATTCAAATTCAAACTCCCGAGTTCGGCTAATGGCTGCGTAATCAAAAACTTGCTCATTAATATTATTTTTGCTGCTGCTGTCGCATTGTTAAAGACACACACACACACACATCTACAGCTGCAAAGTATCTGCATCTGTATTTGTATCTGTGTGTATATGTATTATGATTATTGCTTTGGCTATCCCTCAGCCATAAGCTAAATTTCCCCCTTTTATATATATCTATATTTTTTTTGTTATTCTGGTGCGTCGCAGTTGACGTTACGTATTCCATATCTCAGGGTAAACATCTAGAAGCCGTCCTCGCCTCGCCTCGACTCGACACGACGACTTTGAGTACCCCGTCCCGTCCATCCTGTCTGTCCACCCTCTGACTCTGTGTATCTGCCACTAAATGTATCTTTGTGCGTTTTTCTAAAATGTAAATACATTTGCCTAACTTTAGAGCGGACTGTGTGATTTTGAAATCGCTCAATCAGCAGCGACCGTCAAGCAAAGGCCTCGTGCCTCACAAAAGGGAAAATTCAAATAAGCGACGCTTTCAACAGTAGTTCACCATTTGAATTTCAAATATGTACAGTTGCCGTTAATCTAGATACGGATAGCGCACATATTTGACTTGACATACTCTATGACGCCTTTTCATAACTATATACCCAGTCGTCCTCCTCCCCCCCCCCCCACTCATTTGGAAAAAACCCCCGCTTACCACCCTCTGCGCAACGCCCGTTTCTACCCCTGATGCGGAGCTAAACAATGCAAAACTCTGTGCAGCTAGCTTCGAAAGCGAATTGAGTTTTAGTTTTAGAGACGATTTAATTTGTTTAAATCCGCGAGGGTTCTATAAAGAAAAACCTTTCATCATTTTATAGAGTCGTGACTACATTTGACAATCGACACTCGTCGGACGTTTGCATCACTTTATGAAATTATTAGATATTTTTATTTTTTTTTTTTAGAAATACAGTCAATTAGCATTGAATCAATTCTTAAATTCTATTAATTATATAAAAAATAAACTCCAATTGTCATTTAGTCTTTGGTTCCCATTTTAAAAATCGAAATATATCGTTTTTTTTTTAAACAATTATTTTTATGTAATAGGTTATAAAGTCAGCACAATTACTTCTTAGGTCCTTTTAATGGCATAGTTTAATTACATCTTAAATTTTGTTCATGTCGTAACAAGTATTGTTTTTTAATTATAGTTTAAGAACTTTATAAATTCCTTTCATACATAGTAAATATTATTTTTAATTGACTTGAATTACTCAACGTCTACAGTAATTTAAATTTTGATTATTTTTTTCGAAAACATAATATATTCATCGATTTTTTAGCTTATGATTATTTTTAGTCCTTTTTTATTTCATGTACTTTACAAATATCTGTAAAGTACTAACTTAATGAACGGCCCTCGTAGTGCGCCTCACTTGAGACTTGAGCACTTTCCAGGGGGGTTGCATTATAAGTTGCCAAACTTTTCAACAAATCTGACAAACGAGGGTGGCTGAAACGATTCTGAGGCTGAGCCACCTGTTTTTGGACAAGGCTCTAGTGAAATTCGATCTGTTAGCGTGACAGGAATCTGAAACTGAAATAATCCTGCCGGGGACAAAAGACAAAAGATGAATTCGTAGAGTTTTGCATCTTTAGTCTTTGGGAAATGCGAACTGGTCCCAGCTGCTCATAGAAAACTCGGCTGTGTGCATTTGCCAAAAAAAAAAAAAAAAAAAAAACAAAAATAAAAACAATAATAATGAAAAGGAAAACCAAAAACCAGCTCCTAAACACAGATACACAAATACATACTCAAATACTCAAATACTGCTACAGCTACAGATACACAAAAGGCATTAAGTTATTTCAGAAAATTGTATTCATTTGTTTACGCTGCGCGTTTAGCCTAAGCAGCCAGCCGGAGACAGATTGAGGCAGCCGGCAAAACATTCGCCATGCCACACTAGAATACAAAAATTTGGCTCTATTCTATGAGTTTTCATATTGTGGCATTAGCCGCTGTTATTATGTGCGCCCCTTTGTCGAATCGAGCGAGGAAACCATTAAAAAAAGGATAACGTGTTCTCTCAGCCATTGTTTAAATTCTAGCTACGTTTGCGAGTGTGTGTGCTTGTGTGTGTGTGTGTTTGCACAAGACGCAAAAATGTTTACGGGCAACTTGATGACGTAGCAGCTGTAATTTCAGGTAGTCAAGGATTTGTTTTAGTCGAAATTGCTTGGCGCGTCGCTATGGATTGAAATTTGTATGTTATTTGCGTCGTTTTAGGGTTCCTCTCTTTTTTATACCCTGAACCCATTCAACATTGGTAAAAGGGGTACAACACAGTTTTGCAAATATATGTAACTATGTAAATATGTAATAAATAACTAGATTGATTTCTGATAACCTTAAAAGCCAACATATTTTACATTAACTGTACTCAGCAATAGCTGAGTCTAGGGTATCTCGTAGTCGATCTCATTCTTACTTGTTTTTGAATGCGGCATTGCTATCAAAGATTTTGATTACAATGTTATTTGATATGTCTTTGTCGCTGTAACTCAATGGAAAATGTTTTCAACGGAAGTCGGCCTAATGCAACATTCTGTTGAGGGACACTTTCAAAAGTATCTTAAAAATACGCTTACAATTTATATTTTAATGTTGACATTTAAAAGAAAATGGCGCTTTCATTGGATATAATTTTACAATATTAGTTTGATCAGTCTTTAGGATCAACTTGAAGCAACCTTTGAGAAATTAAGCTGTTGCTATTAATGCGTTCTGTATATTTTAATCTACATGCTACATGCTGTTGCAAGTTGCCGCTGTTTCTTGCCACTTGGCCGTTCAACATGTGTCACCAAGGCTGCCGCAGCCGTTGTGGCCAACTGTTGAGGATTGCATTGTTGTTGTTATTGTTGTTCTTATCACCATCATCAGCAGCAGCGGCAGCAGCAGCGTCAGTAGGGCAATGTTGTTGTGACATGCCACACAACACAGCACAACACCTTAAATGGCTTCAGAGACCGTGGATTGTCTCTGTCTGTGTCCTAGAATCTACGTCCTCGTCCTCCGACTCGATTTCGTATTCGTCCTCGTCCTCGTCCCCGTTGACGGTTAACCAAGCAAGCCTCTCCATTATGTTGCATATTTAGTGGCATTTAGCTTCCTTTTTTCACATTGTTGTTGTTGCTGCTACTGCTGCTGCTCCTGCTGCTTGTCCTGACCTATGACAGCAGCGCTACTCTGTCCTGTCCCTGTTCCTGTTCCTCTTTCATTGCTGACAAGCCATGCACATGTTGCCAAATATGTAATGCCAGTGTTGGTTTCTGTATGTGTGTGAGTGTGTGTGTGTGTGTGTGTGTTTACACAGAGAAAACCGAATGCCAAAACAAAAAGTGAACAGCGAGAGAGCAACAACAACAACAGCAACAAAATAAACAGACTGTCGGCTGTCCTTTTGCTCGGGCTGCCTCTGCCTGCGTTCTCCTCTCTCTCTTTCACGCTCTCTCTATCAATTTCTCACCTTGACGACGGCAGTTTGCTCACAGCATGTGTTTTTTGGCTCGCTCTTTGCCTCGCTGCTTCTGCTCGCAGTCGCTGTCGCTGCTGCGACGACTACGGCTGTTGTCCTTTTGCAAGCGCTGGCGCGTGTTGATGTGTGTGCGTCTGTCTGCTGCTCGTGTGTGTTTATGTGTGTGTGTGTTTATGTGTGTGTGTGTGTGTGTGCGTTGCGTGTATGCCCTTCAACAGGTGTCGGTCGTCTGATGCGGCACATGTGGCATGTGTCGGTGTCGTGACGTTGTTTTGACTGCGTGTCCTTGCCCCCTACTCGAGCGCTAGTCATGCATTCATTCAACACGCAGCGACACGTTAAAAAACAACAACAAAGTGAACAGCTTAATACATGAGCTTTTACTATAGAGTGAGAGAGGGAGATAGAGAGAGCGAGAGAGCTTAATTTTACTTTATGTGAGCGCATAACAAAAAAGCATTCATTGGTTTCGCTCAAATTTAACAAAGCAATTTTAACTTGAATTTGATAAAAGCCAATGGAAAAGCACCAAAGACAGCAACGGGCAACAACAATTAAAATCAAAATGGGCGCAAGAATAATGGAAAAAGTAACTGCTCAACAAGTCGGGCAAGTTTCAGACTCTATGCACATACACACAAACACACACAAACACACGCAGTCACACATATACAAATTTATATACATTTATATACACAGGCACATTTACATATCAAGTAAATTTGGAGTGCGGCGATAGAATCGAAGAAGTGAAGCGAGAGAGCAAAGACAAATTGTTTTCAAACGTCGTAATCAAGAAATAATTTCTTAAAATATGCGTCTACTTTTTGAATTGGAATTATTACAACAACAGCAAACAGCTACAACAACAATAAGAACAATGACGACAGTTGTTGGCATTTCACAAATACACTCACAGTTCACAGAAAGCAGCGCAAAAGGGATGCAAAATACTTGACACTAGAGATGAGCACGTGACACGATAATTTACTGCACGAAAAGGAAATTTTATGTGCCTTTTTTGGAAAACTTTCTTAAACGAACGCTTTGTTTAAAATGTTTAAGTATTTTAGTTCAATCAAACAAAAATAATAATAATAATAAATAATAACTTTAAGTGATAAGTATCTAAATAAGGAGCCACAATTTTGATATTAAACAGAGTTCGTCAAATTAATTTATGAATTATAAATTCATTCAAACAAAGGATTATATATAATTTAAAGATGATCGATTCTTAATTATATATATATAATAATATATATATAATTATAATAAAGTTTTATCACGCGTACATCTCTAAGACAATATTTTTCATTTAGTTTGTTTGATGAAATCACAGACTATGAAAAGGAGTTGAAATGATTTTATTTATCTCTGTCTGTGTATGTGTATCTGGCTGTCTAAGTGTGTGTGTGTGTGTGTGACTTTTTGTCTTTTCAACAAATTCACAGCCTTCGGGAGGCACAAAGTACAGTTGTTGCAACCAACCACAATAGATACTTGAACCAAATTGAGGCGTCGCATTGTGTTTAGATAACTCAGTGCGACGCCACTCTAATGGAAATTAATAGAGTAGCATAAAGAACAAAATATCAATACACACACACACACACATATATATATATTTACATGCATACATATTTATATGTACAGTTGCTCAAAGCGAGCGTTAAGCAGCGACAAGCAACAAATTTAAAGTGCTATAAAGTTTAAACAAGGAAACAAATTCAAAATATTTAAATGCCAATTTGTTTAATGTTATATCACATTTCAAAAAGAAACTTTAGTTTTTATTAAAATATTAATTAATTAATTAAAATTAGTCAAAAACTAAAACATATCCAAAATACAGGTCAAAGCCACGTTAAGCAGTCTTAAGAAAAGTTAAATATTTGGCGTATAAAACATTAAATAAGGATGTTAATACTTAGTATGATATCCTTTAGCCTTAACAACTTCGTTTAACCTATTTTTCATGGAAGATACCAGCTTCCGGGTAGTTTCTGGGCTGATCTTGCTCCACTCCTCCAGGAGAGCATTTTTGAGATCTTGTTTGCTGGATATGTTGTAATTCCGGATGTTATTTTGCAGCAGAGCCCACAAATTTTCAATAGCATTTAAGTCTGGAGACTGGGCCGGTGAAATTATCACGTGGAGGCAGTTCCAGATAAGCCAGGACTGTACTATTCCGGACTTATGCTTGCGGTCTTTGTCCTGGTAGATCCGGAAAGTGCGTCGGATTCGAGCTTCTCGGCACTTTGGAGTAAATTTTCCTTTAGCATATCGAAGTACACATTCCTGTCCATTGTTGTTTCAATAATCACAAAATTTCCGCCACCGGCTGCCGAGATACATGCCCATACCATTACACTTCCTCCGCCGTGCTTGACTGTTGCTTTTAAGTGATTGGGATTCAGTTCAGTATTGGACTGTCGCCACATATAATTCCATCCGTCCTGGCAAAAAATGTTGAATTTGTACTCATATTCAAATATGACTGTGTTCCAGAACTCCAAATCTTTGTCCAAGTGGATTTTGACGAACGTCATCCCAGACCCTATATTTTTTGCTTTTACAAATTTCTTTTTCCGTGGTTCTCGAGCCTTAAAGTCATGGTTTCGCAGAACTTGGAGCACAGTTCCCATACTGAACTTTTTCTTTATTTCATCCTGCACCTATTGAGTCAGTTTTTGAGCCGATAGCTTAAGATTTCCCCTTGAAATCTTGATGATCCTCGGCTCGTCCTGCTCGGCGAAAATCGGGTTTGGTGCCATTCCGCCCTTGTCCTCCGTCCAATTTTTGTCCACGAAACTCCAAATGATGCAGAATGCAGTTGAGGTGTTTAGATTGACCATTTTAGCTATTTGGCGATACGAATATCCAATTTTTAAATGTTCCAGGATGAGTTTCCTTTGCTCAATGGTGGTCAGTTTGCCCATGGTCCTTGTTGGCTTATTGCAACCGAATTGCAGGAAAAAACTTAACTGACTACGAAGGATTGGTCTATTTATACCGAAAAAATTTAACTTTAGGTAAAAAAATCCGGGTTTTATGGCACCCAGGTGTCTACAATGTAACTGTTTGTTCTTGGGTTTGACCCAAAAACTTAGGTACTTCTTACATAACCCGACCTAACGGGTGTGGAAATTCCCGTTTATTAGGGTCATATATTCATTTCGGTGGTTCATATATGTACCTGCCATCGGTCTTTGGAATTTTTGAAAAATAATGAATAATGAGTTTATGGCAAGCAATTAATCTTTTTGCTTGTCGCTGCTTAACGCTCGCTTTGAGCAACTGTATGTATAAATTTATGATTTGATTACATGCGCTCAAGTGTCGCTCCGTTCGCATCTCTCAGATACATTTGCTAATGGCTTTTGTTTATTTGCTTGACGAAAGCGCAGCTGCCGCCAGAAGATCGCAACGGATCGGATTGATTGGTGTTATGTGCCTCCTACCTCCGCCTCTCCCTCGCCATTAACCCTTATGTGTGCCCTGCTGTCCCGCTGCGATTGCTCAAAATACTTTTTAAGCGCACTTGAAGCGGCAACAAATTGTCACATTTCAATGACTCTTCAATGTGCTCCATTTTATATGCGCGTATTAATACTTTTCGCCTTGCCCCGTCTCACCGCCGCGCTTCCCTGCCTACCCGGCCAGCCACACTATGCAACATCTGGGGCAACGCGTTTGATTTCAGCACGAGAAAAAAACCAGCTATATTTGGTAAGTCAAAGCTCGCATACCCTTTTAGAGAGTAAAGTTTGGCTGCTGACATCTAAATTAAGCTCAACATTAATATTTATATATATTTATTACATAATATATATATTGTTGTTATATTTTTATATTTTCGAGATTTTTTTTATCACATTTCGTTGAAAAACAATGACGTTTTCCTACACAATCTCAATTCAGAAGCGATTGTTCTCCCGAATGCGGTACAAGTTTTATCACAAAATTATAATATCCCCTGGTAGGGTATAAAAAAACACAACAGCCCTCATAATATAATTGGGCTGCCCAAAGGAGGCTTCAATAAATCCAAAGCCATCAATGAATTTAATACATTTATATGTAAACGTTTTGCTTTTCGAAACTAAGCTCACTTATTTCTTATCAATTTGGTACGAAAAAACATAAATAACAATAAAGTAAAGAGTTGAATAAGTGAACTACGAAATATTCCAACTTTGATCAAGATAAACCATAAATAGCCGTTATGCAATTTCAGAATTATATGGGTACAAATAATAAGTAAGAATTGAAGCTATTTATAAATGTATTAAGAATGTGGCAATTACTTACATAAATTTTAGATAAATTTCGAAAATGCGTCTTTTGAAAATAACACTTCCAATTTCTACACACTTTAATTAAATATTTCTAGACGAAATAATCAAGATTTTAACTGAAGTTACACATTAATTTAGCAACTGAGATCGATGGCATGGAAAATGTATTCAAAAGCTCCAGAAACAGATTCGCTGAAAGTAATTATAAGAAAAATTGTATCTATTACAAGTTTATGCAAATTTGGGGTATACAAAATCATTAGCTAGATTTATATTGTGGCGAGGGCGACGCGGGACGAGGCAACAATTATTCAACGTGCTGACAAGGAACAATAGCCCCAAAGGACAACTTGAAGGTGAAGTGAGCGACGCGCAATCCTCGCCTGATTGAGCTCTGAAGGGCGGGGATAAGGGGGCGTGCAAAGGGTTGCCCATTGGCAAATGCTATCGGTTTGATAAATGTACGCAAAAATAAAAAATAAATAAAAAAGCAGCATCAACTACTCTAAACAAATTATCAAAGTGTGCTCGACTTGGGTGGAGCCAAAGTGTTTGCTTATGTGTGTATGTGTGTGTGTGTGTGTGTGTGTGTGCGTGTGTCGTATAACGTATGTGCTAACTGGTTTTTTTTTAAAGTAAACAGCGCTTAAATTAGCGAATAAAAATGTATTATTAATGCGAAAACATGTTCATACGAGCCTATATACATGCACACACACACACGCACACACATACACTCGCACAGATACAGATACACAATACAAAAAAGCAGCAAGAATACAAAAAATAAAAAGAAAAGACGCGCTGCGAGAACGAATGAGAAAAAACGGTTTTAATTGTTGTTGCTGTTGTTGTAGTTGTTGCTGCTGCTGTTGTTGTTGTTGTTGTTGTTTTCCAAATAAATAAGAACAAAACAAGCATTGGCTATATGGCGACTTCTATACTTAAAGGGCGGGGCTAAGGCAGTTGAACTGAAAGTCGAAAACACAAAAAGTCGCTTTTACTTATCTTAAATGAAATTAATAAATTTGAATTGAGCATTGAAATTTCAATTGTTGGAATTAACGCAAAACTTGGCGCAAACGATAAATGTGGATTATGTGAATGGGTTCTATGTTTGTGTGTGTGTGTGTGTGTGTATTTGTGTGTGTGTGTGTTTGCTTGGCGATAAAGGTTCTTATTTCTTTAGTATTTATTTAATGGCCATATAATCACGTAGCCAAAAGCGGGGCAAATGTAATACAAATGTACATATACATGTATACATATCTATATATATATATATATATATATAAATATTTATATACATACCCTGTATGGATACGGATCGCATATTAGGCGAAACTCAAAACTGCGAATGCTCCAAAAATAAAACATACAAAAACAAGTTTTGGGGAGAGCTACATTTAAATTTTATGTGACGCACATAACATTTGCCCATACGCCGGCACGTAGTAGAGCCGCACAAAAATATCTTAAAGATACCAATAGCAAAAAGTCCCCCCTCCCCCCTAAAAAAAAAATATCCCAGTTGAACTTCTAAGCAAACCTTTAACGAGGCTATGTATGATAAATCATATAAAGTAACCCATAAATATTTATTTAAAAGAGTTGAAGGAACAAGGAAGAATGCCATAGGCGGGTAAGCTCGACTACGAGATATCCTAAAGCCAGCTATTAAATCTAAAATTCTAGTTGTATAGCCAAATTATCCTTTAATAAACTTGATGATTGCTAAACAATTGATAATCAAAAATATGTCAAAATATAGTATATATCAACTGAAAGGCTCTGCGTTCAAAATTGGTGCTTTTAATGTTATCGCACATCGATATGTATCGATTTTTGCAAAACGTAGGTAGCTATCGATCAAATAAAATAAACTGGATGTGTGTGTGGTGTACGAGAACTTATATTATTGTGATTATATATGAATATATATGAATTCTGGAATCCATGATTTGGCATGTGATTTTCTGTACATTCGACATGTCATTCGAATTTAGCCGGGCACTTTGGGAGTCTTACACACATAGGCACTAGAGAAATACCTGAGGCTGCCACAACTTGCGCATACTTAACGCACTCAAGTGACAATAATTGAATTCATTATGGGCAAAAAACGATTGTGACAATGGCGAACCAGTTGGATAGTTGGTTATTAGCTGATATACTGGCTAGAGGATTAACAATGGCGGGTTAATTAACCTGATGGTAATGTTGGCCTTGGCAACATGGCAACCGGCAATTGAAAAACAACAACAAGAAGAAAGAACAAGACACGGTTACGGGTCCGGCTACAGCACCAGTTCCAGCCCCAGCTCAAGCCCAAGCTCCAGCTACGGATTTTAAGTATTATTCGGCATAGTTTAAGTTGTGCTACCATTTTTATTCTGGGTACGTGTGCGTTTTACTTATGAGATAACCCCTTTCTTCCCCTCCACAACCACTTACCACCACCCCACCACAATTTAAATAGTTGCTGTTGTGGGGCCATAAAATGTTGTTATATTGACATGATCTGCGCGTAAGTTGTCGCCGCTTCGAACGCGTCTTGCAAAAATCTTTATCAACGACGGGAAGGGTCAACAAACCCCCACGATGAGCTCCATGTGCCCGCTCGCTTTGGCCGGTTTTATCAGATAATGTGGCCAAATACAACAGTGACTGCTATGACTACCATGTTTGAGGGCAACGTCTGATTCGAAAGATCCATAAAACTTGACGCTAACTTAACGGTAATATTGTCATTATAAAACCATTTCCTTAGAACTAAGTTTTCAGATTTACCAACTACCAAAATCAAACAAAATGAGTATCTTATTCAGTGAATATTTAAATTTCAAGTTAAGACTTATGTGACAACATGTTAAATGTTATATTAACTGTTATAATGAAGAAAGTATTTCTAGTAAGAATAAAATAAAAAAAATTAATTCATTTTAATGCAAACTTAAGATTAAGATCTCAAATTAGCACATAGCATACTTTTAAGAGTATAGAGTATGGCAAAAAAATTCTATAGAAATCTAAAAAATTGTAGTTAATAATCTTGGAAATGTTTATATTACTTGGAATTGAGAACATTGAAAAAGTGTGAAATTTCAACACAATCAACACGAACTTGGCTCAAGAAATTTGACTTCTTGTCACAATACAAATCTGGTTGCGTTAGAAATGGAACTTTACAACAAAGAATCCCATATATTTAGAGATAAGAACGCAAATTCCACTTAATCAATAAATATTAATCATATTATTAAAGCAAAAAACGAACTCACCATGTAAAAAATTCAGCACTTAGTTCGATCCGCAATATGTTGCTCCTAATTGATTTTGAATTAAATCGCTTGACAGTATGACAAAAAGATGCATTCATGCGACCAAAGCAAATAGAAACGTTGCAAGAGTCGAACGCGTCACAGATAACAGAATACGGCACAACAACAACAACAACAGCAACAAATGTGGACAACACGTGCGAACTTGTTCGTGTACTACTAAGTGGCTAAGACTAAAAGAAAATTGCGCGCTAGGACAACCAACCTAACCAGAGGCGGACGAAACTGCACTGACTGCGCCACAACTGGCTGGCCCCGACCGACTCCCGGACTCCCGCGACTCCGAGAGACAAGAAACAGAGACCGAAACGGAGATTCTGATACCGAGTGCTAAATAGAGAGCGAGGAAGCACATCGGGGCACCGAGTAATTCGCATACATACATAAATAATAAATATTCACTTGCATATTTTAAACAAAAACAAAAACAAGCAGAACAATTACAACAAAAAAAGCAAAAACAAAAGCAACCGAAAACTTGGCTAAGCAAAGTGCATATAAACAAAAGTCGAGCTGTGGCTTTTGCTCTCTTTCTTCCTCCTCCTCCTTCTCTTGCTTTTATTTCTTATTATTTATTTTAACTTATTTTTTCTGCTTTTGTTTTTGATCGTTTTTTTTTTGTGCTTCTTGCATTTGAAGAAAAGTTGCTGACAATTGCAATAGAATTTTGTGTTTTTATTTTCGTTTGTGTGCTTTATTTAGTTCTCGTTTCACGCTCCACTGTTGCAACGGCAATCGAAGACAGCGACGAAGGCGACGGAGACGAGACAGGGGCAGCACCAGCAGCAGCAAGGGACGGAGGGACGCTGCATGTGGGTCTTATTTCAATTTACAACCAAGTGACGAAGTATCACAATTCAATGTTTAAAGTTTTTATCACGTTGTGAACGCCAGCGCCAAACACACACAACCGCACACGCTACACCAACACATGTATAAGAAAGGAAGCTCAACGAAAATATACCCTGCACTAGTGTAGACTCTGAAGCAATAAGGCAATCATTAATCCAAAAGTGAATCTGATCTTTTAAATTCTTCATGTGATTCAAATTGCAAATGAATATTTTTCCATATCTTTAAAGCACATCTTAGTTTGATCATTTCTATACACTAAAGTTATAATGTTTATGAAAACGTTATCAAAGTGTTTTGAAATAAAACAAATATTACAATTTATTTTTTAATTTTAATTTTAATTAAGCTGCAAATTAACAAATATTTTTTTTTAATTTTAACATAAGTTGCACAAGACTACCCCATGTTATTAAAGTACGGGGTATTAGTAACAATTGGAGCGTCTAGCGGTTTCTCTACTTGCAGTGGGGCATATGCAAAAAACGTATGTGTGCGTGTGTGTGTGAGTGGTACACAGTAGAGCTGACACAGTATGGTTAATATGGCGCGACAGTCGCTCGCTGGGTCGATCGCTTAGTCAGCCCGCTCTGCCACTATCTATTTAGTAAGCAACTGAAATAGTAGCACCCGTGTTAGTATCAGCTCATGAAATGACAAACAAACAAAAAGTGCACACAACACACACACACATATACGTACCTATGCATATATGTGTGTGTGTATGTAAGTAGAATTATTTGGATATGTACCGACAACTGAACACGAGTATAACGTAGTGTATATATACTTATGTATATATATATATATATGTGTGTGTGTGTATGACTCTGAGAATGGGCATGCAAGAAGCGGAGAACAACGTCAGCGTAAACTGATTAGCCACCTTCCCTCCTCCTCTTCCTCCCTTATGCAATCTATGGAGCTGCATAAGCGGCACGTACACTGAGCTGTTGACTGTTTTAGTTTTTGTGTTCTTGTTATTGTAGTTTTTTTTTAGGGCTGACGTCGATGGGAACCTTCGGTTTGGGAGTTTCGTTCACAACGTCATCAAACGAGTCATTTGTCGAGTGGTAAATGCAAAACTAAATAATGATGCATGCAAAGCAAATCAAATGTTTGTTGCAGCAAATGCAGTAAATAGGAAGTCAGAAGCTAAGCTTCGAATTATGTACATACAGACATAAATATACACAAATAAATATGAGTAGCATTTTATAGTTAAAACATTGATTGCAGCATTGCTGATCACAAAAACATTGCTGACGTCACAAGCAATATGCACAACTTGCACTTTTTACAACTCTGATCACATCGTTTGACGACTGCAACACTGTTCTTATCAATAGTGAGAGAGGTTGTGACGCCCACACGACTAGCGTTAACAACACCTAACAATAAATTGTTGTCAAACAAACACACACGGACACATTAACATCACACAAAATCATTGCACACGCACACGCACACACACATACTTGACCATAACATTTTTTTGCACAAAAATGAACACGTGCTGCTTGAATAAGGAGTGCAAGAGCGAGGAGCGAGAGCGGTTGCCAGCAGGCGCAGCCGGCTGGCTGAACTCATTTGTCGAGAGAGAGAGAGAGAGAGATAGAGCGAGCTGGGCGCGCAAATATGCGGTCTGATTGCATACCAAGAACGACACAACAATAACAAAAGGCAAACTGCGGCTGACTCATGCTTCGCTGTGTAATGCAATGCAATCGCCGCTCTTCGTACACAGCTAAGAGATTCGCGCTGTAAATAAAGAGAGCACGACAGGTTTGGCAATAAAAGTGCGAGTAAGTTCGTCAAATTTGTTAGTTGGCAGGAGTTGGAGTTGTACAACAGTTACAGACACACACATACATACACATGTGTGTGTGGGGGCGGTATGCGAAATTTGCGGTGTCTGCAGCTGTGCCACAAACTTTAGTAGCCCCGGCTAACTTTTAGCAGAAACTTTTGAAACGAGTACCTGCCACTAACTAAGCACAGACACATTTCTACAAACGCACAGTTGAAACTCGAAAAGTTGCCGTACACAAAACCAGCGCGCATTGAAATTTAACTATGAAAATCAGAAAAGTTTGCAGACGGAAATTTATAGGAAAATGCACTTGAACAAAACAGAGACGTCCACACACTTACCTCACCGCCCGCCGCCATTTAGTCTTCTTGTAATTAAAGTTTTCGCAACAACAAAAATCCCTGTAAATTGACCAAATGCTAAATATTTTCCACACACCAAAGTTAAAAAGATTTACAGCATTTGCAAACGTTTCAAAACAGCTGTAAATTTAGGCGCGCACTCAGACAGGGCTGTCATCTCGAACAGCTGATTTGCATATATATTTGTTATCGAATGCGCCAAAGTTCAAAAAAGTGCAAATCATAACGTGCTCCTTTCGCTGCGAGTGACGCTATGCAAGAATGACTGTTGCTTTGTGGACCCCATTAAAACGCCAACAGAGAGATATTGAAACCAGCGAAAGCGGCGGAGATAATGCTCCACACCCTTACTTACAAAGTACAATTTAAGTGGATGCTTGACAGTATCGGCCGTTTCTGGGGAACGGGTCAGTAGCATGTCCAATGCAAAGATGCAATGCAAAAAATAAACGGCCACCGCATATAGAGACAACGTGCCATTAGTATGGCAACACCATAAGAAGCCGTATGAGTCCTTCTCGCAATCCTTGAAGAAAGCCAACAGCTTATCATGCTCCGCCAGATACATATGTGTATAGACGGTAAGCAGATGCAGTGAACCCAACACGCCGCTGGTCATCGCCTCAGTGGTCAGATTGATCGTCAAGGTGAAAAACGAACACAATATGCTGACGATGCCCATTAAACAGCCGCTTCCATAGGTAGCGCAAAGTATAAAGATATCCGGAACTCCGTCCGATGCAAAACACTTAATGTGCACATAGCCGCAAATCGAACTCAGTACAGTCTCCAGCAACTTGAAGAGCAGCCAAACGGGTTTCTTGGAGCGCTTATGCATTTTGGATGGAAATCGAAGGAGTTACTTATTATTAGAATATATATTTATAATACACTTGGATGTGGCTAGGTAGGTTTACCTACTGCGATTGGACTAAAATATATTCTTAGATCTAACAACAAATAAAATAAGTAAAGAACATTTCAGTGGTCATCCACTGATTGGCCAATATTCTGACAGGAGCTGCAGTTCTAAAGCTGTTATGGATTAGGACATAGATTTGTTATACACAAATTTATAGTCTATATTCCTGCTCTAGACGATCGGAGAGGCAAAAAGTAGGAATACAATTAAATGATATATACCTAAAATCTATTTGCGCCAGTATTGCGTGATGCGATGTATCTGCTCGACCAGGGCTGGCATTACGGCTGTTATGGATATATCCAGCAGGCTCTGCAAATGTCGAACCGCCTCCTCATCGGAGAGGCCCAGCTGTAGGTTCTCCTCAACCTTTTTGACCGCCTTGTCCGGCTCGAGCGCAATATCCGGCACGGTGGCATCCACCATTAGCGAGAAAAGATTCAGCATGACATTGGCATGACGACGTAAATGCAAATACGCCGTATAGCATTGCTTGCGAAACTCGTGATAATGTTCGGAACTCACACCGCCCATTGCCTCGACCATTTCCTTGCTCAGCTTCATTGGTGGCGGCATGGGTTTCGGATCACGTCCGAGTATGTAGCCAAAGTCAATGTGGAATAACTTGCCATTGGTCGTCAGCAGCAGATTGTCCAAATGACGATCACCCACGCCTGTGCGCAAGGGAACAGCGAGTAAATAAGTAAATCAGCAATAAGGGATGTCAATTCTTCAATTTGAGCTTACCCAGCAGGTATGTGATAACGCAGTAGCCGGCACAGCTCTTGATGTACGTGTCCATAACCTCGGCGGCAATGCCGTACGGACCGTTCTCGCACGGATTGTGACGCTTGAAGAAGTTAAGTATGTTGGTTTCGCGAGCAAGGACCTCGGCAACGGTGCACGAGTCAATGTACTGCAGGAAGCCATGCTTCGAACTGGTGGCCAACACCTTGTACGGTGTCAGCTTGAGATCGAGATTCTCTCGACGCAGCAGCTTGTCCATTAGCGTTATCATTTGCAGTATCAATTGATCCTGTCGCAGATCATCGCCATGCTTGAATATTGCCACATATTCATGCTTTGCAATCGATGTGACAAAAGTCAGCCTGTTAAAAAAGAGAAGCCATTTGATTAATGGGTATCCAAGGGGCATCCCTTATGGGGTCATCCCACTTACTTGGCCGGCATCAGGGCGCTCTTGAAGAGGGATGTGCGCGGTGGTATTATTTTGGTAATATAGATCTCTGGATCTAGGGGGAATGGTATTGGCTCAAAGTTGGTAAAGTTCACCTTAAACATGAGCTGTTCGGCGAGCAACTTCTGAAACTTTTCGGTTTTCTTGTTGCGATTGCCGGGCTCCTTGGCCACCAGTTTGACCAGCTTTACCAGCTCATCAATGAAGCACTGCTGCTTTCGCAGATTATGCGAAATGCCGCGCAAATGAAAGTTGCCTGAGACAAAAGAATTAAAATCAGTAAAACAACTAAACAGAAAAGCAACTTATAAATCTAATTTACAGACCGTTGTCGAGCACCTTGAGGAATATGTTGAGCACCATATCGTACATGTCATGTGCTCGCTGATCCTGTTTACGTACCGACTCTACATCCTCCACCTCAATGGACAGGTACCAGTACAAATAGTTGGCCAGCGTTGCATTCTTGCAGGCGCGCTGTATGAGGAATGTGCACAGATTGAGGGCGACACCTTGCCCCAACAGCGGCGTTATCGAATTGGATTGGGTGGCCAGCGAGGCGGCGCTGACCACATCTCCCACATCAGTGCGATCCATTCGGGCTGACGGCGGACTGGCTCGGATTGCCGGCACATTGCTCACACTGCTGCCCATAGCGGATTTGTCTACCTTGTTGGCCGCGAGGGCAGCTCGCTGATTGGCAGGTATAACGGAGGCGTGTAGAGTGCTGCTCGTCACGCTCAGATCGGATATGCTGCTCTGGTCCAACAGTGAGTCATTCTCATCGAGCAGCGAGCGGACCACATCTCGCTCCGGTTCCGGCACAATGATCATATGCAACTGGATTATATTCCGCAGATCCTCGTACTTGAGCGCCTGCACCAATTGCAGCAGATAGAGCAGAAGATCCTCGTCGGGTGCTTGGGCGAGGCGACTTATCGCATACTTGCGGACCTCCGGATGCGTAAATGTTGGACTGAGCAACTCCAGTGCATCCTCCACGTCCATGGGCGCCCAATTGGCGAGCATCCACAGTGCCTGGGTGACCTCATCATTGAGTTTCCAGTTGATGCACTTCAGGAACTTGGTCAACGCCTTCTTATGCGATGATAAATAGAAACGGAACTTCCAAACCAAATCCTGCTCCTCGCTGCTTAGCACATATGTGGGCGGATAGCACACTATCTTGTTCAATTGATCCCGTATGCTGCGAATATCATAATTGGCTTTAATTTAATCATCTCTTAGCTTTCCCAATTTAATACATACATTGCCGTTGGTTTGGCATCCCGATCTGAGATGCCCGAGCGTTCCGAACGTGCCAAGCGATGATGTTTGCGCTCCACAAGATTTTCCTGCAAGTTCATTAGATAAATATGCAGTTCTTTGATGTTTGCCTTGACGTAGACTCACCATTTGAATCTCAGAGTCGGGGACCAGCACCAGCTTGGGTTTGGTTGGAATTTTATACTTGTTATCCACTTCTGGCTCAAAATACACAACTGAATACTGTGGAATGGGGGAAAGTGTTAGCAAAGCAGCTCAAAGGTAACTGTCTTTATTGGAGTACTCACGTTATACATGTCATCAACGATGATGGTGGGAAACTCAATCATGAGAAACATGTAATCCGACATGCGTTTCTCACGCTCATTAATCACCTCGATTTCACGGAAAGTCAAACGATCCAGCCAATCCACCTTTTGCACCTGGCCATTGCGATGTTTTTTTGCCAATTTGCCGAGGCGCTGCATCTGTGATTTGGAGGACTCTTTGCCTTTGCCTGGGGTTTTGCTCGGATAACTGCCATCGCCCTCAACGCCCAGCCAGACACGTAAATCGTACATTCCTTGACGGAACATGCCATCTTTGCCAAACATTGATATTGCTGTGCCGCCAATGACCGTTGTTTGGCCGGCACCGGAGCAGTCCAAGATGGTCAGTACCATCATGGCGCCTCGTGGTAAATCGGAGAAGAGCAATGGCAATGTCACCCATTCGTTCCAGCTCCAGCGTTTGCCAAAGGCCTTGTATGAATTGTGAACTGGCAGGCAATAGGGTCGTCCATCGTTGTAGACCTGCAGGCGCACCTGAAAGGAGGGATACTCCTCCGAATAGAGGCCCGAAAAACGCAATATTGGATCGTCGAGCAGTTTCTCATAATCTGGCTGGCGTTTTTTGCCTTCAAGTGTGCCGCTGCAAGCAAAACAACATTTAGGATGATTCTTTTGCAAGGAGCATCCACTCACACTTTGATTTGGACACGTTCGTGCAGCGAAGAGCTGTGTATATAGCGAAAATGATCGTCTGGCTGATCCATTGCGTTTATTTTTGTTATACACAAGCAGCTGCTTGATGACAAACTAATCGGTAAACAGCTGCAAGAATTGCAATAGCTATCGATATAAATCTATCATTATGCGAATAATGTTATTTAGCAGATGAACAGCTGTTGCTGTTATGTTTCATATATGTTTTGGCGCCAGTTGATGATTTAAAATTTTATCACACGGCTTTAGGAATAACAAATTTGTGCCAACTGCAATCATATACCATACCGCAACTATGTGCGGCGAACAAAATCCAAAAAAAAAGATAAAACGAAACGATTGATATTTCTAGCTAGCTGTTAATAGCATTTCATATAAATGTTAATTAACAGAGAGAAAAGAGCACGCATTGTGAACAGAAGAAGAAGAAGAGCAAACACATTGGAGCCGAAGAGGAAGATTTATCGCTTTGGGAAAGATGACAACAAATGTAATGATGGATCTGGCGCTAGATCGCGTCGACTGGAATGCACTGGCCGAGAACCAGGAACAGCTGCCACGCATTTATACACCAGGCGAAGTGTTAATGGCAGAAGCGGGATTCATGCGGGGCCATGGCACCTTCGTGGAGGATGAGGACATAAAGGCGTCGGTGGCCGGCGTTATTCAGAAGGTGAATAAACTGATATCGGTGCGACCGCTAAAAAGTCGTTATGTTGGTGAGATTGGCGATGTGGTCGTGGCACGTGTTCTGGAAGTGGGACAAAAGCGCTGGCGAGTGGACACAAATTCTCGTCTGGATTCGGTGCTGCTACTTTCATCCGTAAACCTGCCAGGCGGTGAGTTGAGGCGACGCTCAGCGGAGGATGAACAAATGATGAGACGCTATCTGGACGAAGGAGATCTGATCTCCGCCGAAGTTCAGGTACGCAGCAGCAATTGTTTAAGTCCCAACTGTTCACTGACCAAGATTCGCCCCGTTTTGCAGAACGTCTTTGAGGAGAGCACATTGTCGTTGTACACCCGCAGTTTAAAGTATGGCAAACTGTCGCAGGGCATACTGGTGAAGGTATTTCCGGCGCTAGTCAAACGTCGCAAGATGCACTTTCACAATCTGGCGTGTGGTGCGTCCGTTATCTTGGGCAACAATGGCTATATCTGGATCTCGCCAACAAAGAGCGACGAGCAGGAGGGAGGCGAAGGTGGCTTCGCACAGAATCTGAGCGAGGCTGTGCCACGCAACGAACGTGAGATTATTGCACGCCTGCGCAACTGCATCCTCGCACTGGCCAAGTGCAAACTGATGCTCTTCGATACGAGCATTCAATATGCCTACGAAGAGTCGCTTAAATATGAGCCACGTGAACTGCTACAACAGCATATTATCTTTGACATTGGCGAGCAGACACAAGCCCGGCTCAGAGATGTCGATCTAATGGACTGATGCAAATGCATACAAAGTACAATAAAATATATTCACAAATACTCTTGTTCTTATTACGTCAGTTCAATCGTAATACTAATGGATAAAACATTGCTATACGAAATATAAGCAAAATGGTCAGCAAACAAAGGCATTGCTTTGCTCCTCTGACTGAGAACAATAAATGCTAGTCACAGTCAACACAGTATATATAACATACATATAAACAGTTGTAATGCGTCTACCTGAATTGCAATTTGTACTACCTGCGCCGATGCATTTGAGCCGGTTTTTAATGATTGTCCCGTTTTTTACACATATAAATGCATTCGGATTTTTGTAGAATCTCGGCTAAGTAAAATAAACATTGGATAATTAGCAATCTGGGCAAGAAAAAAAACTACAGAAAGTCATTAGCTATGATATACGTCAGATACATAGGTATATATAGATATGAGTAAAATTAAATTAGTTTTACTTGCGTTATCTATGTACATGTATATGTTAATATGATTAAGATTCAATTAAATTTACTTGCGTTATGTTTGCTGGTTATCTATTCAAATTTGTATACCATATTTAGTGCATTTATGCTCAGCGTTCTGGCAACGCCAATGAGGCCTTTGCTAAAGTGTGGCAGCTCTGTTCGAGGTTCGTGTATTGACGCAAAGCATTTGTGATTGCCGTCTTTCTTTTGTCATTTTACAAATTTTGCCTTGGACGCGTTATTTTTGAGTTATTCACGACAAAAGCAATAATACTTACATAATGTCAGAAATAGGCGTTGTGCGCGAATCTGAATTACGCAAAAGGGAAATCTGCCGCTTCTGTCTGGTGCAACACAGCAAACTAGCCTCAATTTACACGGAAATCACACGCATTAAATCAACGGCGTCGCTGCCGTTGCAAATAATGGCCATAACATCGATAGAGGTAAGTCGATGGTTGGTTCTAAGTTAAACTAAGTCATAACTAGTTACAACAAAGATGAGCGTGAATAATGAACTTGGCTAAGATATTTGTCATTGTTGGTTGGTTGGTTTCTAAATAGCAGCGTTGGCGTCTTCGCTAACAGTTTTGGCGCGCTTTTTTGCTTAAAATTTCCACCACCCTAATCGTTTCAGCAGGATCTGCATTAGCTGGAAACAAAAGCATTAACTGCTACCAAAAATTGCACAAATGAAAATAAATAATTTATCAATATGGCGGCAACTGTACAAAGAAGTGCACACAAACACAAGCAAAGAGTGGTGCAATGCTGCCAGATCGCTTGCAGATGACGCCGCTGCCAGTTGAATTTAGAATTTTCCTCTATTTCTTCAATTTGCACTTCATTTTTGTTTATTTATATATGTATGTGTATATCAAATATATATATAATGTATTGTTCACGATTTATCTTATCTATGCATATGCTTGTCGATTTCTTAATTTACAAATATATTGGTGTATGTATTATATATAAGCCAAATGGCAATGGAAGAGGTGAATCTTGGGCCCTGCTGCAGCCCAAAACAAATTGCGATGTCAGATTTGCACTAATTGGTAAAAGAAAACTTATAATCAAATGGAATCCAGGTGGGAGGCAAGTTAGGTGACGTTGGTGTAGCAAAAAGCTCTTAAGGGTCTAGCCTGCATTGCTGCTTGGTGGTTTGTCGGTGAAGCGCAGAATACGTGTTAGCATTGACGTCAGACACGGAATTTGCTTTTGGCGATCCATAATTCGCCGCGAGGGCACGTTCGACTCAAAATCGATGGCAACACGCTGACTGACAAATGTTAACAAGTTAAGAATATTGTCCTTTTTGCCATTGGCATTCAGTTCTTGGATGAGCGATTGTATATACCACGAGCCCTTTTCAGTGTTTCGCCACGAATAGTGACCTGAAATGCGATAAAGTTATAGACAAAAGGTATAATATGCACACATATATATATTTATATAAATGATACCTGGAATGGTTGAATATGAGAATAGAAAGTCGGCATGTATGGGTATTTTGTAGCTCATCGAGGATTCCCCATCCGTTTCAGTGACGCACTTTTCCAGCACTATGCCGCCGTCGAATCGATCCCCCTGACACGCCTGTATGAAGAACAATTTGGGTTTGCCGGCAAGCGTTGGGCAAATGTGCGCGGTGAAATAGTGCCAAATGTTGTCCAGTTTGTACTGCACGTCCTTGGCATAGAGGTAACCGTGTTCGCCATGCGATAGGATTGCAATTGCTATGCAATCGTTGTCGCTGTGATCCTGCTCAGACGCCTTCTCCGTATGCATTAGTATATCGCGGAATTTGCAATCATTGTGCACCGACACATCGAAACCCAAATTCTTGAATGCCTTGCGCAGCTCCTCACAGTCCACATTTGTTCCGTTGCGCACCGTCAGCGCTGGTATATCGAAGGATTCATGATTGAAGATCAGTGCCAATCCGCGGTGCTTGTGATTCATATTATATTCCCTGGCATTGCGCTCCGCGGGCATACGAGCCACATACTTGCTAACGTTGCTAATAAAAGTGATATCACAGATAAGAAATATAATAAATAAAGGTAATCGTAGCAATCAGGCGGCTGATGATTAATAATTAGTCTAACGAAAATAGTTTTTCACTCTTCAACTTTGTCAAAAATAGAACTATAATTTTTTCAGGTTTCTGCAACTCAAAGTCCGTTCAGATATTTTTAACTGACAAATCGCTATAATAAAATTTATATCAGTTTGATTAGTTTGGTTAACAATTTTCATCGAAAAACTAAATTTCTTACAATTAATGCATATTACGCAGTTTTTGCATTATCTTTCGATCAATGTGTAAAACTCCTAAGCAATAATATTTATATTAACATAATATTGTTAATATTAATTAATAATATTTATATTAATAATTAATATTTAGATAACTAATTGTGTACACAACCTTTTCAGATGTGTTACTTATATTGTTATAAGGTACTTATGTCACCCCACTTTTAATTGTTGCGGATTGCAGATAAGACTCAATTTCGCATTCGTTAATCGGCAAATGCACAAAAAATGAAACATGTTGATAAAAATAGGGAGAGAAGAAGAGCGCCAATGGTAGCAATTTGCACTTACTTCGCGACGACGGCTGCTGCACCAGCGCCACCCCCTTCTCCTGGTGCTGTTGAGCTAGCGCTGGCTTCTCCCTTTGCATCGATGGTATCGGCATTGTTGTTGTGGCCGCCTCCGTTGCTGAGAGCGCTAAAGGTTCTTATTTTGCATTCGTCCGTCATTTTACTTGATTACTCTCTGTTCGGTACGCTCTCTCGTTGTTTGCGTTTCTCCTTGTTGCCGACTGACTGCCTTTTGTTCGTTTCACTGCCCGCAGCCTGCAATTGTTGCGCCCTTTTCTCACTTATTCTATTGTTTTCTTTGCGCTTACTTCTAGTAAATTAATTTGCTGTACTATCCGCACAGGTGCTTTTCTTAGTCACATCAGCACAAACAACAAATTGCATTTGCCCAAATATAGTTAAAGTGTCCTTTTATGGTTAGTCGTGCTTAATCAATTAATTACAAACAAAACAATTCACATCGAGAATCGGAGTAGAGCGTGCAGCGACGCTCACGAAAACAAACTGCGCGATTCCATTTGTAGTTGTGCAGCGCTTGCCGCCAAATGAATGCATATGGCGTTGCCACATAGCCACACTGCGACAATAACAGAGTGCATGCGCAGTGTTGCCATCTGAGTTTATAGTATTCACACATAAACGTAAAAATACATATATACTTACTGTTATTGTTATTTTGAATTTACAGGTGCAATGCAATGATGGACTGCCCAGTTTTATTTGTTTGGACTGTCGGCTGCTTTTCGAGCACTGCTACCGCTTCAAGCAGATGTGCAAAAATGCGGAGACCTTGCTGCGTCAATATCCGCTCACCGGCAAATGGCCAGAACCATTGGAAAAACCTCGGGCACCGTTGGTCTCCAAACAACAACAAATGGCTGTCAACAAGGAGCCCGAGGCAAAGCCAAAGAAACTGCTCAACTCATTGGCCAAGAGCAACAATGTGCAGATCGAAAGTGTGCAGGTGCTGGAAACTAACCTTCTCACCAAGAAGCTACTCAATTCGGCTGCAGTGAGCACGGCTGAGCCACCAATTCCGTCACGTGGGTCACCCCAAAAGCGACAATCGAAGTCATCGTATCAGATTAAAGTGGAGAACAATGAGGAGCTGTCCATGGATGATGTGCACAATCTGTTAGCGGACATTTCTGGCGAACTGGAGGAAACGACTGATAACTCAACGGCGCCGTCAACGATGATTTCGCCAGGCAAACACAAGGTTCTCAATAAATCCTCGATGCGACTACTCAACAAGGGTACCACAACGTCCGTGGAGCCACGCTTGGCCAAGCCCCAGATCAAGCACTACGAGGATGGCAATGTGGCGCTCGTCACTGAAATTCTCCAACCCGATGATCTCGAATCGTCCGCAGATCCAATTAAAAATGCTGTACCGGTTGCGACTAATGTTTTTTCGTGTCCAGATTGCGATCGCTCTTTTCCATTGATGCAGTTGCTCGACATACATATGGTGAACCACACACGTACGCGCAGTTTTCAGTGCCAAGAGTGCGAGAAGGCCTTCTTCTCCAAGTACGATCTGCAGAAGCACAATATTACCCACACCGGCGAGCGTCCGTACAAGTGCAGCGTCTGTGAGAAGAGCTTCACCCGCAGGGCGCTACTGCATCGGCACGAACGCATCCACACGGATGTGCCCAAGTTCATTTGCGTGTACTGCGAGAAGCCGTTTATTTCGCGCGAGGAGATGGAGAAGCATGCGGAGCGCCACACCAAAAAAAGGCCTTTCCAATGCGGCGTTTGCCAAAAGGCGTTTGCTTTCAAGCAGGGTCTGGAGCGGCACGAGGTGAGTCCTTGATAATGTCTACTTACTATCATTATCATCTAATTGACAATCTTTCCATGTGTTTATAGGTTATCCACAGCACTAATCTGCCGTTTTCGTGCCAGTACTGCAGTCGCAGCTTTGTGACCGCTGGCAAATTGGCACGTCATGTGGTTGCTCATGCTGGGAAGCGTGTCTATCCATGCAAATACTGTTCTAAGTCGTATCTGTTGTCGCATCATCTGTCGCGACATGTGCGCATGCACAAACAGGCAGCGGCTGCTTCGTTCACCTGCAGCGTATGCAAGGATACGCACCAGTCTTATGACAGCCTGGTGGATCACTCGTCGATACACGCGACTGTCTCGATGATCTGTCCGCTGTGCAAGGCGACCTTTGCTGACACGGACAGCGTGGAGACGCACATGCAGGCGCACAAGGAGAGCGAGCTGCACGCCTGCGAGTTTTGTGATTCCATCTTCCACAGCTCCGCCAATTTGCAGAAGCACATCGAGGATGATCATGTGGTCGATATGGTCCCGTATCAGAATGCAAGCGAAAACGAACAGGGCGCCAATAAAGATGAGGAGGTCGAGGAGGAGTCCGAATTGATGAAGGAATTGTTGGCTGAAATTTCGCCATCGCCGTCACCATCGCCAACACCAACAAAAATACGCAAACTGAATCCGATTGCAAAGACTCTTCAGACAGAAGATGACAAAACCAAAAGAGAGTCCAGATCCAAGACAATCAAACCGAAGCCGGAGATTTCGCCAGATATTCGGAAAAGATCCCGAAGCGTCCACAAATCCCCCGCTGCCTCGTCCGTTTCACCCGAAAGCAAGCGGCAGACGCGTCGGCACGACAGCAAGGAGAGATCCTTGAAGTCCAACGATTCTGGTAAAAGATCTTCTAAGAAGATTGTTGAGGAGCAGATTCGGCAGTCCAGCAAACATCGCAATTTAAAAGTTTCCAGTTCCAAGACTAAAAGCCCCAAGTAAAATGGAAATTGCAACCAAGATGACATTGCTAATCTGAGGCACCTCATCAGACGTTCTGGAGCAGCTTCGTCGGCACTTGAATCTGGCCATTATTAACATAAAACAATAATTATTTTGCTAATAAAAATATGCACTTAAAATGTACTTATTTGATTGTCTATGAGTAATGTTGGGCTGCCGGCTCTGTGGATCTTACACATAGAATCTGACGAATGCTTGTTTTTCTTTTTCTTTGTGTGTATTATCGCATTAATTTCAGCCTACATTATGTTAAATACATCGAGTGGATAAGCAACAACAGCAACACCTTTACATCGAACGGAGGATTGGCCGCTTAGTGCTCATAGCCATCGGGCAGGGGGTTGACGTGGGGGTTGTGGAACAGGCTCTTGTTGCCCTCGCCCCAGGGGAAACGCTTCTCGCGACGGCGCAGATATTCGTACTTGACGAACTCCTGGCGAGGATGACCGTGCTCCTCCTGATGCTTTAGGTATGCGTTTAGCATGCACAGACCGACAGCTGGCACGGCGACGAAGAAAGACAGACGCTTCCAGACCTTGTAGCCACCTGTAAAAGTTCAGCGATTTGAGCTTTTTGTCCTTAAGAGATTTTCAACAGAAAACCACAATTACATAACCTTAACCTAACTATGAGGATATTATCGGCTATGGGCAAAGTTACCTGAATGTTCGCCGGCTACGGCGGCGGTGCCGGACATATTCCTGGCGGCAGTTGCGCCAATTTGGCGACGAATTGCGTTGTTCAAAACGAACGACATATTTACGATTTACTTTTCCTGCTTTATGTGTTTCGTAAATGAAAAGTGTCGCTTCTTCTTCTTAATTTGTCATCGACACTGTTCGTTCGTCTGTTAACTTAAATGTCGCTAAAATGTTATTAAGTATATCGGAGAGCTATCGATAGCATATTATCGATTCATTGCGCAAACAGCTAAAACAAAATAATTTTAAAATTTGTTCATTTGCTTGCATTTTCTAAGGCTATCTGTTCTGGAGCATAATAATAACTGAAAGGAATGTTTAAAGTATGGACTTAAAAGCATTAAATAACAACAACTAATAAAACTGGTGTGCTTAACACAATTTACATGCGTAAACTTTTATTCAGTCACAGTACACACAGAAGCTAAAATTTTGTATTCATTTTTATTTATGGCTTGTATTTCTTTAGTGAGGATTCTACACTATTCACAAAATGTAAACAATAGAAACATTTAATTATTCAGCAATCACTATTTTCTGTGCTGCCTAAGAGTATGTTATTATTATTTGGACGTTGAAGTACTGTTGTTAACGCACGGGCCCAGGCAAAAGCAGCACCCATCCCAACCAACCGACCGAGGGGCGCGCGGCATGACATACGGTTTCGTAACCGATCGCGAATAAGAAGACAGATGACTTAACAAAACAGTTTTGATAGAATCAATAGAGGAAGTACAGTTAATTAATGGGAAAAGCATGTTATAATTTAGGATGTAAAGTGTTTTAGTAATGTAGTGATCGTCCAATTCTTTTGTCCAGCGCTTAATGAAACCTAGGACACCAAGGGCCCGATTAGCAGTCGCAGAGATATGCTTGTCAAACTTAAGCTTGGGATCTAAAAGGATACACAAGTCATCAACACATTCAATGCGTTCCAGTTGTTTGCCATTTGGGAAATAATTAGTTAAAAAGGGTATTCGCCTTCAAAATTAAGATTTAATAAGCTAACACGACACCAGACTTCAAAACTATCTAAGTCAGCTTGAAGCCTCTGTCCAGTAAGAGAGTCAGTAGTTGATAGACACAACTTATCATCATCGGCATACATCAGTACCCGAGAACAACTTATAACGGACCGAAGGTCATTTATAAATAATGTAAATAGCAAAGGACCAAGGTGACTTCCTTGCGGTACTCCGGAAGTAACCTGAACAGACTTTGAGACAAAACCTCTAAAGTAAACTCTCTGTGTTCTTGACAATTAATATTTTGAGATCCAATTAATTAGATTATTTGGGAATCCCAGAAGATAAAGCTTGTGAATTAGCAAAGGGTGATTTACGGAATCAAAAACCTTACTAAAATCGGTGTAAACAACCTATTTTTCGAGTACACAAAAGGAACCTAATAAATTTAATATTTGTTTTATAGCTTAGCTTGGATTAGTTACGACTGTTGTCGAACAATAAAACCGACTCACTTAGGCAAGAATTTCTCATTTCCCGTATTATCTTGTTCGGATTGTAGTTTATTTGCCTGTAACTGAGTGGAATGACTGTATCATTATATCAGTAATCGGTTCAATCAGATGAATTGCTTAATTTTTGAAATTCAGATGAATCCTAAATCCTAATGCATGAGCACAAGTCGTGTGTTGGAGATTCTTATTCTTCCTCAATTATTATTTTATAATTTTATTTTCTCATTGAGATTAGCCTCGCACGTTTTTAATCGCTTATACATTTTATGAAAGGTCTATATTGGCATTGATCTTATCTTATTTCGGTGCACAACACTTGGATACTAATTTTGCCATTATTTGGTCCAACATTAGAAAAGCTAAGTCAGATCAGCTTAAAAGTAAGTGATAATAAAGTAGCATGTGCCCAAAAGCAAGTGGACTTACAAGATAAACGAATGATGCTGGCTAAATTAGAGTAATTTAGCAATTTAGATTAGACAACAGCCAACATGTTAAGCACCAAGTATAAATACGTTGGAATACACCTAGACAGTATGTCATTCGTAGCCAACTCACTGAAAATGACGAAACTGTTTTTAAGCCTGGTGCTGCTTAGCGCACTCTTCTCCACAACATGGTCGGCATCCTTCACCAGTAAGTAGACCTCATTTTTAGATCTTAGTCTTCTCACTGATGATGAATAATCGTGTGCTTGCAGTGGAGGAAATTCATCACCAGGACCAGCTGATTGGCATCTCAAATGCGGCAGCGTCCAGAGCAAATCTGATTGATCCCAATGCAATGGCCAAGAATAAGTATACACCACCCGAGGAGAAGAATGCACAGTTCTGGTATGATTTGGCCAACGAGGAGATAGCCAAACGCTTGGCTCAACCCCAGCCTGATACGCGAAAGGCGAAGAATGTGATTATGTTCCTGGGGGATGGTATGTCACTCACAACAGTGGCAGCTGCGAGAATACTGAAGGGACAACTCAAGGGTAACACGGGTGAGGAGGATGCACTGAGCTTCGAAAAGTTCCCCTACACGGGTCTGAGCAGGGTGAGCTTTGTATACAAATTATTACTTATTGTCACAATAAGTGAAATCAATTCCATTTCAACAGACCTATTGCAGCAATGCCCAAGTGCCGGATTCAGCTTGTACAGCCACGGCGTATTTGTGTGGCGTTAAGACCAATATTGTTGCTCTGGGTGTCACTGCCAATGTGAACTTTAACAACTGCACCGGCAGCATGGATCCAGCCAATCAGGTCAGCTCCATTGCCAGCTGGGCGCAGGCGGCAGGCAAGGCAACCGGAATTGTGACAACGACTACTTTGACCCATGCCAGTCCATCGGGTGCGTATGCACACAGCACAAATCGGTTCTTTGAGAGCGACACGGATATTGTGACCTATGGTGAGGGTCAGAATGATCCGGCTAACTGTATGGATATTGCTACACAACTGATTACCCAGGAGCCAGGCAAGAATTTTGATGTGATGCTCGGCGGTGGAATGGGCAAGTTTTTGCCCAAGTCTGTTAACGATATGTTTGGTAATCCGGGCGAGCGTTCGGATGGAGTGAATCTGCTCTCCAAATGGCAATCCCTGCATCCGGAGGGAGCTCTAGCCTTCAATCGTGACCAGCTGCTGAGTGTGAATGCCAAGAACATACCTAGATTGATTGGTCTCTTTAACTCTGGTGTAATGGACTTCCATAAAATGGCCGATGCTGACGAGAAGCCCACTTTGGAGGAGTTGACCAAGAAGGCCATTGAGGTGGCCAGCCAGAAAGACGAGGGCTATTTCCTGTTTATCGAGGGTGGCCTTATCGATTATGGCAATCACTTTAATGTACCTCAAATGGGACTCGATGAGGTGCATGAACTATCGAAGGCTGTTGAAGCTGCAGTTGGTATGACCAATCCCGATGATACACTGATTGTTGTCACCTCCGATCATGGACATCCGCTGTCAATTTCGGGCTATCCAGGTCGTGGTACCAATATTTTGGGTCTCAATAACCATGACACCGATATCAATGGTGTCAAATATGCCACCTTGAACTATGCAGTTGGCACCAATCCGTATCTGGATGAGAATGGCAAGCGCGAGCACCTGGAAGACAAAATCAATGATCCTTGTAAGCATATGAAAAGCTTATGCATTTATATAAAAGATTTTAACTATAATTCATCCTTTCTTCTTGTTTGATTTATTAGCTTTCATTTATCCAAGCTATATCACTGGAAGCATTGGCGTGCATTCTGGTGATGATGTTGGCATCTTTGCCACCGGACCACAGAGTCATCTATTCAGTGGTGTTATGCAACAGAGCACGATTCCCCACCTGATGGCCTACGCATCCTGCATTGGAAATGGACCCAAATTGTGTGACAATTGAGCTTTTTGAATTTATAACTAAATAAATACCGATTATTTCAAAAAAGAAAACAAAAGTCGAGCAAATCTTAATGATGAGGCTAAGATTAATGACAATGTTTGTGTTATTTTAAGTGTTATGCAATAGTTAATAATAATAATAATAATAATTAATAACAGTTAGCACATCTAATTATTATTCATTGCGAATTCAGCCCGACAACTGGGCCATATGATTTCTGTCGCCTCCATTCGGAAATCAATAATTCAATTGAATGTAGCCGTTTTATTGATTGCCACTCTGCTATGTAATTTTTTTGTATTTTTATGCGAATTTCTGTTCTCGCATAAAATGCAAATTTTTCACAAAAATTGACTTCAATTTAAAACGCATCAAATGCTCAGTCATTCTGTATATAATATGCAATGTGTGCGCTTAGGATACCCTGTATTAAAACATTATTACTGCAGCAAGTTTAGCTTTAGCGAATTATAAGATTGTGAAATAAGCAGGTGGGAATATAGCGAGAGAGAGATAGAGATATAAATATAGCGAGAGAGAGGGAGATAGAGACGGAGCTTGAACAAGCACAGACCTTACTATAATAATTAAAAAAAAAGAGTGTAATTTTCATGAACTTCATTTTAACAATATATCAATTCGATATATACAAGAATCTTTATAGATTTTTAGATCTTTTCAAAAACAGTTATTTGAAAAAAAAGTATCTTTTAGTTAAGTTTATTCTGCTGCAACATTCTTATTTATTTCAATTGCCTTTCGCGACCATCGGCATCGATTTGGCATCGACTTGGACTTGGAGTGCTCACACTTAATGCAAGCGAGTCTATATATCTATATATATATATACTCGTATATATATATATATATATATATATGTATGTGTGTGTGTGTGTGTGTGCATGAAGTGTGCGCAATATTTTCTGAATGTCAGGTTCAAGTATTTTGTCAGTGCGTCTGTCAGTTAAAATAAATGTTGCGTTTAGGATGCAACGGGGCAAGCGGCACCCACACAAACATTTAGAGTAGCTGCTTTGCCTGCTTCACTCGTTGACTTTGACTTGTAATTGTGTTCATTGTTGGCGGTTTTTTTTGTTGTTGTTTGTTTTTGTTTGTTTTGTTTGTGTTTTTAATGACTGCGAGACAGTTTGTGGAGACAATAAACATCAATTTTATATGTACATCCATACATATGAATATATTCATGTATGACAATTAAGGATTTCAAGGTTGGGTCCTTGCCGTTTAAATATTGCGTCAGCTCGTTATTGCAATTGAGTATCCCAGTTCACAAAGCCTAATTGTTCAGCTAAATCTTCATTTGGAGCAGGCCTTCATTTGAATCCGATCTGGCTTGCTTTTTGTTGTCTTATTTTTCTCTGGTAACATTTTGTTTGCTCAGCGAAAAGTGGCAGCAGCAGCAGTTGCTGCTGCTGAGGCTGTTGCTGCTACTGCAGTCGCAGTCGCAGTCGCAGTCGTTTACAGCAGGCAACAGCTCAAAGTTTTGAGCGTCTCAGATCTCAAAGTCTCAGTTGGAAATCTGTCGCGGCAGCAAACGCGCGTGCGGCTCAAGCTTTTTAACGCTAATGTTTATTGACTGCAGCTAGCCGACTTTCCAGTGTGTGTGTCTTGTTTGTGTCTGTCTGCGTAGGCTGTCTGCGTGTGTGTGTGCCTGTGTGTCTGTGTGTGTGCGCATGCTCAGAAGGCGCCAAAGTTGTGTCACATTCGCGTTTACATCATTGAGAACACTTTCAGTGCAACAGTTATTGTCAATTACAGGTAAGTGTCAACGCCAGTTGTTGGTTTTATTTCAGCTCAATTTAACTTTAAATCGTGTATCTATAATTAATATTTGTACGAATTGTTGTGCTTTAACTTCGTTAAGCTGGCAGCTCAATAATTTATTATCGAAATTTCTCCCAGTGCATGCGTGTGAAACAGGCGTTAAAAGTGATTTCTTATCGAGTAACAACCGTTAGTTTATTTTTATTAGCTCAATTCGAACTGGAGCAGTGAGCATTGACAATTGGATATACGATGCGGGACAGGAAATCAGCATCAAATATCAAATTTAATAAGACAGTTTGGCGAATTTGATTGAATTGCGGTTAACACAATCACACTCATTCACAGTTACACACAAACACACACACTCACACATCTGAACTGACTGTACATTAAACGAGGTGTTGTATACACGAATTCTTATGAGGCAACAGGTAACCGCAAAAAACACACACCTGTGTGTGAGATGTCTATATGAGGTTAGGTTAATGATTTGTTTACCAGTTTTTACGATTTTTTGCTAATAAATGCTGCAACTTTATTTCAACTGCATATTAAACTAGGGCCTAACTTTTTTATTTTTATAGACAACAGCAGTTTCGAAAGTTTACTTTTATTTTATCATCGCTATTTATCCTGAAATCTACTCGCATTTTTCATAAGGCACCCGCTAGAAAGTAAATAATACGCGATGCAAACCGTTTGTGCTACTTATTTTGCGGCATCATCGTGTTCCTGGTAAAAGCCAACAGCTAACTGAACCAGCCAGCATTCGGGATGAAAGATCTGGTCTGCAGAAATCTTGCTGCTGGCCATTTCGTGGGTGTAGATACATTTAGCATGATAAAGCGGCCTGAAATTGAATCGAGTCACGGCAGCCGCCACTGAAAATCTAGGCTAATACTTAAACGCTGCTCAACTGTATCTAGGAAGTGAAGACGCTTGTGCAATCTATCAGTTGCTCTCCAGATATTAACCGTCTAGTGCCCCAAAGCGCCTTTTGATGGCCTAAGTTTATTTCGAAACATAACCACACATTTTGTAGATTTCGTTAAATACAAATAAATAGTATTGTCATGTGGTGGTTAGTGTTGAAAACCAAAAAATGTAGGATGCAAAAAAAAAAAAAAAAAAAAAAAAAATTGTTGCATCTTACAAGATGAGCGAAAATAAAGTTAGGCTACTTAAGGGTTAAAACGGCTGTTTGAATTTCGATTTTGTGCATTGTTTGTCAGTTCAAATTGATTGTGTTGTTGTTTATCAACGCGTTAGCACCTGCCTGCTGAGTATGCAGTATGCAAAATGTATCTCAAAGATACACACGATGCACGTGTGTGTTTGTTTGCTTTCTGCTTATTTAATTTTTTTGACCGTGAACCTGAGCATTTGGTATTTTGTGCTGTTTGCTTCGTAGCTATTTGTGGCCAACGGCAAACTGAATTTGTAATTTGTTGGAAATAATGCAGTTCTGGGCTTTGCCATTTGAGACTAGAAGATTTTGAGGACTGTCGTATTTTATTTTTTATGTCTTTGTGTCTTATCTAAAAAATTTACTAAGCAAAGTTTAATTTTACAAGCTTTTTTATATTTTTGGTTATCTCAGCTTATATGGGCTTATCATATAAGAATTAAAGTCTCCACAGATGCTTGTGCACGCATTATCTTAATTAATATATTAAAATGATGATCAAAAATCCTAATTCAAACAGATATTAAAGTTTAACCAGCAGAAGCGTTCCAAAATACTTGAACGAAATGCGAATTAACTTTACCTGAATTACAAATATTTCGATTTCCGTGTGCATTTTGTTGATGATATCTGAATTCTATATTTATTTCTATTACCTGTGATTGAATGCATTTGGCTATGGATGCTATGATTTTACACTGCGCATTTAAAGGAATTTGGCTCAGAACAAAAAAAAAAAACAAAAATAATCCAAAAATCACACGACAATAAACTGGCTAGCTGAAATGTAGACATTTGCTTTGATTGTAAACATACAAAATGTAAATATGAATGGGCCGTATTGTCTTTAGATTGTTGTTAAGGTTAACCAGATTACTGCTTACACGTCACCCAAAAACAAAAAAAAAAAAACAGGAAAACCAATTTCGCGCAAGCAAACTGTAACAATATTTAAACATATGCATATTTAAGAGCCATTCGCCTCTAATCCCATAAATTTCTGTTTGTTTTTCTATTAGTTTTGGTTGTTGTTTTTTTTTGTTGTTTTTTTTTTTGAGTTTTATTCAAACTAAACACTAAACAAAGCAAATCAGAAACACACAAAGAACGCCGATGTGTTGACGCTGACTGTCCAGTTCCGGTAAAACGACGCCGAACCCTCCCCCTGCTCCTCCTCCTCCGCCCAGAACAAATGCGAAGGTGAGTCGCTTCGTAAATTTTCCAGGTCGACCTGGCTACCAACTACTGGTCTTGGCCGCTCTTCGTTCTCGGCCAGCTGATGATCTCGACTAGCTGATCCGCTGATGTCATATCAAAGGGTGATGGTCAATGAGTAATCACGGGAGCTGGGAATGTTAACCTTTCACGGCATAATTCGCTTCGGTTCGAACGCGAGCTCGATTTGCAGACGGGTTCTGTCTGAGTCAAAATTCCGCACAGTTAATGATTCGTTTTGGGCTGACTATGGACACCGATGAGGGTCGAGCTTTTATACGCTGAACCAATTAAAAATAAGTAAAAAGGGTACATCTATTCTTGATCAACAGTCTATTCGATGTAGCCATGCGGAGACTATAAGAGCTAAATTTGGGAAGTAAGTTCTCATTTGATCATTTTATCGAAATCTGACTACAGATCGATTTCCGATAGCGATAAAGGCCACAATATTAAAGGCATAGTCTTCAAATTTTAATAACTGAACAATTATAATCATTTCACTAAGATCGGATAGGAAACACCAAAGTTCAAAACATATTCTCATAATTAAATTGCGCTGCTTTATTTTTTATTTACTTTTCAGTGCTTAGATGATATAGTAAATGAGAGCATTCCACATCTGCAAACATTTAAGTAAACAACACCTTAAAACGGAAGTTTGGCAATAGAACTCGAACTATTTCGTATATCGTAGTCGAGCTAACTCGACAACATCATTCTTACTTGTGTTTAGTTAGTTAGAATTTAAGAATTGTTCAGTGCTCAATAGCATTCGCCCATTATACTTATCATAATATGCCATTAGTCATGTAGCACTATCAAGTTGTGATTCTGTTGGCAAGCAGCCTCAATTGGGGCCTGGTCTAAATGCAAAGCGTGACGACATCATCAGACAAAGCGCCATTTGAAATGTGCAGTGATATTCAATATGCGGCAATTAAAATGTAAATTGTACACAAAATGCAATCGGGTTTGCCAGTGGCGTGCCAGTTAAATGTGGCAGCTCATAATCAAAGCAACAAAATACCTGTTAACTGAACGAGACACTTGGTACTGTTGCATTGCTCATACGCAGTGTTGGCTTAAGGTTATTGTCAAGAATTTATTTTGAAATGTCGCTGAAATTGACACGTTTCATGCTTAGCATATTTTCATAGTTGACTCGAAATGTTTATTATTATGATTATACAAATGGTTCTGTGAATCGATTTGCATCTATCAGATTGCCACTTTAATTGATCACACCCAGAAATTCGAAAATATTAATTTTTGCCAAACAACATGCGATTTCATATATTTTTTATATCTTATTATTAATTTATTGCTTTTATGAAATTATATAATTAATTTAAATATATGCCAATGCATAAAACGTGTTCCTAGCCGATTTGGCTAATCAATCTCTTTAGTTATTATTAATTGAATTATGTTTTGCCTCTGGGCACACTGCTCATAACGCCCCCACACACACACAAACACACACACATACACAAGTGACGTTTGCGTTTCTTGATAATAAATTGAATTGCATTCAAGCGTTTTCAATTTTCGCAAGTGAATTGCATGCGATGCTTAAATAGTTGTACAAAATGTATTTAACTATCTCGTGTGCTGTCAACAAATCAGCAAATTGACAAATGACGTCATTGTTGTGTCTCATGGCCCATTGAAAGTCCAAACAAACACTCAAAACGTATTCGCTTCACCGGCTGACTAGACGCTGAGTTATTTGCGAGTACTCGTTTCTATGGAAGCATGTAAATATGTCGCCGTTGAGTGCTCTAATCTATTGTATAAACACGGATCTACAGAAGCTCTTAACTGACCAATCATCCTCGTTATTTGCTCACATGTGACGTCACAGCTGTCATAAATAGAGCTAGTGTTAAAGATCAATCGGAATCTGAAGATTGTTTGCCTTCCAAAAGGTGCAACATAGTATCAAATTAGCAGTTCACACCTTGGCTTTTATTTTATTTGGTTGTTTATAGTTTTAACCGTTAGAGTGGCGCTACAATTGTAGCCGATGTATGAACCGAGCCTTGGAGTGAGATTTTGTTGTCTCTTTAATTAAGCAACAGATGATAATTGAACTACTGGTCGAGAAATAGAGTTAACCAGATGAGGGGGTGTCTAAGTCAGAAGCTATTGAAAACACACTCGTATCGAATGTAAACAAACTCGTTTAAATACTCAGTTTCAAGTGTAATGGGCCATTTACTATTAGCTATTCGACTATAAAATAATATGACGAAATGTCAGCAGAGCAGATTAAATTCCACACATTTACAAACAGCTGTATAAATTAAGTATTTAAATAAATTACCTTTGTAATACACACTTTGAATTGAAAGTGCAAGTCCCTGAGGCACAATACTGCTACTAAAATTCAATTAAGTTATTTTAATACTTTGACAAAAAATAGCTTTTTAAATTGAATCGATTCTGCTTGATTAGTCAGCTCTTTTTGTTTCTTGATGATTTTTTGCTAATGCCAACAACTTATTCACATCATGACGGCATTTTGACAACCCCTCAGTTAGATTATAAATGCATACCACCTCTGTGCAATTAATTGATGATGCCACATGTTTGTTTCAAGTGTGCGATGACTAAAAGCATCACATTCAGTTATAAAGTATTCAACGGTTTAATTAATCTTTATACTTGGGTACTCAATGACCATTTGCATAAATAATAATATTGATTCAATTGTAACTCTCGCCCAAGCAAAGGGAGGCGCGTCCTACCTGCGCCATTCCAAATTTATTTTTATCTAGATTATGTGTGCTTTTTATTCGTATGTTTTTTTATGACATAAAAAAATACTTCCTATAGACAAAAGCGACGGGAAGGGATTGGGAATTGCTTGTCATGCAGATCGCAGATGTTGGCTGCGAGTGTCACTGACATCAGATGGGGCCACATAAGTAGATTCAGACCCAAATGACAGATATTCACATGCACATACATATGAGTACTCATACGTACTCATTTGTAGACGAAATGATTCGCATTTGGCATTGACAATGACTTTCGGGTCGAAATGCTTAAATAAATTAGCAACAAACAAGTAAGAGTGTTCGAGTCGAGAATGTTCGACTACGAAATACCCTATGTACATCTACGAACTACATTGACAAATACTTGTTGTTACTTAATAAAGTCAGATTTTTTATATTTTTAACATTTGCACAACTCATGATACGTTTATTACTCATTCTTAACTCTTCTGTCATAGCTTTTAACAGGCATTAGGAAAAGGGTATAAAAATAATTTTGGCACAGCAAAAAGGAATAGAAAACAGTCGCTTTCTTCTACAACAATGAAAGCAAAGTGCTCTAATTCTGTAATATCATTAAAAATAAACTTTATCAAGGTCATGCAAATTTTTAGTTACCATAACTTTCTCAGAAAATGCCATCAGCAACGACAATTAAAAATGTGTATAATACTTGCAGATGTTTCTAAAAATAAAACCACTCGGAATGCAGTCAATTAAATTACTTGTAACTAGAAATATTTGCGGCATTTATTATCAATTAAATTGACATATTCTACAAAAGTAGGTGCTGTAGCAGATTCTCTCATAATAGATTCTAAGAGAAACTGTGTAGAGAATTCTGCAATTTTAGACATATGAATTTGAATAGCCGTTTTTAAGAAAATTATTCGCCCAATTTAAATTTGTTTTTATTTTTTTCGTTAGTTTCACTGTTCTTGTATATTTTATATATTCCAGTATATTTCGATTTCTGCCGGTAAGAAAGTGTCCTATTTTTGTCTATAAATACTTTTATTTACGTTTATTATATGTAACTCTTACCAAAAAATGAATGTACATAATTATAAGCCCGTTACAGATAGAGGCTCAAATAAACAGTTTGTCATGCATATCAAAACAATAAAAATCAGAACGACTGCTATATACATACGTATGTATGTATATATGTTCATATGTATGGCTACCTGCCGAGTGCTATTTATTTCGCAGACATTACCATGGCGGACGGACGACTACGAAAACATTTCAAAAATTGTACACAGGCCCATGTACATACAAATGTTACAATAATAAGTACAAATAAATACTGGTAAATACTGTTGGGGCCGTCAGCCGGGGGCGGGGGCTGTCTGGAGCTGATTTCATCTGTCCCAGTGGCCGATAAAAAGGCGTTTTGCACCAACACTGTGGGCGTTACAAAATGGAACAGACACAAATGTATTAGTCACGTAGCGTTCTGTTTAAATCACTGTAAATATAATTAAATATATTCGTTATGCACGTTAAGCAATGTAATTAACAATCTGCGATTATAAAGCAGTAATTTATGATGTTAACTGCGGTGAATGCCCGCAGTTTATTGTATACGTTAAGTGAAAGTATTATTTAAATATTTAATCAAATATACAGTTAGTTCTTACAAATAAATAAATATCAATCTGTCATACTATTAGTATACCTAAACGACAAAACAAACTAGAGTAATAGTATATTTGGCACCTAAGGGCTTCAAAAATAACACGCTCAATGATCGCCGGTTGAGTGAGTGGGAGCGAGAGAGTAACACACACAAGCGCAAGCATAACATTAACATAGCAGCACAAAATGAAAACAATCGCAGTCTGTTTTGCTTAACATAACAGCTGTTACTTGTTGCTGCGGTGCTGTTAAAAACGTTTCAACACATTCTATGCTCTATAATTCACAAGCAGTTCTGACACTCTCAAATACACATTGCGCAGAACTCATGTATCATTGCGAGAAGTGAGGATTGGGCTGCTCTTGCTTTAATCATACTTGAGGGTTGTGTTCGCCCAACACTTTGTTACGACTAACAGTACAGCCTTGGATAACATCTGATCTCGCTCTGAATTTTATATAAATATGTCATCTACCCATGTTTCTATTACTTCTGGTTGGATGTTTAGTTGCAGCGGGCTGTCAATTAATGTTTCCATTTGCTATTTTTAGCAAGTTGCGATTAGTTTTGACTGACAGGCGCACCTAATTTGGATTGCTTGATGCTGCTGTCAAGTGCGCCTGATAATTACTACTACAAGCCAAAAAATCATATGCTATTCACCTGTGGGCGGGCTGAGTGCATTTAAAACGTCAACATTTCAAACAAAACATTCATATTGTATTCGTATAAGTACCTAACTGAGCACACTGGACAGATAATAAAGCTGCACTGCTAATTCTGTCGATGCCGATAAAAATAGAATCTTACGAATGAGTTAGCAACTTGAAAATTGTTTCCAATAAGCAATTTTGGAATTATCAACAATAAATACTGGATTTTTGTTTTTGGCAATAGGGTGTAGTGGTAAAATGCGTGTATACAGAAATGTGTATGACGACGTAGCCCAGAAGAGAACGATCTTCCAATTGGTTTGTTTGTGCGCCAAGTTTAATAAACATAATAACTGCAAATTTCTGAAAATTACTTAAGCGTTTGCCGTTGATACTTAAATGCTGACATGGTATTTTCATTCAAAAGCATGGAGCGCAAATCTTATGAAAGCTGCTCAACGCGAATATTCCCTGTAGCCAAATATTAAATGTATAAATTAAGAGTCTATTTGCTCACAGCTGACTTAATGAATTCGAATTGAGTCGAATATGACCGGGCCTCATAAATTATATAAAGTATAAAAAGATCGCATGATAAACTGCTGTAAAAATGTTTTCCATTAAGCTGTGCAGATAAATATGAAGAATTTCTAGAAAATATCACATTACCTGGACGCATTGTTGGCATATTATAAAAACAATACTTGGATATTGAGTATTCCTCTAATACGAAAAGCTATAAATATGTTAAGAGCAGCAAACATTAAATAACTTTTCGTAATTTGCTGTGAAAAATGTATTGCCCTAATTTTCAAATTAGCGAAAATAATACCTCCTCATTATATGTTTCATCATTGCTTTGTTTTGTTTATATAATTTTTTTCTCTTAACAATGACGTCAAAAGTTCTACAGCGCTTATCGGTTTATTTCTTTCTATTTTTCTCAGACGTCAATATAAATCCGTATCGTACTCGTATTAATAATGATATAAGTTTTTAAAAATAGGTATGCTTCTGCTATCTTTGCGTATAGTATTAATTGGTGAAATATGTGAATTCAATTGAACTGTTGTGGTTTCCTTTTTGGGGACCAATGCACCCGGAAACCGAACCCATAAAAAACATCAAATGCCAAAATGTCAAATTTCAATCATATATGTGTCCACATATTACTTACACAAATCACCAATAACAATAACAGCTCGTATTTTTATTATTATTATTATGATTATTATCTTAATATTATTAATACGCGTTCAATGCCAGACAACAACAGTTAGGGAACGCCTCAGGTACTGTGCATTATCCAAAACTGAATAAAATCGCATACTACAGCGAAATAAAAACACAAGTGGCAGGCCAAATTGCACTTGAAGTGAAATTTTAATTGAAAATGAAACGAATCGACCAATTTTAACAGATATTCAAAAACATAAATATGCCAAAAATTATTTTATTACTCGACAAGGGACTAAGCAGCTGACAGCCGTTTGTTGCTGCCGCCTAATTGATACCCTGTAAAAGTGTTTTAGAAGAGTGAGCTTAGTGATTATGGGGGAAAAATAAGGGGTTAAAATAATTGCTTAAAATACAAAATGTATGATAAAAATTCAGCCAAATCAAGATCCTTACCTAAAAAAGAATAAAAAAATCTATAATATTAAAGGGAAATACAATTAAAGTGTATTTAAAAATATGAGATAATTTCTGAATAAAAACCAATCGAAAAAGGATCTCTTCTAACAAAAATACAAATAATTGCATTGTTCCTGTTTTTAGATCTTCTGCTTATTTGATATTGAATCAATAGCAACTTAAATGCTTCCCACTAAGTATCTGTTCGTCCATCATAATAATTTCTTATTTTTTCATTGTATTTTGTTGAGCACTGTTAAATTGTCGCTGTCAAAATTAACTAGAATTTAATTCAATTGAATTTATGGTCACACTTCTACTGATGACTGTGTTCAGAAGACAATTCGATTTCGTTATTTGTTGACGTGTGGCAGATATATAGAATGAGACCCTGAACACCCATTGGAGTGGGTTCTTTAAATGCTGATGCGAATATCGCGTGCAAAAGGCGCCAGCCTTGAAAACACATTGATTCTATAAAGTACATATGAATACTATATATACATATATATATATATATATATATAGAAGTTTATGCATTTACTCGCACGCTCTGTTGCATCAGTCGTATAAATTCCCAAATTGAAAACTGTTGTGTGAAAAATATATTTCATATTGAATAGAAATTTTCGTGAAATGCTGCAGCAAAATTTTCCTGGAACTGCATTCTTCGAATTAATGTAAGTGCATTTTGCAAGGTTAGTGTGTACTTCAAAATCTGACCTTGAGCTATAAAGAAAACTGTCGAATTTCTTATCGATCACACAGTTTCAGTGTTGACAATACTTAAAGATAAAGACGATAAAGAACAGCAAAAATAAACAATTCATGCCCATGGAATTTGATTATCAAGAACATCGGAAATATGGTCGAGTCGAAAATAAGGTGTTAACATATATTTACCGTATTGTATTCGATCGAATTTATTCAGTTTTATAGCAACGCATTGCGCAATTTAATGTTATTGAGGAAAACATTTCATTTAGCTATAAATAAGTGAGAAATATCAACAAGTTTATGGCCGATAAACGTATGTCATACTATTCCCTATTCGTTATAAAGTTAGATATGATATTTATAGAATATCTGTTAAACAGCGTTGGGTATTCAGCTGTTCTATGGCAATGACCAACTTTGCTGATCTACAAATCATCAGCTAAAATAGTAGATATGATTCACTAATTCATGCCCTGTTCCCAACACTTTAACTCTTTTCATATTTCTAAAATTTGATTAATAGCCAGCTTAAATTATTTTCTGAACTAATCTCTTAAATTCCTTAGATTATAATTAAGTGTCTAATGGAACTTACACTAAGTATTCTGTCACTAGCTGAAACAACCTGTATCAGCGTGGCAGAAAAGGGGGGTATTCAATGATTCTGATAAGAAAACCAATTCAATTTATTTGCTCAACGTATTTCCAAACAAAAAGCTATTATAAACTAGAAGCTGATGATGCAATCGCTTGAATTGTCCAATCTCCGAGGCATTTAATTCTGTTAATCGATATCCGCTGTGAAAATAAACTAAATCGTTAAAAGTAATAATTCAGATTTTCCAAAGCTTATCAGATATCGGCGTGTAAACGTCATGGAGCTGATTGTGGTACAAAAATAACCATGTAGATTTATCAATTTAATTGATTACGATTAGTGTTCGATAAGCTGCTGTTATTTGGGTTATAATTACAATTACGCCCATGTCCCTGAAATACTTTTAACTATCTGTAGATAGGGAATTTTGTAACTCATTTTTGTTTATGTCTCGCAAAGCACTGACAATGTTTGAGAGAACTACAAAAACTTGGACTTTACGCTTTTTTTATGCGTCGTCTGGGGCTGGAAATTTGAGGTGGTTATTTTTGTTGCTGTTGTTGCTGTTGTTGTTGTTGTTGTTTGACCGGCAATTCATAAATTTTATATCATATGACTTAAATACATTGGAATGCCACTTGTTGTTGGCACTTTTGTTGCCGATACTAAGGCATACACATAAATAAGGTCCAATCTTGACTGGCTATTGACAGAATAACAATATCGTTGGGTGTGTGGAATTGGTGATTATAATCAAATAAGTACTTAATAGTGTATAGATGTATCAACTAATTATGTTGTTGGCCCAATCAGACAGGCAGCGCACGCCAAATGCGAAATGGTTTATCGATATCTAACGTTGTATCTACAAATCTATCTATTTATCTATCTGTCTTGAATGAAAAGCGTGCCAGTGATTTGCTATTTAGTTATTCGTAACCCATTCATAAGCCACCCAAATGATGATTCAATTACTTTGCTTGTGGATAGACGACACGCAGCGGACATGTTGTCATCAACATTCACATTAGAAAATTCAGTGTTTTTGTATTTTAAAATAAATTCAAGTTCAAAGCCACACATGAATAATACACTTTTTGTTTTTGTTTACAAAAAACATTGTTAGAATGCATGGTTGGTGTTCTTTTATTAGAGTGTGAGGAAAAAAGTTGTTTGTATATTAAAACAAAAGCGAGAATAAAATAAAATAAATATAGTCTTTTATTCCAGCACTTTCTGTTTGAGTATTCAATTTGTCAACATATATAGTTTGTCAGCTAATAAATTATATAGAGCTATCGGTAAAAAATGACTAAAAAGTTAGAAACACTCGTGAGTGATTCATTATTATTTTTTTTCACTTGAAATTGTGGAAGTGGTTAAGATAATGTTGGTTAATCATCAGGAAGGCTTTGTTTTTTCAAATAACAAGGCAAATTGGATGCCAATTCTTAGTTTTGTCAAAATTTCAGCAATTGAAAGTGTGTTGAGATTTATTTTGCGGTACGAAAGCTATTGGTGAATACGTAAGACTCACTGTAATTATTCAAAGTCCTCTTATTTTCGCTATTTAACATACAATCAATTTTCTTTATGCTATGTCCACGCTTTGTAATGGGTCAACATTATGTTGTTGTTGTTGTTTTTTTTTGTTTTGTCATATATCTCCGGTTTCTTTTATGCGGTTTTTTTTTTTTTTTTGCTTGAGTTTGCCCATAATGTGGCATTATTCAGACCGAAATCGCTCGTAAAACTTAAGTTTAATGTCATGCAAACGGCGACGCTGGGCATTTGCAAATGTCGACGTCTGATGGCTTTATTTCCATAGCCCGATTTGCTGTCCGAGTGTTTATGAAAATGAGGACTGAATTGTTTTTGCCTGTTTGCGACTTGATCTTAATTGGCTTTCTTAATGTGCCGGCTTATTGTTCTTCGGTTTTGTTTTATGCCGATTTTTGTTTATTATCTTTGTCACAGTCCTTTGAGTTCTCACTCGTATTCAATGTTTACGCTAAAAATCAATCACGATTAAAGTCAATTATGCTATTCAAAGAGAAGTAGGCATTGTTTTGTCGAAACTTTCATTAAATAGATTTTGCAGAGACTCAGCTAAAAATATGTATGCAAAAATATTAAATATGCAAATTCCTGCACTAAATGTGAAAAACAGAATCTCAAAATGATGCCAAGCGAAATGGCAGACCCTGATAAAATCAGATCATATGGCACAGATTTGTTGTTTTCTCAAACATATATGCATATATCCATTGAATCGTTTCAATTGAACACCTTGTTGTGTTCACTACTAAAATTTCGAAATATTTTGCCAATACTCAATACAAAAAAAAACTTTCGGTTACGTATTTGTACTTTTTTTTTGACTAAATGTATTGTTTGATTTAGTTGTTATAACCTTGAACTTAAATTGGGTACAATTGAGTACGTTTGTACGTACTGATAGGTATGTCTGTGTATCGCATCAATTACGTTTGATAATAAATACAAACAAGCAAACAAACATTCAAAGAACGTATTCGTAAATTAACTGCGCACAAGAAAGTTCACGCTTCTGCCTCTAGTCAAAGGTCTTGGCAAACAATTTAAGGAATTCACCAAAATTCCATGTCTGTGTTACATATCGCATCTTGAAATCTGGCCAGGCATACGTGATGAACAAAAACACAATCATACTCACACACACACACACACACACACACTCGCTTTGAAACTTGGAAAGTGTCTTTTTGCATCTTCTCTAAAATGTCCATATAAAGCAATTAGCAATGTGCAGTGGGAACGATTACAGAGCTGTAGTCAGCGTCTGTTAGTGTTAATTTAACAGAACTATTACAGCTACGGCAATGCTCTCTTTTTCTCTTTCGCTTACAATCCTCCACCCACGTGCGCAGAACTTTTTATAAGCGGTCAAGAACAGAGCTTGGACACAGTCTGTGTCGCTGTTAATGTAAAATGTAAACTATGTTGTTACGGTCAGTGAGATCGCTTACTCTCTCTCTCGCACTGTCAGCCACCTACACATACTTCGTTTATTGCAAGCGCTTAACAGCGGCAAATGTAAGAGAAGCCTCAACAGCAGCGACGGTTTGATGGGGCCAACTAACTTTTATTGAATTCAGTCATTGGCTGGCCGCGATCGCGTGAACAACGTATTGGGAATAGAAGTCTGAATTTAATTTGATTATTGATTATTGTTTCGGTTGGGCTTTGCAAAATTAAGTATTGGCTAAAAGTGTGACTATCACAAATTAAGCAAGTGTAAAAGAAGTTAGTATCAATACCTATATTTTGCTAAAAAAAAAAAAATAAGTGAATTGCTGTGGTATACAATTAAATTATTTACCAGCTATTTTCTGAATTTTTCAATAGACTTACTAATTAAAAATAAAAAAATAAAATTATCTGTGAAAATCTTAAATGATACAAAAAAAGGAAAACAAGCTTTGCCTTAAATATTTATTATACTATACAAATTGTTTTGCGCTACTTTAATTATGTTGTGTTTGTTTAGTTTTAGCTAGTGTAAATATTTATTAATTTATCCAGGCAGAAAACAACAAGCTCCAAATAAGATAAAGAACTGATGGGAATAACAAATAAAAGTACATGCTAAAACTAATCTACTAATAATAATTATTCCATTAGGCGTTAAGTTGCTTAAAAGTGTTTTTCTCTTATAAACAAATAAGGCATTCGTTGCGTTCTAACTGATGAAATTTGCTTATTAATTGGTGATTCGGACTTTCAAATAAATTAATGCTTAACCACAATCGGTTTTAGATTCGTATAAAATCAAAATCTTCTCAGAAATGTTTGATTATTCAGATTCTATTTAAAAATACATTCTCCACTTGAATACATTTTATAGCACATAATAAATAAAACTCACGTTAAAAGCATAAAAACTCAAAAAACTGGATAAATCTATTTGCAATTTGCATTTAATTAAACAATTTGCATTAAATAATAATCTTTATAATTGAATTGCTTTTATTTTTATATTTTTTTTTTGATAATCGTCTGAAAGTCAAACAAGTTTAATGCCCTGTCATAACTCTTAGTGTCCCATGTCCGGAACCCAGAAAATAGTGGCGCTTTGTGCCTCTTTTTTATGCTTTTTTCCATTTTTTGCTGTCTTAGCTTAAATTTGGATTCGCTGCCGAACCGAAGCCCAAAAATTTTGGTGTTTAAAATGAGTTTTAATAGCTGACGTCATCAGAATTTTTAAAAACTTTACTGTTATTGCTGACGTTTTTTGGCTGTGTTTATGTTGTTGCCAATTGTGGTTTTGATAACCTGTATGGCATATCAATTCGCGATGTTTGTAATTGTCAAAATGTAAGTTTTATATTCTATATAAAACTAATACCCCTTAATATGTTCAAATTGTAAATTTTTCGCTTCCAGAACTAATATTTCAATTTAATTTCTGCAAAGTATGTAGAATATTTTCTTATAATTTCGTTTTATCATAATAGTCTAGTTAAACTAAATGTTAATTTAACTAGCATTCATAATTAATTTATAATTTTTTTGCAGAGTGTTTTCTAGTCCATAACTCTGGAATTTATAAACTTTATTGACAATGTATGATGTGAATTTTGATAAGCATTAAATTCCGAAGGAAATAATTCAGTTTTAATTGCATAAATTATGTGACCACACAATTATTTTCTACGTCTTTCGCATTAACTCCAGTTCTAAACTAACCAAAAAAGGGGTAAGCTTAATTTTGTAGCATTTCAACTAGGAAGCCACAGAAACCCGTTTAGAACCAAATACCTGCTTTAAATGTGTTTTGCTATGCATATTTGAAATTCATCGAGTCTTAATTAGACTTTGATGTTCATGGGGCGTATGCGTAATACGCAAATTTCAGAAGCCTTCTAAGCAAAAATAAATATGCTGATAAGCTTTGCCACAGCTAATTTGTTGACAAATTGCAAACCTCTTATCTAATCGCAGCATCAAATTCCATTAGCGATAAGCATTCGGATTGCAAGAAGACCAACTAGAATTAGTGAACATATTTGCATATTTTTTTAATTTCTACTTATCCAATAATATATATTTTTTTTGTGCAATTTTCACAGTTGAACTCGCCCAGCTGCATTTTCAAGTCTGAGCAATGGCTGTCGGAAGCGCCCCAATGGCGCTCTCACTTCTCCTGGTCCTTGTTGGCCTGGCCAATGCCTATGATCACACACTGAAACTGGACTTTCCGGGTCCCTATTGTGCGCAACAGAACACATGCTGCAAGGATCGCCGAGATGGCTGCTCACTGCCAATATCAAGTGAGTGACCCTCAACAGATAAATAATTTTCCAGAATTTACAATTAATAATTATTATTATTTTTTTAATTAATTATTTTTATTCTTCTGCAACTGTTGTGTTTTTTGCACGCTTACAGCGACACTGTGCTACTGCGATGAGTTCTGTGATCGCGATGTCGCCGGAGACTGCTGTCCGGACTATCGCTCGTTCTGCTTCAATGAGCCGGATCCGGTGATCAGCTGCCTGCACAATGGCGTCTACTTTCACAAGTACAACACGACGTGGGATAATTGTAACGAATGCCGTTGCCACGACGGCGGACATGTGGAGTGCGACACGGATCTGTGCCTCACCGACGATGCTCTCATCCACAGCGTCAACTCGATTTACCAGCTGGGCTGGTCGGCGCGCAAATATGACGAGTGGTGGAGCCACAAGTACAGCGAGGGATTGCGTCTGCGCCTTGGCACCAAGGAGCCCACTTATCGTGTCAAGTCGATGACACGTCTGACCAATCCAACTAATGATCTGCCAAGGAATTTCAATGCCGTGGAGAAATGGTCCAATTACATATCAGAGGTGCCCGATCAGGGCTGGTGCGGCGCCTCCTGGGTGCTCTCCACCACCTCGGTGGCATCCGATCGCTTTGCCATCCAGAGCCAGGGCAAGGAGGTCGTTCAGCTCTCGCCCCAGAACATACTCTCGTGCACACGTCGCCAGCAGGGCTGCGACGGCGGCCATCTGGATGCTGCCTGGCGTTATATGCACAAGAACGGCGTTCTCGATGAGAAATGCTATCCGTACATTCAGCAGAGAGACACTTGCAAGATTCAGCGGCACAAGGGTCGATCCCTCAAGGCGCATGGCTGCCAGCCGGCATATGGCGTCAATCGTGACAACTTCTACACTGTGGGCCCCGCATACAGTTTGAGTCGCGAGGCTGACATCATGGCGGAGATCTATCACTCGGGACCCGTCCAGGCCACCATGACCATCTACAGGGACTTCTTCTCGTATTCGAGCGGCGTTTATCACCATACAGCTGCCAATCGCGGTGCACCCACCGGTTTCCATTCGGTGAAGCTTGTTGGCTGGGGTGAGGAGCACGATGGCGTCAAATACTGGGTAAGGATAGATATAATTAAGATTTGTATGCCCTTATCTTCTCATTGCAAAATATCATTTCTCTGTATAGATTGCGGCCAATTCGTGGGGTCCTTGGTGGGGCGAGCGCGGATATTTCCGCATATTGCGCGGATCCAATGAGTGCGGCATCGAGGAATATGTGCTGGCCTCCTGGCCCCATGTGTATAACTACTTCAACACGAAGAACATTTAAGTGTGGAGCCGAGTGGAACCTCTCGTAATCTCGAGCTATATGCAGTGACGAACAATTTATCTCATGTTTTAAAATTTTCCATTTGCTACGACACTGAAAGTGGATTAGGCGCTTCTAATTGTAAATTTATGCTAGAATTTAGTTACTAAAAATGATAAGCTTTAAGTCGCGGTCAGACGACGCAAACATTTGTTAACTGAGTCCTCCTCAGCAACAGGTCCCAGCTCCACGTCCCAGATCCAGCACCCAACGAATTAACATTTGAATATGTTTAGCTATCCCTCAACTTAAACGACTAACACACGGAACTGTCCAAGTCCATTCATACCACGAAACTGCCACATTAACTTCAATGTCCTGCCCTCCTGCAAAATACACACACACACACACACACACACACACACACACACACACACACACACACACACACACACACACACACACACACACACACATACACACAAACATAATACTGCCATTCGAATTCATCCAGAAAGTGTTCGGTACGCGCTTGTTTCGATTATCAGCTTCGTTTTTTAAGATGTTGCCCCAAAGGTATTCCACGGAATGTGGCAGCAACAAGTTGGATTTATGTTTGACAAATTACTCTGTATACTTATGCACTCATGTATTCTAATTGAAAGATAAGTTAACTGATTTATTATCCGATTGATACAACACAATTCGGATCTATGATGTATGTATATTTTCAATAAAGCAATTGAAAAACCATTTCCACCTCCTCTTTCCTTATCCCCAAGAGTACGACTAATAATTATTCACAGTTTGGCTATAAATTTGCTAAAAACAATTTGATCTTAACTTTATTTGTATCCACAATCAAAAACCTGTCAAATTGCATATCATTAATAATTGGTAACTGATTAATTTATATTCGTATTATAATTGTTCATTTTAGGATTTTTTTCTTTTGCTTCTTTTGTTAATAATTATTCACAATTTTATTTTTTGCTTGTATTGGTTTTTTTTTTGCAGTGGGTTAAATTATAGAATACAATAAAATATACTTTTTCTGAGGGTGAAGAATAATTACTTGTAATTGTTAACTAATTACACGATAATAATAAGGGAGAACAAATTATAATGAATGTTGACACTTTGCACTTAGAATTATATATAATCGAAAATCAAGGTCATAAGCACTTTTTTTTGGGTAGGCCTGGCGCTACCCTAAACAATCAACAATTTATCATGGAATTTAGTTTCTTTGAGAAAATATAGTTTTACCCATCTTTTTTCAAGGTTTCTGTTAATCCAGCCTTTTAAGGAGTGGGTTATTTTCTATATTGCCGACTGATAAGTAGCGTTATAAAAATAGGAGTGATCGGGGGGGAGGGGGCTGCTTGCTGTGTCTAAGTTAGTTGCCCATCTTGAGGCCGATCTCAGCACTAATTGAGTGTGATGCCTGCAAAGGAGACTTCCAGGGCGGTGTCATTGGACTCGATACGGCTGCGTAAATGCGCCAGCGTATTTTTGTAGTGGCTCTCGATCTGTTTGGTCTCCTCGCTGGGTTCCAGATTGGGCAGCTCCTCGTTTACCTTGGCAATGAGCTGAAGGTGATATTGAATAATAAATATGCATATTTTTTTTATATTTTTCAGTGCAGATCTACCTGATTCAGCATGGCCACTGTGATCAGTGAGTTGCCGCGCTCAAAGTAGAAGAGATAATGATTCAGTAGCTCCACATAGAGTTGCACCTGCACACCCGTATCCAAACACTGTGAGGCGATCCGTGCGCCCTTCTTCAGGCAATCCAACGTTCGTTTCTCATCGCGCATCTCTTCGCCGTTTTGCCTGCGAAAATCGTTTGTATATATGTCTATCAGAGAATGTCGGTTAATATGATCAGGGATTAGCTTACTTGCCGCTCCAAAAGAGTGCCGCACATGCAACAACACCGCGACACTGATCCGGCTTCTTGAGCAGCTTGGACGCAGCCAGTGCACAGTTGGTGCGCAGCGGTTCGGCGTTCTCTTCGCCGAAACAGGATGTCTGCTCGAATGTGGACATGATGAGCGTAATGGCCGCCAATTGCGCCTTCGAATCGGATATCTCATCCTCGTACAGCGAAAATGCCTGCGTCATGAACTCGTACGCGACAGTCTCGTGATTTGTGTAGCGTATCTCGCCAATGACCAATGCGCCTTGCAGATACAAACGCAACGCCAAGTCGGGCAGATCCGCTTTGGCCAGGGCGCTGATTGTGCTGTGACAGTATTGCACTATCTTCTGGCACTTCTTGTCCCAGTTCTCGTCCTGCTCGGCAATTGCTTTGTATTTAAATGCCAGTTGATACGCGGCGAACACCAGCGGCGGCAGGACATGCTTCAGTCGCTGCCCGCTGCCGTTGCCCAAATGTTTGCGCGCCGTTTGCAGCATTTTGTATTGCATGTCCGGCTCATCCGATTTTAAGAGGTGTATAAAACTGTAAAATGGAGTATTAATCATAAGTATTGCAGTAATGCACTTTGTTGCAGCTGCTTACCGCGCCACAACGCCCTGCTCCTCGGCAAACTCCTCGGCATCGGCGCTGTTATTTGTTGCCGTTGTGCTCGATGTTGTATCGTCCTTGATTAGCGGTGTTATAATTGTCAACAGGCTGTCCGCTTGATCGGCTGTGGGCACTAGCGTCTCATTCTCCAGTATATTCATAACCAAATACAATGCCAATGATTTACGCGAGGTGTAGTCGAATTTCTCCAGCAGCGGATAAAAGTTGAGCAACTGTATGATGGTCAGCGCATTGTTGTAGAAATCAATGCAGATGCGCAGCAGGCGAGACAGTTCCTGATTCACAGTCATCAGATGCGAAATGCTGAGCAAATAAACCAAAATAGTTATCAATTGGCTAAATCACAAGATTAAATGCAAGACCAACTTGTTCATGTTCATGCGATCGAGTATCTGTGCCGTTGTGCCGAGCACTTTGTCCACATAGTCGACACGATCGGAGTAGACCTTCTGCGCCAGACTGAGTAAGGCCACCTGCAGCGATATTGTGTCCTCCAGTGGCATATCCGTGCGTGTCTGCACAATGTTTGCCACCTGCACGCTGAACACTTCGAACAGTTCCACTTCGGCGGGTATGATGGCATCGATAGCATTGCCGCTCGTCTGCAAATGATCAACTTATTTGCCATTGCATGTTTTGAGAGAATCAAAGACGTACCTTGCCACTGCGTTGATTGTAGGCCGCCAGGCGTTCAATTAACGATATAATAATATTCTTCACATTGACGCCCGTCTCTAGCTGGGCGCAGGATTTTAGGAACGGATCGAGTGTCTGTAGATGGAACTCATCGGGAAATACCTGTATGATGCACTCCATCAGATACTCTTGTGCAATCGCATCCCGACAGCTGACCACCTGCTCCAGAATGCCGGGCAATATTAGCCGCTTGTATGTCTCCAGTGTGGCGGACTCCAGCTGCGACAGACGCACCAAATTGGTGCCCACCAATATTTTCAGCTCTTCGCGTTCCTTTTCCCGACGCGTCTTCTCGCTGGAATGTCCCTGATGCTGCATGCGCACCCATAACTTATTCATCTCCGCAAAGTTGGTGAGCACAAAATCGATGGCATCGTACACATTGCCCTCGTGCTCATTGTCCGCCACGAGGACATCGGGCAGAATGTTGCGCGTGCACTGCAACAAATAGTTGCGCAGAAAGAGACCACGCAGCGGATGCTGCACGCCACGACACATCTCCACGAGATCCTTGAGTATGCTCCGCTTAAGCGTCGAGTCGTTCTTTATGTACACAATGCCCACGGTGATGAGCAGATAGAGACGTGGCACTATCGTGTGAGAGTACTGAACCAATTCATACAGATCCGTTTCCTTGTTGCTCTTCTCGCTGAGATACAGTTCCAGGTGGCACAGCTCATTCGTCACAGACATGTCTGCAATTCTGGCTGGTTAGCGATGTTACTACAGGGAGAGGATAACATTTACTCACACAGCTCGTAGTAGCTCTTCGGGGAGAGGAGCGAGGTGCGCAACTCGCTTAGCATTGTGCTGGCACACTTGAGGGCATCCAGCATGCGCTCCTTGTCCAGAAAGTGATTCATTTGGAATGCCTGTTTGCGTGCCGCACCCGCCGCCTCGGAGAGCAGTTTCTCCTGGTCATCCAAACCATTCGGCATCGTCTGAAACGAGACATAGAACGCAACTGTGTTAGGTGTATCGGGCCAATCTTTGTCAGTTCGCGAATACATGTTGAATGAATTGCGGAGAAAAATCAAAACACAGAAAATATAAAAAAAACACACACACACACCGGAAACACATTATACAAATGAGATGAGATAAGAGTCGATAGCTTATTCGCTTGCTTTGCTTGAACTAAGCACATAAAATGGGCAAACAAACGATGATAACATAAGAATGATCACATTTTAATAATAAACCAATCGTCAATTGCAGACTATGCATCCGCCCACATTGGGGGGCGGTATTTCTCAGTGTTGCAAGCGAAAATATTAGTCAGTGTTTCGATTTAATTCGCGATTAATTTGCTTTCATTTTGTGTTTGTACTTTTAGAAATGCATGAATGCAATTTACGCGCAAGTTGAATAACAATTCTGAAAGGCTGTCGTAAGCGAGTGACCACTGTATTTTGTGTAAAGTAGAAGATAGATGGATAGCGTGGGAGGGAAGGGGGTAGTGCTGTGGAATGGAGTGTTGATTAACGTGGGCAGAGCGTGGAGTATTTACCCCGGTTTGGCCACCATTGGCCACTTGGCCGCCGTACGAGGAGGAGCTCCAGGGATACATGTTGGATGAACTGGGTGGTGGTGGTGGTGGTGCTGTGCTTGTAATTTTGTCGGTAGTTGGTGATGGTAGGTAGTACTTAGTTATATGTGGACTTCTTCCCAGTTGCGATTTGCACTTGGATTTGCCGCTGCAGCAAGCAGAAAAAGTGGGGCGGGCGAGGAGGGCGCAGTCAGCGATTTCTTTGCTTTTTTTTTTGGTCTTTGGTTTACTTTTGTGATTTGAGGGTGGCACTCGCACATGGGTGGTTCAAATCGCTGGTTCCGGCTTCTGATGTTTGTGGTACGGTTTGGGGCGCACTTACCATTACAGCAGTGTTGAGTGGGCGCAGCACGGATGCAAAATTCTCTTAAATTAAAGCAAATTTTTTTCAATAGTGTTGTCTGCAGTGTGACCAGTTACGGCAAACGTTGAAATGCGGGCTGCTTCAAATACTAAAAAAAATACCAATGCATTTGAGCAGACAGCCTGGTCACATTCTTTGAACGAAAGCGGTTAACATAAACACGAGTTGGTGATTTTTTTTTATTAGCTTAACTGTTTTTTGCGCAACTCATTGCACATTGCATCCTCACTGCACGCTTCTGTGGTGGGTGGATTGTTCTTATTGTCCTTCTCGGCTGCATCGCGTTTCATCCTGGCGACACCGGCGCGCACAACTTTCTCAATATCATCCAGCAGCTTGGAGGAGCCAAATCGGAATCGATGCGGCGTCAACCAGCGCTTACCGAGCGTTTCACTGACCAGCGTCATCCAGGCAACCGCATCCATCACGGTGCGCACCTCGCCCGCTGGCTTAAGACCAACAATTTGGCAAGTGCGTCGCTTGAACTCCTGTATGGCAAAGATCATGACCAGGCCAACGGGAAGAATGGCCTTCACCGCATCCTTCCCCGTGGAGGTCTTTAGAAAATCCGCACCAGCCATCATGCACACCATGGCCGCCTTATACACCTGCAGGGAAAGGAGATTGGCATTTAGAAAGATTCAATTGAAGGCTGACTACTCACGTTCTCCATGGTACCCAGTTCGCCAACGGCCAGAATGGTCTTGAGCAGTGCATGATCACCGCAGGCGCTGCGCATGAGTACCACCTCGTTGTAAAGCGCTTCCCAGTCGCCGCGCAGCGCCAGCTGGCGATTAATCACAACATCAATCTCTGTGGCACCTGCGAGAATGGCATGACTGATCTCCTGCAGACGCGTCTGCAGTCCATATTGGCCAGTGGGAAATCCAGTCGCAACTGCCGCAATGGCCACTCGATCCAATTGCTTGAACTGCTGTAGCGCCGTACGGGCATCCTGCACACGCGCCGGATACACACAGACGGCGGCACAGTGCATGTCGGAAAGAAGCGTGCGCTCAAAGAACTTGTCAAAGAACTGCGGCTCGAACGGGTAACAGGCTCGCATGCACAGGCGACGTATATTCGCCGGGGTATCATCCCCACTTAGCGAGGTCAGATCGGTCAGCATCAGTGCTCTCAATGCCCAGGCGACCTCATTTACTCCGGTGACAACACAACGCTGCGAGATGCTTAATGCCATCTCTTCCACAGGACGCAATGAAATGCTTACAATGAGCAACGAAGCATCTGAAGGAACAATGGCAATAAATAATAATGACGATTTATGTGTATAAAGGCATCGCTCACCAAAGGGCAGTGTTTTGTTTACAATCAAGGATTTGTGATCTGCCATTTTGAAGCCTAAATTTAAGCGGATCACACAAAATCAATCCTTACTCAAAGGGTAAGTGTGGATGTGTTAAAAATTGATTTGGTCAAAAGCTTGTTATACAAATAAAATTTTGTGGCAGAAATTGAACTGATTTTCTTTTTTTGTGAATTGATTTTGTAGTCGAGGCATATGTGAAATTAAAGGTATAACTAATATAGAGATAAAATATTTGACTATAATCTTGTCGGTCTCAGTCGGAAAAGTAAATTAAATATTGATAAAATATATATATAGATAAAATATTTGGCTGTTATTCCTGTTTGTCCCAGTCTGAAAAAAACCCAATCAAATAATTATCCATTCAAAATCAGGTATCTTGTATTTAATTGCAATATAGTGAATGCGATGCGTTGTTGCATTCATAAATATATCGATGATTTTATCAATTGCTAATTTATTATATTAATACTGATAATGATTACTCAATTATTGAGTGGACAGATAACAAACTTAATGGATTCAATACTCAAGTAATCATTATGTCAATAATAACACAAATACATTAGATTTATCAATTTGTGACGACCGGCAACGAAGCGATTTAAAATTTAATTGTCCTATTAATTACACTAAAGCTTTTGCATTGAATTTCGAATTGATATGTTTTGCGAGCATATCAGCGATGTTTCGCCCATTGCTCCCAGTAGGAACGCGTCTGCATCTCGTAGAGTCGCGATATTGTCCGCTCAAAGGCAAACAGCTCCTCTTCACCAGTAAAAACGCTCGACTATAAAAAATGAGATGCGAATAAGGATTTTATAAGAACTACAACCATTTGTTACTCACTGAGTTTTCGTTGAGCTTAAGGTCATCCATTAGCGCACGTTCCGAATCGGATATCGAAGCAGATTTCTGGCCAACATTGAACAGGTTTTCCAGCGTCTCATCAGCTGAGATAACGACGCGCACTCGATTATCGTATAGGGTATCTATCAGCGTTATAAACCGTCGCATTTGGGATCTCACGTTCAGATTCAGCTGCGGCACATCGTGTATGAGTACCGTGTGAAAGAATTGCGCAATTTGCACATAATCACTCCCTGCCAATGGCTAAAAAAGACAGACATAGACAGATTAATAAGAGCAATCTTATCAGACATAATTTACTCGGGGAATACTCACGCGATCACAGAGCTCAGTGAAGCTGCTGTCCAAGATCTGGCCGCAGGTGCGCGCAAAGGTCAAATCGCGTCCGAAATGCGTGATTGTGCGAGGGCGAATGATGTCATTCTCCTCGGCGCACAGAATCTTGAACATACGATTCATCGATGCCGCCGCATCTGTCTGACCTTTGACGAAGTAATTTTCATCGCCAGATTGGGCAATGCGCCGATAATCGATCGAGTCCAGTTTTGCTATCTGGCAGCGTTTCTGCAGCAGTGCAATAAACGGCAGGAAGTTCACGCGCTGCAGTCCATTCTTGTAGAGATCCTCGGGATGACGATTGCTGGTGGCCACCACAATAATGCCATGCCTGAAGAGGTGAGTGAAGAGACGCTTAAGTATCATTGCGTCCGCAATGTCAGTCACTTGAAATTCGTCGAAGCAAATGAGCCACGACTCTCGCGCAATTATTTCGGCCACTGGCTTGGTGGGATCGAAGGGTGCCGGCTTCTCCGAGTTGAAGGCACGATCGATGGGACCCTGCCGTTCCTTGGCCTCGTGGATGAGCGAGTGCACGTTCGTCATGAAGGCGGTGAAGTGAACTCTCCGCTTCCGGTCAATCTGTGCAAATAAAACTTAGATTACTTGGGGATTTCTTTGTTTACTCTTCAACACACACTCACCTCCGTGCAGCAGTCGTAGAACAGATCCATGAGTGTTGTCTTGCCAACACCCACACTGCCGTAGAGATAGAGCCCCTGGGGACTGTGGCTACCAGCATTCAAATCATCATCGACATCTTCATCCGATTTCTTGCCAAAGAGCGAACCGAAGAAACCACTACCGCCTGTTGACGCTTGTGTGGATGGCTGATAGTTGCGGATTTTGTGATAGAGAGCGTCCAGATGCTCCATTGTTGACTCCTGTTTGTTGTCGGTCATCAGTTGGCCGGACTCGATACGCTTCCGGTACTCCTTCATGGGGCTCAGATGGCGGCACTGCAAGGTCACTGCGCCAACTACACCTGGTAGCTGCATTTGCAGCAACAATTTCGATGTTGCCTGGCATGACAACGTGCCACGGACAACTGAACCCATTTTATAGTACAACATCTTAAGGCTTAAATACGTATAATTATATCACACGGTTATATGCAGACTGAGATTTTATATCGCGTCAGCTTATCATATTATATAAAGCGTCTTCCGCTTTGTCGAAACATTGACCGCGAATTTTGTACGTCGGCGTTGGCCGTGAAATCGTCACACTGCTGGCGGCCAGGCCGAGTCACAGATAGTCATTCGCCCAGAATGCAAAACAGCTGTTAATTTTGTCATTCACCGCCGGTGATCAGCTGTTCACACTGGCATGACACCACATTGATGAAATCATTCACTTCAACACAGAAGTGGTTTTGTTTAGTTATTGACAATAAAAACTTTAAGAGCTCTATCATAGCAAAATTCTTGCCCCATTGTTTTATTAAAGAAAGAAACAACGACTTAATTTCAAAGTTTACACATTTATTATACATAAATTACACATAAAGTTTTGTAATAGTAAATGGAATATATTTGAATCTCTAGCTTATACTCTTTTTTTCTCTTGGCCTATTACCTCTTGACAACTATTTAGGGTTGACAATTTGTGTTCCTACATAGCTTTATACATTCAATTTTTAGACCAGTTATCATCTGGGTGGAGTTCCCATTGACATTCTGCGGCTCGAATTCATTTGGATTAACCTTTATGCTGGATCAAAAAAGTACATCTAAATGTTTAATAAATTCATAGACAAGTTGGATAAGTTTTACATTTATATTGTTTTGTTTGCAACTTTAAAGAGAATTGGGCATTTGCCATATTTAGTTTTAGTATATTATGTATGTATTAAATATTCTTTAAATTCCATTGTGCTGCAATTGTTTTGATATACAATAAATGTTAAATACACATCTATAATTATGTACCGCAAAAATGTTCTCAACATATTAAAATGTCTATGCATTTACCTACGTGTTATTTAAATGTGACATTGATAATTTGATTTGTTAGAGAAATGCTGTGCAGAACCTTTTCTAAATCTGATACAGACGGGTCCCTGTTATCAACATGGATTTTGACAATATTTTTGGTTTTTGTTTTTTTTTGTTATTTGATAATTCTGTAAATATTATGTTAAAACTAATGTTAAACTTTCGAATCTCCCGTAAGTGGAGAAAACATATAGTGTGGTAGCTCTAGTTCAATTTCGAATGGTCCCGACTTATGTAAGAAACCTATAATATGGGCCAATGCTGTGCACCTGGTTTCTGCAACAACAAAAAATGTTTTCTTTGCATGCGTCTATTAAACAGCAAATTACTTAAAAACTACATAATGCAAATTGAATTTGAATGATACAACTTCTTTTTGTTATAATACATATTTTGTTTTTCTTGGTTTTTAAATATTGAATAATCAATTTGAACAACAAGAATGTTAATACGATTTTAAAATGCAATTGAATTAGCATTATAAGTACATATATATAATATAATTCATAATAAATTCTATTCGGCGAACAATTGCCAAACCATTCTAAAAATCAGTACAATTGATTAATTTATCATTTTGGGTTATAATTAAATTGTTTAAAAAATTACAAAAAATTATTGCTTTTGATTGGTTTCTACATTTTACAATTCGAAAATGTAAATATATAATTAATTTGCTAAGCCCTGGAAAAAATAATTGTTGTCTTTTATTTTTTTTTTAAGACTGAGTAGATAATTCCAGTTATAAAGAATCTTTTATTTTCATAGTAATTAAATAAGCAAAAACCTTTATTTGTGTTCATGGAAGTCGTTTAGATTATAGAATTTATCGGGTGACATAAAGAACAGAAGAAAACACGTTAAATAAATAAATTTAAAGTATTTTGGTTTTTATATTTTTTTAAATAATGTGTAAACATATGTACATAAAGTTTAAAGTCTATGTAAATTAAAAGTAATTAAAGTATGTTATCGAAATATAAATTATATATACATAAATATGTACAGAGATAATAATAAAGCTATGATTTTTGAGTCTATTTGAAGCTTGTAGGTTTGAAAACTTAGTTGAATAATTTTTGGGAGCTTTCTTTTGATTTTATTGTATATGTAAATAATCCTCTGGATTTTGTATGCACCGAATTTGGGAAACCAAAAGGCTATAAGTGGGTCAATTAACAAAAAATCCCCCATCCCCTGTCGTAACGTGTAACCCCCTCCCCCTACAATTTGCTGCCCATGCTCAGTCGTTGTGTGTGTGTGTTGGATGTGCTTTAGGAGGCTCTTAGAGTACGTGCAGATTCTCGCAACTCTTGGACTTGGAGTCGCGGGTCCAGACGCGTCCCAGCAGTCCCTTAACCTTGAGGCTAGTGGAGGTGCGCGATCCCCGGTATTTACGTGGACTACAGATACAGAAAAAGAGAGATACAAAATGTTTGATAATTTTTAATTAGTTGACAGGTGTTAATTAAACTCACCTGCTCTGTGCGCTGCCAGGCGGTGTTCCAGCTACATCTCCCAGCGGACCCAGCGGCGTGTTGGCATTCAAACAGCCAGCATTCAACGGGGAGCAGGCACGACGCTTGGACTTGCGAATGGAACGCTTGCGAAACAGATCCCTACAGGTAGTCATATATATAGTTAATAACATTGAACAACTTTCGATTGTCCCAAATTACTGACCTGGATTTCTCGGGATTCTCGAGCTTGAGGCGTATCTGTGATAGTAGACCCACCAGCAGCTCATCCACATTGTGATTAATGCCCACCGACGTCTCAATGAACTTGCAATCATATGCTGTGGCCATAGCTTTGCCCTCTGCAATGAAATTTATAGATATTTATATATATATATATATATATATGAACATTTGATACATAAAGTTGCCATAGAATCTCAGCTATGCGTCAAGTTAATCAAATCAAATTGCGTCGCTTAGTTTAATTCATGGAATGGGTAATAAAAACCAAAAAAAAACTTGGACACTTTTTTCACCAAAACACGTTGCCCATTAACCCCTCCAAATGCCCCCTGATCCGGTCAGCCCCTCCCCTAACATTTGATTCCTGTACAGACTTCGTCACGTTTTCTGCGCCTGCTGTCGTAAAAATCTGTTGCCTACGACTACAATAAGTAGCTGGGTGTTGTATGTTCTTCATAGGCTTTTATGACATCCTACACACACCCACACACACCCACACACACACCCCTCACACACACATACATATACCATTTTTATTAACGATGTGCGAAAAAGTTGGCGTCATTTTTATTAGATTTTGATAGCATGTTCTCATCTGTGCCTCTTAAATGATTTTGGAGCTTATTACGGTTCTTTTATTACAGAACCGGAGCTAACAAACCATTTGCAGTACTTAGAGCTTTAAGGATTATAAAGCAAAATAATTTCTCACCCTAGCAAACCCATAACAAAAGTCAGTTTGCGCTTAATTAAAAGCAAACAAAACACATAAACAATGAAAACTACTCTTGGCTGCCAAATGGCAAATGCAGGCAATTTCAAAAATCCATGACTGCATCCCCAACTGCTTAGGATGGCATCTGGGTTGGGTATGGAAAATATTAACCATACCCAGACCCATTTGACTTCTCTTATAATATCATGGAAAGCTCTTTTCCTTAGTTTAGTCGCTTTAATTGTTTTTCGTTTTTATTAAATGGGATTTCGTTATTTAGTTTTAGTATTTCTTTAAAGTATCCCTTAACAGGTTTTCTACTGTCCTCTTTTTTTGCTACAATGCTATAAATGTTTTATGAAATTTTGTGAAACAAACATCCCTTAAGCAGCCCGCTTTTATTTTGCCAACAATAGCAATGAGCTTATTTGAGCGTAAGCCGCAGGAATAAAATGTAATCAATTTTGCGCTTAAATAATTTCCCCGGCTGCATTGACATAAAAGCACGCTCCGGACCTCCTCACATCATCCCGCATCCCCGCTGCCACTCGCCTCGTAATTGTTGTCTAGTGCCGTTGTTCGCTGCTAAAGTGACCTAAAATTTGCTTCTCGTTTTCTTCTCGCTTTTGTTGACGCTGACACTTTCGTAAGCGGCCATTAAAAACAAATGTAATTTGTGAAAATATTGAATTTCTTAGATGAAAGCCACGCTCGGAGAGTACCATGATGACAGTGACCAAATCTGCTGACAGTTTAAATAGATATAAATTAAGAGCAGCAAACTTAACTACAGCAAGTAGAAACGTTAATACTCTGTCTGAGCAACATTTATCATAATAAATGTGTCTATAAAATATATGTATTTAGCTAAAATAAAGATTAATTTATTACCCAAGTACACGGTTTCAGAAATTATCTAAGTATATTTGTGTTCTAACTCTGACTCTGACTCTCTTGCCAATTAAGCAATGAAATCATTTTTGCCATATTTCTAAGCCTGTAAAAAACGTTTAGAAATTGAGGAGAGCACTTTAAGTGGATGTACTTGAAAAATTCATAAAAGGCAATGAGCGTCCACCGGAGCAGTTGAGTGACCTTCATTTGCTTCATATTTAACGATGCCTCGTTGCTAAACATTTAAAATTTTTTTATATATGTCCATGTTGTGTCTCTTTTGGTGTGTGTGTGTGTGCGCGCGTGTGTGTGTGTGTGTGTGAGAGTATAGGTGTGGCAATCAACTTCCGCTTGATCAAGTTTCATTGAGGTACGAACATTAAAGCGACTGCAGCTGTCTGTGGCAGCTTTTGTTGTGTCCTTCGCAGGCGCACAACAACATTCGAACACACACACACACACTCACAATCACACACACACACACATATACCCACGTGGAATGTCGTTTTCTATATCTATTTTTATAGTGAAAACCCAATCGAGCGCATTTTGAAGTGTTAATGAAAGAGACATTTGAAAATCGTTTAGTCAGCTGCATTGAGTCTCATTTATTTACCTTCGGATGTGACAAGTCGACTCCTGGCGAGGTCCGCTTTGTTCGACACTAGTATAACTGCTTTCTGTGCGATATTCTGATTGGTCCACAGCACCTGAAGGACCTGTTCGGCAATGCTAAAGCTGCTGCGGTCCGCCGCGGAGTAGATGACGCAATATCCATGCGGATCATAGTTGGTCAAGCATTCATCTGGCTGTGAAAGCGAAAAGACAAAAAAAAAAAAAAAAAAATGATGACATTGAGTTCGGTTCAACAGGATGCGTTAGGGTGTGTTTGTGTGTGTGTGGGTGTGTGGGTGTTGATTGTGTATTTTAATGGCATTATGAAATGTCACAGATAAAGCATCCGTAAGGTTGAGCGCTGAGTGGTCAGTATAGTCTGTGTGTGCATTGACCTTAGTTCAAATGACATTTCGAGTTGGAGGTTGATGGGGCAAATGATTCGTTCTTTTTTTTATGTATGAGTCAAAGTACTTACAGTCATATCGGTGTATCCATGATCTATGAATATTAACTCGGATTCTTCGCCGCTGAGTAATACTGAGACGGCCTTTTCGCCAGATTCATCATCTATTCGTTTTAAAATAAAGAACATTTGATTAAAACAAGCTTTAAGGCTGCGCTTTTGATATAGTATCTAAATAGGTATAACATAATAACAAATTAAATTATATCTACAAATAAGGTGTGCAAATAACGTGATAATCATTCAGATAGCTATATATTACAAATATTTACAATTGACTGGTTGGTTTGTAGCTTGTTGGGTGTTTTAGAGGTGCTCCACACGTAATTCTGAACTACGTTCCCAAATATATATAAGGATATGTTATAAATATATCACATGGGAAAGTGCAAAATTCGCTTTTTTAAGAGAGACTTTTTAAATGTTGAATTGAAGTTCGCTTTTATGAATTGCATCAAATTGCGCCCGAGTGGTATGCAATGAAATATGAATGAGTGTGTGATGTGTGTGTGTTGTGTGTGTGTGTGTATTGTGTGTGTGTGTTGTGTGCATACGGTAATCAGCCTTATTATTTATTTATTGGTGAATATATTGCTTTTAGAGCTTATTTAACTAAGAGTACAGAAACTGAAAATGAAATATATGCGAAAAGGCCTGACACTCTATTTATGCGTTCAATTAAGTTGTGACTGCACATAAATTACAACTATTATTGACATTTTATGACATTTATTGCATTTAATGATTTTTCATCTGAAAATTCATGAGCTTTAACAGTCACTTTGCTATCAATTTGACACATTTAACAATTCAATTAAAGCTCTCGAAGTTGAGTATTAAAATTATTTTTAGCTCTTTATCGACCCACCTATTTCTATAATCATAATAAGTGACATTTTGAGTCACGATTTTGGATATTTTTGTCACATTTACATATAACTGTATTTGTCTTTTGTGTGTTTATATAGATAAAAGCTTGACCCATTCACAGGGGACTTAAGTGAGGGGGCGGGGAAGGCTATTGGTCAAACAAAGGCGCATTGATTGGACTCCCAATTGATAGAACCAGGTAATAATAAAGTAAATGTTTTCTTTGTTGCATAGCTTGTGTTTGTTTTGTATATTGAGGACTTTGCGTGTGATTGTGTGTGTGAGAGAAAACTACTTTGGGCTCAGCCGGTGTCCTAATTAGGGGAGGCGGGGGGGCGTGTACGTGGGCGTGTTTCCTATGTGTGAGGATTATCGTAAATTAGGAGCTAAGTAGTTGAATAAGTTAATTTGAATTTAATTCTAAACGCAATGCAAATGCAGCTCAAACATTAAGCAAGTTAAAAATTAAAATGAAAATATTTTGTTAGATAAGGATAGTTGTTTTTTTTATTGTTGATACAATTTGTGGTAAGCATTTAGTATAGTAGATTAAATATGGAGTTGGAATAAATATTATTGTAATAATTATTTTTGATAGATTTTTGTTTGGTTTTTTGTTGTTGCTATTACCGTCGGCGGCTTTTTCAATATGTATGCGTATATCACAGTTGCCTAGATCTGAATTGAGTATTGATTATAAATAAATTCATTGTTGTCATTTTGTTAGTTTGGTTCGGTTTCATATTTGTGGTCGTTGTTGAATGTTGAATGAGAGAACATTAGGTTGATTAATGTGATTTATGGCCGAAAGACGAGAAAGAACAGAAAAATATCATTGATTTTTTTTTTTGTTTTTGTTTGGCAAGTGTTTTGTTTGGTGCTAAAATATTGAATATGACTTTTGGGTGCTTGTATTCTAATTTTGAGACATTTACAGCTAAGCATTCGGAAAATTGGAGTTGTTGTACTTTCTTGCTTTATATTTTATATTGATAAACTTTCCAATGTGCTTATAATACTCAATCCAAATTTCCGAATTGCAAAAAGCATTTTCCGCACTGTAGATCTGCATAATTTTTCCATTTATTGTTTCTTTTTTGATATTAGGGAAAATTTCCATTTCGATTAATACAATTTTTCAACAATAATTGTTTTTTGCTGGTTTTTATGTTCTTTAATGCCAATTGTGTGATCAAATCTCAGTGCCCATATGTACAAAGCGTAAAAGGTCGTAAAAGTCAACCGACATAAACCCAAATGCAAAAAAAAAAAAAAAATTATACAATGATAAATATAAATTTTGTAGTCAAGGGCACAAAACGACACAAAAATTCAACAGATAAACAAAAGCAATAAAAAAAATGTAAATATAAAAGGAAATAAATAATAACAAACAAAAATAAAATAAACACATTTATTAAGGCAAAGGCCAAGGTAAAAAAGCAACAACCAAATGCAAAACAATACTAGACATACACACATTTAAGGGTCAAGGGTTGAGGACCAGACGGACACAAACACATGGGGCACATACAAATAACACAAACAAACAAACACACACACTCACACGCGGACACATACATATATATACACACAGACAATGACAAAGCACTAAAGCCTAAACCTAAACACTAAGTCGAAGTTTAAGCGGCATTCAAGGGGTTCGAAAGGGGACTTTCTTTTTTATTTTCTTGGACGTGCAACTTTTGGTTGGACTTGTGGATTTGTGGTACTCACCAATGCTCGTGTCATATGCATGCAAATACTCCGAGGTCATGAACTGTGAGACCAGCGAACTTTTACCCACTGCGGGACCGCCTAGCATCAGAACTCTGAAAGGGATTATAATCAGTAGAGTGGAAAACTTCACAGTTTGTGGCTCTAAGACGTACCTGTACGGTCCATTGCCTGGATTGGAGGTGCTACTCTCACGACTGGAGGCCAGTGAGGTGCGTGCCGAGGTCGAGTTGGGCGCGGGCAACTGTTGTTGTTGCCCCTGTTGCGGCTGCTGCTGCTGTTGCTGTTGTTGTTGCTGAGTCAAGTGCTCTGTGCTTGAATTGGAGCTGGCAACGCTGTTGTTGGAGCGACTGCGTCGACTCTTCAGTGAATCACCGCGATTCACAACGCCTTTGCCGGTAATTGAAAAGTGGCGTAGTCTGTAATATTCCTCCTCAACGCCAGTATTTGGCATTGATGCCACACTGTAAATGGTTTGAAAGAAAAACAAAAACGCCAGTTGAAAAGAGGAGAAGGCATTTTTACCGCAATTTACATTTTGGTACATACCGAGATCTTTGCTGAGGCAGACACAGTTGATTTGGGCGGCCCGAGGCACGACTGCCAGGCATTTTCACTGACTGCGACCGGCTGTGATGCGGTGATCCATAGCTGTAATTGCCAAAGGAATTAGAAAAATGTTCAGTTTTTCGCAAGGAAATTAGTGGGTTCGCTGCAGTACAAAAAAAAAACCAGCTATTGACAGTTGCCTTGACGAGATTCCACCGAATTCTGCAGACTTCAACAGTTAATTGGAATAACGTATGCAAAACACACACGCAAACCTGCAGTTGACTGGTTTTGTGGCTTTGGCCTTATAACATTTCCACGTACACGTGTTAGCTGGAATTTCCCATATGCACAGCCAGTGCAGTTGCGATGCTAATGGTTTCTATCTAAAGTCGACCACAGGATTTCCTTTAGCAAACAGTGCATGTTGCCAGAAAGACAAATTTTGATTAGTTCCCCAAAGCTGTGTCCAATGAATTTCAAATATTCCGGCAAAACAGTCACCGTCTGTCCCACAACTTGGTCAACACATGATCATGGCTTACACTAATAGATTTTATTGGTAATGTATACATATTTAAATAGGCTAAAACTGATATATCATTGATTATCTGTATTATAAAATTTTGAACGGGATTTTAAAACATACACAGCCAATTAACTAAGAAATCTCTCGTATACGTGATATGTGAATTGAGCGCAATTCGAAAGAAATAAATTTCGAATCCGCTGCAATTCATCAACTGCAATTGAAGGTCGTAAATTATTTGTTGAATTTTATAGGTTTTCGTTCGTTGGTTTTTATAGCCATTCATTCGGACTAATGAAATCAACAGCTTTTTATGATTGTGACATTAAATGCACATTCGCTGAGACTTACCGCATTTCAAAGTCGCGCAGCTCCTCAATTGTTAGTGTATTGGTTACATCCAACAACTGACGCATGTTTTCATCGCGTTTGTGTTGCTGTTGTTGTTGCTGCTGTTGCTGTTGGGAGTAGGCGTGTCCCTGCACCTGCTGCTGATGATGATGATGATGATGCAGTGCGGCAACATGGGGCGGATGTGCCAGTTGCTGTGAGTGACGCTTGCGTGCATTTAGCTCCTTGCCCTGCTCCACACTGATGAAATCCCCTTCATTCTTGATGAGCAGCGTTTCCACAGTGTTGTCCATGCTCAGTGAGGGCTGTGTGCAGGCAAGAGAAATACTTGATTTAAGCCGATTCTTACAATTGAATGGACTCCTTTAGTCCGTTTCTCCTCCTCGCATTGGAATTATATTTCTTAGTATTTGGGCTTATATTCTGCAAATTTTATTCAGACCTTCGTCCACTTTTGTTTGACTGGCTCAAGGCTATGCCACAGTTGCGAAGTTGTACAATTGTGTACAATAACTTTTTCTTATCTACACCTTGAGGTGTGGCAGTTGCAACTGCCTCAAGGCATCGCGTGTTGCCTGCTGGCAAAAACTAAGTCAAGCTTTTTGCCAATTGGTGTCGAGGCAAAGCCCTTCGCAAACAACAACTAAGAAACAACCAACCGAAGGAAGTTGCTAAACAGGGTCAACGGTAGTCAATAACTGCTACCAAATTACTTGCTAATTAGCTCAACTTCTAATTAGCTCGACTTTTACCAAAAAAAAAAAAATAAGAAAATATATGTTAAGCTTAGCCAAATATTGTATATCAATACAACATTTTGTGTACTTCAACACATTGACAGTATTTTTGCCATTAGCAAGTATCTAAAATAGCGCCAAGTTACCGCTCACGATAAACTAACCTAACACATTTGTCTGGCTGTTTAAAGCACTCGTAAATTGGTGCGAATAAATAAGCGAATTGAATAAATTGCAATAAATTGAAAATGTTTCAACAGATTTAAGCAAACACCAAAAGTTTTGCAATAAATAACAGGTTGGTTTAATTCCACACCACATCGGTAAATACGGTGAATACTTGAGTATTTGTTCGACAAATGATGAAATTTGGGTTGCATGACAAAAAAATACTTTTTTGCTTGGCTAATTAATAATACACAAATATGTGCGAGTGTGTCCGTGTTGCATTTCCACCTATGACGAGTTGCCACAAATTGTTTGGCATATTAAAGTTGGTCCACCTACGCATAACAAATGCCTCAAGTGGAGGCACGTGAAACATCTCGGACAAATGGACACAGGGGAGCAATTTGAGGGAGATATCAAGCCGCTGTCCGCAAAGCCTTCATGAAGATAACAATTTTTACGATGACAACGCGTTGTATAAATAAACATATATTTATGTTCATGTGGCAAACAGAAATTCGAAGAAAATAAATACTGGACATGTCCAGGACCTGCAGATAGAGTTTACTGCGGGTATATTCAGTTTAGATAAAATTAAAGCCAGAGTATTTGACTACTTGAGCAGACTGTACAGAAATTGTATTGGACTTTTCCCTTTTTATTTTCAAAGTGTGTTTTTTCATTAATTTCGCATTGGCCAAAAGCCGAACCGTTTGCCGAGTGTGAGGAAAATTTATAGCAGTTTTTAAACAGACATATTAAAGAACAATCGTTGCCAATAAAGATGCGTAAAAAATCCACTAATGTTATAATATTTTTTATTTCACATAGTTGGACTACGTGCTGGTCAACAGGTCGTATGAAATTGTACTAATAGTGTGCCAGAAATCTCAAAAGAAAAACACGTTGTTTATAAAAGACAGCTGCAATTCAATAATGTTAATCTAAATGCAGTTTTTCCAGATACTAAACATAAATTGCGTTTTCAATGCAAAGGCCATAAAAATATAAGTTTGTTTTTGGTTTGCTTTGTTTGAAACGCTGCCAGCTGAAAGCAAAATATGCCGAATATGTGCAAAAATTTATAGCCGGTGCTGGCTGCGTCTGCCACACCTCACATCACACCTCAATGTGGCTGAGAGGATGCTTTAATATGTCGATGATTAAAAATACATTTAGATTGGGTTGAATGTGTATAAAAATAGGCTCACACTTTCTGGCATGGTCCATGGCATGCGAATCAATTGTTTTGATTTTTTCTCTATTTAATTACAACATTCATTTAAAATACAATAGAAGTTTTCTAACGATTATATTTGCTGGCTGTTTGCTATATAAACTAATTATTTTTTTATTCATTTTTTTTTTAATGGAATAAGAAAGCGTTTCATAAACAAAACAATTGGCGAAAAGTTTGTTTTGTTTTTTTGATATCAATTTCTTGTTCAATTTGAGTTAGACACAATTGCGAATAAAAGACGCAATGGTTTTTGCATTTGAGTTAAATTCATACTGTTCTTTAAGTCATTCATAGATTATTTTGTTTTCAAGCTGTATGATCAATATATTAAAGGAATTATTGCTTCCTTTATCCTTCTTGAATTGTTTTCGCATTTGCTGGCTATAATTTACATCAATTCAGCGCCCCATAAATGATAAACATATCAATAGACCAACATGGATTTTATTGAGCTATTTACAGCTTTTCTGCAGGGTCATTAACTGAATTGCTATGGGGATAAACCAAATTAATATTAGTTTGGCTCGCTTGTTACAATATTCTTCCCCACCCCGCTTCTCCCTCTCGTATGGTATTTGTTTTTTTTTTTTAATAGGAACACACTTTTTACATTTCTGTTGGCCTTTGAAGATTAATTCGCGGCACACACAAAACAAGACGATAAATTTTTAATTACGGATTTTCAGTTAAGAACTTATTTGATTTGTTTGCTTTTTTTTTTTTTTTGCTCAGTGGTTTATGACATATATTTTTTTTTGTATTGATTGTTGCTTGGGTGATGCTGTGCCAAGTGTTTCAGCTGGTGTGTTGTTCTCGTGCTGATCGTAAACATTTGAATGAGTCGATCGGGCAACGGTGCGAGTCTTTTATGAGCTGCCACAAGGCAGCAACAACAAAGCAGAGATATATGTGAATAAAGTCGGGAGACTTTTGCTGCGCGCGCAGCTAGAAGCGGAAATGAGGCACACACAAAGAGAGCCGTAGACACAACAAGAGAGATGTGTATATGTATGTGCATGAATAGATAGTGGGGGAGGTTGGGACCGGGAGCGGGAGCGGGAGCAGGTCACACTTACTTGCTGAACAACGATTGTGGCACGCGGCTGCTTGCAGACGGCCGCTGCCTCCAAGGGATTGGCTGTCACATTAATGGAACCCCCGCCACCCGACAATGAATCCTCCAGTTGCTGCGCCTGTTGCACCTTTGACTTGGATTTGCTTTTGAAGGAGCGTTTGCGTGTGCTGTCTGTGGGACTGAGTGCAGCGGATTGCTGAGATTCGCTGCCCGGACTATGCATATGCAACATGTGCAGATTCAGTGTGGAGTTCGAGCCATGTTTGGGTGGTATCTGCTCAAACTTGTTGGCAATATCCTCGAACTTATTCAGTTCGGCATAGGAGTGATCGCTGGGCGAGGACGATGATTTGGCCTGCGGATAGAAGGCATCGGATTGTGGCACATATTGCTGATTCTCTCGTATTGTTGTGTGTATAACGGAATCGGGTCGAATGCGCTTCGAATTCTTGCGGGACGGTGGATGATCCCGATCATGATTGAGCTGCTGCTGCTGCTGTTGCTGTTGCTCCTTCTGGGTAAGCCGCGAGTATTGCTGAAAGATATCGGTACTCATCCTGCGCTCATAGACGGAACAATTGTCCACCTCATCCGAATCGCTGCTGGTGCTTGCCGTCGCCGAGCTGGGAGCAAAGCACTCCCGCTGAATCCGCTCATAATCCAATGCCTCGCGATCAAATGGAAACATTGTGCCGGCAGCATTGTTTGCCTCACGCAAACATCGCTCGCTGCTGCCACTGGACGAGCTGGACGAATACTTGCGCTGCTGCTGGGCACACAACGTGGACGAGGGTGACAGCTGTTGTTGGGTTTGGCGCTGCTTCTGCTGGTTTTGGTTTTGGTTTTGGTTCTGGCAGCTGCCAAAGAAATTACCATCCTTCATTGTGGGCGGTGCCGAGTTGATTTTGGCTATGGCGCCCGTCGAGGCGGAGGGTGTGGTTCGTTTGCGTTCACGCTTGGGACTGGTGCGGCTGCTGGACGAGGGTGAGACGCTCGGCGAGATGCGATTACGTGTTGTTGTGGTGCCATTGGTATTCATCGCATCGCATCGCTCCTTGGCGCGCAATTTCTTGTTGCGATTAACAATCGCAATGCGCTCCTCCTGCGACGCCTCATCGTCGCTGCCAGCTGCAGTGCCCGCATAATGGGTGGAGCTGCTCGCACGGCGCCCCTGCTGCTGCTGCTGATGCTGCTTGTGTCCCTGCTGTGCATCCTCCTTGAAGGTGAAATGACTGCGCACCTTCTCGCTGCTGCGTGCCGACTTGGGTGATTGCGGCGGATCGAATGTGAAGTGCTCACGTCCACGCGTTGGCGGTGGTGCCGTGCTGGGCTGACGTGATGACGATAGCAACAATGGCGTTGTGGATGACGGCTCTCCCGTTAGGATGGACAGACAGGATTCCTGGCTCTGCTATGCAAACAAAGTGAACAACAAATACAATCAGCCTTCTGTTAAACTCACCTCGGTGCTGTCCTGCAGATTCATGTCGGGTCGCGTTGAATAACGTGAGCAGCTCGTTAGTTCCAATTCAGTGCCCCCTGCCTCATGCTCCGAATCGATTTGAATGGCCGTGAGCAATGGCTCCTCCAGCGAACTGAAAAGTGGCTCGCTTGGCCCAGAATTGTCGCCTGCAAAGAAAAGGTCAGAAGTAAGCCAAGTGTAAATCAGTTTGATTAGTTGATTAATTAAAATGGCAATCAATCAATCAATCAATGCAACCCCAACTGTCACCTACCTAAATCAAGGGAGTCGCACGTCTCTGAGGTATCCGTGTGCGTCACATTGGTAATGAGGGTGCAGGCCGAGTCTGTGGACGTGTTGATGGTCGTATCAGGTATCGATGCAGACGAAGTGCCCATTATAACCAGCTAAGCAACAGGATAAGCGTAAATAAAAAAAAATACCAATGGAATTAGATAACTAATTTAAATATGGATAAAAACCCTCTGCAAGGATACGCAAATGTCAAACTAAAAGTACATCATCAACTTTCAAATTAGCATATTTTAACAAGTTGAGTAAGTTCTTCAGTCTTAAATCCAGGTCATGCCTCTTACTCACCTTGGGCACTCCGGCCGCGCCCATGGGATGCATAGGTGTTGCACCACTCACAGAGTTGTGATAGGCACTGGAAACGGCATTCATGGGTAAACTGTTGAGTGGCGTGCTGACTGAGGTTGATGAATTGATCTTGTTCTTGATGCTGCGTCCACTCTTGAAGTACAATCGACGCAGAGCCGTTGCAGTTGAGGAGCCGGAAGTGCTGAAGCCATCGTTATCCGAGCCGCTGGAGTTGCTGCCGCCTGAAAGGATGCCCATCCCGTTTAATTGAGCCGCAGCACGTACCGCTGTTGGCGTTGATGGCTTCGATGTGGATCTGGACGTAGACGTGGACGTAGTAGTTGCTGTTGTTCTTTGTGTATTGGAAGTGTTCGCAGTGGTTGCGGGTGCAGTTGTTGTATTGGGCGTGGATCGGTTAGCGGGTCGCGTTGTGGACGCAGATCTATTGTTAGTGCGTGGCGAGGCATTGGAACTGGACGAGGATGTGGATTGCTTGACGCAGCTTGCAGCTTGTGTTGGGGATGTCTTCTCGCTGGAGTGTTGGCCCAGCGCAAGTGCCATCATCGCCGCAGATCTTGTGCTCATATAGCAGGTGGGTAGCGGCTTAGACTTGCTGTTGTTGTTGTTGCTGCTGTGTTGGTGGTGGCTAGTGGTGCTATTGCCCTGTGCTGCATGTGAAAGGGAAACGGTCATGGCTACAGTGAAAAATGTGAAGAAAAAGTGAAATAGATTTTAATTAAAGCAATTGCAAATTAATTGACAATAATAGCTTAGAATTATACTAAGGCCTCTATGAAATGCAGGTAAAGCAAAAATTCCAAGTGCAAGTAAAATATCGACTCTTAAATGAATAAAAAGCTTGTTTTTGACTCTAAATTGTTTTATTTACTATTGCATTGGATAATTGTGGGTTGTGTTCATTCTCCGGCGATTTACCCATTTGATAAGCTAAAGTTATAGGACAATCGGGTTGGGCAAATCATGCCTTATAAATCAACCTACAAAAAATCAATAGATTGTAGCGTGACAGGGACCTTAATCACTCACACACACTCACACACACTAAGTGACTCATAAGCTGTCGGGAATTGGTTTGAGGACGTTATTTTATTCGCCGGGTACTTTACCCAAACGCGCACGGAATCACCGCCTCGCTGAATTCGGTTCTGGCTGTGCAAAATGGCACGTAAACAGAGCTGTGATTCCGTGGAAAGCAGAGCAATAATATACGAGAGATAGAGAGAGCATTGAGATAGATAATAATAGTATCGTCTAAATAAATTCCACAAGTAATTGAGTGGCTGATGCGTATAACGTATTTCGGAATACTACTGGAACACTCGAATGTTGTTGTTTACCTGTGATTGCCCGTTTATTGCGAATGCTTCCAAATATCAATGGAAAAATAGCTCAAGATATCAACAGACATAACTAGACGTACACGGAATAGCAAATGCCACTAGCTCAGCGCCTAACCGGATAAGAGGAGTCAAAAGACTTTGACCCAAAAACAGAATTCAAAACATGTCGATTTGTTTCATATGTCGCTGTGCCCCGTTGCGAAAATGCATTACGAGGAAACTGTTGTTGTTGCAGCATGTTTCCATGTTTCCAGCTTTATTTACACAAATGTCACTGAAAGTGTGTCAACTATTTTGCCGCGGGTGTGGGGAATGCCAAAACAAGTGCGGGGTGCACTACTGGGAATGAAACATAAACATAGGGAGTACACACACTAGTTGTGTGGAAAATGTCTGGTAGTAAAATTGAATAAATACTAAATACTAAAGCATTACCTTGACCACGACTCCGGGAGGTTGGTGAGGGGCCCGTTTTAGTTGTTGGTTCACCTGCTCCTGCTCCTGCTCCTACTCCTGCGGCCGAGGGCGCAGCTGTTATAGGCGTTGTTGTAGGCGTGTCATTTGGCGCTGCACTGCTCTCGCGAAAGATGGGTGAGCCCGGTACATATCGCTCAGGCTGTAAATATAAAATGGCATCGAGTACAAAATCTCATTAATTATAGTTCACAAATAAGTGCAATTTTCTATAACAGAAAAGATAAAGCTGATTGTAAGATATGTGTCAAAACTATAGTATCATTTTGCCGGTTCTTCTCCAGTTCCAGAGCTAAATAAATAGAGATTTTATCAGCAGGCTCGATTCGATAAGGTATGACGACCTCCCAGACAAAATTACAATCGAGTCCATTAGTATCAAAGGCAAACAGCACTAGGACAACAACCCCTTCACAGCTCGAATGACAGCTTCAGTCGTTTGCCAGAACCGGAGACGATACCATTACCAACCGTCAACACCGCAAAACCTCAATTCAATTCAACAAGTGGTGCAGCAGATAACTTGAGAGATGCTAAGAGCCCCACTGCTTTTGGCATTTTATGTCACTTTCTTAGGGACAGCCGCTCAAACAAACGGTTTGTGTTCTTATTTGTTTAATATTGATGTGTCATAAATGTTTCACACAAGTATCTATGCATATTATTATCGAGTTCAGGAATATTCAATTTCCACTTAACTAAATTAGCTGGTTTTATTTCGAAACTTGTCTAGTCAGTGTTCAAAATTTATGACAGCCAGCAAAAAAATCAGGTAGACTATGAAACGTTTTTTTATTGTATTTTTTCTTGGCAAGCTCTTAGGCTAATTTCACATGAGACCTCCTCGCGATTCTAAGAACTTTGCTGTGAGTATTTATTTCTAATAAATACTATATATATATATATATAGCATATATGCGTAGTTTGGTCGAAAAGCCATTTAGTCTGTAATAATCGATCTCTCAACTCAGCTGTTGATGCCACTCCAGCGACCAAACACAACATATATAAATATATATATCATATCTCAAAGATTTGACGGCATAACGTCATTTTTTTAGACCTCGCGCCACCGTTAGACAAGATCTACAGATAATTGGTATAATTAGCGTAATAAAATTGATAGCATGAGAATTTCCTAAAAGTTGGCTTGCAATAGATTTCAGAATAAATGGATTGATTATGTTATGTGGAGATTATTCGAATGTAAATCACTGTGTGCAGTGTTCATTTTGATTTATATTTATGATTTAGATTTTCGTCCGAATGAATGACGAGTATTTAGTGACTGATTCGCGAATACGGCGAACGGAAACGTGCTGGTGCCAATGTATTTTTCTTAAGCAGAATCGCAGTGCATAAGTTATAAAAATAATCTTGAATTTTGCGAGAATTTTAAAACGAAATTGTGACTCTGTAAAAGTCATATTGAAAGAGAACAGTTCATCATTTTGATTGTAGCCTTTGGGGGTGGAGGTACAAGGAGACAGACCCTGATGGAGGCAACTGCCTCAGCTGTGTGGCAGCTGTTAGACAATCGGTTGTTGTAAATATACAGGGTCATTTGGGGTCTGGGACCGAGCCGAGAGATCTTTTGGCCTATACCTCTCAATGATGCACAAGAATGGGGTCTTATCACTTTTAAACGAATCATGTAATAATCCATGTTATTATAATCATAGTAATAAAGTTAATTATTATATATTTTTGTTATAAAGATCTGTTTAGAAGTCTATCAACTAACAAAACGCACATATTTGCAAGGGTATTTAAAATTCTGCAATTCATTTGACAAGTTGACATTTTTCCCCCCTTTTCTAATTTTTTACAAATTTTTTTTTTTTTTTTTTTTTGGTTGAAACCCCAAGTCTCGTGTCATGAAATAAGCTTTTTAGAAATTGTGGCCATTGGCTGTGCCTGTTGCTATTCTTGTTACACATTGTTGTTGTTGTTGTTGCTGTTGTCTATTGACGTCATTGTTATTACACAAAACGCATATAGAGTATACATAGATAGATACATGTCGAGGACGCTGTCGTGCCACTTGGCAAATAGACAGAAAGTCTGTTGCCAAAATTCTCACTTTAATGCAATTAATTTGAATAAAAACAACAAAAACAACTGATTTCTGTGTTTTTATAGATTTTCACTAGTGTTTGTTGCTTTCGTTGTGTTGTGTTGCTTTCGCTATAAATAAAATCTAAGAAAAGCACAATATCATCATCATCATCATCATCATCATGATTGTTGTCATCATCAGATTTATCAGCTTCATAATGAAATGTATCAGCACCCAACGAAAGCGAAAGGCAACGTCATGACCTCGTTCAATATTTTTTGAGATGTGTACGAGTATTTTCGTGTTGTGTATATGTATGTATATCTATGTATGTATGTACTATATGTATATAGTTTATAGTTTTATTTATGGATTTTATTTTGGACTTGCAGCGCTCGAATGCTACGCTTGCAGCTACTTGCTTGGCCAGAGTGATGCCACCTGCCTGACAAATGCCAGCGCTGTGCGTGCCCTCAACTGCACCAAAAAGTATTGCCTCACTATGCGGCAAGAAGAGATTGTGAGTATTCTACAAAGTAGCAGCCATGTAGCCACCCATTAGCCGCTATTTCCTGGAGAATTGGATTGGCTCAGATCAGCTTAACTAAACGAGCCGCAGCTGGCTGACTGTCCTGCAACAAAGTGGAAACTGCAGACGAGTCATAGTTTTAACGTTCTTGTGCAGCACCACTGGGTTTGGTGGAGCAACTTTGTGGCTAAATGTAGTAAGAACGAAAGTTTTCGCTCAGTAAATTAGTGCGACTCACGTTTACAGTTAAACTATTAAACTAAGCTCTTGATTTCACACACACACACACACACATGCATGCAAAGAAAGTAATTGAATAGACGATGAGCATTGGGCACATGTGGCGTATGAGTTATATGTAAGTGGCAAATAGCCCCTTCCTTCTGAGCCCCATTGTAAATTATATTTATGTGCATTTGTCTGTCTGCAAGTTGCCCATATTTTAGGTGACTCAAAGGATAAGAAAATAGTTGAGTAAAAAATGAAAGAGCATTTAATAAAATCACTACTTAGTACAGTCAGAAAATGAGCTTTTAGTTTTAATATAGCTTAAACAGTTATAATCTATATATTTAGCAGTGTTTTTGGAAAACTTCAGATTTGCATAAGTAGTGCAAAAATTACATACGTCTTTTAACAGAGAATTTAGTGGCTGGCCAAAGTCTTTATATTTTTTTTTGGTAATTTTTGAATAGCAAATTTATGCACTCATTTCCATGGAAAATGGGCAGACTCAGCTTGAAGCTGCTGCACGAATTGGCATTCAAATGGTTAAGTCGAGTACCCGAAATTTAAGCATTTCACGCTGATGAATTGTTTGCATAGCTGTGAAAATCACGTACATTTCTAGAGATGGGTTGGTTGGTTGCCCTCAGAACTCTATCGATTGTGTTTTTGCAGAAATGTAAAATAGAAAAGACAATTGGGGTTTTTGTTGACGTTGGAGCTTTTGTGCTTTAATTTCAAAAGCCGCAGCCACATCAAATTAAACGCAAATTTCCTCGAAAAAGTGGAGTGCATAAAAAGTCCATTACCATAATTTAATGGAAAGTCAGAAAGGCGTATAAAAGCCACAAAAGCCGCTGCTCCAAGCACAGCTACACCCACACATACACACACGCTCACACTCACTCTCACATACACATACATATCATTCCCCCCAAAATGTTAGCACCCTTTGCCCGCAATCTGCTCTCGTCACCCAAACTCCCATCGTTTTGCCCTTTTTTTTTTTTGAAACGAGTTGGATAAACATTTGCTGGCGCTTCATTAGTCGGCAAGCCTTGAACTCTTTGTTATTGAATTTGCCGGATCAAAGGAGCCTTGAGCCGGCACAGAATGAACTAAAGGTTACTTATACGCCTCCACAAAGAGGGGCACAAGCAACAGCATCTGCTGTCTTTCAGAGTAAATGTGCTATTGATGCTCTGTCGTAATGCAATTAAAACTTTATTTGCACTTGGACTGTCTTGGACTGATGAGCACAACTAAACGATGTGATGTGATATAAAAGGAACTCATCATGTTAACAACAACACTGTAATTGTATGTGGGCCATAAAAATTGAATTATAATCTGACATAGAGATATTCCACAGATTTTATGGACTCACATTGCTTACTATTGGACAAATGAATCAGGCATATTTAAACTTGCAGCTTAAGCTTACTTTTAAAATTTAAATCTTATGAAAAAATATTGTTCTTAATATTGCTCCCAAAAAATGTTTGCAACTATTTCTTATGCTTCTTCTTCTTATCATATTTTTCCTTATGTCGCCGGCAGCATAATGGGAACAAAGTCATTTCGTTTCTACGTGACTGCCATGATAAGCCGGTTGTGAGTATTGGATATTGAGTGTGGGGTATCAACAGCTAGCCCGATTGAGCCTGTGGCAAAAATTAAATGTACACACTTTGCAGATACTGAACGGAATTAGGACGGACGATTCTTCTCGCTTCTACTATCGCTCCTGCCAGCAAAATCTGTGCAACGGACACAACGGACGCGTCTACAACTCGAGTGGTGGCGGTGGAGCGGCTGGAACACTGGGTGGCAATCACAATGCCATTATACCTGGGAAAAATGGTTGCTTAGGAGCAAGACCAGACATCGTTTGGCTGGGATTGTTTGTTGCTGCTGCTGCTGCTTGTTAACTGTAATTAGCATAAAATGGATGCTATGAAAAATGTCTTAAGGACAAGGCAGATTATAATCCTAATGTCTACCAGAGATGAAAATAAAATGCCAACAGCAGCCAATTAAAACACATTTAGGAGCTGTCTGCATAATTGAGATGTTGTCAGGGGACCGGCAGTGGCTGATGCGACGTGTAAGGAGAGAGCACGCTGTCCATTTTGCATTGTAATCATTTGACAACTTATGAGGTCATTGGGGTTCAGCCTCCAAGCTAAACTTCCGTTAGCGCCCACATGTTGACCGCAATACTGGGAAAGGGGCCTTCAATTGCCAGCTCATTAAAATAAAATTAAATACGCGTTAAAAGCAAACATAAATTCCAGCAAAACAGCCAACATTTCTTGTCTCCGGCTGCCGTCTAATGATTTGACGACATTTTTATGTAAATATCTGGCAAGTGAAAAAAAATCAACAAAAAAAAACCCCCAACTAACCTGAAAGATGTCAAGTGCAAAAGTGTCATGAATAACACAAAAACACTGGCAAAAAAAAGTATATAAAAATCAACACAGCACAGTTGGATGTAGTAAATGTATCCTAATTGCTTGCCTTCCTCAAACCCACAGTTGATTAGGATACAAACTTGAGACTCGTTTGTTGTTCGTGTTTGCTTATGTTGTTGGACCAAGCAGGAAAACTTCAGACTTCGGAGTGCAAAGACTGTAGTCGAAGGACCACTTAGCTAAGCAAATACGTTGTGCCACTACACTATGATAAAATACAGTACAGGAAGTGTAGTATCCTATGCTTCATTAAGTTCCTTAACAACAGTTAAAGCTTTAAGGGATTAAAGGTTGGGATTTTCTATTATAATTCTGGAATGATATTCTGAAAATTCACACACTACAACAAATTTATTAAAAACTTGGCTTATAGCAGGCTGAATCACAGCCTGAATTATGGATATTGTAAGCAAATCAAAACTTGGGAGCAAAGCGCTTGCATGTCGGTGATTGTATTTGCGTGAGTGAGTGGAAAGTTGACTTAACGCATTAAAGTTGCCATTAGTAACAACAAAAAGAGCAACATTGTGGCATGCTTGTCAGTTGCCGTCATTGCCGTCGTTGCTGACATTTGATGTTGCTTTGCTGTTGGCTGTTGGCTGTTGGCTGTTGGCTTTTTGCTTTACGTGTGCTTGCTCCCTTGACATGCTTTGGGAACACACGAAAAATGTTTGCATGGCAAACAAATCGCTGTCACCCTACCGCTCCCACCCCCTCATGTCATTCGCGTAAATGGTGACATGGAAAAAACAAAAAATAGCAAAACAAAAACAACAGAAAATCTCGCGACACGTCTCCTTCTTGATTTTGATTTTTGATTTTGGTTTGGGTCAGACAGCAATTGCCATTTGCAATTGAAAATTCCTAGCAATATGAAACAGGCTGCCAGCGACAAGTAACTTTTCCGAATTTCCAATCAACCAACTGACTAGATTCGGATATTTAATAGTTTTAAACTATAGATACTTGGTTTTCTGGTCAACAAAAAATGTTGTATAATTAAATAGTCCGTTATATGAACTTTTTCAACCTACTTACACGATAATAACAATAGCTTAATCAATCACTCTGTAATTAACAGTTCACATTCTGTAATTAACAGTTTGACACACAAGAAAAAATTTGACTTTTTTTCTTTTATTTAATTTCTGTTTTTGTGGCCTCATTTAACTACACCTCAATAATTATAGACTATAAGGGCACACACGCAAAGAGTCGACATTAATTAATATTAATTGGCAGATTTTCAGGCAAGCAACATAAAGAGACAAGTGCCTGAGAAAATTCAATTTAATTGCATTGAGGAAGCAATTTGCGTTTAACAAATATTTGCTTGATCCCAATCCAAGGAAGGGAAGCCACCACCACTCACGCCCGAGAATGTTCTGCTGCAATTTGCGATGTAAATACGAATATGGTGCACCTGACAGTTGCCGCGGCATTCAACAAGAGAACATGAGGACACGAAAGTGAGTCAATATCCAGAATACGGTTTAAATATGTAGTGCACGACATTGATATACCTCCACTTTACACAAATAAAAATAATTTATAAATAATTTATTGAACCGAGCAGAGGCACTTCTTCGCAAGTCTGATTAAAAACTTTAACGAACTCAAAAGTGGCTGATAACTGAATTACTTAATTATTTTTCATATATTTTCCGTGTGTTTTTTTTCCACTGTAACCACCTTCGCAGACGAACAACCAGTGGAATCTGAGACTGTGGAGATGAACGCAAATGGACCTCACACTCCAAAGGTTTGATTTCCCTACCAGGCCGGACTCAGATTCGAAAGTGATTGCAACTGGAAAACTTATTTCTTTGGAGGAACCACCCTTTTTAATTAATGGGTACATCTGCTGTTGCTTAAGGAATGGAATTCAGAGATAATATATTGTATAGTAAGAGCATTTTCCCTTTCAATAACAATGAAACCTGAACAGGAAAGAAAAATATACCCATTTGCACCTTTCGATCAGCATATTTAGTAAAATATACAATAAAGTGGGCCAACGATTATATCACGTTTTTTTTACATTTTATTTATTATTTTATTTATTATTTTTATTTTTGCGCCGCCCAGCCCTCTTTAAAGAAGAAGGCGTGAGTCTGCGGCAAGTCAGAAGTGACTTTCGCTGTCTGCTTGAAAGGTGTGTGTATTTGTGTGCCACATTATAAATTTACTTCATTTATCTTTCGTTACAGCGGCCACACAGATATTAATGGCAACGACCGACAGTTTTACATGCCACGATATTTCAGAGCAACGGGGAAAGGGGTAACGAGTCGTCTTCAATTACTGCGTCTACGTTATTTCCAATAACAAACATTTTGTTGTCGCTGCGTGCACTAAACTTATCCATTGACGACCGCAATTTGTGATCCTGCGGCGTGGCATGAGCAAACAGACAGACAGACAGACAGAGAATAAATAGTTGGCTCCGTTTAATGCTCAATTGGCATTACAATGGCTGCCACCGCAATGAAATTGGCTGCTTGCAGTGCATTGAACCTGCCTGTTCAGCACTGAATGGACATTCCTCAATGACTCAGTTTCCGACTCTCTGCCTCCCCTTTTGTGGCTGTGTCCCTTGTGGGTGTTGGGACACAAAGCGTCCATTCTACCGGAAACTTTGCAACCATTTTGTAAGGTTCCTTGTCGGGAAATCCTCTGGAATTTTCCTACCTCCTTGAGCTACTCATACTATATGAAGTTATAGTCATTATTATTGCACACACCTTGTCTGCCCTGGCCACATTCATGTCTCTTACGATTCCCCCTTCTGATCCACCCGAGACAAAAATAAATGCAATTCATTCCTTTGCCCATTTGCCAAAAATAAAAAAGAACAAGTCAAGTAAAGAAGAAAAATTGCTCGCGAATTGCACAATCGCGATGCATGTGTTATTAATTTAAGGAAAAAAAAAAAAAAAATACATAATACGAATAAGAATGAACCATATTAAAAAAAAAAAATTAAAAATCGAGCATTTCAGCAAAAAAAAAAACAACAACCGGAGATAAAGAAGGCGGAACATTCGACTAAAAGTCGCGTGATTTATGCCATTTTCACAGCCAACGTAGAGTAGACAGTTCGGGTGGGTGTGGGCTGTGTGTGCACCCAGGAGGCACGTCTGTTACTTTGGTTAAATTCAAGAAAGTTCAAAGAGAAGCCATACATAAAAACATTTTTTAAAAATACAATTTAAATTATTCTAAAATAATTATAATGATCAGTTCCCAGTAATTAATCATATTAAAATATAAATGTTATTTGACACTCTCCAGTACACAGATATAAATAAAAATAATAAATCAACCTCGAAACTATTACGCTGAAGTCTGAAGGATAAGTTTAAATTAATTGCTTTGTCTATTTATAAGAATTTCTTTTGGCCTTTGTAAAATAATTAGACAGCTCACGTTTTGTAATGACAAAAACTCAGTGAAAAGTATTCAATATTTTTTTTGGTTTTACAATTTTTTGCTCGCCTGGTCAGCTTCCATTGGTTACACAAGATGCATCACTTTTTTTTTTGGCGAGTGTATTAATTATTGATGGATGCTTTGGCCTATATTTGTGGAACAAAATCAAAGTAGAAACGACAACGTCACTTCAGATGTTTGCCGCCTAAATTAAGCGTAAAATTTTGTATGACAAACGGGCAGTGCGCCAGCATACATTAAATCTTACGAAAGATCTCCTCCTCCTCCTACTCCTCCTTCAACCCCTTCAGATTTGTGCACACCTTTGGCAGTCGCAGAGTCGCCGGCAGAGAGCAGGAAAGGGGCCCATAACGAATCTCATGAAATGGGTGAGCCACTGCGAGAATTTGGCAAGTTGCTGTGAGTTAATGACGTCAAACCTAATAAGAATGAACAGCTATATTTTCCATGCCGAAGATTACACACTCTTGCAGACCGAAGTCCAACTGGTCACAATTCAATTATATTTAGAACTGATGGATTGGGCCCGTGGATTGTGATTAAAGTACACGTGACTACATTTTTTATCCGAAAATTACAACGCCTACTTCATGGGTATAAGAAATAGGAAGTGGTGTGAACCTCATTGAGTAGACTGCGGTATTTTCTTGCTTTATTTTAGTCAACTGGTCACGAATCCACCCCAACCCCAGACGCAGACGGCCAGGCAAAGAAGATACAGTCCGTTGGTCTTGGCACATCCAGGAAATCCCAATGATTCATTTGACAAACCGACAAGCCTCAATGTTTGTGGGATTTGTTCGGCTCGCCCATAGGGATGGGCTATGTAAACAAAAGTCACTCAAGTTTCATGAGCTTTACACAATTTATGATGTTCCAAAAAATTGAAAGAGTGACAATGGACATCCGTAAAAATGCCTGGAATGCCGCAATGCCGTTGAAAATTAGCATGTGATTATTTAGCGACACATGTCATCAGTTGCTATGTGTATATCAAGTGATCCGGCAATATGAGAAGAGGTGAAACCGATCTCTAGGGAAACCGATCTCTCATATAGGATACTATATGAGACTTCAAACTTATATTGCGGATATGAGTTTGAATTTAATGCATTAATTGCCAACAAAGATGCCAATGAATTGTTATATACCTGTGTATTTGTATGTGTATTATATATATGTGTATTTGTATATATACACACAATTATTTCTATATGTATGCATGCGTAGTACTTATTTATATGATGTTGACAATCAATTAATTTCAGATATGCCCACAACAAAAGCCAGTATCGGTCTGTGAGAATTGTTTTTAATGTAAATTGCATAAAAATAAATAAGAATGCGATATATTTAAAAACCGTTTAAGGCAGCGCGAGTCATTTCAGTTTGAATTTCAATTATGCCATAAGTTTACTATCCATCTGAGTGGCGCCACAGTCTCCGCCTCTCTCTCACTCTCTCTCACTCTTCATCTGTTTTTGCCGCCAGTGACGTCGGCATTGTACAGACGCATGTCTTCCATGTCCTATGAATGCCAATTCATGAATCCCATTTACATATATATATATATATATATATATATATATATGCTTAGCATCTTCATTCTCAGTTGCTCAGTGAAGCAATGCATAGTGCAGAGTTCATTGACATAGCTATAAATTTGTTGTCGCCACAAAAATAGTTTTACAGTTTTTCTCACTTTCCACTAGCGCTATTTATTCCATTGGATTGCACAATTTGTTAGATTTCTATTCATTCGTTTCATTATTATAATACATATAATTTTGAGAGAATCAAAATAATAAATTTGAACTAAAAGAGTTATGTACAATAATCAAATATTTATTTTAGAACGGTCCTGGCTATGAGTGGGAATTCGAAGTCAAATTCTTATCATTAGATTTAACATTAAATTTTAATAACAACAGAAATTGAAAGCTTTTGTGTGTGAAAATATAGTACTCTGCTGGGGGCTAGTAGTGTCTGTTGTGGTCTGGTTAATTAAAATCTGTGCACAATTGTGGCAACTACAATGGCAACGAGCAAACCCATGTGACACACCGCTTCCCAACTAAACTGAAATGACAAACCAAAACCTATTGTCAACTCATTGAATAGACTGTCAACAAATTTGTATTTGTTCAAGAATATATAGATACCGTTTTTATGAACATGTGTGTGTTTCGCTACAAAAGGAGGTTATCCAATTTGTTCGAGAAAAATGAAAAACATTGTTTTTTTACGAATTAATTTCCGTATTTCACTGGCGAAAGCTTCGCAAGCACCGCAACCCCGTCTCCAGAAACCCAAAAAACAGATTGAAAAATGCATGCAACGCATGTTGTAAACAATATTTTTTGACTCTTAAAACTGAGTCAATGCAATGCGTGGGAGTGGCTGCAACTTAAAAATGCAAATGCAGATGCAACAGCATTTTAATGAACAGCAGCACAACTAAAAATACACTTTTCATAATTACATATATTCTATGCTGCTGGCAAACGAAAATGAAAATTATAATTGTTGGCAAAAATAAATGGATTTTGACTGGTCAGTTTTTGCGTGGGCCAATGTCCAAACACTGCAAAAAGTCAATGCGCTCATTAGTCGGACAAAAATGCCATATATCAACGGCATTAGAAATGTGTCAACTTCTCGCTTAGATCACAATTGCAGTGCATGCGAAAACAATTGCGACAATTGTCAACAAAATTTACATATTTAGTGGAAGTTCACGGGCGTCTAACCTAATAGTTAAGCGAACAACTTGAAGGATTTGTTGTATTGAACTGTCTCTGGCTAATTGACGTCTGTATATTTTCACTTGTCACGGAAGTACAATCATCTTAACCTGTGGGAGGCCCTGTTCTCGCCAGCCGCCCATGAATTTTGCCAATTGAAGCAATTTGTCAATTTTGGCAACCAAACTGATGACTTTGCCATGGGCAAGGACATTTTGCGGCCGAGTCTAATAATCCCTGAATAACTACATAAATATGTACATACATACGTATACGGTTTGCAACTTTGTGGAAAGTTGCTGGTCTAGAACAGTTTCTAACACAGTTTTCGATAACTATCCGATATAATAAATACATTATGCAAAATAAAGTAAAGTAAATTGCTACCCAGAACACAATTTCAATTGACTTATCCCTGAGCTGCTTTGTTGCCAGGGAAAGAGCAAATACAATTTTCTGTGCATTGGTTTTCTTTTACATCTTAAGCCCTGCTGCCAATATAATTAAATTGGCAACTCTGCGCTGCTCCGCGCCAAGCTTCTTCTTACTGACTGCCAGGGTCGTTTGCCAAAGCTGACTAAAGTGACTTTTACAGCAAAATTTACAATATTAGTGGAATATCTTATTTATACATTATTTATATTAATTTATTTACATTTAGCTAGCAACTATAATTTAAAATTATGCCTAAGAGTATGCAATGGAATTGTATTGAGTAAATACTCAATCTGTTGGAGATATAAGCGCGTTTTCCAACACTTTCGCAATTAGTAGGCGACGGCGAGCTAAAAAAAAGGTGGCCAAAGTTTTTTTCGATCAGTTTTTGGAATTGACAAATAAGATAACAATAAACTCCATTTCGCTGAGTGGTGGTATCAGGCAGTCACTTTTCGCATCCGCACCAGCCGAAACCCAAGCTTGCTACGAGCGGATTCTTGGTGACATCTTCAATGCGAGGTCTTTTTGGCACGCTCCCGTTGGACAATAGCATTAATTGTTTTTTAATTCACCGAAATCTATGAAATATACCTCAAATAACAAAGTCTGTACATATGTATTTTTATTTTATTTTACCGCAACGGGCGCATGCATGGTTTTAAAATGTAACTCCAGACTTTAAGGCCATAAGGGATTATCAATTATTTGGATATAACAAATTCATTATTTTCAGAGCTGCTAGCTGTCTGAATCTCTGCAGCTGTTTTTTTTTTTTTGCAATTATGCTCATGATAATACAAATAAAACAGTTTTGACAGAAACATAAATTCTCGTTCTATGATTTTAATTTTTCAATTCCAAATAAAGCTTGCTAAAATTTGCCAAAAATGTTTATTATATGACAGTATATTTCCAAAAAAAATCTGTTTCTTTAAGTATAATAAAACGCAGTTGGCAGCAAAATCAGTAATATGAAATATGAAATCCAATTTAGTATAGTAAAAGCGAGTGTTAATTTTGGAGCACTGAAGCAATGATGATGAGAAATTACACTAATGACAAGTGCATGTGCGTTTTCCAACACTTTTTTTTTTATTTTGGCACAGGTGCATTGTAGAAAAGTAGGCGACTGGCACCAGAATATAATTACGAGCAGCCCAAATGGGCAGCAAGTCATTCTTTCACAAATTGTCGCAGTGAGCAGAGCTCTTGGAATTAGAAAATAAAAAAAAAGTTAAAATTAAATTCCTCTCTCAGATTCGTTGTGTCGAGCAATCGTTGGTTTTTCGCGTTCATCTCCGTTTCCAAAGCAGCGTAACTGTAATTTTTAGTCACAAGAATACACCGAAAAAAAAAACAGAAATGGTTCCAGTTACTAAGTTGCACACCAAGGAGGTGCAGTGCCAGCTCGATACAAGCGATGAGACCAAAGAGCAGATGAAGCCCGTGCTCACCCCGAAGAGCGGACGCGTTGGTATCTTCAATGCCGAGGACTTTTTGTCGCGTGCCCAGATGAATGTCAAGATCAACCACATTCTGCGTTCGCCCACTAAGGTTCCAAATGGAGTGCGCCAGCGCTCCGTGTACACCAACAACATCCCATCACCGGTAAGTTCTATAAAAAATAAACATGTCTCATGACAATGCACTTTCCATCTGTCAGTTCCGTTTGTGTGTGTGTTTTTCGTTCCTTCCGAACAAAATAAAGAAATAATTTTAATACATTATTTTAAGATTATGAAATGCACATAATGTTTAATAAAAATTGCAGCAGTCTTCGATGAGTTTGTCGGGTGCGGTTGCATCGTTATCAGCGCGGATGAGCAGCGTATCGCTGAATAGCGGCAGTGCCAGTGTGGGCACCAACACTTCCGTGCTGGCCAAGGAGCGTTCTAGCCAGACCAATGTCAGCGGATCATCTGCCTCATATAGGCCCGTAAGCATGAGTATGCATCACTCGCAGCCACAGCTGAACATCTCTTCCGATTTGGAGCCCATGGCTCATGCTACCAAATCGTTGACTGCTCGTTATCCTAGCACATTTGGGTATGAAAATAACGGCGCTTACTGTCCATCGGTATGTAGAATCTTACTGCTTTCATGCTGCTGGCTAAATATAATCCATCTATTAGCCACAAGCACCACCGTCGCACCAGCGTCCGCATCCCCCGATGCACTATACACAGCAGTACCCGTCGCCGATGCCACCACCACCACATGCCTTGGGTCGTGTCAGCGCTCGCACCATTGATTTTGAGAACGGTCCACAGCCACCAATGCCAAGCTGTCCAGGCTCTGGACCCATTGCCATGTCCAATGGCACCATTCAGGTGCGCCTTCGCGAAGGAGTACGGTGCGTACATTTACAATTTACAATTTACAATTTTAATCAGTTATCAGTATTGAGTAATATTTCTGTTTCCCCTTCTTCCCTTAGAATTGATATGACCCTGGACAAGGCAGTGCGTGTGTTGAATCAGCGCAGCATGGTGGCCGTCTCGTTGTCCCGCAATGGGACTAACTCGGCTCTAATCCACCCTAATGGACGCATTCTGCAGAACGGCTCAAAGGTTGAGATTGTCACCTATGATGGCATGAAGTCTAACAATTTTGTGTAAGTAAAGATCCGTTAAATCAAAGTTTTTTCTGTGAAGTTTTTTGAAGTTATAGTTACCAAATTCTTATTGCAGGCGCTACGCAAAAATGTGGTACAAGGGTGTGAGTTTCACTAGCGAGTCTTGCGCTTTAATTTATCTAGTGGACTCCGCTGGAACACGCACCACCACCGACAATTTCACTGACCTGACCAAGGACTACACTCTGGCAGTGTTTTATGAGTACGATGATGAATTTTGTTTGCTACTCTATAAATTATAAATGCATTTCTAACAGCGATTCACGCCACGGTCCATCTTTTGTGCCGGATGCACAGGCGATAATTGCCAAATCATCGTACAGTTGCGCGGAGGATGGCACCGAGATGTACGATATCAATGGCTTTCGCATTATTCAGGCAGCCGATGGCTTGGTGAAGGTTACTCGTCAGCACAACAAGGGCCTCATTCGCACCAGCCCTGGTAACGGATCAGTCACTCTAACCACGCTCGGCATACACTGCACCGGCTCTTTGGGCAAGTCTTCACATCTGTTTTTGCGGTAGGCACAAAAAGTACCCAATGCAGAGGATACTCTCTAATTTGTTTATTGTTTATTATTTCCACTTTTGCAGTCGCAACGAGAAACGCATGCACTTCGATGGTTCCAGTTTCATAGTGCGTAATGCCGGACACTCGGCAGGCTTTAACGAGAACAACCTGCTGATTGTCTACTAACTCGGATCTCGGATCTGTCTCAAGCACATCCGCACATCTGCACATCCACAAAACACACACAAAAAGATAAAATTTGCCGTTGCGTTGCCAAGGTATGGGGAGGGATTATAACTATAAAAAAAAACCACAGAAAAAACATGAAACTGAAAAAAGGACTCGCAAACAAGCGCGAGAAACGATAAGGACATCCTGAATATCCTATTCATTTGATTAGTTAGGACATCTGTCGTTGCTCGACGTTGGCGCAACGCAACTAAAAAGGAATTCGTTTTAATTTATCTTTTTTTTGATATCAGTGAGAATTTTCGAAATCTCTTTGGGGCATGCTCTGTCTACTTGATATCGCTGGTCAACTGCTGATTGGAGAGTGGCAGCGTTTTAAATTTTATGGCTCATTTTGGCATTATCAAATTTTATTAACAAAATTCCTATACAAATTTTGCTAAACACTAAGAAATTTTATACATACAGCAAAAGACTTAAATCTTTGCCACCTACGAACAAATTTTGAAATACGATCAACGTATTATTGTAGGCAGCGGCAGCTCCTAAAAGGTAGCTATCAGAATAATAATTATAGTTATCTGTTATTGTTAAGATTAGTTTGTAGTTATTGCAATCCAAACATGTTCATCCACACAAACACAACAAGTGAAATATTGTTACATTCTGAATATGGAAATTCAAAGTGAACAATCTACGCACTGATCACGTATAACAATTTAACAAAACATATTCAAAAATAATAGTGAGAATATGAATATTTATTACACAATAATTGGCAAACGGCCAATCGGTTTACATGCAAACACTGAATGAATATATTATATATATATATATATATATATATATTCCACACTTTGAAGTCTTACAACAATCTCCGATCTCCCAAATCACAAGCATGTATAACGAAATTAATGTATGTAGCAAAATCGAATAAAAAAAATGTATTTTAAACCAAATTTGCAGAGGGGGGAGGGGAGTAGAAAATGCAGTTGGCATTTCAAAATATGGGTTCGAACTGGGCACTGCTTTGATGTAAGATGAAAGCCATAACTTGTAAAGGTGGCCAGATAGTTAACTCCAACCCGTAATACGTTCACGGTCGCATGGATGGCCAAGACGATGGCTCGTAAATTTTCAACTGAATTGCTTTATGGCGCACACACACACGAATGTGCGTATGTATGTGTAAATGAAAACACACCCTTAGGAGCAAAAGCTCCCAGCGCACATCACGAAAGATTACCTGGCATAAACTAAGCAATAAGCCAGAAGATGTATTCATATTTGTTGCTCACTTTGGTACAATATAAAAATGTGGGTATATTTCTCATCAAGAATTCCTAAAGATATCATTAGTTTCTTTTTTTATTTTTTGCAAAACAAGGAAACAATTCGTATTTTTGACTATCAGCAATATGATACGAGTATTAGCTTTATCTGTTTTTACCTGTAAACATATCCAAAAGCATAAAGAGATCGGATCGGCTGTCATATAGACTATTGCTTCCAAAATGCTTGGGGTTGAGGCTGAGTTGCTGGTCTGCTGCTGTTGATAAAGATTATTGGATAACGCTTAGCCAGCAATGTTCGATTCTGTCATAAGAAGAGAGTTGAACCATTGAGGAGACAAGGCGATAGATATATAGATAGATATGTACATTGATCAGACGATATTCATATAAAGCGATAGCAGAGGTGCAGTTTATAGCAGATAGAGAAACAGCAACGGCAAATACAACATCTAAACATCTAAAAACCGAATATTTATTAAAGTGTGACTTATTTTTGGATATTCTAATAGGTGTTATTATTATATTTGTGTCTCTCTCTCTCTCTGTGTGTGTGTGTGTGTGTGTGTTTGTGGCAGAGTGCTTTCATAAATAGACAAAGTTAAGGGTAGCAACCTAAACTGTACATAAATTTATTTACGTATAAATATGTATGTATTTATGGACGGGAGTCGACATCCCAACCAAATCGTTTGCCTCATCTCGTTAAGGGCTATAGATGTGGCATATTCAATGCTTACGCTTGCGTGCCTCACGTCGCACTTTATGAACTCTGGGGAGGGGTGCCAACATTAGGTGCAGGAGAAGTACGCTTGTGCCCAACATCAAACGCTTTTCACACTTAATTGGGCATAAAATTAAATCAAAATTGATTAAAACACTTGAGTGACAACGAAAAGCTTCATCAGCAACAGCAACAGCTGCTCAAATTCAAACCCAAGCAAAGGCAACAACATTGACAACTACTTCCAGCAATCCAGCAATCCAGCAATCCACCCATCCTTCTTTAAAGTATACATATACAATGTTTTTGGTTTTGGATTTCCCAGATGACGCATCGCTATCGACCCCGTTGGTTGCTAACTTTGGCTAAGTTTAGTCAACTGGCAGAATGAAATTGGCAAGCCTTTAGGCATCGCCGCCCAGGAGGGAGCCTATTAAGTTCTCGACATAATGGCCTCGCCGAAGTTTTTAAAATTCAATTTCCGCTTTGAGGTACTCTGCACCAGAAACCATATTATGAATTACCATTTAATGTGTCGTCAATTAACTCAGGCCGACCATGATTATTATGCCACAGATATACAGATACACAGACACACAGACTAAGCGCGAAGGGCATGTTCCATTTCATTGTAATTTATGTCCATAAATCTTAAGGAATGCCAATTTGCATGCCAAAGCCCCTATCTGGCTTTGGAGCTGAATTCCATTTCCGACCACCGACCATTGAAAAAGTAAAACGACTCGTAACTCGGCATTCTCATTACTGACTCTGATGAGGTTATTTATGATTTGGATTCAAGAAACTGAACAGCTACCTGGATAAACAAGCTGCCAGTGTGGCAGCCACACTGTCTACAAGAAAAAGTTGTCCCTTTTCCAATAATAAGGCGTGCGATCTTTTGGAATTGTTGTTTATGTCACAGGAGTAGGAGCTGTCGTCACTTTGTGTTGCACCCGTCAATCAAATAAATCAAAGAGGCAGCAAATTGCCAGGGACTCTTTAGCTACATCCAGCTAGGATCAAAGCAAACTGTCAACGCCCTCTAAGGCAAATAAGTATTTACCTTCAAAAAGAGGGCAATTCAAGTTGGTTCACTGTCTGTCTGCCACTGCATTATTGGAGCTAAATTCTTGATGTTATTTGATCCTTGATAAAGTGTGAACCTGAATCTCCCTCACCTGATTGATATGGAAGGCATGTGTGCGACAAAGATGTGAGATGTGTGAGCGAGATATATGTAATTTTAGATATGAGTGCCACAACATTTATTGCCACTGTCAAAGGTGATTGGCGCAGTAAAATATGCACCATAAATTTGCTTGACAAGTAAATGGTGCTGTTAATAGATTTATGAGATAAGCGATTGGCATTTTGCATGCATCAATTGATATATGGACTGTCGCCTTGCATAAATTAATTAAAATTCTCGCTACTCAATAAAATCATTCAATCAGATTTGAATGCCGCATTCCATAGAAATTCATATCGAGGAATTTCAACTTTGCTTAAGTAAATGCAATCGGGATGAGGTGCACCTTTCTTTCATGAATCGAATTTGTACATTCAAATTCCAATTGCCGACTCAGTCATAGTCATCGTTAACTAAGGCACTTGGAGCGTGACAAGCACCACAATCAATTCTTTCCAAAAATATTCATTCCTTCACATTTTTTTCTCGGAATTTCAATCAGATTGTAAATAAATATACATATATTTTTTGCAAATGAATAATTCAATTGCTGCCCTGGCAACTGTTCAGGTAACATTATTTTGAAATTGGCATTTAATCCAGTTTCTTTTGGGTGTTATTGTTCCAGTTAACACTCGCTAACTTTAATATATCCTCTTAACTATTCGAATTACTACGGAATTCCATTCCTTTTCACAAGAGTTGCAGAGGGTCGATTATTAATTGTTTGCGTTCTTGGCTTAAGTGTTTACCACTTTGCACATAATTTATTGTTTTGTGTACTTTAACCTTTTTAAGAATTTAAAGTGATATAAAGTGAGTTGGAAATTGTTTTCCCCAAAAGGACTTGCAATGACGATGACAAAACACTTGATCAACACTTGATTGTTTCGGGATTAATTGGTTTTCATAAGAGTCAAGAGGCAAGTTGAATGGGTATGAAAATATAATAAGCGACTTTCCGGGAAAATTAACAGAAACAGCATTTCAAAGACGGAGTGATAAAATGAGTGCGCAATTAACAACAGCTGGCACTGAAGCTGTTAAATTTCCCAAACTGAGCTTTTAATTTGACGCAAATCCCTCAAAGGACAGGAATCTACAAATGTAGTTAAATTTATTTCAACTTTAACAGTCTTTATCTTTTTAATGCCAAAATGAAGTTATCTGGAATGTGACATGACTGGAGACATGGAAAATTACCAGGATATTTATGTATATTTTTCATTTCCTCATCGGTTTGTGTATCAGATTGGTGGGAATAAATTAAAACGAATGGTTGGGGTTTTGAAGTTGCCATTCATGTTCGCAACTTTGCATCTGCTCATGACACATTCCCAGTGAGAATTTCATTATTTTCCACCCACTCGGCCCACTTTCGCTTGACTACACTTCACTTCACTTCAATTCACACTACCCCATTGTGTGTGTCGTATGCAAAACAGTGCGACAAGTGGGACGACAGGTGAAGCGGCGCCATAATTAAGTCGCAAAATCCAAACTGATGGTGCAAAGAGTTCCATGCCACTGCCACGCCGCTGCCCCTTTTGAAGTGGTCTATGCCACGACAATGGATGAGCTTTGGTGTTGCTTGCAAGCAATCCTCATTATTTTTCATTAAAATTCATTAACATGTTATGTCTGGCGTTTAATATTCACCTGTTTATCTGCTCACCTGTTCGCCAGAGGTGTCTGTTCGGCTCTTCAGCACCCACTCATCGTAATTATTTGGCTCGCCGATTCAATTAAGTCTAATGGTAAAATGCTGTTAAGCAATTAAATTGCTTTTGTTTTCACTGCGTCAGAGCGCAATTTTCCAATCCCTCCGTAAAGTCTGCTCAAATCCAATTACAGTCGACATTTAAATCTGTGCAGATAACTAGCACCACAAAATACCGTATGGACTGCTTTACATACATACATACATTTGCAACATTATTTATATGATAATTTGATGTTTCCTAACTAAACATGCATTTTACATTATCATTGAGCGTACAATTGTATTAGCTGAATATAGCGATATATCGTAAAAAGCGTGTGGTGCCTTTAGTGTTAAGTCAAACAGTTATAATCTGTTTAGCCACAATTGCATAAACCTGAAATTGTGAGTTTGTAAGCAATTTTCCCGCTTTGGACAATGTTGAGTGGTTGGTTAACATGTGAATTCAATTTTGTTTTGCTAAAAGCGGGACTATATATATACATGCCACAAGGCCTACAAAGTGAGGATAATGAAATAGTACTCACATAGTAAGTGAGTCCATTGATTTGGTTTCCATCAGCAGCTGATTCTCTACTAAAGCCACCACCTCCACGTCCTCCTACTCCTCGATCCGCAGTTGGCCTTGTGATTGGATGTGGGCACGGTTTCTGTTGCTGCTGTTGCTTTTGCTGTAGTTGCTGCTGTTGCTGCTGTTGTTGTTGTTGTTGCTGGGGGTGTGGGGCAGTAAGTGGGCTATTAGGCGGCAGATGATGGGCGCTGGTCGTATATCTGCCGATGGAGTTGGAGTTGGGGGGCAATGGTGAGGCTGGCGGGGTGGGTTGCGGCTGTGGAATTGAGGGGCCCGTTCTGTTGCGTAAACGGGCCAAAGCACTCCGTAAACCCTCCGTATTGTCTTTGTCGGGCCCCTTTCAAAATGAAATGCATCCGCAGAGCACTTTGAGCCGCTCACCTTGCAACGCTGCGGCGCTCAACTGCAATTGCGGACAATTTAAAGTCTCTCTCTCTCTCTTTCTATCTCTCTCTCTCTATCCTTGAAAGTTACTTAACTTTTATCGAATTTCTATCAATTAGTTTAGTTTACGATGAGAGGAAACTAAAAGTTTTTCACTTTTCCAAGAATATTAATTAGTTACTTCCGATACACATGTGGCCACCCGATATTGATATGATGCCACAAAGTTTTGACTCAATCAGCGCACACTAACACACACACACACCCACCCACACACACAAAACATCGCAGTTGTGTGTGCAGTGTGTGAAAAAATGTTGGTATTCAACTACTCTGGAACTTGCTGTCACGTGTGGGTTGCTTCGACAAGGACCGTCCTTAAGTCTTATAAAACTCTATAAAATTCGTGTTCACTAGAAAACCATTGGATATCCATTTCAATAGTCAGTCAAATCGAGCTGTTGAATAATAGAGAATCATTTGATTAGAATAAAAATATATAATTCATTTACTTATCAAGCTTTTATATGAAATAAAAATATGTCAATTCTAAGCATAAATGCTAAAAAGTTGAGTGCAAAGAAATTCTTTCCCATGAAAGCCGCAAAAGATAGTTTCGTGTCAATTTACTTGCCGCAATTTGATTTTAAAAATTGCTTGGCAGATGGAATTCGAAACAATTTGTAAACTTCCAATTAAATTTACGGTTGCCCTAGAAATGTAGTTGCGAATAGTGTACTTTTGTTTGTCTTTTTTTTTGGGGCAAATTGGTAGGTGTGCAACGAAACATAAGATGCAACCAGTAATTAAAAGCACGCCCAGCCTACGTTGTTTGGCTGAAGCTTGCAGCTCGTCTCTCACCCCTTGCCCAATGTTACAAGCTGCCTTTTGTTTTGTTTGCCAGGCAAGATGTAACACACCGAACAACAAATACCCTAATAAGAAGAACAACAACTAAGAAACAAATAACCAAATAGCCCAAAAACGAACTAATCAAAATACTTTGCGATGTAAGTCAGCTGGGAATTAACCTCGTCAGTATCCTCTTCTGGGGAACAAAGGTTGTGAAATGTGCAAAGTGACAGCTGTTGCCTTCTTAACAGCTCCAGGCAAACACAAACAAGCTTGCCAACTGTCTCATATGCATACAAGGCACACCTGCCACATCCTCATCCCACTCCTGCACACAGACATACACACACACACACACACGCACATTACTCTTGGTTTTTTACGACACTTTTTGTATGCCAGTGGCAATGTCAGCAATAAAAACAGTTGCACGTTTTGTCTGTGTGGCAAAAGGATGCTCTTATTACCGGTTCTTTTAACTGAACTCCTGAACGTACTTTACCCAGTCGGTGATTTCAGCAGCGACCACAAACATTGTGAGTTGAGAAAGATAAATTTTCAATCAACTAATTTAGGCTTTTGATCATGATTTATTGTTGGCCCATAGATTCGTTGACTTTGTGGTCTGGTTGTTTGACTAGGCAAGACAGTGGAAGGCCAGGTTACCGCAAATTTGTTTAACCAACAACAATGAATGTGACCAAAAATAGGAAAATGCCTATTTGGCCGAATACAAAATGAGGGGAGGTACAAAGTTAAATGAAACGTGGACATTTTCTAAAATCTTTTTTGCAATTCATCATTGCTATTGTGTGTGCGTGTGTGTGTTTCTGTATTTGTGTGTTTGTGTGTGTGTGTGTGTGTGTGTGTGTGTGTGTGTCTGTTTCTGTGCTGGGGTGTTCTTTTGCGTTTCAAAAGCAATTTACTCCCATTGTTGTCGACGCTTGCTACACAGCAATTATTTTCTCATATTACGTATACGCAGTGCGTGCCCTGTTCCCTGTTTGCAGATTTACAAATATCCCCCGCACATTAAACAACAATTTCTATTCCAGTTGCTCCTCTTCCGTGCTTGTTGTGTCCCACCTCTTAGTGGGCGACTTTTCGTTATTAAGTCCAAGAAGCCAAATTGTTGGCCACAATTTCCGTGAGACTCGAGTGGTCGGCTAGGTCAACAATATTACAATTTTCCTGGAAAAACACCAAGAACTGACTCACGCGTTTTGCTGCTGCAACAAAATGCGTGTAAAATGAATTTGACACAGAGACTGTGGCCACCCGCACACCCAAGTGATATGGTGGCAAATTTGTAACGCCGGAGCAGCAGACGTGTGCCTCCTCCTCATCTCTGATTATGAGTAATTGTATATTTCTATTTGAAAGCAAGCAATTTATGGCATTCAAATTACATGAATTATTCCAAACTTTTCATAAATTTCATAAACAATTTCCTTTTCCATCGAATTCTGTTCAAGCATCAAATGAAGGTAGCCGACATAATTTGATGAGGTCGTTCAGATTTGAGGAACAACCCATGGGATACAGTTTAAGTTTCATTTAAACGGAATTTTATATTTAATTTTTCATATTTTCGTATGAATGTATCCAATTAAGGTATTTTTGTGTGCTTTCGACAAGTATATAATTAATATTGATTTATTGCTCCTACCATTTAATAATGCATAACATATAATCACTCATACGCAACGTTGGCGGCGACACCAACAGAATCACCGCAAATACCCGATTACAACAATAATAATTTCGCCATCAATGGATAATTTTGTATTCATTTCACAGATTCGCCTTGACATGGATTATTATTATCATGATTATGTTTCGCTTGCCACAATGCAGGTGTGATTGATGTATGCCTTATCACGGCAATCATTAGTCGGAAAACACAATTTGTGCGAGAAAATAGAACCGCCCATCAACAACGAGTTTTTAATTTTCTTAGCGCAAAATTCTTTTCTATTAACCATCAATTATATGATGGCCAGAAGGCATCCTACTGTCTGCAAGTTACATTAAAGCTCGTAAATCAGAACTAGAGTTACGACAGCGTAAAAGGTATACTAAACAAGGAAAAATAATTTCTTTAAATTAGATTGGCCCAGTGGTCAAAAATTCACAAAGTGGATAAAAATACAAATTTCTGGGCAAACTTAATTACAGTCAATTATTTCATACCCTTTCAGACTAGAAAAATCCTGTTTCGCTTAAAATGCAATTAATATTTTAATCAACTGATTAAGCTCTTTTTTTTTTTTTAATTTGTTATTGTAATTTGTCATAGCCCAAGAGACAAAACAGTCGATATATATTTCAATATCAATTAAAATTGCTATTCCCTGATGAAGTAACTGAAAAAGCATGCTATTAAATTGAACTAATATTCAAATATGTAGATTGGCTTAACCCTTTAGAGATGGAGGTTATTTCATGTGGGGCACAATTCTGTCGAACAGTTTAGGCTGCTAAATAATTGAGTGCTTGTGTGACATACTTTTAATGTAATCGCATGAAATGGAGTTGGACTTGGCTGCATATGCTACCCTTAAGTCTCAGGCCCATGGAATCAATGGGCGTGGCATGTCCCTCCGTGCCGCACCACTCTCCGCAAGCAGTTGTGAGTAAGCAAACATCTCTGGCGCTTTTCGTGCAAAATTGAGTTCGCACAATAATTCAATTTGGCAAGCACATAAATTTTAGATATGGCGTTAAAAGGATTTCAATACAATTTCAGATACACATGTTCCCTCACACACACACACAAATACATACACACAAGCACATCTGTACACTAAGTGCTTAAGCAATCTGTGGTCTATGGGAAATAAGGTGCACAGATTTTGGCATTCCACACAGTTCAATTGATGTCACCTTTACAAGCAGTCCTTTGGAATCTATGCCCCAAAAATAACCTTAAATAGAAGCGAAGACACACACACATACACACTGTGTTGCTCTCATCTGTGTTACTGTTTTACCTAATGGCCTTAATAGCAGGCATCCAGTAGGCACCTAATTAGGAGAATATTACGCAGTTCGCTCTATAAATTAATATACTAGCCTTGGGCCAAGCGTTAACAAACAGTTGCCATAACTTATTGTGGACTAAAGGACATACACCTTAGATTGCAGTGTAAGGCATTTTGTACTACGCACAGTTTCAAGGCTGTTAGCGAGAATGTCTTGGAACAGAGACACAATGCCAGAACTGGTCGTAGTCAGCACTTGGGATTCATGATTCTGTTGTTGGCTTTCCGGCTCAATGAATAGGTCATATCAATATCTGAATTCGCCAAGTCATCCAGACTGCAAATGACAACTGAAATGCGATACAAATGAAGTTTCTTGCCGCTGTGTAAGTGAGATGACGGCCAGGAAAGTGGACTGGATTCCACTTGGGAGGAGCAAACGCACAATCCCATTGCGACACGCTGCTCAAATATCTTTTATTGTGAATGACTTGCTTTAGTTTTTTAGTTCTCTGCCATCCACAGTCCCAGTTTTCATTGGCAAAAACAGTAGCCAAACAATTTCAATAAGCTGTTGTGGCAAATGGGAGGGGCACATACCGGCGACGCACAAATTGAATGAGGCTGTCAATCAAAAGTGGTTGTTGGCTTTCATGGCATAGATAAAAACATTTCTACCTTGCGGCTTATGCCTCGCTCTTATGCTACACAATAACCTGATGAGTACACAGAGGTTCAATGGAATGGAGGAGACTCTCACCGTATCCAGGTCAGATTGCGACTTAAATTGCGCCATTAGGCAACATTGATACGCAGTTTACGGTAGCCATGTGAGACCGACTGTTGATGTTTCTTTAAACTTACAAGAACATTTTGGCCATGCACAACCCAGTCTGCAGTATTTAATGGTCGCCCCATAACACATTATTATGAACAGCAGTGCATTGTCCCAAATAAAAGATAAAAATTTAATTTGCAGTTCCAGAACGTTGCTCTCTCGACAGCAAAAGTCGAGGACTGAGTAAGTTTTTTTGTTCGACTTGGCACAGAATATTTAATATTCCCGCTCCGAGGGTCAACAATGAATTGTCCCGGTCAAAGTCATTGCCCTGGTGAGTAGTCTGCTGCCAGCAATGGAGAATGCACTTTTCTAGTATCACAATTACCCTTACCCCCAATGATTGTGTCGCCTGCTGACTTCAGCTTTGAAGACATGACTCTTGACTCAATGGTCCTCTGTCCTGCAATAAAATATTTTTGCTTGAATTTATTTGATTTTTTATTACTATTCAGTAAACATTTTTATGGAGTGTCTCAGAATCTCATATTAAATGTAGCTACACTTATTTAAAAAAATGTTATTTATAAATTTCTTTTACATTAAGTATTGGAATTCAAATTTAAAATATTTTTCAAGTATTTTCAGCACTCTTAGACTGATGATCTTTTGAGGGATACAAATGAATGGAACGCAAAAAGCTCCATTGCTAATTACATTTTAATGAAAATCTTTGGGATAAAGCATTAAACGGCGTTGCTTTCTTAAATTTACTTGAGTGTTCTTTTTTTCTTCTTTACTTTGCTTTCAAACCTGTCGTCCACTCAGTTGTGGACATTTAATTAATTAAACACCCCAGCTCAGTGCAAGCACAGGACAATGACAGAAGGACATCAAAGGAAAGAAAAAAAATATATACGGAAAAGAAATTGCATCGAAACTTTGCATCTGTATTTTTTGAAGCTTGTCTGAGAAAAATTACATTTTATTTAAACGGAATGAAGCTCGCAATTGTTATTTAGATAATTCATGGCCTTGAGGAGCAATATTAAAAATGCAATAAACTGCTTTAGGGTTTCCACTTGAAGCAGCCAGGAGATGAGAGGCACATCAAGTTAATGTGAGATTCAGAACTTGTTGTTTTGCAGTGCAGGTGTGCTTGCGTGCAAACTAGCTTATTCCGTGGCCTAGATAACGGTTTAAAATCGTGGCAATTGCCGGGACAACTGATGCATTGCTAACGCACCTGATTGATGCTGCCCTCGTTGACGGGTTGCGTTTGGGAGTCGATTGGGGAATATCAACTGGATTGGCGTTAAGGAGCTGCTTGTAAATCACTGCCAAAACAGCAAATGCTTCACATCACTTCATTAAAAAGCATAGACACGCTCATTTGCCCCACCTGTCCCTGTTAGCCTGCCACTTGCGAGACTGTGCCACACACTGCGTATGATTGCTGGTCGTATGTGGAGCACAACAATGGCTGCCACTTGCAATTGACAGCTGTGTTCAACTCGGAGTTGGATACCCTTATATTTGCATAGCTGGTTCACGTCCAAAGAAAAATTTAAATTCCTAATTTGTATTCTATTGAAATTTTAATCTACGTGGCATGCACATGACTGTTGGTCTATTTTGACTGTTTCCTATTACTTCTCTTTCTGTATACATATGACATGAGAATGCTACTTTAATATTTAAATTGTATCAAGTTTTGCTTCAAGCTAATCAAAGGCCAAAACAAACAAACAAACACGTGCGCAAACAAACGACACAGCAATTAATTGAAGAGAGTTCTTTTTGTTTGACTTCTCAGCACGCAAAAACATAAAAGAAAAGAAAAAAACCTCAAAATTTCTTTAAAAGTGGTAGTTCGGCACAAGCCAAATAAATAATCGTCAGTGAGTCTTAAGACCCCAAATTGGCAAAAATTTGTGTGTTTGCTTTGGTCTAGATTTAAATGATAAATTTGTTATTATTTTGGTCAATGGCCAGTTGCGAAATCTCTTTCAACTGTACATGTTGCCCAGTATTGTCTTTCAACATTTATTTCGTTAGTCGCTTTTGTGTCATTGTCCGGCACATTTCATAATGGCCACAAACGTTGTAAGTAGGACTTAGGGTTTTATACTTGTATGTATTTGTATTTGCCTGTTTATGCTGTGGACTTTGACGACATAACAACAAATTCTATGCGGCGGCATTTATAATAACGCACATATGAGTAAGTATGTCATACAATTGTATATGACATATGGTTATAATCACATATAATACCATCAAATTGTTATGATAATGCGCTTGGCGAACGACCTGCTTCCAACCAGCTTCAATTGCCCAAACAGCTTGTGCACTGGGCCCCCATAGTAATGGAATGCTATCAATGATATCATCCGTCATAGAATGCGCAGTAAGTAAGTGAATGGCCTATAACAACAAATGCGTAAAGCCATTTATAACGCGCACAAATGAAAATACGGCTAAATACCCTTTTCAGCAGTCACATATGTGTATGTCAGAAAAAGCATGTCTAGTTGAGTTTCTAAATAAACAAATTTAGTTTTTCTTTCCCCAGAAACCAATAAATAATGTTCATATGACACTTTCCCGTATTATTTATTGAAAATATAACATATAGAGAAGTGGACAACGTATGCATCAAACTTAGATGCATATCTCATATAATCTGGGGGGAAAAAAAGAAAAACCCCGTCGGAATGTGATACGCACAAGAGGAAACGTAAAACGTAAAAAGAAACAACAAACAAATCAAAACGGGGGTGGAGCAGAGAGCTTAGCAAAGACAACAACCGGAACTCACATGTCGTATTTAGCGCACAAGTCTATGCTACATTCGAATTTGATTTGTTATCTTCTTTCTCTTTTATTTTGTATTTATTATTCTTATTATTATTTTTTTTTGGTGAGCTGCTCTAGCAACTGCTTCACTTCACAATTTTGGCCTAAACTAATTTATATGTCGCTTAATACAATTATATAATATTTTTTTATGGCTAGGCAGCAACATTTGTAGCCCATGCTTTGGTTATAAACACAAACTAGCACAAGAAACACACACACACACACACTCTGAGTAACACACACGCGCTCGCATCTGCCTTACTTTTTTATGTGGGATTTGCGTTTCAGTAGCACATTTTTAATACGTTGCTGAGCTGCCCAGGACGAGACGACCTAATGCTACGACCGTTCAACTACGACTAAACTCAACTGAACTGAACTGAATATCAAATGAAACTGCCGAGCCAAAAAGCGCCTGAGTGAGAGTATATGTATGTGTTTATATGCAGCCATGGACATATGTAGTTGTGCTATGTGTGTGTTTGTGTGTGAGAGTTGGCAAAGAGCACACAGCAAGGCAGTGCAAAAATAGCGCGAATTTGAGTGGAAAGCTCAGCAGGATGGAGAAGCACAATCAAAGCAGCTGACACATATTTTTGGGCTTTGTTTTGGTTGTTTCCAGGCGTCGCAGGGGATATCGCTGCTAGCGTTGCTGCGAATGCGTCTGCTTCTGCTTGCCGGTGTTTTTCTTTCTCTCAGTCTCTCTCTCTCCGTCTCCCTCTCTATCACATTTTTTGAGCCTTAAAGAGAGAGAGAGAATCAGCGTCGGCGCGATGAATCCGACTTAAAATAGAGGCCAGCATAAATAACAAATATTTTAATAAAAAGTCTCGATTGAGCAATTTGTGCTCAACCAGATAACCCATCTTCGATAATATGAGAATTTATCATTGCTTTCGACGCTTTTATATTTACAGTTCACTTAGGGAATTCATTTTATCGATTTCATTTTGACCAATATTCCGATGAATTTGTTTACAATTTGTGTGACACAAGCCATGAATGAATGAATACATAAAGTATATACACACACACACACACACACACAAATGCATTTCGAGAGTAAAATAGTACAGCCACATACTACTAGCCAACTATTTGAGTGTGTCTGTTTGTTTGCGCTTGCTATCTCCTTCTTACTCAGGTTGAATGACACTGGTAAGTGGTTAGGGCGCGAGGGATTCCCCCGTAATTTCTACGTTACGGCATTGCCGCTCAATTTCTGTGTGTGTGTGTGTGTTTCTGCGTGTTATAGGCCTCTGTCAAGTGTGTGTATACTGACAACATCAGTTTGCGTTTGCACCGGGAGTTAGAAGGGCGTGACTCAGTTGCGTGGAATGTGAGCAAATTAGTGCATTTTCTAGGGCAAAATGACAACATGTGTGCGTGTACGTAATATATATAAATATATATATTGTTATATTATATATTTATCAATGCCCGAGAGTATGCAACAATACTTAAATTTAAATGGACGCTCAAAAGTACGCATTTGATTGCAATTGCATGCAAGACACATACACTCTAAGGTATGCTACAATTTTTGACGGCACTCAGACACTAAAAGGCATTGCATACTTTTATGCGCCCATCAAATTCACTTGTCTCGAATTTTTCATGCATATTTAATTGTCATGGATGACTCGTCTATTATTAAACAAATCGTATTGTTTACTTAGGCATAAGTACATTTATGAAGTAAACACACACAATATGGAATGCCAATCGCAAAGTAAACTTTGGAATAAAGTAATGTTTGAGTTGACGCTAAAACAGCGGCTTTAATATGGAGATTAAGTTAGTCTTTGCTGCTGTCTTGAAGCAAAAGCAGCATCAAATCCATCAAGTGGACGAGTTACAATGTGCAGTGAAGCAGAGGAAAAAGTTGCAAAGGTACAAATTATAAACAATCAAAACTTTTACTCGTATTACATGGGTACAAATGCAGTTGCAAGAACTTTATTCAACTTTGACATTCTGCAATAAAGTATGTTATACGCACTTTAAGAGCTCAACTTTGTTAGACTGTAAAGTAAAACAAGTAAGATGCTGTAGGCGAGTTGGCTCGACTACGATACACCCTTAACCCAGTTAAATATTTACTAGTTTTATTGGCCAATTTTCCTTTAAGATGATTTGCACTCAAATGTTCAGTTCTGCAAGTGCATTTCTTGCAGAGTATTTTTACTCACAAGCCCGAACTGATCCGAACTGGCTGGCTAGAAACGCGTGCTTATACATACGTACATGCATACACACATACACACGTACACGAAAATTATCGGGGCTCTGCAGAATACACACAAATATATTGACGCTAGCGTCGATTATCATGTCATCTCTTTCTCACACATGCTGACAGCAAGAATATCCATATGAAAATATATTTTCGACTATAACTTTAGTGTTTCTTATCCGATCTTAATGAAATTTTGGCAATTGATCAATAATATGTACATATGTGCATATTATGCATAAATTAGAAGCCTCTGCTTCTATATCGATAGTTCAGAAACTGAGGCAGTTATCGATAAAATAATAAATAATACTTAATCTGCGCCTGGTACACGAGAACTTATATTCCAAATTTCAAGTCGCTAGCTCTTATAGTCTCTGAGATCCGCGCGTTCATAAAGACGGACGGACGGACGGACGAACAGACAGACGGATAGGGCTATATCGACTCGGCTGTTGATCCTGATCAAGAATATATATACTTTATGGGGTCGGAGATGCTGCCTTCTGCCTGTTACATACATTTGCACAAAACCATTATACCCTTTTTGCCCACTTTTAATGGGTTAAGTGTATAAAAAGACGCAGCTGAATGTAAGCTAATAAATTGAATTTCACTGTCTCCGAGCACTTGTAAATTTGATTAGCAATCATGTTTATATTTACTTTAATATACATGAAGCTAAACTTGCAGCTGCTGCCGGTCTCCACGGACAACTGTTTTAAGCGCTATAAATACTAAATTTGAGTTTTGCATAAAAACTTTTGATGTAAATCTTTCAGCTGATACAATAAATTTTCTTTCAATCACCAAAAAAATAAAAACCCATATGGTTCATTCGATAGCGTGCAACCCAGACAAAATGAAGGAAACAAACGGCTGTCCAGATAAGATACCGCACATATCGGTATCGGCTGCAATGTTCAAACGCTTCGAACAGACGATCGTCCGTCAGTCGAGTTAGTTGAGAACCTCTGCGCAAATCGAACGGTTCGTTCTGGTTCGCACTACGCCCAGGTCAAAAAGCGAACGACTGAGAGAGAGAGAGAGAGATAGAGACATAGCGAGAGAGCAGAGGTCGCTTCAAATAAATATATGTATACGCATACATAAATAGAGGGAGAGACTAGTTCCGCTGAGACCGGTTACATATAGTATAGATATACACAATAACAAAACACTTCGAATGAGTGAAAAACAAGTTCGTCGTCGCGTTATTACGCCGACATCAGATGCATCCAATGCAGATCCACTGCTGAGGCAGCGTCAGTTGCACCTGGATGACGAAGAGGTAAGCTGTGATCGGACCGAAGGGCAATCAATTCTCGAGTGGCCCCTTTGAAATAGAATCAATGCCTAAAGTGCGAAAGAGTGTGCAATAGACCGACATAATTATTTCGTAGATATTTGCTTGATAAGATTAGCTAATTCGGTTGTGCACTGTTCGAGTAACGAATGTATTGAATGTTTTCGTTAATATTCAGCAGTGGCAGCTACAATTTAAAGTGCCATTTATATCGCCAACCTCAAAACCGGACTCAGTCGCATTCCCATCACGGACTTTATCGAGGCGGCCAATTTCGGTAGCAACAGCACAGATATAGTGGGCAATATGTTGGGAGCGCTGATTAGATAAAGTTTTGATGGATTAAATCGAACTACTAACAAATATTACTCAACGCGCTATGTAGAATGTGTTTTAATTAAAAACTGATTCAACTATGCTTATCTTGAGGGAACATCAACCAAAGTAAAAAGAGAGCAACCATTTGAAATATTAACCCATTTTTGCCCCACATTTTCGTCTTCCACCAGCGAGCAAATGGCTGCGAGAGAGCCTTCATTTCCCGTGAGAAGATCAAATGGTATTGGGCTCCGGCGTTTATTGCCTTCTGGCTGCTCATCTATTGTGCCATCTCGATACCCGCCTCCAACCATTTGCCACGCCCACTTACAATCAAGGATGAGGCCAAGTACCCGGAACGTTTCATTGCCGAGCGTGCTGAGCAAGTTCTGCAGAGTCTGGTGTCCTTGGGACCACGTGTCGTTGGCAGCAAGGAAAATGAGTTCGGCTCGGTTAAGGTGATCAGCAGCACCATGCAAAAGGTGCGAGCTGACTTGAGCGGCGTCCACGACATTGAAGTGGACGTGCAGGTGGCATCTGGCAGCTATATCCACTGGGGTGCCGTCAACATGTACCAGAGCATCCAGAACATTGTGGTCAAGGTCAGTCCCAAGGGCACCAACAGCAGCACATATGTGTTGGTCAATAGTCACTACGATTCGGTGCCAGGGGGTCCCGGAGCTGGTGACGATGGCTCCATGGTGGCTAATATGATAGAAACGATACGTGTGCTGGCCAAATCGAAGTATCCACTCAAGAATCCCGTTGTCTTTCTTTTCAATGGTGCCGAGGAGAATCCTCTGCAGGCCTCGCACGCCTTTATCACCCAACACAAGTGGGCCAAGAACTGCAAGTGAGTAACGAATCTCAGTTCCAAGTCCAATATAGAGCTAAATAATTTTTTTGTTCGATTGACAGAGCACTGATCAACTTGGACTCGGCTGGCAATGGTGGTCGTGAGATTCTCTTCCAGTCTGGTCCCAATCATCCCTGGCTAATGAAGAGCTATCGCCGTGCAATCAAGCATCCCTTTGCCTCGACAATGGCCGAGGAGATGTTCCAGCACAACTTTATACCTTCCGACACGGACTTCCGCATATTCCGTGATCATGGTGCTGTGCCCGGCCTGGACATGGCATATCAGTACAATGGCTATGTCTATCATACCCGTTTCGATCGTGCAGAGATATTTCCGCGCGGCAGTTTACAAAACACTGGCGACAATCTGTTGGCTCTTGTCCGCGAGATTTCCAGTGCACCAGAGCTGGAGGATACATCGGTAAGCAACACAACAGCTGACATCACCTTAGGCTGGAGAATAATCTATTAGTCTCTGTGCAGAAATATGCCCAGGGACACACAGTTTACTATGATGTGATGGGTTGGTTCCTTATCTTCTACACCGAAACGGAGGGCATCATTCTCAATGTGGTTGTCTCCGTCGCAGCGATAGTTGCCTGCGGCGTTGCCATAAAGTTAATGTCCAACAACAACGGCATCAAGCTGGAGAAGGTGCTCAAGCGTACTCTCCACACATTTGTTCTGCTCATTCTTGGAATTGTGGCCGGCTTCTGTATTACCCTGTTCATTAGCTGGTTCATGGATGTGACGCATCTGCCTCTTTCGTGGTTCACTAACAACTGGCTGCTCCTGGGTCTCTACTTCTGTCCATTCTTCTTTGGTCTGGCCATTGTGCCAGCTCTCTACTTCCACTATACGGTGACGGTGAGTAATTATTTAACTCAATCCCAACTGTGACTTATCATTTATATTCCACAGGATCGTTTCCCCATTGGACAGCGTGTCCAGCTGCTGCTCCATTGCCATTGCCTGCTCCTGGCTCTGCTCACTCTGGTCCTGACCATCTGTAGTATTCGTTCTGCATTTGTGCTGATGCTGTCGTGTCTGTTCTACACGGTGGGACTGGTCTTCAACCTGGCCACCAATCTGCATCGCCGCAGTAAGTATAACCTCAGATCCTACTATACTCGTATATGGAATCTCTGTAACCATCCGGATCTCTTCTCCGCAGATGTTCTTTGGATTATACCGCACATTGTGTGCTACGTGCCACCGTTTTTGTTCTTTGCTTACTTTTCACACAGCAACATAGTCACGTTTATTCCGATGATCGGTCGCTTTGGTGATACGGTTAATCCAGATCTGGTTTTGGCCGCATTCAGCATAGCTATTGGCCTGCTAATTGGCGGTATGATTGTGCCATTGCTGCACATGTTCCGCAAATCAAAGACAATAATTTGCGCCTTGCTGGGCATCACCCTGATCTGCATTATCATTGCCGTCACACCCATGGGTTTCCCCTACAGGCCGGAGACGAGTGTGCAACGCTTCAGCGTATTGGTAAGAATCACCAATCTTCTGCAAGAAGTCACAATTTAAATTGCACTTTATTTTTGAATAGCATGCTAGGCGCACCTTCCATGATGCTGACAACAATGTGCGGAAATCTGAAACTGGTTACTTTATTATGCCACAGGATAGACGCACCTATTCAGTGAAAAGTAGGTGTTCCCCTAAATACATCAAAGGAAATGAGTAATAAGGAGACAAGTTGCATAATCTGATTAATTTGTCATTTTCAGATAAGGTAATTAACATGACTCTGGCTAAGTCGGTGCGTGAGGAATGCAAAAAGGAAACATTATGTGGTTATCCCTTGTACAACATGCGCTGGCACAAGACTAGGTAAGGTCTATCCCAAGATGATACCCGTAACAAACTCACATCAAATGTGTAATCCACAGAGAACGCGGCTTATGGATCCCGGCATCGGCGCCTGTACTGGGCACTTTGCCAGCGATTAAGGTCGTGTCCAAGAAGCAATTAACGCCCCATAGAATTCGTTTCGAGATGGAGCTGACAGGTCCCGACCATATGGGCATCTTTTTGCAGCCACTGAATGGCGCACGAATAGAGGGCTGGTCCTTCCATGAGGCTCCACTGCGTCTGCACTTTAATCCCCCATATTATGTTTACTTTTCCTATGGCGTCAACGGGGATCCACTGAAATTCTGGCTGGAGCTTGAGGTGAGTTCGCAGTTCGAAAAAGGTTATCGTAGTTCTTGTATAAATTTCATTATTTTTATAGAAACCAAGTGGAGACTGGAAGACGCCAACAGTGGAGCTGGGCCTGAATGGTCATTGGACTCATCACACGGAGATGTTCACACCAGATTTTAAGAAATTCCTAAATAGTTTCCCCAACTATGTGGATGCAACGCCTTGGCCAGCGTCCTATGAGACGTGGCAGTACTAGGACCAGCATACCATGTGCTTCTTTTTCCAACTTTTTTTTAGAACATACCTTGCTGTTGCCAAAAGGTAGAAGCTGTTGCTTTTCAAAATTGGAGAGTGCACATGATAATTTTAGTCAACAGGACGGAATTTGGGCTAATATTTGAATAAGATGCTAATTAAAAAGTCTTTATAACATTCAACATAAACATAATACCACAATATAATATTTATTTATTTAACATTTTCTTCTTATTTAGTTTTTCGCTTTCAGTCAACGCCTTTGACACTATGTCTCCCATATTATTATGCAGACGATATAAGATATTCTGCATAACTTCCAAGCGTGCAAGCAAACTGGAAAAGAGTAATACATTACTGAAATATATAATTTGCGTAACTAAAGATATATACACATCCAAATCTGACTCGATTCCAGTATATTCTTTCCGTGTATTCCTGTCATACAACAAAATTAATCATAGGAATGTAGTTGAGATGAGTTAACACATGTTATCTGGTGACTTACAATTCATCAAGTTTTTTATCATCGAGTGAGTTATCTTGTGAATATTTATTAGCCCATTTTGGATAATGGGGAGGCGATAAGATCCCATTAGACAACCGATAGAGTTGCTTTCTAACAAAGTATATCAAGAATGAAGGCTTGAAAGCGACCGTTGCTGTGGCCGTTTTATAGGATATTACGATAGAGGCAAGGAACATATTCTGAAAATATATTATATAAATAATATAGAGCTGCAGAAAAAGGCAGCTACAGCTGTGTAGCTAAAGATGCTTACCATTAATACGAAAAATACTAACATCACGTAAGTCAAAAAGAACATTGCACCCAATATTGGAGATTCATCTTCCAGTTCAAAATAATCGAAATCGGAAACCAACAAGCGCACCATTGTTATAAAAGCTGTTGGAAAATTTTTAAAATCCCCATTCTCGCCTCCGAAAAGCAGTAAGCCCAGATTTGCAAAGGCAACAAACGCAATAAGGAACATGACTGCAAATGCACCCAGGTCCTTTGAAGCCTAGAAGAAAAAGATTGATCCACACACAGATCGTTTAAAATTATAAAAATATGTATGTTCAAGTGAGGATTCTGAATGAGATTTACTATACGCATTGCCAATCCCATTGTCCGTAGCACTGGATTAAAGTCCATAAATCTAAGCAATGAAATCCATGAGAAAAATAACAATACTCCAATTAAGTCCCGATGCAACGAATATGTGAAGCCTACATAATCCAACGAATCAAAATAGAGATCTGCATCGCGGAATCTCTCATAATAAAAAAATATATAGGTACTATATATGAACGACATGTGGATAATCTAAAATGTTAAAATACAGTTAAATATATAGTGTGCGCATATAGAGGTAAGTATGTGATTTGACTAATCTTACAAATATTCTAGGCAAAATCAAAAAGAATGATAACTTTTTGAAATAATTCCTCCAACCGCTGAGATAGAGTTTCTTGATCTCAACAAAAGTGTAATAAAAATTAATCAAAAACACAACAGAGGCACATGACAATATAAACCACCTCGATGCAGGAGGTATTAGATCCGTATAATGGCATTGCGATCTATACAATCGATTTATCAGGCCGGTCGGCATTATCTCAAAAATTATTCTGCAATTTGAAGATCATTATAATTATTAATTATATTATCCGGAATAAATGGCGCACTTAATGGACTGCAGTAGATCTAAATTCAAATTGATCATGTTTAGCTCCAATACTACGAGACGCGAGGCACGATCCAACCATTTAATGTTTTTAAGATGTCGTATGACGCCCACATTCACGTCCTTTTTAAAGGATAATTGCTGCACATAGCCTCCGCTGGCATAAGTGTGTACCACGCCCTTAATAGGTAAGACTTTCAGTTGTTCCATTGTCTTAAACTCAGTGCTGCTGGCAAAAGCGAACATTTAATCTTTAATGTGTAAATAATACTGACTGACTTATGCAACTGACAAGTAATACGAGTATCTTACCCCTTATAAAATGGTTCTTTGAACTCAGCGTCACTCGAGTAGTCCGCCATGCATGTTGTAGAGTACCGCTCGAAAGCCACGTGCATAAAGCAGGTGTCCTTCCTTACACGGATTTGTCGTAGTCTTGGTGGTTGCAGTAGTATGCTTTCGTTAAGGAATAAGCGTCCATATAGATTGGGTCTGTTGGTTACCCATTGGGGCTTCCAATCAACGGTCTCATCAAAGACGACGCCATGAAGCATAGTAATCACTGCATACTCCATATAATTCCACAAATCCGGTATTGTGACGACCTTATCGAATGAAATAACTACATTTCCGGGCATAAAAAAAGTTCTTTTAAATGAATTTAGCATGCCCATGCTGAAATAATGTTGGTGATGGGTTACTAGTCCACTGCTGGATAACGTTAGACATATTAAGTAGATAGAAAATATGATAAATTGCACCAATGAGTTTTTGGTACCCTCTTCGGTTGTATAATTAACAGTGCCGTAGGTGGAAAGATTGCGATTTCCTTTCGACATTTTTCTTTAATTTTAATTTGATAAAATTCAAAATCAATTACAGATTACTTCGACTTTAATATCTATGAAAAATAGTTATATTAACAAATAGACTACTGTGGTCTTAAAATGTATATAATTGTGGTATCATATTCGACAGGCGATTCAAAATACTAAACAATCATCAGTGGCTTTCAATCGAAAGTTTGAGTAATTAGTCTAATCAATCTTTGAGAACTGAGTTATTTTTGACCAGCAATATAAAAATGGATGTACCTACACCCTAATTCGTCAATAGGTAATAAGATATGCACATACCCACATAAACCTTAATCTAACTCCGATCATTAAGCCATAAACCACCCAAGTAGCCGCATGTTTTTGCCGAGCCGCAATCTGCAAGACATTATCAGTGATAAGCCCCAAGATATCGACATAGAGTATAATTATTTGCCTTACATTACCTTGGCTGCCGCAGTCTTCTAGCCAATGTGTCGCGTTGCGGTCGTATTTCTAGTGCGAAGCTCAAAAATCAAGTAAAAGGTCACTTTGATAGGATAATGTCGCAAAGGATCAACGTTCAATTATTTAATATAAACCATTTAGAACTGGCAATTATTAGGAAGTCTTTCGGAAAGTCAAAATAGGAGCAAGAGTCTACAAGTCTAAAAATGGAATTCCCCATTAATAATACTAATAGCAATTTATTAAAATCTAAAAAAAAATTCGTCGGAAACTTAAAGATAACCAGTGTCATTAAATTATAAAAAGTAACGGAAATTGCATATGACTACAAGAACAAAAGCCTTCACTTTATAAGTAAGAGATTTTAAGCAACAGATAACAATTAGTTTAAAGATTAGTTGCCAAAGCTTATGGGTTATTTCGAATCCGGTTCGGTTGAAATATTATTCATCATGATATTTCTAAAATGAATGTTAATATTTTGCAGATGTCATTGACCAGCTTTGACTTAAAGCCAGCGGAGAAGTCCACGAAAAGTGGCAACAGGAAATGGCCCTGGTATGGAGCACCCATATTTTGTGCGATATGGTTTACGCTCTTCTATGTGACCGTCATACCAAGCTTTTTCTCCTATCCCAAAATGATATATGTGCGCGATGAGGCCAATCATCCGGATGAGTTTATTGGTCAGCGGGCCCAGATTCAGCTGGCAGAGTATTCGGCGATTGGCAACAAGATGACCGGATCCATAAATAATGAGCAGCATACCGTTAATTTTGTGCTTCGGGAAGTGCAGAAAGTTGTGGATCAGTCGCGTAGCGATCTCTATGATATCGTTTGTGAAGTTCAGTACTCATCGGGCTCCTTATATCTGTGGGACGCAGCCACCAGCTATGACAATGTGTCCAATGTTGTGGTCAAGATTGCACGCAAGGATAGTCCCAGTGACAACTATTTGTTGGTTAACTCTCACTACGATTCCGAAGTGGGAACTCCCGCGGCTGCAGATGATGGCGTCATGGTCGTTATCATGCTGGAAACTCTGCGCGTAATCGCACAGTCGGAACGACCACTTGCTCATCCAGTCGTCTTTCTCTTCAATGGCGCCGAAGAGGCAAACATGCTGGGATCCCATGGTTTCATCACCAAGCACAGATGGGCATCCAATTGCAAGTGCGTGAAATAAGAGCTTTCCATTTGAATAATTGACTTCAGATTCTAGAATCTTTCAGGGCGCTAATCAATCTGGATTCAACGGGGTCTGGTGGTCGCGAGGTTCTCTTCCAAACAGGACCCAATCATCCCTGGCTGATGAATTATTATCAGAAGTATGCGCCACATCCCTTTTCCATAACACTCGCCGAGGAGCTGTTCCAGAATAATTTTATACCTTCCGACACGGACTTTCGCATTTTCCGTGACTATGGCAATGTGCCCGGCTTGGATATGGCGCATGCTCTTAATGGCTATGTCTACCATACCAAATACGACAATTTTAAGAATCTGGAGCGAGGCACCTATCAGACCACTGGTGATAATGTATTGGCCTTAGCCTGGGCGCTGGCCAATGCTCCGGAACTGGATAATACTTCCGCTCACGAGGAGGGACACGCTGTCTTCTTCGATTTTCTCGGCTGGTTCATTATCGTTTACACCGAATCCGCCAGTATTGCCATCAACATTGTTGTATCCATTGCTGCCCTGATCTGTATTGTCCTTTCCCTATATCTTATGACCAATGACAAGGGTGCGGATATGACCCCCAAGTCTGTGGCCCTGCGCTTTGCCATCATCTTCCTGGTGCAGCTTGGTGCAGTGGTTATTGCTTGGGCAATTACCCTAGTAGTGGCGGTCTTTATGCTAGCCGTTGGCCTGGGCGAATCGTGGTACTACAGCATTTGGATGACATTTGGCCTATATTTTTGCTCCATGTTCTTTGGACTGGGTATGTTGCCCGCCATCTACATACAATGGACCAAGCACAAGACGAACATGAAGCTAAACCAAACCATTGCTTGCTTCATGCATGCCCACTGCATCCTGATTGTTTTCATATGCCTTCTCTTGACCGGGCTGGGGATACGTTCTGCTTTCTTTCCAATGATCGGATTGTTCTTCTATACCATCTCAATGATTGTACAGATGATCCTAAAAGTGACAATTAAGAGTATGTCACACATCCTGAAACTGTGACGAATTCAACTAATTGATATTCTCATCTCTTCCAGAGAGCTATTTCCTAACTGTGCATTTGTTGTGCCAGATTCTGCCTTACTTCTTCTACACCTATTTGATTTATGTGTTTCTGCTGGTATTTGTGCCCATGCAGGGACGCGATGGACCTGACAGCAAACCTGACATGCTACTGGCTGTCTTTATTGCCCTGATGACAATGCATTTTGCCGGATTCATTGTAAGTTCTACTAACGTATTGTTGAGTAAATGCTTAAAAATGTACAATTTTCAGATACCAATTTTAAATAAGTTCCGCAAATCGAAGATCTTCATCTCAATGTTTGGTGTGCTTATCATTATATTCATTATATTAGCCGCAACGCCTGTAGGTTTCCCCTTCAAAAAAGATGTTGCTGCACAACGTTATTATGTTTTGGTAATATTTATAGCATTTTTAAAGTTCTCCGATCTTAACCAAACTATCATTTAGCATGCCCAACGCATACTCCACAATGCAGACAATAGTGTAACCCACGATGCTGGCTTTTACATACAGCCCGTTGATACACGCTATTCCGAACTCTCCGATACAACGCTCAAGAATGTTGAGCCCGAGAGTTGGCTCCGAGATAATTGTGCTTCAGAACCGTATTGCGGTCTGCCGCTTTATAGCGGGCGTTGGCTAACCTGGAAGTATGATTTTATTGTAGTTTCATAATGCCATCTTTAATCTAATATGTACAATCAAATCGCAGGGATACTGCTCATTGGATTTATAGTGTGGCCCCAGTCATGCCAGTGGCCACCGAACTCACAGAGGTCTCGAGACACTCTATAAGCATGAACAAAAAGAGATTTGAGTTCAGATTAAAGGCTGGCGATCGCATTGTGATGTACATTGACCCCATGGAGAAGGTGACGATCACGAACTGGTCATTTGACGAAACAATCTTAAAGGATGGTCATACTGCTCCATATTTTGTATATCATGTTGCATCCATGGTTAAGGAACCTCTTAACTTCTGGCTGGAGTTTGAGCACGATGCAACCAATACGGATGGACCGTACTTTAAGCTAGCCGTGAGCGTTCATTTCCTTTATCACACGGAATATTACACGCCCGAATTCCGTGAGTTTCTTGCCACGTTTCCTGATTGGACGTATACGACAGATTGGTTTGCATCGTATGAGAGTTGGATCTTTTAAAAACGATTAGAAAATACTGTAGTTAAACTGAATTCTGTAACTTAATAAATAAATTATGATGTATTTTAATAACCATCATCAAATAGTTTTGGCCATTTGTTTTTTTTACGCCCTTGCTTTTCAAAATGCGTTGAATTTTGACGAAGTTATGGCATCTTGAAGGTTCGACCTATGCTCATATGCCGTTTTTCGGGCTATAATTTTGACGTGACGATTTTTGGACTATAATTTTGACTTATGTTCTGACCCAAAATCACGTTTTCAACTTTAAATGTACGATTGATCTAGAGGCCAAACCATGATTAAAACGCTCTCGCTTTTGAAAATGCGTTGAGTTTTGACGAAGTTATGGCATTTTGAAGGTTCGACCTATGCTCATATGCCGTTTTTCGGGCTATAATTTTGACGTGACGATTTTTGGACTATAATTTTGACTTGTGTTCCGACCCAAAATCACGTTTTCAACTTTAAATGTACGATTGATCAAGAGGCCAAACTATGATTAAAACGCCCTCACTTTTGAAAATGCGTTGAGTTTTGAAGAAGTTATGGTATTTTGAATGTTCGACCTATGCCCATATGCCGTTTTTCGGGCTATAATTTTGACGTGACGATTTTTGGACTATAATTTTGACTTGTGTTCCGACCCAAAATCACGTTTTCAACTTTAAATGTACGATTGATCTAGAGGCCAAACCATGATTAAAACGCCCTCGCTTTTGAAAATGCGTTGAGTTTTGAAGAAGTTATGGTATTTTGAATGTTCGACCTATGCCCATATGCCGTTTTTCGGGCTATAATTTTGACGTGACGATTTTTGGACTATAATTTTGACTTATGTTCCGACCCAAAATTACGTTTTCAACTTTAAATGTACGATTGATCTAGAGGCCAAACTATGATTAAAACGCCCTCACTTTTGAAGATGAGTTGAGTTTTGACGAAGTTATGGCAATTTGAAGGTTCGACCTATGCCCATATGCCGTTTTTCGGGCTATAATTTTGACGTGACGATTTTTGGACTATAATTTTGACTTGTGTTCCGACCCAAAATTACGTTTTCAACTTTAAATGTACGATTGATCTAGAGGCCAAACCATGATTAAAACGCTCTCGCTTTTGAAAATGCGTTGAGTTTTGACGAAGTTATGGCATTTTGAAGGTTCGACCTATGCTCATATGCCGTTTTTCGGGCTATAATTTTGACGTGACGATTTTTGGACTATAATTTTGACTTGTGTTCCGACCCAAAATCACGTTTTCAACTTTAAATGTACGATTGATCTAGAGGCCAAACCATGATTAAAACGCCCTCGCTTTTGAAAATGCGTTGAGTTTTGAAGAAGTTATGGTATTTTGAATGTTCGACCTATGCCCATATGCCGTTTTTCGGGCTATAATTTTGACGTGACGATTTTTGGACTATAATTTTGACTTATGTTCCGACCCAAAATTACGTTTTCAACTTTAAATGTACGATTGATCTAGAGGCCAAACTATGATTAAAACGCCCGCGCTTTTGAAAATGCGTTGAGTTTTGACGAAGTTATGGCATTTTGAAGGTTCGACCTATGCCCATATGCCGTTTTTCGGGCTATAATTTTGACGTGACGATTTTTGGACTATAATTTTGACTTGTGTTCCGACCCAAAATTACGTTTTCAACTTTAAATGTACGATTGATCTAGAGGCCAAACTATGATTAAAACGCCCGCGCTTTTGAAAGTGCGTTGAGTTTTGACGAAGTTATGGCATTTTGAAGGTTCGACCTATGCCCATATGCCGTTTTTCGGGCTATAATTTTGACGTTACGATTTTTGGACTATAATTTTGACTTGTGTTCCGACCCAAAATTACGTTTTCAACTTTAAATGTACGATTGATCTAGAGGCCAAACTATGATTAAAACGCCCGCGCTTTTGAAAGTGCGTTGAGTTTTGACGAAGTTATGGCATTTTGAAGGTTCGACCTATGCCTATATGCCGTTTTTCGGGCTATAATTTTGACGTGACGATTTTTGGACTCTAATTTTGACTTATGTTCTGACCCAAAATCACGTTTTCAACTTTAAATGTACGATTGATCTAGAGGCCAAACCATGATTAAAACGCTCTCGCTTTTGAAAATGCGTTGAGTTTTGACAAAGTTATGGCATTTTGAAGGTTCGACCTATGCTCATATGCCGTTTTTCGGGCTATAATTTTGACGTGACGATTTTTGGACTATAATTTTGACTTGTGTTCCGACCCAAAATCACGTTTTCAACTTTAAATGTACGATTAATCTAGAGGCCAAACTATGATTAAAACGCCCTCACTTTTGAAGATGAGTTGAGTTTTGACGAAGTTATGGCATTTTGAAGGTTCGACCTATGCCCATATGCCGTTTTTCGGGCTATAATTTTGACGTGACGATTTTTGGACTATAATTTTGACTTGTGTTCCGACCCAAAATTACGTTTTCAACTTTAAATGTACGATTGATCTAGAGGCCAAACTATGATTAAAACGCCCTCACTTTTGAAAATGCGTTGAGTTTTGAAGAAGTTATGGCATTTTGAATGTTCGACTTATGCCCACATGCCGTTTTTCGGGCTATAATTTTGACGTTACGATTTTTGGACTATAATTTTGACTTGTGTTCCGACCCAAAATTACGTTTTCAACTTTAAATGTACGATTGATCTAGAGGCCAAACTATGATTAAAACGCCCGCGCTTTTGAAAGTGTGTTGAGTTTTGACGAAGTTATGGCATTTTGAAGGTTCGACCTATGCCTATATGCCGTTTTTCGGGCTATAATTTTGACGTGACGATTTTTGGACTATAATTTTGACTTATGTTCTGACCCAAAATCACGTTTTCAACTTTAAATGTACGATTGATCTAGAGGCCAAACCATGATTAAAACGCTCTCGCTTTTGAAAATGCGTTGAGTTTTGACGAAGTTATGGCATTTTGAAGGTTCGACCTATGCTCATATGCCGTTTTTCGGGCTATAATTTTGACGTGACGATTTTTGGACTATAATTTTGACTTGTGTTCCGACCCAAAATCACGTTTTCAACTTTAAATGTACGATTGATCAAGAGGCCAAACTATGATTAAAACGCCCTCACTTTTGAAAATGCGTTGAGTTTTGAAGAAGTTATGGTATTTTGAATGTTCGACCTATGCCCATATGCCGTTTTTCGGGCTATAATTTTGACGTGACGATTTTTGGACTATAATTTTGACTTGTGTTCCGACCCAAAATCACGTTTTCAACTTTAAATGTACGATTGATCTAGAGGCCAAACCATGATTAAAACGCCCTCGCTTTTGAAAATGCGTTGAGTTTTGAAGAAGTTATGGTATTTTGAATGTTCGACCTATGCCCATATGCCGTTTTTCGGGCTATAATTTTGACGTGACGATTTTTGGACTATAATTTTGACTTATGTTCCGACCCAAAATTACGTTTTCAACTTTAAATGTACGATTGATCTAGAGGCCAAACTATGATTAAAACGCCCTCACTTTTGAAGATGAGTTGAGTTTTGACGAAGTTATGGCAATTTGAAGGTTCGACCTATGCCCATATGCCGTTTTTCGGGCTATAATTTTGACGTGACGATTTTTGGACTATAATTTTGACTTGTGTTCCGACCCAAAATTACGTTTTCAACTTTAAATGTACGATTGATCTAGAGGCCAAACCATGATTAAAACGCTCTCGCTTTTGAAAATGCGTTGAGTTTTGACGAAGTTATGGCATTTTGAAGGTTCGACCTATGCTCATATGCCGTTTTTCGGGCTATAATTTTGACGTGACGATTTTTGGACTATAATTTTGACTTGTGTTCCGACCCAAAATCACGTTTTCAACTTTAAATGTACGATTGATCTAGAGGCCAAACCATGATTAAAACGCTCTCGCTTTTGAAAATGCGTTGAGTTTTGAAGAAGTTATGGCATTTTGAATGTTCGACTTATGCCCACATGCCGTTTTTCGGGCTATAATTTTGACGTGACGATTTTTGGACTATAATTTTGACTTGTGTTCCGACCCAAAATCACGTTTTCAACTTTAAATGTACGATTGATCTAGAGGCCAAACCATGATTAAAACGCCCTCGCTTTTGAAAATGCGTTGAGTTTTGACGAAGTTATGGCATTTTGAAGGTTCGACCTATGCCCATATGCCGTTTTTCGGGCTATAATTTTGACGTGACGATTTTTGGACTATAATTTTGACTTGTGTTCCGACCCAAAATCACGTTTTCAACTTTAAATGTACGATTGATCTAGAGGCCAAACCATGATTAAAACGCCCTCGCTTTTGAAAATGCGTTGAGTTTTGAAGAAGTTATGGTATTTTGAATGTTCGACCTATGCCCATATGCCGTTTTTCGGGCTATAATTTTGACGTGACGATTTTTGGACTATAATTTTGACTTATGTTCCGACCCAAAATTACGTTTTCAACTTTAAATGTACGATTGATCTAGAGGCCAAACTATGATTAAAACGCCCGCGCTTTTGAAAATGCGTTGAGTTTTGACGAAGTTATGGCATTTTGAAGGTTCGACCTATGCCCATATGCCGTTTTTCGGGCTATAATTTTGACGTGACGATTTTTGGACTATAATTTTGACTTGTGTTCCGACCCAAAATTACGTTTTCAACTTTAAATGTACGATTGATCTAGAGGCCAAACTATGATTAAAACGCCCGCGCTTTTGAAAGTGCGTTGAGTTTTGACGAAGTTATGGCATTTTGAAGGTTCGACCTATGCCCATATGCCGTTTTTCGGGCTATAATTTTGACGTTACGATTTTTGGACTATAATTTTGACTTGTGTTCCGACCCAAAATTACGTTTTCAACTTTAAATGTACGATTGATCTAGAGGCCAAACTATGATTAAAACGCCCGCGCTTTTGAAAGTGCGTTGAGTTTTGACGAAGTTATGGCATTTTGAAGGTTCGACCTATGCCTATATGCCGTTTTTCGGGCTATAATTTTGACGTGACGATTTTTGGACTCTAATTTTGACTTATGTTCTGACCCAAAATCACGTTTTCAACTTTAAATGTACGATTGATCTAGAGGCCAAACCATGATTAAAACGCTCTCGCTTTTGAAAATGCGTTGAGTTTTGACAAAGTTATGGCATTTTGAAGGTTCGACCTATGCTCATATGCCGTTTTTCGGGCTATAATTTTGACGTGACGATTTTTGGACTATAATTTTGACTTGTGTTCCGACCCAAAATCACGTTTTCAACTTTAAATGTACGATTAATCTAGAGGCCAAACTATGATTAAAACGCCCTCACTTTTGAAGATGAGTTGAGTTTTGACGAAGTTATGGCATTTTGAAGGTTCGACCTATGCCCATATGCCGTTTTTCGGGCTATAATTTTGACGTGACGATTTTTGGACTATAATTTTGACTTATGTTCCGACCCAAAATCACGTTTTCAACTTTAAATGTACGATTGATCTAGAGGCCAAACCATGATTAAAACGCCCTCACTTTTGAAAATGCGTTGATTTTTGACGAAGTTATGGCATTTTGAAAGTTCGCCCTATGCCCATATGCCGTTTTTCGGGCTATAATTTTGACTTGCCGATTTTCGGACAATAATTTTAACTTATGTTCCGACCCAAAATTACGTTTTCAACTTTAAATGTACGATTGATCTAGAGGCCAAACCATGATTAAAACGCTCTCGCTTTTGAAAATGCGTTGAGTTTTGAAGAAGTTATGGCATTTTGAAGGTTCGACCTATGCTCATATGCCGTTTTTCGAGCTATAATTTTGACGTGACGATTTTTGGACTATAATTTTGACTTGTGTTCCGACCCAAAATCACGTTTTCAACTTTAAATGTACGATTGATCTAGAGGCCAAACTATGATTAAAACGCCCGCGCGTTTGAAAGTGCGTTGAGTTTTGGCGAAGTTATGGCATTTTGAAGGTTCGACCTATGCCCATATGCCATTTTTCGGGCTATAATTTTGACATGACGATTTTTGGACTATAATTTTGACTTGTGTTCCGACCCAAAATCACGTTTTCAACTTTAAATGTACGATTGATCTGGAGGCCAAACTATGATTAAAACGCCCTCACTTTTGAAAATGCGTTGAGTTTTGACGAAGTTATGGCATTTTGAAGGTTCGACCTATGCCCATATGCCGTTTTTCCGGCTATAATTTTGACGTGACGATTTTTGGACTATAATTTTGACTTGTGTTCCGACCCAAAATCACGTTTTCAACTTTAAATGTACGATTGATCTAGAGGCCAAACTATGATTAAAACGCTCTTGCTTTTGAAGATGAGTTGAGTTTTGACGTAGTTATGGCATCTTGAAGGTTCCACCTAGCCCATATGCCGATTTTTGGACTTCAAATTTTCAAATCCTCGCGCCATCAAGAAACCTGACCTGCCACATTTTCTATTTTTTCTGCTATCATGCAAGCTCGTAAAAAAAATGTTAAGGTATGCGATACGTCACTATCGATATGTAACGAAAATGCAACAACCTTCTTTTTTAAGTTTTTGTTTTCAGCCATTCTCACTTTTGCACGCTGCGATGTGCGATTCATCGATACACTTTCAACTATCGAGTTGCAATTTTGTATTGATCAGCTACCTTATATATTTTGGCTTTGTGATATTGTGACGCGCAATTGCTGTCTCTCTGTTCCATCACACAACAGTCTTTTACTCTTTCTCTACTTATGCTGTTTCTCATTTCTTAACGGTAATTTTTTTTCGGCGTTTCAACATGTGGAATTAATCTTTTCACTGCTGCTTTACTTTTTACTTTTTTTTCCAACTATTAATTTTCCAATAGCACTTCACAGTTACACTGTTTGGCTTGAATGCTCCAAAAATAGGACGCACGATCGGTTGAGCGTAAAAATGTAGAACTGATATTGTTAAGTTTATTAATAATATAATAGTTAAGTACAGCATTTAAGTAAAAGCATTAGATTAACAAAGTAAAGTGCGACCTTATAATTAACGACCTGACGCCACGACGTACCGACAACTTCACAACTTAAGGCACTCGGGACTTTGACGACTTCTTATAAGACGACTTTAACGGTTTATAGCAAGCTGCCTTGCTAAAAACGCGTGCATTCATCCATCTCCCATCTCTTTCTCACACATGCGCTCGCCTATTTATATGTATACAGAAAATCGTTGCGGCTGCTAATAGAAATACTATCAATATGACCATAACTTGGGTTATTCTATATCCACTCGGCTGTTGATCCTGATCAGGAATATATGTATATACTTTATGGGGTCTGAGATGCTTCCTTCTACCTTTTACATACATTTGCAAAAAACCATTATACCGTTTTTACCCATTTTTAATGGGTTAAAGGTATAAAAAGTTCATTTTATAATGTTGGTGATGGGTTATTAGTCCACTGCTGGATGACGTTAGACATATCAAGTAGGTAGAGAACATGATAAATTGCACCAATAAGTTTTTGGTAACCTAATCGGTTGTATAATTAATAGTGCGGTAGCCTGAAATGATTGCGATTTCCTTTCGACATTTTTTCGTAAACTTTAGTTTTGATAAGATTCCGAATAAATTACAGATTACTTCTACTTTCCTTCGACTTACTTACAAAATAATAAACAATGACTAGTGGATTTTAATCAAAAATGTTAGGAATTCTAATCAATATTTTTCTTACTTTCCCTTCATTGAGTTATTCAAAATTATTGAGTTAATAAAAATTTGTGTACCTGTAAATTATATAATAAACATAATAATATATACATGTTCCGACATAAACCTTAATCTAACTCCGATCATTAAGCCATAAACTACCTAATTTGACGCATGCTTTTGCCCAGACGGAATATACAAGATCTGTGATAAGCCGCAAGATATCGACAAAGAGTATATTTGCTTGCTTCCGCAGTCTTCTAACCAATGTGACGCGTTGCGGTTCTATTTCTAGTGCGAAGCACAAAAATCAAATAAAAGGTCACTTTCATAGGATAATGTCGCAAAGGATCAACGTTCAATTATTTAATATAAATGGAACAAATAAAAGAAAAAAAATAAAACCATTTAGAACTGGCAATTATTAAGAAGTCATTCTGAAAGTCAAAATAGGAACAAGAATCTACAAGTCTAAAAGTGGAATTCCTCAAAAATAATAGTAATCGTAATTAAAAATCGAATAAGAAATTTCGTCGGAAAGTGTTAAGTTAACCGGAAAGTTTAATTAACCAGTGTCATTAAATTATAAAAAGTAACGGAATTTGTTAATAAACATTATAATCTTTTGGATTACAAGATATACATATATAATTAATAGTGCCGTATCCTGAAATGATTGCGATTTCCTTTCGACATTTTTCCGTAAACTTTAATTTCAAAATAAATTACAGATTACGTCTATTTTACTTCGACTTACTTTCAAAATAATAAACAAGCATCAGTGGCTTTTAAACGAAAATGTTAGGAATTCTAATTAATATTTTTCTTACTTTCCCTTTATTGAGTTATTTAAAACTATTGAGTTAATAAAAATTTGTGTACCTGTAAATTATATAATAAACGTAATAATATATACATGTACCGACATAAACCTTAATCAAACTCCGGTCATTAAGCCATAAACTACCTAATTTGACGCATGCTTTTGCCCAGACGGAATATTCAAGATCTGTGATAAGCCGCAATATATCGGCAAACAGTATATTTGTTTGCTGCCGCAGTTTTCTAGCCAATGTGTCGCGTTGCGGTCCTATTTCTAGTGCGAAGCACAAAAATATAATAAAAGGTCACTTTCATAGGATAATGTCGCAAAGGATCAACGTTCAATTATTTAATATAAATATAACAAATAAAAGAAAAAAATTAAACCATTTAGAACCGGCAATTATTAAGAAGTCATTCTGAAAGACAAAATAGGAGCAAGAGGCTACAAGTCTAACAATGGAATTCCCCATTAATAATAGCAATAGTAATTTAAAATCTAATAAGAAATTACGTCGGAAAGTGTTAAATTAACCGGAAAGTTTAATTTAGCAGTGTCATTATTAATTATAAAAAGTAACGGAAATTGTATATAAACATTATAATCTTTATGATTACAAGAACAAAAGCCATCACTTTATTAGTAAGATTAATTAGTTAAAAGATTAGTTGCCGAAACTTATGGGTTATTTCGAGTTATGGGTTATTTCGGTTCGGTTGAAATATTATACGTCCTGATATTTCTAAAATTAATGTTAATATTTTGCAGATGCCATTGACCAGCTTTGACTTAAAGCCAGCGGAGAAGTCCACGAAAAGTGGCAACAGGAAATGGCCCTGGTATGGAGCACCCATATTTTGTGCGATATGGTTTACGCTCTTCTATGTGACCGTCATACCAAGCTTTTTCTCCTATCCCAAAATGATATATGTGCGCGATGAGGCCAATCATCCGGATGAGTTTATTGGTCAGCGGGCCCAGATTCAGCTGGCAGAGTATTCGGCGATTGGCAACAAGATGACCGGATCCATAAATAATGAGCAGCATACCGTTAATTTTGTGCTTCGGGAAGTGCAGAAAGTTGTGGATCAGTCGCGTAGCGATCTCTATGATATCGTTTATGAAGTTCAGTACTCATCGGGCTCCTTATATCTGTGGGACACAGCCACCAGTTATGACAATGTGTCCAATGTTGTGGTCAAGATTGAACGCAAGGATAGTCCCAGTGACAACTATTTGTTGGTTAACTCTCACTACGATTCCGAAGTGGGAACTCCCGCGGCTGCAGATGATGGCGTCATGGTCGTTATCATGCTGGAAACTCTGCGCGTTATCGCACAGTCCGAGAGACCACTTGCTCATCCAGTCGTCTTTCTCTTCAATGGCGCCGAAGAGGCATGCATGCTGGGATCCCATGGCTTCATCACCAAGCACAGATGGGCACCCAATTGCAAGTGCGCGAGTTAAGAGCTTTCCATTTGAATTATTTATTTCAGATGCAAGTATCTTTCAGAGCACTAATCAATCTGGATTCAGCGGGCTCTGGTGGTCGCGAGATTCTCTTCCAAACAGGTCCCAATCATCCTTGGCTAGTGAATTATTATCAGAAGTATGCGCCACATCCCTTTTCCATAACACTCGCCGAGGAGCTGTTCCAGAATAATTTTATACCTTCCGACACGGACTTTCGCATTTTCCGTGACTACGGTAATGTGCCCGGCTTGGATATGGCGCATGGTCTTAATGGCTATGTCTACCATACCAAATACGACACTTTTAAGAATTTGGAGCGAGGCACCTATCAGACCACTGGTGATAATGTATTGGCCTTAGCCTGGGCGCTGGCCAATGCTCCGGAACTGGATGATACCTCCGCTCACGAGGAGGGACACGCTGTCTTCTTCGATTATCTCGGCTGGTTCATTATCGTTTACACCGAATCCGCCAGTATTGCCATCAATATTGTTGTATCCATTGCTGCCCTGATCTGTATTGTACTTTCCCTATATCTTATGACCAATGACAAGGGTGCGGATATGACACCCAAGTATGTGGCCCTGCGCTTTGCCATCATCTTCCTGGTGCAGCTTGGTGCAGTGGTTATTGCTTGGGCAATTACCCTAGTAGTGGCGGTCTTTATGCTAGCCGTTGGACTGGGCGAATCGTGGTACTACAGCATTTGGATGACATTTGGCCTATATTTTTGCTCCATGTTCTTTGGACTGGGTATGTTGCCCGCCATCTACATACAATGGACCAAGCACAAGACGAACATGAAGCTAAACCAAACCATTGCTTGCTTCATGCATGCCCACTGCATCCTGATTGTTTTCATTTGCCTTCTCTTGACCGGGCTAGGGATACGCTCTGCTTTCTTTCCAATGATCGGAATATTCTTCTATACCATCTCAATGATTGTACAGATGATCCTAAAAGTGACAATTAAGAGTAGGTCACTCATCCTGAAACTGTGACGAATTCAACTAATTGATATTCTCATCTCTTTCAGAGAGCTATTTCCTAACTGTGCATTTGTTGTGCCAGATTCTGCCTTACTTCTTCTACACCTATTTGATTTATATGTTTCTGCTGTTATTCGCACCCATGGAAGGACGCGATGGACCTGATAGCAAACCTGACATGCTACTAGCTGTCTTTGTTGGCGTGACGACGACGCATTTTGCCGGATTCATTGTAAGTTCTACTAACGTTTTGTTGAGGAAACGATTAAATCAAATGTACAATTTTCAGATACCAATTTTAAATAAGTTCCGCAAATCGAAGATCTTCATCTCAATGTTTGGTGTGCTTATCATTATATTCATTATATTAGCCGCAACGCCAGTGGGTTTCCCCTTCAAAAAAGATGTAGCTGCACATCGTTATTATGTTTTGGTAATATTTATAGCCTTTATAAAGTACTCCGATCTTAACTCAAAAATATCATTTAGCATGCCCAACGCATATTCCACAATGCAGACAATAGTGTAACACACGATGCTGGCTTTTACATACAACCCGTTGATACACGCTATTCCGAACTCTCCGATACAACGCTCAAGAATGTTGAGCCCGAGAGTTGGCTCCGAGATAATTGTGCTTCAGAACCGTATTGCGGTCTGCCGATTTACGGCGGACGTTGGATAACCTGGAAGTATGATTTTATTGTAGTTTTATAATGTCATCTTTAATCTAATATGTACAATCTAATCGCAGGGATAGTGCTCAATGGATTTATAGTGTGTCCCCAGTCATGCCAGTGACCACCGAACTCACAGAAGTCTCGAGACATTCTATAAGCATGAACAAAAAGCGATTTGAGTTCAGATTAAAGGCTGGCGATCGCATTGTGATGTACTTTGACCCCATGGAGAAGGTGACGATCACGAACTGGTCGTTTGATGAAACAATCTTAAAGGATGGTCATACTGCTCCATATTTGGTATATCATGTTACATCCATGGTTACGGAGCCCCTTAACTTCTGGCTGGAGTTTGAGCACGATGCGACCAATACGGATGGACCGTACTTTAAGCTAGCCGTGAGCGTTCATTTCCTTTATCACACGGAATATTACACGCCCGAATTCCGTGAGTTTCTTGCCACGTTTCCGGATTGGACATATACGACCGATTGGATTTCATCGTATGAGAGTTGGATATTTTAAAAACAATTAGTAAATACTGTAGTTAAACTGAATTCTGAAACTTAATAAATTAATTATAATGTATTTTAATAACCATCATCAAACAGTAGTTTTGACCATTTGTTTTTTACCACAAATTAATATTTTTATCTTTAATTAATTCTAATTTATTAATTTAAATACAATTTTTGTTCGATGGATGTTCGCTTGTCCGAGTATCATATGCAAATTTGTGTTTAGGGTATGAGGGAATACCAAAACTTAACAACAGTTCGGAAAACCAAACTATGAGTAGAGAGTATGAGCAACGATTTGTGAATATCAAACGTTTAAATATCTGGCATCTGAGCTGTGCTTAGAGTTGCCAGCTATTGTAGGAACCAAGCCATGCGTTTACATGCGACCATGGTGGAAATTTGGCCAGAAACTCCCGAAAGTCCTCCTCTATAAACATATCATCGTGTATCCTGTGGCCCATTATGGCGATCTTGAATGTTGCGCCAGACCAATTGCTGCTGTCACGCTGTGAATACATTTTTATATCATATTTAAAACTCGACTTAAACAATTGATCTACTCAAATCTTACCTCAAATTCCAAATTAAAACGTAAAGGTGTTGGATCCAGTGCATATGACCAATATACATAATGAGGAGGTGGGAAGGACTGTTCCAAAGGTTCCTTGGTGAAGGTCCAGTCCACCAGTTTGGCATCATCCATAGGCTCGATGAATATGCTCGTATGATCCGGTCCAAAAACCTCCAAAGTGAACATAATATTTGTCATCGAAGTGCTTTCTTTGTTTAATATTTTCAAAGTCGGCAGATAGGCTTTGTTAGGCTCGGGGCCAGGCACCCAATAGCTGTTAGCTCTATGGGAAATAAAATGGGATATTAGACTGAGTCATAAATGTGATCTTTTAAGACTTACGCAGGCTTTATCCAACGCGAGCTATAAATGGGAAACCCACACATAATTTCCGTTTCACATGCGCTACGATCGGCCTTTGAATAGTTGCTGCCGTGAAAGAGGATGTTGTCCAGTGACTTGGGATGCCGATCCACCGGCATTACATAATAGCCGGCATCGGTGTGGTTCACCGTGCTAGCTGCATCGCCGTTGTGGAAGGTGCGTGTCGTATGCTTCAAACAGGAAAAGGCCAAGGAGACAATTGATATATATTGAAAGACAGATCTTCATTTTGAATTCCTTACCACAGCAAAGAATCGCTGTACTGCTGTCTTCTCCACATAGGGGAATGCAACGGGTGTTGCAGCCAAGATGATGAAGATTAGCGTGCAGATGCCAAAGAGAGAGATGATGGTCTTTGATTTGCGGAACAGGCAGAGCAACGGTATCAGGAACGGAGAAAGGAGGCAACAAAACAGTGCCGTAAAGCCTCCAATGAGTATTTCAGGATTTGAATTACCTTCCCGACCCTGCATTGGCACGAATATAACATAAAAAGCATAGCAACAATATGTGTAAAACATGAAGGGCAGCAGTTGCAAAAGACAGTGGGGTATGAGCCACATGAAATCTATGAGATTAAAGAATTGCATTATTAATTTAAACATTATTAAGATATGCAAATAGCTCACTTGTTTTGTGCGCACATGTAGCCATATTGATAAGAACTGATATCGTATAGAAGCCAATGCAGATGAGTAGAGAAAAGGCCGATCTTATGTTGAACGATATCATTACAATGGTAATCACAGTCAATATCAAGCAATGCGAGTGCATTAACAGCTGAATGCCATATCCAAGTGGTAGACCGTGCTGTGATATAAGAGGAACAGAGTCAAATGAGCTGTAAGGATTACTTTTTATAATGTACTTACCTCCTTGGTGCGACTGAAATAAATGGCGGGCAGTATGCCCAGGCCAAAGAACATGGGGCAAAAGTACAAGCCAAAGACCATCCAAGTGTGAGAGAACCAAGGCATCGACAGACCCACAGCATCCAGGAATAATGCTATGCAAACTACCAGGCCTAGGCTCAAGCAGATACCGAGCAGCTGCAGTGCAGCCAAAATGCCGAACTTGGCAAAGATGCGACGTCGGAACATGCCCGTACTGCTGGCCATGCTCCAGATATAGGCGACAATCGTAATGAGCGCCAGCACACATACGCATATGTTGATAATAAGGCCAACATTTTCCGGATAATAGATGAAGAACCAGCCCAACACATCAAAGAATATCATGTGACCCACAGCATGTTTCTGGACGAGAAATTAAAATTTTTACATAAGTAATTGAATCGAATTTAACCCTTTCTAGACTTACCGCCGGATCTTCCAGTTCGGGGGCAGTACCTAGGGCTTTGACCAAGCCTAAAAGATTATCACCAGTCAGCTGATAGGTGCGTCTTGGTATTAAATTGAAGCGATCGTATTTCGTATGATATACATATCCATTTAGAGAGTGCGCCATATCAAGACCTAAATGAAATGTTAAAAGGAGTAAGAAAGAAATAGATCGACTGAAGCCTATATAAAAATTACTTTACCAGGTATATTGCCAAAATCGCGGAATATGCGATAATCGGTTTCCGAGGGAATGAAACCATTTTGGAACAACTCCTCGCCAATTGTCGAGGCGAACGGATGTGTAATGTGTTGACCATAGTACTGAATAATATATAATCATGTTAGATTAAGAAATTCGAGAAATATGTCAATTGTACCTTCATTAGCCAGGGATGATCGGGTCCAGACTGAAAGAGTATCTCCCGTCCGCCACTGCCAGCTGAATCCAGATTAATCACAGCACTGCAAACATTTCCAAAGTACTGAGCGTTACTTTGAAGATTTTAAAAACTATTAGCCTGTAAACTTACCGCACATTCTTTGCCCATGGATGCTGTGTAATGAATGCGTGCGAGCCCTGGAGGGGATTCTCCTCGGCGCCATTGAAGAGAAAGATGAGCGTGTTTTGGAGTGGCGTTTCATACTTGGTTATCACGCGCAGCACCTCAAGCATGATGACACACATCAAGCCAGAGTCACCGGCACCAGAGCTACCCGGCACCGAGTCGAAGTGACTGTTGATTAGAAGAGACGCCTCGGTGGTTGCATTTGATGGCGAGACCCTGACAATCACATTCTGAACGCTCTGATAGACGTTGACCATGGACCAGAGCAGATAATTGCCGGAGGCTATCTGCACATCCTTCTGAATGTCAAACAGATCGGTCCGAGCTCCATCAATAATCTCACTTATCTCGCTGAGCAGCAGCTGGACAGCAACTTGCTCATTTGCAGCACTCCCCACAACTTTAGGACCGATCTTTGACAGCCTCAGCAGTGTGCCCTCCGCACGCTCCCCAATGAACTGACCCGGCTGATCCAGCTCATCTTGAAGCGTCTTCAGTGGTGGCATACGATGGTAACTGGGCACCACAGCCAAATAGAACAGCAGAAACCAAAATGCCACAAAGAGCGGTGCCCAGTACCAGCCAATTTTGCTGCGATTGTAGATGATTTTCATGTTCTCATATTTGGAGTTCATCTCGTTGCTGTAAATGAACGATGAATAACGAATAATGAGTATGCCATATGAAACGAGTGCTTATGCTTAAACAGAATCCTCAATTGACTCATTTAATTAATTTGCAAATTCGGATTGAAGTGCGATGTCCTCTGGAATAAAGTGAACCACAGTCATCAACTGAACCGATGACTGTGTGTTTTCAGTCAACGATTAAATAATTGGTCGCTCTCAATGAATCCATATTTCCGCAACCGAAAATGTACATAATCAAGTAGAATTAACTCGAAGCGAAATAAATAATAGACTTTTGATTAATTTTATGATCATAAGTACTAATGTACTTCGGAACGCTTGATCGATTGAATGGAAGCAACTGTTCGATAATTAAATGATGCAGTTATCACTACTAAATATATATGATGTAATTTACTACACGTTGTCAAACGAAAGCGTTTCTTCAAAAATAAATCGATATCAATGAAATGATAAGGCTACATCAGAGAAGGCGTTGTTCTGTTGTGCAGTTTCACTTGGTGAACTCATCTTTTGACATATTCGGTCATAGTTTATTTCAGTTTCATCATTGGCGTCGACTGTAGTACACCGGAAAACATGTGTTGGTCAAAAGACATTAAAAAATATATTTAATTTTTAACTCGTAAACAGAAAAAAAAGTTCGCTATGCATACAATTCAAACAAAACAAATTAAATTTCATCAAATGCTGAACAAATATTCATTGTGAATTAATTCTCGACATATGCAATGACCAACAACCCTATGATTTACGGGACACATTTTGTAAATTTCAGTGCGATATATCGTTTTTATTTATAGCCAACTGAGACCATAATAACCAAGTTTGATGATTTGCTATATGCCATTTGCTTGAATTAGCTGTGTGTATCTATGAATTTCAAAACAATATAGTTCGTGAACTGACTCCCTGGTACCCTGTAAAACGTTGTTCGCTTACATTTAGATTGTAGTAAGTAGTTTATAGTAATATTTTTGAAAAATATGTAGACTACTGGAAAGCCTTCTATTCCTTGAATCTCAAGTAGACCTTAAAGCGAATGAAGCAGAGCCTTTACTGCAAATTTATGAATATAAATACGTCTAACAAATCACACAACACTGAAAGCCCCACAAGTGCCGGTGATGCAAAATTAGTTTGAAGAAATATGCAGACAAGCGATATTCTTAAATGTTTGCAGTCCGCGTAGCCTATAAACAGAACAGTGCATATAATTAACAAAAAGAAAAACAAAAAAAAAACTAAATAAAAGAAAAACTGCAATTTGTTTTTTTTTTTTTGTGGCTAATGATTAAAGTGCATGTGTAATGCAATTGGGGTCCCTGCGACTGCGACCCATTTATAGCAAAGCGGCTCGTGACCCTCAGGGACCGACTGCGGTGCGGCGATTAAAAGTGGCCGTCAGACCGAGACGTGGAAACAACAAATTAACACCACAGCCAGAGAGATGTGGTGGTGGTGGTGGTAGTGAGTGTGTAAGTGGAGCACTCTAGTTATACAATTGGTGGAGTGAAGGGACGTGTTTTTAATCGATTTTGCATGCATGCAAGTGCCTTTATCAGTTGCATTGAAGTGTTCTTGTCAATTTTTTTTACAAATATAAAGAAAATGTGATTGTGTGTGAGTGTGTGGGAGACCACGCCCACACACAATAATGTGAAAAAAATAAAATAAAAAACAAACAAACAAAAGTGAGTTCGAACCTACAAGACAAATGCAAATGAGTCGTGTGGGGGAGTGTGAGGAATAATCTATTTAAAGACTATCTAAATGGGAAGAAAATCCAAACAAACGGCGAGGCGACGGCAATCAACTGTGACAACAACAGCCGCAGAAACAACATTTGTTTGGTTTTTGGAGTCTTTGAGAGGCGACGCGGAAGAAGCAGTCAAATCCATAGTATCTGACAAATACAGATACAGCAACAGCAACAGCAACAGCCACAAACAGCAAGCTGCATGTGCGACATATGCCGCTAGGGCCGCAACACCAAAAGTCAATAACCTTCTTCTTGAGGCAACAACTTGCCACGGCTGTTACTTGCCACACACACCAGCGAGAAGTCGAACAAGAAGAAAAGGCAAAGGAAGTTGCGGTTGCGTTTTGTTTCTGTTTTTTTTTTTTTTTTCATTTGTTGCTGTTGAAAGAAAGCAAGCAACTGACCCTCGCCTTTGTTGAAAGGGCAAAGAAGCCAAACAAAATGTTGTGAATAGGATGAGTACACTTTTTGAATACACTTAACACGGCTGTCCAAAGATTGAGCTTCAATAGAACCTGTTGCACCTCATTCGATGCTTAACACTCACAGTTTCTTAGATTGACACAGTTTTGAAAATAAAACACGAAGATTTATATTTTGTTTTTTTTGTCTTATATAAAAAGGCGATGACAAAATTCTTGAATTCGGTCAAGCGACAGCAACACCAGCGGCAACATGTGCCATCAGCTGGCACGAACTAAACGGGAAACAACACGGCGCAACTGTCGCCTTCAACGATCACCGAACGTCTGGCCGGGCACAGAGCAACGTAGCAGGAGACGCGCAGGAGAGTCAGAGCGACAGAGAGAGGGAGAGAGTGCAACAGTGGCAAAGAGCAGAGATCACTGTGGCGCGATCAGCAGCATATAAGAGCATATAAATGAGAACTTGTTGTGCTCATCGGACTCACTTGATGCTGCTTTTGCTGCTGCTGCTGCTGTTGATGTTGCTGTTGATGTTGATGTTGTTACTGTTGACATTGGCATCCATTGCGTAGTCCAATAATGCTTATTCAATCCAATCACTGATTGGCCACAACTCCTGCTGCTCTGGACGTGAACGCGTGCCGACTCTTTTCCTACTGAATTGTTAACCACAGTATGTCAGTAATTATATACGAGGTATATTCTGAATTAATGGATTTGTGGTGCTTGAGCCATAAGCACATTGATAAGCCCACAATAATTTGCACATTATCGAATTGAGCCAACAAACTGTTGAGCGTAATGCCATAATCGATTAAGAATATCTTAATTAGCTTTCGCAAGCCACTCAAAACTGTGAAATTTGAGAATTTGAATAATTAAGGAATGTATCTTATAGTTATACAAATAAAAATATAAGAAACTGTACCTAAAAACAAAACTACAAGAAAAACCATTTTGTAAATGTTTTAATTCTAAAGAATTAAAAAAGGAACCTTTCCGACCGTAATATGCATCCTTTGTATGTCTGTTCTTGGTCAGCTATACCCAAAAAGTGAATTAAGTAAGTCTAAAAGATTATACACAAAAAAACTATGCACTTCCTATTTTCACTATTAAATAATAATAATATAAACCTTTGTTCCGCTCAAAATAGTTGTGCTCGGGTCCAGTTCAAAAGTAAGCGATGTGGTGTTTTTCATTGTGTGGGATGGATTGTAAAAATCCTTATCATGCATAGATAGAGCTACAGCAATTACTAGACCGATTAGCCAGTTACTTCACCAATAATAAGCAGTAATTATTGATAAGTTGATAAGCGCTTAGCGTTTAGCTGTCGATTGCCATGGATTAGGGCACAAGTTAAAGTGCTTTTGATTTCAATTGGTTAGAACCAGTGTAGACAGTGCATAGTTCAGATTTTTCATGCGGTTGCCAACACTCTAAACAAAATCTGTATGTTTTTGCAACAAGATTGTTGATACATTTTTCAGTAATAGGAGGAGGAGGGGAATTATTATGATTTGTATGTGCCTTATTCAAAGTTTCTGGAAATGTTCGTGTCGATCTGATTTTTGCTTAGTTGAATAATAATTTGTTTTCTTTTTCTAATAATAGATTTCACTATAGAGTAACACTATACTAAGTTGTAATTAGCCAATTAATCATTAAGTAGATTAATGGCCAATATTAGTTTGAAATAAGCAAACATATTCCAATTGTCCCTATAGCAGTGCACTTAACCGTAAAAATAGTAAAAATAAAAATTGACATAATTTTTTTTTTGATCTGGCAGCAGCGAGTGAGTCAATTTCCCAGCGCTGAATGCATTCAAGCGTAACTCATTCAAGTCAAATACACTCACGCATATATTCGTAATTTAAACACAATGATTTAAATAACAAAAACAATTTGTTAATCAAGCGAAATCATAGTAATTCGGTGCTCAGCCCAATCCTAAAACCCAAAACCAAAGCGAGAATTTGCGAATACAACAGATATGGAAAAACAAAAGAATGGAATGACACATAAACTGAACTGAAATCAACGGCAAAATAACGCAAACGATAATTAGTTAACTCAGTGGAAAAACATTCATTACAAAATTCGAGACACAGACACAAACCCAGAGATAACAAACAAGAGCCCAGAGACGAGTGACATATGCAGTCAGGCACAACAGAGCTGCCTATCATGGGTTGTCTCTGTGTTTGTCAATCAATCTGGATATGGGCTCGGGTCTCGTACTAGGTGTACGATGCTACCTAGTCAGACATTTAGTCAGTTAGTGGGAGAGGCATCGTCATGACGCTTGCCAAGGCCCCGGGCGTAAAGCTACTGTTACTTATTCAAACACTATGTGACGTTACCAGTTATTTTTTCAGATAAACGGGTATATTGCGAAAAGTTCTAAGGTTCCATGCAGATAGAAGCGGAGTGAAAAATATTTCGCACAATGGAGAATACCATTTTACTTCCCCATAAAGATAAAAACCTGTTAAAAACATAAAGAAGCAAAAAATACAAAAAACAACAAGCCATAATCTTGGTACATTCGGGACTACTACACAGAGGCCTGAACCGTTCCAAGTAGTGCGATAAAAACATCCAATAAGACAAATATCAAGCCGAATTCACTGTTGTTGCTGCAGCGGAACAATAATTGGTCGTGTTTATTATATCAGCAATAGATATTGAATTTCTAACGATAATTCTGACGTTTGCAATCTAAACTATTCCGGTATATAGCCCTGTAAGTGCCCGTATTTTAAGAGCTGTGCGAAATTTGAAACCTCAATTGGGCAGTAAAGGTGACCGCTGACAGACGTGGTCGATCTTAACGATCCATCGTCAATCGTCAACGAAGTGCTGGTGTTCTGTAGTGTTGAAATCCTAAAGGAATAAACATAATTGAAAATTGAACATCGTCTTACACATCATTAAAATGGGTGTACGTATTTAAAAATAATCTAAAACATAAAATATTTTAAAAACTTCTTCGCACAAAATACTGATAATATTTTATATATTACATCCATTTTCCAAACCAACGAAATAAGTGTCATTAAATTTTTGGCGTTTACTTTAAAGAGTGGTTGATTTTTCAATTGATATCAATTTTCTTTTACGTCCGTGGAAAAAAAATCCGATTTTTTTTTTAAATATTTAGTGCATATCTCTTAAGTCTTTTTAATTGCTTAAAGTATGAAAGTTGCAGACAACAGTTTTTAAGCCAACTTTACTTTCGTGGTATTCGTTTTTTTAATATCTGCAAAATCTCTAAACACAAGTCTAGTGCTCACTCAAGGAGAAATATATCAAAGATAGGAAAGAAAGAAGACTTTTAAAGCCAGATTGATACACGACCCAAACCACTATCGATAATATTTCTGATAGTATCACTTTCACTTTGTGAATGAAATCTGTGCACATTTTATATGGACATTAAAGTTAATTCAATGATCTTTCCAAAAAGTATCAGCTTATAGTCTATGCAAGAAATAATAATTGATCGAAAGAAATTAAAGAGTACAATTCATATTTTCAAATTCATATGCTTATTAAATTCACACGACGTTGACTTCTTCATTCGAATCTAAATCGCCAAGCGATTGAGTACTCGAGTTCTAACGAGGTTGAAATCATAACCTTCTTATCTCACTGGTAAAAATTGGAAGTCGGCTGGTAGCAGAGGAACTACACGTTTAATCATTTTATCATTCGATAACCAAAATTAACTTAAGCTATAACCAATGATCAAAGAAGCCGCACGATTTGCAAAATTTGTTATATTCCTTGTTGCCAATGTTTGTCGATAATCAATTTATTGCCGTAATTCATGCAATCATCCAAGTGAACAGCCGATTTGAACACACGCCCAAATGATATGATTCATGCAGAATTCACTCTTTGTTTGAGTTAAATTCTTGGCATTTTGCAAAGGAAACGCATTTCAAAGCGTCTATTAAGTAATATAGAGTTCCATTAATCACCCATTGGAACGATAATTTACCCACTTGCCCTATTCTTTCCTCAATGGAATACGACACGAGTGAAAGCGTGTCATGTAAATCCCACAGTTGTTAGTTGATGCAATTGGATTTAATCGTAATTAGCTCGGTGATTTCTATAATTGGTTCCAACAATGCGCCATTGTTGGAAATCATCGCGCTCCCTCATTTTACGATTAGATATCGACTGGCAGCCGCTCGACAATAAAATGGGTCATAATTATCGTTAAGAGCTTATAATAAAGCATATAATTATTAAAAAAATTATTTTTTTTTACAATTTCATTTAGTTTAAGACAAAGTACAATATCGATGTTGACTTTGAGGTGCCCAAGAAGTTGCAATGGTACTATGCACCTGCTTTTTTCGGTTTCTGGCTCGTCATTTACCTGGCGGTGGTCAACACACAGATCAACCATATACCAAAGCCGTTGACACTCAGCGATGAGGCATCCCATCCACGTGATTTCATAGCACAGCGTGCTGAGGACACCCTCATCGAGCTCACTCGGATAGGGCCACGTGTTGTGGGCAGTATCAGCAATGAGGTGACAACCATTCAGTTCTTCCGCGACGAAGTGGACAAGGTTAAGGCCGTGGCAAACGATCGCTTCGAGATTGAGTTGGATGTGCAGCAGGCAAGCGGTGCCTACATGCACTGGACCATGGTCAATATGTACCAGGGTATACAGAATGTGGTCGTCAGATTGCGAGAAAAAGGCAACACGAATGAGAACTACCTGTTGATCAATAGCCACTACGATTCTGTGCCCGGTAGTCCAGGTGCTGCCGATGATGGTTCCATGGTGGTAACCATGCTAGAGGTGATGCGTGTCATTGCCAAAACAGATGAGCCCATGGACCATCCAATTCTCTTTCTGTTCAATGGTGCCGAGGAGAATCCGCTGCAGGCCTCGCATGCCTTCATTACACAGCACAAGTGGGCCAAGAACTGCAAGTGAGTCAATATTGAATTCGAAAAATGTCAAATTAAAAATACATAGATTTCATTTGGACATGGCTTACGCAGAGCTCTTATCAATCTGGATTCAGCGGGCAATGGTGGTCGCGAGGTCCTGTTTCAGTCGGGTCCCAATCATCCGTGGCTAATGAAGTACTATCGCAAGGTGCCGCATCCATTTGCCAACACCTTGGGTGAAGAGATATTCCAGGCTGGTTTGATACCATCCGATACAGATTTTCGTATCTTTCGTGACTTTGGCGGTGTGCCCGGCCTGGACCTGGCTTACATATTCAATGGCTATGTCTACCACACCAAATTCGATCGGTTAAATGTTTTTTCACGCGCCTCCTTCCAACACACTGGTGACAACTTGCTCGCCTTGACCAGAGCTCTGGCTAATGCTCCCGAACTTGACGATACTGCGGTATGTTGGCTGCTTTAGATAACCACTTTAATCATTTGGAAATTATAAGCAAACACTGCACAAACTTTTTTCAGGCTCACGCCGAGGGTCACAATGTCTTCTATGACTTTCTAGGCTGGTTTATGATTTTCTACACACAAAGCACAAGCATTATTATAAACATGGTTGTCAGTGTGGTAGCGCTCCTTGGGGTTGGCATCTCTTTATACTTTATGTCCGCAAGATCCGGCTGCAGTCTGAAGGGTGTCCTGGTGCGCTCTGGCATTGTATTTGGCATACAGATTGTCTCTCTGGCTCTGGCTCTGGGCCTGGTGCTGCTAGTTGCGGTTTTCATGGACGGAGTGGAAAGATCGCTGAGTTGGTTCACACAGATTTGGCTGATAATCGGCTTGTATCTGTTTCCCATCATCTTTGGCATGAGCATTCTGCCTGCGCTCTATCTGGAAAAGACCAAAAAGGATCCACTTAGTCTAGGATTTCGTATACAGCTATTTATGCACTCTCACTGTGTTTTCCTAGTAATTCTGATGATTGTCCTGACTGCCCTTGAAATACGATCAGCCTATTTTATAATGCTTAGCGTTTTCTTTGACATTATAGCGCTAATTGTAAATTTGATAACCAAATGGCATCGCAAGGGTAAGATCAACTAATCATTCAGAGTATCTACAGCTCTAAGCACTTTGTCTTTTAGCTTATTGGTTTGCCGTTACCGTCACAATCTGTCAGATACTGCCCTTCACTTACTTCACCTACATCTGCACTGCGACACTTAAGACTCTGATCCCAATGCAGGGTCGTTCTGGTTCGTCATCTAATCCGGAAATGTCCATAGCGCTTATAATGTGGTTGTTTTCCCTTATGTTTGCTGGCTTTATTGTGAGTATTCTAATCTCAGTAACATTCGAAGAATAACAGTGCTATTTTTGAATAAATTCAGGTGCCACTCATTATGTTTTTCCGGAAAAGTAGAACAATTGTCCTGTGCTTCCTGGCTGGAACAATTCTGTTCATCATCATTGCAGTCACTCCCGCAGGCTTTCCCTACCAGGCCAAGACATCAGTGCAACGCTACTCTCTGATAGTAAGCTGGGCTCTCGAGCATATTTCATCATCTGTGGATCTTACTCAGTTATTTTTTATTTTTATTGCAGCATGTACATCGGGTACTCCACAATGCAGATGGCAGCACACGCATTGATGAGAGCGGCGTCTATGTTTATCCGCAGGATCGACGCTACAACATAGCCGAAGGTATGTCTCTCTGTAGATCAGTAGAATCGAAAAGTTTAAAATCTTTGCACACTTTTTAGACGAAATCAATTCAATTGGAGAAACACACAAGGTTAGCGAGTTCTGCGATGAGGAAATGTTCTGCGGAATGCCATTATATAATCACCGTTGGCACAAGGCTCGCGAGTATAGCCTTTGGATACCAATAAGCGAAAAGCCAATGATACCATCGGCCTATCCAATTTTGACCCTTCAAGAAACCACAGAGCTGGAAGGCGCCATGCAGAGAAGATTCAACTTCTCGTTGACCGGTCCTGATCACATGACCATTTTTGTGAATGTTAAAAACGATGCAAAGCTGCTGGACTGGTCCTTCAATGAGACGTTAATAAAGGAAAATGAGCCACCGCCACATTTTGTGTACTTCTCCTATGGTCTGGATAACAGTGCTCTCGAATTTACAATCGACGTTGAGGTTCGTGTAGTGCATACATACTTTTGTGTAAATCTGTGTATTACTAGTCTTATGTAAATTACAGAAGACGACTTCAACGTTTGACACACCCACTTTGGAAATTGGCATTGGTGGTCATTGGGTGCATCATGAGATCACGAGATCTCAAGTCCTGGGTTCACAACTTGATCGCTTTCCTTCTTACACCTATGTACAGGCCTGGGTAGGAACCTACGAGAGCTGGTATTTCTAAAGTGGCCATCGACAGAAATTAACTAAATACTATAATGGATTTTGATATTAATTTACCAAGATGTTTTACGATTATCGAATCAAATCCTAATTAATTTTAGTGTTACATTGATAGAATCTGATAAATATATACATAAATATAAATATATTTACATGTTCTTATATTATTATTTCATGGGTATGTCTAAATACAGAATCTAACTGGGAATTATTGGCAATGTTTATATAAACTGAAATCTGAAATCGAAGCTCAGCTCTAAGTAAAACAAAACGAGAGCTCTTTAGTGATCACTTAATATATATTTTAAAACAACGAAAACTAAAATTTGAATTAAAGAATAAGAAAAAATAGACCTTATCTATTGCTAACGAAAAATGTTTTCTGTTTAATTTCTTTCGGTGTACTTTGCGTCATATGGCAATTAAAGATAACGACGCTGATTTAAAAAGCTTTCAACGACAACGTTTTCCAACCACACTTTTAAACCAAAAAAATGTCAATATAAGGAGTGCTCCGGATTTTTGAGGAAACAGATATCGAAGAGAGAGAGAGAAAGTTTGAAAAAAACGAAAAAAAATTATAATTATAAATAAATAAAATCATAAATGTATTATAAACTGATTATATTATATATGTTTGTGTAAACAAAAAAGCTTTCGTCAAAGCAATTAGATTTAAGCACATTCCAATCACCATAAAACTGTTTTACAATCACGGTACTTTTGAAAACTTAGATATCGTGAATATAATATAACTCATGCCTGATGTCTGAAATTTTTATCAAACCATGATTATTGAATATCAAAACCATGCCGCCTATAATCAAAAGGCTTCCTTAGTACAATAAACTGGTCACCAAACAATAGGCAGATTCAAAAGTTTCGCCTTTATATTATATACATTTGTACATATTTAGTAGCTTAGGAGTAGTTTCCCTTTGCAAGCCGCAGACATTATCTTAAATTAGAAGCATATTTTACTCAAAAGTTATCGCTTTCACCACAAACAAAATTAAATTATTAAATTTAAGAAATTTGAAAATATTGATATTTCACCACTGCCAATGATTTGAAGTTCAAAATCAGCCCTCGCTCTTTTTATTAGCGTGTGCATGTTCACATTATATGATATTTTTATTGACCAATTTATGGATTCTTATTCACTAAAGCTATGTTCCGTTTGGACTTGATTGCTATAAAAAAGGCACACAACCGATTTACGGAGTAGTTCAACATTAACAATCGCTGGACTCAGCAAAGAAAAACTTTGTATGCACACAAAATGTGTGACAACGAGAAGCTTGTAAGAACAACCAAGTAACCCAATTAATATAAGCCTCTTTAAATTCCACTAACACCGTATATATATATAGATATGTAATGAATCGGGCAGACCAATTGCGGATACTTCTCGTTATGTGGATAAAAAACAGACGGAAGCAAAGCTACCCTGGTACTTTGCCACTGGATTTCTATTATTTTGGGGATTGCTCTTTTTCGCTGTTGTGATACCATTCTTCAATCGGTTACCAACGGCATTGACAATGGAGGACTCTAAAGATAATGTATTCATTGCGGAACGTGCCTACAAAAATCTGTACTCTCTTTCGAATATTGGAACCAAAATGGTGGGCAGTAAGGAAAATGAGATTGAGGCTGTTGAGTACCTGCTTAAGGAATTGAACCAAATTAAAGAAGATTCACTGAAAGAATACTTCGATATTGAAATTGACGTATCTCAAGTTTCCGGGCAGTTTTTGTATCAAAACACGATTAACATGTACCAGGGAGTTCAAAATGTTGCCGTGAAAATAACTTCAAAGAACAGCAAGAGCGATTCCTACCTCCTACTTAACAGTCACTTCGATTCTAAGCCGGAAACTCCATCAGCCGGAGACGATTGCTTCATGGTATCAACCATGCTGGAAGTTCTGCGTGTTATGTCAACGACAGAACAAACCTTTGAAAATCCCATAGTCTTCTTGTTCAATGGGGCAGAGGAAAGTTCCATGCTGGCCTCCCATGGCTTCGTAAATCAACACAAATGGGCACCAAACCTCAAGTGCGGTATTTTATTTTATTATTTAGATATACAACTAACCATATTGATTCTAGAGCCGTCATTAATCTTGATGCTGCTGGAAGTGGAGGCCGAGAAATTCTCTTTCAAAGTGGTCCCAAAAATTCTTGGCTTGTAGATGTAAGAATTTTTAATACTTATAATAATCACGATCTTAATACAAAATCCCATATAGTATTATAATAGCCATGTAAAACATCCCTTTGGCCATACCGTTGGTGAGGAAATATATCAGACTGGTGCGCTCCCATCGGATTCAGACTATACTCAATTTAAGTCCCATATGCCTGGTATGTAGTAAACACATTAAATGACATCACAAAATATATCTTTGAAATGTCTTTCTATACCTATTAAATAGGTTTGGACATTGGTCAGTGTGTCAATGGTTTTATATACCACACCAAATATGACACAATTGATGTGATACCTCGGGAATCTTTGCAGAACACTGGTGAAAATATTCTTGGACTAGTTCGAGGTTTGTCTAATGCCACCGAATTGCAGAATAGTGAGGTATAAACATGACTTTTTAAATCTTAGTAATTATTAAATTTTGGTGTATTCACTATTTAATTCACAGATGCACAACAAAGGAAACGCTGTCTACTTCGACTTCTTAGGCATATACTTCATCCATTATTCAGAGACTACAGGAATATATTTGAACTATGGTGTTGCTGCAGCAACTATCATTTTAATTTTCCTTTCAATGTCTCGCATGGCAGTTGTTTCCAACACATCCACCTGCCATGTGATGCGCTGGTTTATTTTGGTTTCAGCCATCCAGTTAATGTCTCTAGTACTCGGATTAGTTCTTCCCGTATTGGTTTCAAATGTCTTTGACAATTTGGGACTATCGCTTACTTACTATAGTGCACATTTGCTGGTGATCGGCTTGTATGTGTGCCCGTCACTTATTGGACTTAGTTTACCCATAACTATGTACTACAGTTTACAGTGTAACGTAAGTTCAAGATCTTGCATTATGTGCCTTTATACATTTATTTACCTCTCAATTCTCATCCGCAGCGTAAAATCCCAACTGCCTACCATATCCAGCTGGCTTTGCATGCGCAGGCTTTCATCCTGTCATTTATCGCAATTTATCTTACAGCGAATGGCCTCCGATCCACATACATTTTCGTCATACCACTAATTTTTTACATAGCATCCTTGACCTTCAATTTGTTGACTACTCTGCACGATCGTGGTTATGCCTGGACAGCTCTGCACAAGGCAAGCCAAATAATCCCATTCCTATACAGCGGATACCTCTCCTATCTTATCTTTGTGGTTTTAACGCCGATGATTGGTCGGTCTGGTAGTTCGACCAACCAAGACCTTAAAATTGCTGTCGTGGCAGCAGTAGGAACGATCCTTTCATTTGGTTTTTTGGTAAATATACTATTTAAATCCGCTAAATCAAACCGAATCTAAAATTTTATCCTCACAGGTCCCGCTTATAAATACTTTCCGACGGCCCAGCTTTGTGGTGTTGTCTTTGCTTGTAATCACAGCTGTCTCTATGTACTTAGCCAGTAGCACCCAAATAGGTTTCCCCTACAGACCAAAGACCAATGGTCATCGAGTTTCGTACCTGGTAAGTGTGATATACTCAAAACAACGGACTTCATTTATTCCATATGTTGTCTATCATTTCAGCATGTGCGAAAAATGTTCTACGAGTATGATGGATCCCTAATTAGGGATGAGTCTGGCTACCTGTTTAATTTTCAGGACAGACTTGAAGAAAAACCACTGCAGAACACAAATGTGGATCTGACTGGCTTAGTTAGCATTAAAACGGAATGCGAGAAACATATGATGTGTGGCATGCCGTTGTATGATTACCGCTTTGTTGAGAATCGTCTACAAAGCAAATGGCTTCCACGATCTGAGCCGATTTTACTACCAGGGGTGACAACACTGGAAGTACTGAGGAAAACCATTATAAATTCTACCACTGTCCTATTTGAGTTTCATTTAATGGGTCCAGCTCAGATGAGTTTGTTTATTGAACCATATGAAGATGTTACAATACTGGATTGGTCATTCTTACACAGCTATCTTGAGAAGCCCCCGCCAAATCCACTCTCCTACCATATTTTCTTTAACTACGGCATTGATTCGTCACCCTTAAAGTTCTTCATTGAAATTTCGGTGAGATATCCATATGCTAAGCTAGAATATATCCGTTTTAATTTATTCTCATTTTAATCTGTAGAAAGCGAATGGAAACTTTAACGTACCTCTGTTACAACTTGGAGTTTCGGGACATTTTGTTGGAAATAAGGGTGATGAACAGAGTATGAAGTTTGCATCGTCATTTCCGTCCATTTCAATCGTGGCCAGTTGGCCTTCCTCATATCAACGATATATTTTTTAATTTTGCTAATGCATTGTCATAAAATGTTATTTAAAAATGTAAATAAAATCCTCATAGCTTTTTAAGGAACTCAAAACTGTTGTCTAATTTAGTAAAACCAATCAATCAATTCAATTTACTTTAATCGGCTTACAAAATAGTTACCATTCTTAGATCAATGGTTTCGCTCTCGGAGCCAATTTTGCCTCCAGACTTAACCACCTTGGATATAGTAAATAAAATCATTCTAAATTCTACGACAGTGTGCTTTGAGTTCAGATTCCTTTCACATGACTTTGATAATTCAACCCTATGAAGAAATGGTATTAAGTGACTGATCTTTACGAACCACCACCACCTTCAAATTTATTTGCAATTATCGGTAAAATATAATACTTCCTATTTCAATATCATTCAATGCTATATTATTATGCTTCTGACTTTAATGTATCGGTATTTCAACTGTGAATGTAGAAATATTTTATGAACAAAGACGATGCCCAAAGTGTGGAGTTCGCATTTTCCCTTTTCTTCAATTCTGGATCAATGAGCATTAAACCAGCGCTACATTTCCAAAAGTTTTAAAATGTTATGAAAAGTTTTGCATTTACATGATTAAAAATACTGTTAAGCTTTCTTTCTACAAAATAAATGCTAATATTATACTACTTTAATAGAATATTAAAGTAATTTAAGTTAATTTTGTTCATGCTCATTATACACTTAAAAAGTTGTATTTTGCTGTAGACTTACCAAAATGAGTTAAGTTAATGTTCTTAACCTTGAGAATGCAGAATTAGACATTACTGACCTCACTTAGTGTTTATGCTTTGGATCAGCTTTTGAGCTATGTTCACAAGTTTTCAGATTATAAGAACATAAATTCGATGTTCATAAGTTAGCAAACTCAGGTTAGAAAGGTGTACCATTTTGAAGTAGTGTCTGAACACTTTGAGCAACAGTCACAAATACTTAACTCACAGAGAATTTCACAGGTACTTAAATGATTTGAGTTTCACTTCAGCGATGCACTGTCTTTTATTAAGCATAATTTTAATGATCCTACAAATGTTTATTTAATCGAGATATCGTTTATATTTTTATACAGACACGATATGCATTGCCCTAACTAAAATCATTTTTGATACACGAGGCGGTTATTATGCCATAAATATATGGTTTAATAAAATTATTATTTCGATAAGCATTATTAATCAGTGCTGGGTGTTGCTAATGTTGGGTGCGTGTGGTGTTTAATTTTGAGACAGTAACAGGCACGACTCATAGCAATATATATTTAGTAGTTATATATGTATGAATATTAAAAGAAAATATGTATCTATTAAAATAATTTTATTTTTAACATAGTATTTTGGAAGTTGATTGCCTTACTCTTTTGAAAATATTCAAAAGTTAATATACATCGAAAATACACGTGCCGATTAAGGTTGTTAGGCGTCAACTATAAGTGACTTTATTATCACGTTTATCGCACTCATTTATAAATGGTTTTTATCAAACATTTTATTATAAGAATTTGCTTTTACAAAAAAATTCTTATGATTGCGATTTTCGATAAAATCGCTCCGCATTTATCATATGCCTTTTGTAAGACTTTGGCTTCACAACAGAACAGAATCGTTTCCAATATGGAAGACAAAGAGAATCTTGTAAGACCCAAATGATTTCATATCTTAAAGAACATTCATTTTATATTCGCTCACTATGTATAGATATCCGATAAATCTGACGAATCAACCAAAGAGATGGTAAAATCAAAGGCGAACGAAAGTTTACCCTGGTATTTTGCAAGTGGTTTCCTTTTATTTTGGGGACTTCTCTTTTTCGCCGTTGTAATACCATTCTTCTATCGGTTGCCAACAGCCCTGACAATGGAGGACGAAAATAAAAATGTATTCATTGCAGAACGTGCATACAAAAATTTGTATACCTTATCAAATATTGGTACCAAATTGCTCGGCAGTATGGAAAATGAGTGCGATGCAGTGAACTTTATACTAAATGAGCTAAAGAAGATTAAAGAAGATCTACTAGAAGACTATTTCGATGTCGAAATTGACTTATCTCAAGCATCTGGTGCCTTCTCGTATAACACAAGGATAAATGTATATCAAGGCGTTCAAAACATCGCTGTAAAATTAACGCCAAAGACCAGCACAAGCGAATCCTATCTGCTTGTAAATAGCCACTTCGATTCTAAGCCAGCTACTCCGTCAGCGGGTGACGCCGGTTTCATGATAGTCACGATGTTGGAAGTTTTACGTGTAATTTCAACAACAAAACAAACCTTTGATCATCCTATCGTCTTTCTCTTTAATGGAGCTGAGGAAGTTGGTCTACTAGCTAGTCATGGATTTATAACTCAACACAAATGGGCTCCATACTGCAAGTAAGTCAGTATAGCTCACAATATCAAAAAAAAAATATTAACTTTTGACATGTTCACTACTTTTGCAGAGCCGTCGTGAATCTTGATGCTTGTGGCAGTGGTGGTCGAGAAATTCTATTTCAAAGTGGTCCGAACCACCCATGGCTTGTCAACGTAAGGCATATGAACAACAAATATAATCCAAATAGGTTATTAACATTTTAAACAGTACTATAAAAAATACATCAAACATCCTTTCGGCACAACCTTGGGTGAGGAAATCTTCCAATCAGGCATCATTCCATCGGATACAGACTTTCGACAGTTTAAAACATATGGCAAAATTCCTGGCAAGTTACATTGAGATTCTGAATTTTTATTGATATTTTTAATTTAAATAACTCATACTCTTATAGGCTTGGACATGGCGCAAATTATTAATGGATTTGTATATCACACCAAGTATGACACAATTGATGTGATCCCTCGAGAATCCTTGCAGAACACTGGTGACAATATTCTGAGTTTGGTTCGAGGTTTGGCAAATGCAACTGAATTACATGACACAAAAGTAAAAGCTTAATTTCGTGTCTCTTAGTTCAACTTTAACTAAAACTATTTAATTTGCAGGCACACCAATCTGGACAAGCTATTTTCTTTGACTTTCTGGGAATATACTTGGTGAATTATTCAGAGGCCGTGGGAAAAATTATTAACTTTAGCGCTTCTGGAGCTGTTTTCATTTTGATCTACGTTTCAATGTGGCGAATGGCTGAGGTTTCCCACGTTTCCATCTGCCACGTGGTTCGCTGGTTTCTCCTGGTTCTTGTCATTCAGCTTATCTCCTTTGTACTCGGACTAGCACTTCCTTTAATAGTTGCACATGTGTTTGACAACTTGGGACTATCACTGACTTACTATAGCACTCCCCTGCTGGTGATCGGCTTATATGTGTGCCCGTCACTGATTGGCCTCAGTTTGCCCATAACTATGTATTGCTCTTTACATCGCAACGTAAGCTTATTATTTGTTACTTACAATAACACATTTACTTATTATATTTTCTATCAGCAGGATAAAATATCAAATTCCTACCATATCCAACTGGCATTGCATGCCCAGGCAGTCATCTTGGCTCTGCTCACCATTGGTCTTACAACATTTGGCTTGCGTTCCTCATACATTTTCGTCATTCCATTATTTTTCTACATCTTATCCTTGGCTCTTAATTTAATAACTACTCTACACGATCGTGGCTATGCCTGGACAGGTCTACACAAGGCTAGCCAAATTATCCCTTTCGTGTACAGCAGCTATATTTTCTATATATTAGTTGTGATTCTTACACCAATGGGTGGTCGTTCGGGCAGTTCCTCTAATTGGGACTTATATATTGCAGCAACGACAGCAGCAGGAACGGTTCTTTCGTTTGGATTTTTGGTACTAAATGAGCTCTTCACTATTTTAAAAACTTACTAAATTGTCTGATCTACAGATACCTCTTATAAATACTTTCCGACGACCCAGCTTTGTGGTGTTGTCTCTGCTTGTAATCACAGCCCTTTCAATGTATTTAGCGGGTAGTACACAAATCGGATTCCCATATAAGCCAAAGACCAATGGCCAGCGAGTTTCGTACCTGGTAAGAGCGATATATTCAAAAATCTAACTTTATTCATTAAATATATTGCTTATCATTCTAGCAAGTGCGAAATATGTTCTACGAGTACGATGGCACTCTCAGTAAGGATGAGTCTGGCTATTTGTTTAATTTTCAAGACAAACTTCGAGAAAAAACACTTTTGGGCACCAAGGTTAACCTGAGTGGCTTGGTTGGCATTGAATCGAATTGCGATACTCACATGATGTGCGGCATGCCGGTTCCCGGTGCAAGTCGACTTAACAGCAAATGGTTACCGCGCTCTGAGCCAATTGTGCCTCCAGCATTAACCACGTTGGAAGCGGTAAATAAGACCGTCCTTAATTCTACGACAGTGCGCTTTGAGTTCAAGTTGAAAGGACCCTATCAAATGAATTTGGTTATTCAACCTTATGAAGATGTGACTTTGAGTAACTGGTCATTCATGAACAATTCAAAACCACCGCCATCAACTACACCATACGTTATCTATTTCAAATACGGCATTGATATCTCACCATTAAATTTCTTTTTGGAATTATCGGTAAGATATGGTATGGGCACTTAATACTTCAATTAATGTTTAATTTTAAACGTTTAGAAACCGAATGGCGACTTTAATGTACCCTTGTTCCAACTGGGGATCTCGGCACATTATATAACAGATGTTGGCGATGCCCAAAGTATGGAGTTCGCGTCTTCATTTCCCTCTTATTCAATTCTGGATCAATGGCCTGCTTTATACTTGCGATACATTTTCTAAGCTTTACAAATTTTTAAAGAATAAAGAATTTAAAGATTGTGTCTGAAATTAGCAGGTTATACGGTATACATTGAAGTTAACTTAGAAACACTCAAGCAAATAGGTCGATAAGACCTTATAACTTATAAATGAATTAAATTCGATTTGGTTTTTATCAAGAAATTTAATTGAACATTAATTGGACTCTGTGCAAAACCCAATTAACTGCTATTTATTTTCAAGCTTTGATTTATTTAGTATGAAAAAAATCGTTTGGACCGCCGTCATATATTCACATATGTTATAAAACAATAAAACAGATTATTAAGAATTCTGATACACACGGGAATTTTGACACTTACATTGTATTGTATTTTAATATATATTTGTATTGTTTGATTCGTGGTGCCACTGAGATGTGTATATACACTAAGTTCCACAGTGGTTCATCGATCAAGCTTAAAGTTGGTAAGACTATGTATGATTAATTACACTGTGCAATACTTATGTCAAATTTTACTGTTCATTCAACTTGAGAAACTCCAACGAAATCCGAGCTTCGGTATTGATATCTGGTAATTAAACTTATTTTTAAAAACTAGTATGGATTTATTTTAAACTATGCTACTTTGACTGAATGGTCTGTTGACCTACGATTGCCGGCACTTTTCTTCTCATTAATATTATATTTCTATTTTTGGGATATTTAACAATTAAAATATGTAGCGTTGGTATAAAACAGGCCACTGCGCCAAAATAGCATAAGAGGGGAATGAGGAGGCGAACTGCACGCTTTGTGCGTCTCCCTTTGTTCCGATGTAATGTCCCGACACCCCCAGTTGCATACACGGTACGTTGAAGTCACCGTCCGGTTTCTATAATAATTGTATGTGTAAGAAGCGTTCAATTTGAATATGAAAGTTATTAATTTGTCACTTACCGAAACTTCTATGAAGAAGTTCAATGGGGAGCTATCAATTCCGTATGTAAAATAAATATGGTATGCCAGTGGTGAAGCTGGTGGATTGTTGAGATATTCCCGGGAAAACGACCAGTTGCTGATTTCCACATCCTCATAGGGTTGAATAAAGAAACTCATGTGGGAAGAACCTTCCACCTTTAACTCAAATCGCACAGTCGTTGCATTAATAACAGTTTTGTTTAGCAATTCCAATGTTGTAGAGTCTGGTACTTCCATGTCATCTGTGCGTGGTAGCCATTTACTTTGTAGACGATTTTGTACATAGCGATAATCATACAGGGGCATGCCACACATCATGTGAGTCTCGCAATTAGACTTAATGCTAACCAAGCCAGTTAGGTTGACCCTTGTGCCCATTAGTGGTTTCTCTTCCCGTCGATCTTGGAAATTAAACAGATAGCCAGACTCATCCTTACTTAAGGTACCATCGTATTCGTAGAACTTATTTCGCACTTGCTGAAATGACAAACATATTTTTGGATGGACTAGCTTTGAGTCAACTATATAGGAAACTTACCAGATATGCAACTCGCTGTCCGCTGGTCTTTGGCCTATAAGGAAATCCGATCTGAGTACTGCTGGCTAAGTACATGCCAACCGCAGTGATTGCGACGAGAGTAAACACCACAACGCTGGGTCGTCGGAAAGTATTGATTAGCGGCATCTGTAAATCAGAATAGTTGTTCAGCACTTAAAACACAAATCTCAGCAAGTAAGCTTACCAAGAAACCAAATGAAAGAACCGATCCTCCTGCTGCCAGGACTGCAATATACAAATCCCGATTAGAGGAACTGCCCGCACGACCACCCATTGGAGTGAGAACCACAATAAATGTATAGAAGAGGTAGCTACTGTACAAGAAAGGAATTATCTGACTCGCCTTAACAAGACCTGTCCAGGCATAGTTACGATCGTGCAAAGTAGTCAACAAATTAATGGCCAAGGATATAATGTAGAAAATTAGAGGAATGATGAAAATATATGAGGAACGCAAGCCAAACATTGTAACACCAATGGCGAGTAGTGCCAAGACGAGTGCCTGAGCATGCAATGCCAGTTGGATATGGTAGGAATTTGATATTTTATCCTGGAGAAAAATATATAGATAAATATATGTTGCAAGGAAACATAAGACAAGAGTTGGAACTTACGTTACGCTGCAAGCTATAGTAGATAGTTATGGGCAAACTGAGGCCAATAAGGGAAGGGCACACATATAAACAGATCACAAGCCAAGGAGTGCTGTAGTATGTAAGCGAAAGTCCCAAACTATCGAATACATATGCTACTACTGCGGGAAGCGCCAGTCCGAGCACAAAAGAGATTATCTGGAGGACTAGAACCAGTATAAACCAGAATAGCACTTGACAGATGGATACGTGGGAAACAGCTGCCATGCGCCACATTGAAACGAATACCAAAATAAGAGCAGCTCCAGAAACGCCATAATTCAATAATATTCCCGTAGACTCGGAATAGTGCACGAAGTAGATCCCCAAGAAGTCAAAAAAGATTGCGTGTCCTGCCTTATTCGCCTGTTAAGAGAAATTGAAAAGAAAAATTCAATGTAAATCATAGAAACGTTTCAGAAATTATTTGTTTACCGATGTATCGTGCAATTCGGATGCATTTGCCAATCCTCGAACCAAACTGAGAATATTGTCACCAGTATTCTGTAAGGATTCACGAGGGATCACATCAATTATGTCGTACTTGGTGTGGTATACAAATCCATTTATAACTTGCGCCATGTCCAAACCTGTAAGAGAAATAGTTCCTTCCAATGGAAATACTATTTGTAGATCAGAATTTCAGTGCCACTTACCAGGAATATTGCCATATAAGTTAAACTGACGGAAGTCTGAATCCGATGGTATAATGCCTGATTGAAAGATTTCCTCGGCCATGGTTGTGGCCAGAGGATGCTTGGCAAATTTTTTGTAGTACTGTTTAAAATGAAATAATACTTTAAATCGTTTTCAACCGCGATTGCAAATGAGCTAACTTACATTTACAAGCCATGAGTGGTTGGGACCACTCTGAAATAGAATTTCTCGACCTCCACTGCCAGCACCTTCAAGGTTAACGACAGCTCTACGATTTTAATCGTTATTATAAGTCTATTGTTACTGTTGATATAAGGTCATATGTAGCTTACTTGCAGTATGGCATCCATTTGTGGTTGGTAATAAATCCATGAGAAGCCTGCATAGAACTTTCTTCAGCTCCATTGAATAGAAAGACGATCGGATGATCAAAGGTTTGTTTTGTTGTTGAAATTACACGTAAAACTTCCAACATCGTGACTATCATGAAACCGGCGTCACCCGCTGACGGAGTTTCTGGCTTAGAATCGAAGTGGCTATTTACAAGCAGATAGGATTCGCTTGTGCTGTTTTTTGGAGTTATTTTTACAGCAATGTTTTGGACGCCTTGGTACATGTTCAGCACAGTCTTATATGGGAATGCACCAGATGCTCGCGACAAGTCAATTTCCATTTCGAAATAGTCATCCAATAGATTGGCTTTAATCTGCGTTAGCTCATTCATTATAAAGTTAACTGCCTCAACCTCATTTTCATTACTGCCCTCCAATTTGGTACCAATGTTCGATAGAGTGTACAAATTTTTGTATGCACGTTCTGCAATGAATACATTTTTCTTGGCGTCCTCCATTGTCATTGCCGTGGGTAACCGATAGAAGAATGGTATTACAACGGCGAAAAAGAGAAGTCCCCAGAATAGCAGGAACCCACTGGCGAAGTACCAGGGTAACTTTGCATCAGACTCCTTTTTGACCACATTTTTATGAGCTTCGAGTGATTCGTCCGAGATCTACAAAATGTGTAGTTGGGAATCCCGAAGTTATTTGATATTCATTTTCACTTTGGTCGGTACTTACAAGTTTCTCCTTGTCGCCCATTCTATTTGTTAAAGTCAGTGCGAGGTTTCTCAAATGAGCTTTACTGATTAACTAATGAGCTGAAGGAACTGTAGACCACTTATATAGTTGTCAAAAAATGTAATCAGAAGAAGGTAATTACGATTTTAAATGGCCAATTCAATAATTATAACATTTATAGCGTCTAGTATTTGATTGCTTTAAGCACAAATTTTTTATAAATTTTTTTTTTATTTTTGTATGTACAGTTAGAATGAAATTGTTTGCGTGTGTCAAATTTAATTAAATATCGGAAATCAAATAATATCAAATTGTATAAAATTAAGAAGTTTATAGGAAGACACTCTGCGTTATATTCTATTGTGTAGTCCAACAATTGATAGTTTGATAGTGCATTCTTCTTTCAACCGTCTCTGTGCCTTTGCTATGCAGTATGCGATACTGTATATAAGATATACATTTCTTTATCCTAAGGTATATTCATGTTTATGAAACATCATAACATTTTTTATATTACTTCGATATGGTGTCAAACGTGCCTTATTGTATATATTAAAAGGAGTGGTTTTTAATGATAACATTTAAATCGAAAAACTGCTGATAAACTTAACTTTTGGCGACTAATTAAATGCTGAGAAGCCATAAACTTCCATATCAAGCGATAAAAAATGTGATGAAAAGAAGAAATTATGCTAGGGCAAACGTCTTATACCCTGTAATATAATAAATATTATGATGTGTCATAAAGATGAATATACTATAAGATAAAGAAATATATATCTTATTTACAGTATCGCATTCGGCATAGCAGAGGCACAAATAAGAATGCTATGTTCAAGAGCTATTAACTAGGACACACCCTGTACATATCAAAAACGCAAATCCCATAAAAATCTAGTTACGATTCAGTTTATCAGAATGCAATGTATACGGGCAAATCATATATCAATATCAATAAATATACCTTATTGGCATAGAAATGATTAATTAGTGTTTTTAATATATACACTTTCTTAAGTTCGCTCTCCGCTTATTTAAAAGACTTTTACAGTTATCAAGTTTAAAAACAACTAAAATAAAGCTAAAGCTTAAATTAATGATACATCTCGCTATGTGACGTTTATATCTGTAGAGAATTTCACTTGGCCGTATCAAACCTGTTAGACTACACAATAGGGTACGATGCATAGTGTCTTCTTATCAACTTCATAATTTTATATAATTCAACATTTTTATTTGATTTCCAACATATCATTAAATTTAACGCACAATTTCAATTTAACTGTACATTCAAAAAAAAAAGTGCTCAGAGCAATTAAATGCTAGACTCTATAAATGTCATTATTATTGAATTGGCCATTTAAAATCTTAATTACCTTCTTTGATTACATTTTTTGACAACTATATAAGTGGTCTACAGTTCCTTCAGCTCATTAGTTAATCAGTAAAGCTCATTTGAGAAACCTCGTGTCATTTTAAGAAAGAGTATGGGCGACAAGGAGAAACTTGTAAGTACCGACCAAAGTGAAAATGAATATCAAATAACTTCGTAATTCCCAACTACACATTTTGTAGATCTCGGACGAATCACTCGAAGCTCATAAAAATGTGGTCAAAAAGGAGTCTGATGCAAAGTTACCCTGGTACTTCGCCAGTGGGTTCCTGCTATTCTGGGGACTTCTCTTTTTCGCCGTTGTAATACCATTCTTCTATCGGTTACCCACGGCAATGACAATGGAGGACGCCAAGAAAAATGTATTTATTGCAGAACGTGCATACAAAAATTTGTACACTCTATCGAACATTGGTACCAAATTGGAGGGCAGTAATGAAAATGAGGTTGAGGCAGTTAACTTTATAATGAATGAGCTAACGCAGATTAAAGCCAATCTATTGGATGACTATTTCGAAATGGAAATTGACTTGTCGCGAGCATCTGGTGCATTCCCATATAAGACTATGCTGAACATGTACCAAGGCGTCCAAAACATTGCTGTGAAAATAACTCCAAAAAACAGCACAAGCGAATCCTATCTGCTTGTAAATAGCCACTTCGATTCTAAGCCAGAAACTCCGTCAGCGGGTGACGCCGGTTTTATGATAGTCACGTTGTTGGAGGTTTTACGTGTAATTTCAACAACAAAACAAACCTTTGATCATCCGATCGTCTTTCTGTTCAATGGAGCTGAAGAAAGTGGTATGCAGGCTTCTCATGGATTTATTACCAACCACAAATGGATGCCATACTGCAAGTAAGCTACATATGACCTTATATCAACAGTAACAATAGACTTATAATAACGATTAAAATCGTAGAGCTGTCGTTAACCTTGATGCTGGTGGCAGTGGAGGTCGAGAAATTCTATTTCAGAGTGGTCCCAACCACTCATGGCTTGTAAATGTAAGTTAGCTCATTTGCAATCGCGGTTGAAAACGATTTAAAGTATTATTTCATTTTAAACAGTACTACAAAAAATTTGCCAAGCATCCTCTGGCCACAACCATGGCCGAGGAAATCTTCCAATCAGGCATTATACCATCGGATACAGACTTCCGTCAGTTTAACTTATATGGCAAAATTCCTGGTAAGTGGCACTGAAATTCTGATCTACAAATAGTATTCTCATTGGAAAGAACTCTTACAGGTTTAGACATTGGGCAATTTATAAATGGATTTGTATACCACACCAAGTACGACATAATTGATGTGATCCCTCGTGAATCCTTACAGAATACTGGTGACAATATTCTTAGTTTGGTTCGAGGTTTGGCAAATGCATCCGAATTGCACGATACATCGGTAAACAAATAATTTCTGAAACGTTTCTATGATTTACATTGAATTTTTCTTTTCAATTTCTCTTAACAGGCGAATAAGGCAGGACACGCAATCTTTTTTGACTTCTTGGGGATCTACTTCGTGCACTATTCCGAGTCTACGGGAATATTATTGAATTATGGCGTTTCTGGAGCTGCTCTTATTTTGGTATTCGTTTCAATGTGGCGCATGGCAGCTGTTTCCCACGTATCCATCTGTCAAGTGCTATTCTGGTTTATACTGGTTCTAGTCCTCCAGATAATCTCTTTTGTGCTCGGACTGGCGCTTCCCGCAGTAGTAGCATATGTATTCGATAGTTTGGGACTTTCGCTTACATACTACAGCACTCCTTGGCTTGTGATCTGTTTATATGTGTGCCCTTCCCTTATTGGCCTCAGTTTGCCCATAACTATCTACTATAGCTTGCAGCGTAACGTAAGTTCCAACTCTTGTCTTATGTTTCCTTGCAACATATATTTATCTATATATTTTTCTCCAGGATAAAATATCAAATTCCTACCATATCCAACTGGCATTGCATGCTCAGGCACTCGTCTTGGCACTACTCGCCATTGGTGTTACAATGTTTGGCTTGCGTTCCTCATATATTTTCATCATTCCTCTAATTTTCTACATTATATCCTTGGCCATTAATTTGTTGACTACTTTGCACGATCGTAACTATGCCTGGACAGGTCTTGTTAAGGCGAGTCAGATAATTCCTTTCTTGTACAGTAGCTACCTCTTCTATACATTTATTGTGGTTCTCACTCCAATGGGTGGTCGTGCGGGCAGTTCCTCCAATCGGGATTTGTATATTGCAGTCCTGGCAGCAGTAGGATCGGTTCTTTCGTTTGGTTTCTTGGTAAGGTTACTTGCTAGGGTTACTTGTGTTTTAAGTGCTGAACAACTATTCTGATTTACAGATGCCGCTAATCAATACTTTCCGACGACCAGGCGTTGTGGTTTTTACTCTCCTTGCAATCACTGCGGTTGGCATGTACTTAGCCAGCAGTACTCAGATCGGATTTCCTTATAGGCCAAAGACCAGCGGACAGCGAGTTGCATATCTGGTAAGTTTCCTATATAGTTGACTCAAAGCTAGTCCATCCAAAAATATGTTTGTCATTTCAGCAAGTGCGAAATAAGTTCTACGAATACGATGGTACCTTAAGTAAGGATGAGTCTGGCTATCTGTTTAATTTCCAAGATCGACGGGAAGAGAAACCACTAATGGGCACAAGGGTCAACCTAACTGGCTTGGTTAGCATTAAGTCTAATTGCGAGACTCACATGATGTGTGGCATGCCCCTGTATGATTATCGCTATGTACAAAATCGTCTACAAAGTAAATGGCTACCACGCACAGATGACATGGAAGTACCAGACTCTACAACATTGGAATTGCTAAACAAAACTGTTATTAATGCAACGACTGTGCGATTTGAGTTAAAGGTGGAAGGTTCTTCCCACATGAGTTTCTTTATTCAACCCTATGAGGATGTGGAAATCAGCAACTGGTCGTTTTCCCGGGAATATCTCAACAATCCACCAGCTTCACCACTGGCATACCATATTTATTTTACATACGGAATTGATAGCTCCCCATTGAACTTCTTCATAGAAGTTTCGGTAAGTGACAAATTAATAACTTTCATATTCAAATTGAACGCTTCTTACACATACAATTATTATAGAAACCGGACGGTGACTTCAACGTACCGTGTATGCAACTGGGGGTGTCGGGACATTACATCGGAACAAAGGGAGACGCACAAAGCGTGCAGTTCGCCTCCTCATTCCCCTCTTATGCTATTTTGGCGCAGTGGCCTGTTTTATACCAACGCTACATATTTTAATTGTTAATAATCCCAAAAATATAAATATTCATAAATAAAGAGCAAATTTTATGCAATCGTATGTAACTTTTGATTTGAAACCCCTCCCAATCGTTGATGTTTTCGATTTAATTACTAAAAATCATTATATAGGTGTTTTACAACTATTCATATATATTTGTAAGATATGTAAGATAACAACAGCAATAATTCGTGAGATTTTAAAATTAATAATAGAGTTTAAATGGAAACAGAAAAATATTCATTTATTGGGTTGCCAAAAATAGCTGTCCTTGTTTTGTTTTGGTTTTATTATTATTACATTTCTCAATGAGACGGTCAATGTGAAAACAAGAAAGAATACAAAAACTCAACGTAAATACCTTTTTCAAGCTCTGCACGCGAAAGAAGTCCACTAGCTATTCAAATTCCATGAGGAGGTATTAGAGCAATTAAATATTAATTGTATATGTTAACATACAATAAGGCTAATTGAGAAAAATATACATTAGCCAGGTAGCCTTAAGAAGTGCTCAACTTTGAATACTCAGTTATGGATTGCGCACTTACACAACGAGTCCCAAAAACCGTCTATGAATAATAAAAAAAAATAAAACAAAAAAAGCATGAGTCTAAAAATTAAATGAGCAAACTACAATAAAAATTATAGAGAGCATTCAACGCCGCATATTTGAGATAAGATGATGTTTGAAGCAGCATTGAGCAAAGTAAGAAAACTGAGAAATCAGTTGAACTCTGTGCGTCTTGACGAAATGTTGCGCGTAATTCGCAGTCGCTGCGCTGCTTGCCAGAACAAGGTTAAGTTTAGAAATAATAACAATTACAACCACTTATTGCTCCCAAAACACATGTCTTGATAACTGACTAATTGCTGGTAAAGAACAATCATCAATTTTACTATCAATCAGCAATCAAATCAATTTGTTTTCGATCAATTTGTAAAATTTAATTAAAATTATATAAACACACACTGCTTAAATGAGTACAGGAGCTCATTCATAAACAACACGTTTTTAACACACCTTTTGTTTACACAAATCTATTTTCGCTTGCATAAATTTGAATGTTGGCATAAGGCGTATACATATATAAAAAAAAAAAATATATGGAATATACATATATATATAAATATGTATATAAAAATATAATTATCAATCATTAAGAAAAGTAATTATATATATTTTTTTTTAAATTGATTCGCATTTTCAATTTACGTTACCTTGTTTTTCTATTAAGCCATAGCATATAGGAAGTTTTCTTTTTTTTTTATGTGGCAATTTATTTAAACATTTACATTAATCAACCTATTTAAATGCTATAAAACATTGATTTGAAACAGTATGAAAGAGACAGTGGATTTATAATCTATAACATAAACATAGAAATGGTTTTAACTAATAATACATAACATTCAATGTAACAATTATTTAACGGCCAACAGTCCAGAGGTCGCTGGTGTGTAGGCGCTTCAACCTCCTGCGAGTGGTGTTGTTCCCAAGTGTGATGGCCAACGGGTTAACATGTTTATGCAACCGGTCGTTATACCGACTCGTATGTCGGTTTATCTGCGTTTTGACTGTCGGTAGTCCGAAGTCGTTGTGCAGCGTCCTGTTGCTAACATATGGAGGGGCACCAGAGATGTCTCTGAGCACCTTGTTCTGCAAGACTTGAATTTGGTATACCCAAGATTTTGCAGCTGTGCCCCAAAATGGAATCCCGTATGTCCATGTGGGCTCGATGATGCTCCTATACACCAGCAGCTTGTTGCTCAAGCTGAGTTTGCTTGATGGCTTTAGCAACCAGTTGAGTTTTGCTCTTTTGGATCTACACGCTGATGCCGTGATCTGAATGTGTTTGCGCCAAGTAAGTTTCCTTCCTGTCCAGATACATACCCAGGTAGCGAACATGGTTCTCCTGAGGTATCACCATGTTGTTGAGTCGGACAGTTGGACAGTTACCATTCCTGAGTGCAAACGTGCAATGCTGAGATTTGCTCCCATTGACGCAGATATTCCAACGGTTGGCCCAAGTACTAAAGCCATCCAGGAATCTTTGCGTAACCGCAGCTGCTCCCGAAGCAGAGGTGGAGTTAGCAAGAAACACTGTGTCATCTGCGTATGTGGCAAGCAGCGTGTTTCTGGCTACTGGAATCGGCAAGTCCGCAGTGTACAATGTGTACAAGGCAGGTCCAAGGACACTACCCTGCGGTACACCCGCACCAATGCGGCGGATGTTTGATCGCTCGCCCCTTACTTCAACCATAAAAGAACGGCCGAGCAGGTAAGACCTGAGCAGTAGATACTGCGCCGATGGTAGAAGGGACTTAAGCTTAAAAAGCAGGCCATCATGCCATACGCGATCAAACGCTTGCTGGATATCCAGAAAGACGGCAGAGCTGTACTGCTTATTTTCCAAGGCCTCGAGAACATGTTGTACTACTCGATGAACTTGTGTTCTGGTGTACCATGGTGATGCCTGAAGCCAAATTGATGATCAGGAATGGCTCTCTGGAAGCCACTTACTGCCGACAATCGTCCAAGAAATATTTTTTCAAATATCTTAGAGAAAGTGGACAGCAAGCTTATCGGTCGATATGACGAGACAAGATTATCCGGCTTGCCAGGTTTCGGAATCATCGCAATCACAGCACACTTCCACGGGGTGGGGAAGTGGTGGATGCGAACCATGGAGTTAAAAAGCAAGGAAGTTTTCTAAAATTAAATTAATTGATTTAAGTATTCGCATAATTCAAAAATCCAATAATTCCTAGTTAAAACTAAATGTAAATTGTCATTTGATTAACTTTTAATTTCATACTCTTCATAGATCTCGGATGAATCTGCTGAAGCTTCTGAAAATGCGGTCAAGAAAGAAGCCAATCGTAAATTTCCTTGGTACTTCGCCAGTGGGTTCCTGCTATTCTGGGGACTTCTCTTTTTCGCCGTTGTAATACCATTCTTCTATCGGTTACCCACGGCAATGACAATAGAGGACGCCAAGAAAAATGTATTCATTGCAGAACGTGCATATACAAAAATCTGGACACTCTATCTAACATTGGTACCAAATTGACTGGCAGTACAAGAAACGAAATTGAGGCAGTGAACTTTATATTAAAAGAGCTGACAAAGATAAACGAAGATCTACTAGCAGACTATTTCAATATGGAAATTGATTTGTCACAAGCCTCTGGAGCATTTCCATATAAGACTGTCCTGAACATGTACCAAGGCGTCCAAAACATTGCTGTGAAAATAACTCCAAAAAACAGCACAAGCGAATCCTATCTGCTCGTAAATAGCCACTTCGATTCTAAGCCAGAAACTCCGTCGGCGGGTGACGCCGGTTTCATGATAGTCACGATGTTGGAAGTTTTACGTGTAATTTCAACAACAAAACAAACCTTTGATCATCCGATCGTCTTTCTATTCAATGGGGCTGAAGAAGGTTCTATGCAAGCTTCTCATGGTTTTGTAACTCAACACAAATGGGCTCCATACTGCAAGTAATTATTTTCGTTCTTTCTAAGAAGAATACCATTTCTAAGTTATTCCTACAATCGTAGAGCTGTCGTTAACCTTGATGCTGGTGGCAGTGGAGGTCGAGGAAATTCTATTTCAGAGTGGTCCCAACCACTCATGGCTTGTAAATGTAAGTTAGCTCATTTGCAATCGCGGTTGAAAACGATTTAAAGTATTATTTCATTTTAAACAGTACTACAAAAAATTTGCCAAGCATCCTCTGGCCACAACCATGGCCGAGGAAATCTTCCAATCAGGCATTGTACCATCGGATACAGACTTCCGTCAGTTTAACTTATATGGCAATATTCCTGGTAAGTGGCACTGAAATTCTGTTCTACAAATAGTATTTCTATTGAAAACAACTCATGCTCTTATAGGTTTGGACATTGCGCAATTTATTAATGGATTTGTATACCACACCAAGTACGACACAATTGATGTGATCCCTCGTGAATCCTTACAGAATACTGGTGACAATATTCTCAGTTTGGTTCGAGGTTTGGCAAATGCATCCGAATTGCACGATACATCGGTAAACAAATAATTTCTGAAACGTTTCTATGATTTACATGGAATTTTTGTTTTCAATTTCTCCTAACAGGCCAATAAGGCAGGACGTGCTATCTTTTTTGACTTCTTGGGGATCTACTTCGTGCACTATTCCGAGTCTACGGGAACATTATTGAATTATGGCGTTTCTGGAGCTGCTCTTATTTTGGTATTCGTTTCAATGTGGCGCATGGCAGCTGTTTCCCACGTATCCATCTGTCAAGTGCTATTCTGGTTTATATTGGTTCTAATCCTCCAGATAATCGCTTTTGTACTCGGACTGGCGCTTCCCGCAGTAGTGGCATATATATTCGACAGCTTAGGACTTTCTCTAAGTTATTATAGCTCACCGTTTCTGGTGATCGGCTTATATGTGTGTCCCTCGCTCATTGGCCTCAGTTTGCCCACAACTATCTACTATAGTTTACAGCGTAACGTAAGTTCAAACTCTACAATTATTCTTGACATATTCTTGTATCTACAATTTTGTTCCCAGGATAAAATCTCAACTTCCTACCATATCCAGCTGGCATTGCATGCGCAGGCCATCATACTGGGTCTCCTTACCATTGGTTTTACAGCAGCTGGTATCCGTTCCTCATACATTTTTGTCATACCACTAAGTTTCTATATATCATCCTTGGCCATTAATTTGTTGACAACTTTGCACGAGCGAGATTATGCCTGGACAGCTCTTGTTAAGGCGAGTCAGATAATTCCTTTCTTGTACAGTAGCTACCTCTTCTATACATTTATTGTGGTTCTCACTCCAATGGGTGGTCGTGCGGGCAGTTCCTCCAATCGGGATTTGTATATTGCAGTCGTGGCAGCAGTAGGGACGGTTCTCTCATTTGGTTTCTTGGTAAGGTTACTTGTCGAGAGATCTACTTGAATGAATATTTTTACAAATATTTAATTTCACAGATCCCACTTCTTAACAATTGCCGTCGAACCAGCTTTGTGGTGGTATTTTTGCTTGTTATAACGGTCATCTCAATGTACTTAGCAAGCAGTACACAAATCGGATTCCCTTATAAACCGAAGACTAACGGACTAAGAATTTCATATCTGGTTAGTTAAAAAAATACTGATTATTAGAATTTAATCTTATTTCACTTGTGACCTTCAAGCACGTGCGCAATATGTTTTACGAATACGATGGTACTCTCAGTAAGGATGAATCTGGCTATCTGTTTAGTTTCCAAGATCGGCGTGAAGAGAGCCCACTTTTGGGAACAAAGGTCAATCTGACTGGCTTGGTTAGCCTAAAATCTAAATGCGAGACTCACATGATGTGTGGCATGCCTTTGTTTGATTACCGCTATGCAAAAAACCGTCTACAAAGCAAATGGCTGCCGCGTTCTGATCCCATTGAACCGCCAGCGTTAACCACATTGGTGCAACTTAACAAAACAATCTTGAATCCCACTACTGTGCGTTTTGAGTTCAATTTGACTGGCCCCTCTCACATGAGCTTATTCATTCAACCCTATAAAGATGTGAGGATTATCAACTGGTCGTTCCTTAACAGTTATCTGGAGAAACCACCAGGCTCGCCCCTTCCTTACCATATCTACTTCACGTACGGCATTGATAGCTCTCCATTGATTTTCTTTTTGGAATTGTCGGTAAGTAACCTTACGATTTGGTTATTTAAAGTTATGCTGAATATATTTATATTATTACACTGCAGAAATTGGATGGCGATTTCAATTTCCCCTGTTTCCAACTGGGTGTGTCGGGTCATTATATTGGAGACGAGGGGGACGAACAAAGTCAGAAATTTAAATCTTCATTCCCGTCCTTTTCGATTGTGGCCTCTTGGCCTTCTCTGTACATTCGCTACATATTTTAACTGTGCGAACTAATCGAAAAATAATAATTTAATGAAGCACAAAAATCTGCTTTAGATTTGTTTGATTTTGCATTCCAGTTGAATTTTATTAGTAAGATAACATATGAGATATAAATTGTTATCGTAATGAAATTGAAATTCTTATCGGCGCCACAAAACTATCGATAGCCAGCCGTAAGTAATAATGGGAATAGTAAGTTACACTTGCAGTACAAGCGAGCGCCATCTATCGTGCTCTAACTCATAACAACAGCGTTGCGGATGAGTATAAAATAGCATTAACTGATGCCAATGTTCCCATGATCTTAAAAATACTATGCAATGCACAGTAAGTACTTGTTTATATTTATATGATAAATACTTATATTGTAGTGCAAAAGTTTTGACTTAAAATTCACAAGTGGCCGTCCCAATGGAATATAATATCGTTTCCGCACTGTTAAACTCAAAAAGTAGTGTTAAGTTAACATAATACTTGAACGGCGTTAATAATAAATGCCGGCTTAAGTGCGCGGGCAAAATCTGTTACATTTCGAATATCCAAACGGCAATTGCTCTCAGAACTTTGCCTTTTTGCTATTTCTTTTCGTAGAATTAAACACAAATTAAGATATAAGACATTTTGGTATGGATTAATTTAAGATTTTTCAACACATGTAGCTGAAAAATAAATAATTGTGTTTATTGAAGTTTACTGAACATTAAACTTTACAAGCTTTTCTGCCATCAGTGTATTAGGCTTATCTGTTCCAGAAGGTGAAGTATACAACCGGTGTGGCCGGAATCTATTGCCAAAAGAGACGCCGATTTATTGGTATCCAGTTATTCAGCTTATATGGCTGGAGGTTACTTGTTTTCACCTTATCAACTATAGATCGTCTAAAATAGCTTTGACAGAGCAATATCCAGAACAAATTCAGGTACTCAATTTAAGCGCATATTCACTAATGTTGAACACAGAGAGTATATGAATCTAAAATGTGAAGTTCTAAATGATATATAATTTTCAGATAATGCGTCTCCAAAGACCTATCCATTTTAAATATAATAAATTCTCAGACTTGTCAGCAAATTTTAAAGGTAGATTACTGGATACATTGCTTAAATATACTTTTAATCATTTGACGACTAAAATGAACTGACTATATTCTTTGAGCAGGGTATCGTAAAGTCCACTCATAATGGTTTGGTTTTGATTTTATTACTTTCGAGAACATAACACATTTTATCCAATTGGTTATTACACTTCTTTATCAAACGCCAAACCATAAAGTATTTACTACACTTAATATAGATAGTAAACATCTCTGTTGACCATTACGAAATCTAAGTATATTTTAAAAAAAAAAAGGCTTGACTTTATGTGGTTTTTCCTTTTTTACTTATACATTTATCAGTCAAATGAGTTTATCTTTACGGACTTCAAAGTACAAATCAGTGCCAATAAAATCCAGTCAGAGCCAAACTGAACTATTTCATGTACAGAAATTTAGTTGGCCAAAGCTTGCCAATGGAACTGTGCGTCGAACGGGTCGAAATAAAAAGTAGCTAGATTATGGCAATCAATGAAAAGGATGAAAACGTATGTACGATAAAGAATTAGAAGCAAAAAGTAATTAAGGATTTTCCAGAATTTTCCACAAATGAAGGTGGCCCTGGTCCACATGGTAAGTAAATCAAAGCATCTTCGAGCAAAGATTCCGTGGTACTATGCCCCAACCTTTCTGCTCCTTTGGGTCGGAATCTTTTTTGCGGTTGTTATACCGCTGTTAAACCAACTGCCAGAGGTAGTTACCATTGCCGATGAGCAGCTAAAGCCGGGCCAGTTTGTCGCCGAGCGAGCACAGCGTCTGTTATATACCTATGATCAGATCGGTCCCAAAGTCGTTGGCAGCATTGCCAACGAGGTCCTAACGGTTGCCTTCCTACTCGACGAAGTCGAAAATGTGCGAACACTTATGAGATCGGATCTGTACGATCTGGAAGTGGATGTGCAACAGCCATCGGGTGCCTATATGCATTGGAATATGGTAAACATGTATCAGGGCATACAGAATGTGGTCGTCAAGCTGAGCACGCGCAGCTTCACCAGCGAATCCTATTTGCTGCTCAACAGTCATTTTGACTCCAAGCCCAGTAGTCCCGGCTCTGGCGATGATGGCACCATGGTCATTGTTATGCTGGAAGTGCTACTTCAAATGGCCACTTCGGACCAGAGTTTTCAGCATCCCATTGTATTTCTGTTCAATGGAGCTGAGGAGAATCCTTTGCAAGCCTCACATGGTTTTATCACTCAACACAAATGGGCAAAAAACTGCAAGTAAGAGAACAAGTTTTTGAAAAATTAAAATCTTTATTTTGTTTTTTCTGTTATATTTTTTTTTTCATATTCATATTAATCAATATGAAACTTAATATCAAATTGTTATTATTTTATCAATATTAACAGAGCGCTCCTAAATCTAGAAGTTGCCGGAAGTGGTGGTCGAGATTTGCTCTTTCAAAGTGGCCCAAATCATCCATGGCTAATGCAAGTAAGTTTATAACATTGATATGCCCTTATCTTCAGATTTGATATATGCACACGCGTGCTGGCGAACACTAGCTATAAAAAATTATTATGGGTTATAAATAAAATATGTGTTTGTTGACATCCGCCTTTTATATTCGACTAACCTTAGATACACACATTGATTTCAGTATTACTATCACCATGCCAAACATCCTATGGCAACAACAATGGCCGAGGAAATCTTTCAATCCGGTTTACTGCCCTCCGATACCGACTTTAGAATATTTCGCGACTATGGAAATTTACCGGGTACGTGTGAAAATAATAAATCTAAATACGATACTGGCTAAATGTATGGTTTGTTGTGTAGGCTTGGATATGGCTAAGATCAGTAATGGTTATGTCTACCATACCATATTCGACAACTACGCGAATGTGCCCGCCAAATCGATACAGAGCACTGGCGAAAATATTCTACCTCTGGTACGGGGCTTGGCCAATGCGAACGAAATGTACGACACTGAAGTAGGTACCTCGATGCGAATACTTTTAGTAATTTTAGTATTCTTTAATTGCATATCAATAATTGTATGTAGATATTGTTAAATTGAAGTTAGCTGATGAAACCTTTTGAATCTAACCTTTTGCAGGCGCACAGGGAAGGAAATTCCGTTTTCTTCGACTATTTGGGCTTGTTTTTGGTTATTTATTCGAAAACAACTGGCATCGCATTGAACTGTAGCATTGCGGCTGTGAGCCTGTTGCTTGTAGGCATCTCTCTGTGGCGCATGGCACACGTATCCGAGCTGTCGCTGTGCCAGGTATCCATTTGGTTTGCCATCGTATTGGGCCTGCACATTTTTGGAGCTGGTCTTTGTCTTGGTCTGCCCCTGCTGATGGCTGTTCTGTTCGATGCCGGGAATCATTCGATGACTTACTTCACGAGCAACTGGCTCATGATTGGCCTGTTCGTCTGCCCGGCGATTATTGGTCTCAGTTTGCCCACCACACTCTATTACAGTTTCCGCAAAAATGTAAGCAATAAATTATACATTAAACTAAATTGCTTATGTTTCTATATATGTATGTATGTTAATGATATATTGAACAGCAAAATGTCAGCCACGCCCACCATTTACACATGAGTCTGCACGCCCACTGTGTGGTGCTGGCTCTGGTGGCCATCATACTGACTGCAATCAATTTGCGCACCCCTTACCTCTGCATGATATCAATGCTCTTCTATTCCGCTGCGCTAATCATTAATCTGCTGAGCAAACTACATGATCGAGGTATGTTGATGATGAACCAAGCTCAAAATCACAATCATCTTTATTACTTGTTGGGAATTTCAGGCTATTACTGGGTGCTGATTACACAAATTTTGCAGCTTATGCCCTTCTGTTACTTTTGTTATATATTCTACATATTTCTTGTTGTCTTGATACCCATGATGGGTCGCAATGGCAGCTCCCTGAATCCTGATCTTCTCATTGCTTTGCTCTGCGCACTTGGCACATTTTTTGCATTGGGATTCGTGGTGAGTATGGCGGTAATTAGGTCATCCATATTAATATTAATTTCCTTTATTTTTTTCGCGATGAAGTCACCACTTATCAACATGTTCCACTGGTCCAAATTTGTCATGCTTGGGCTTGGCATTATTACTTTTATTTTTAGTATGATTGCTGTGTCGGATGTGGGTTTTCCCTATCGACCCAAGACAAACGTTATGCGTGTTAATTTTTTGGTAAGCTTCGATATCGATATGTTCAAATTAGTTTACGAGGCTAACTGTAATTGATTGTTGGCAGCATGTGCGACGCATTTTCTATGAGTATGATGGTAGTGTGAGTCTGAGCGACTCTGGCTATTATTTTGACTTCCAAGACAGGCGTCTCAACTATCCGCTCGAGCACACTTCAGTCGATCTGAAGGATTTGACTGACATTGGGGAACACTGTGACAAGGAGTTAATGTGCGGGGTGCCCTGCTTTAATCATCGCTGGTGCAAAGCCCGTTCCGCGGCAAAATGGCTGCAACGTGAACAGGAAGTTAAAATACCAGGCAGCTCCTCATTAGTGCTTTTGAGTAAGACCATTCTTCCAAGTGGCACTACGGCACGCTATGAGTTTGAGTTGAGTGGTCCACCACATATGGGTTTGTTTATACAACCACTGGAGGGTGTATCCGTGGAGGATTGGTCTTTCATCAGGAATTTACTGGACGAGCCAGAAAAATACGAGTTGCCTTATCAAATATTTTTCTCATATGGCAAAGATAGAACCCCTCTAAAATTCCATATAGACTTCGCAGTGAGTAAAATAAATAGGATACATAATAATATATCATAATTTAAATAAATAAAATATCCCCCAGAAACCTGATGGCGATTTCAATGTGCCCATCTTTGAACTGGGCGTTGCGTGGCATTATCTCAGCTATGACTTTGACAGGGACTCCGCTGGCCTTCAGTTTATAGCCGACTTTCCAGATTTTGTGCATGTGATGGAATGGCCAACGTTATATAAGCGTTACGTGTTCTAAATATATTCAATATCAAATTTTCTAGATTTATGTACATATATCAAATTAATTTTATTGTAAGAGATTAAATTAAATCAATATATTATTCGAATTTTATATATATTACTTTCAATACTTCTGGGAATAATAGATTTTACTTAAATGAATTTCAATTTAAAATATCTGAATAATAAATGCTGAAGCTAAAACATAGTTAGCCAAGCTTATTGTTGAAAATTCTTCTTCCTATATGGAAGTAAAGACTTCTCAAGTTGCTTGAAAATCTATTAAGCAATAGTTGCTTTATACACTCAATATTTTTATATGGGGCCCATGCTCGATATGATAAACATTCAAGTCAAAAACCGATTGAAGGTACCGTTGCACAAGGTCCTAAGCAATACATGTTAATTGCTTAACATATTCTAAGTAGTTACTCCAATAAATCCACCATATTAAGAACGAAACTTGATAAAATCGGAGTGTGGATCACTCACTTAATGATGGCAACCCAATCGTATCTTGAACCGTATTCCAAAGTGCCACAATCAATATTTTTCCCAATTTACGTGTGCATATATTGAGTGAGTTCGTGTGGGTTTTTATTGGCAGCTATTGGGGTTATAAATATCTACTTATATCTAATATAAGCGCGTTTTCGATTGTACAAAAAAATTATGACAACTGTTAAGGTTAGCGATATGAAATCACAGCTGATAAGAAATTTGCTTTAAAACTGAGAAACATCTAAAGAATTATTAAGAATTGCTGGAGCTCCAAGACGAGCTGGTTACGAATAGAGCTGCAATTATGGATAACGGCAAGGATAAAGACGTAGGAGCCATTAAAATTGTTTTTAGACTACAATTATAATTAACTTATGCGCTTCTCCTTGATTTGTGTAGGAATTACACTTCAGTGAAGTTGAGCCTGAGGCATCGATACAGGATAATACCATAATTTTTGTGTCTGAGAAGGACACACTCCATAAACAGCTGCCCTGGTATTATGCGCCCAGTTTTCTGCTTTTCTGGGTCGCTCTCTTCTTCGCTGTGGTCTTTCCACTCTTCAACACGTTGCCCACACCAGTCAACTTGGCGGAGGAGACAAGCAAACCTGGTCAGTTTGTAGCGGAGCGAGCTCAGCAAAAATTATTGGAGCTGGATAGCATGGGACCAAAAATTGTGGGCGATGAAATGAACGAGAAGACAATGGTTGAATTTATGCTCAACGAAATCGACACAGTGCGTGGTGTGATGAGAGATGATTTGTACGAGATGGAGGTGGATGTGCAGCGGGCGTCCGGAGCATATCTCCACTGGGAGATGATCAATATGTATCAGGCCGTCCAGAATGTGGTTGTCAAGCTGAGCACAAGGAGCTCGAACAGCACATCATATCTGCTTATTAACAGTCATTACGACACCAAGCCGGGCAGTGTGGGTACCGGAGATGCTGCTTTCATGGTTGTTGCAATGCTGGAGGTGATGCGTCAACTTGCCATGTCTACGGATACTTTCGAGCATCCAATTGTCTTTCTATTCAATGGTGCCGAGGAGCAGCCACTTCAGGGATCCCATGCGTTTATCTCACAGCACAAATGGTCGCCCAATTGCAAGTGAGTAAAATTTGAGAGAGAGCGAGAGAGAGAGAGAGAGATATGTGCTGCCAGCAATTTTTGACACATATTTCTATAGGGCTCTCATCAATCTGGACTCTGCCGGTGCCGGTGGCCGTGAGATACTCTTCCAAGGTGGTCCCAATCATCCCTGGCTAATGCGAGTAAGTGGCTGTTGAAATTCACGTAGACCACTTCGGTGATCTTATCGAGAGTCTGATAATGTTTTCGTATCAGTTGAGAAGTGTTTTATCTGATTTTCTTATCTTGCATAATTGCATGCAACGCTTGCAGCACTACAGAGACGCCGCCAAACATCCGTTTGCAACAACAATGGCCGAGGAGGTATTTCAGGCTGGCATCATACCCTCCGACACCGACTTTAGGATCTTTCGCGACTTTGGTCCGGTGCCAGGTACGTGTTCTCAACTTGACTACACACACAATCGATACTTATATATATATATATGTTTCATCTCGCAGGTCTGGATATGGCTGGTCAATACAATGGTTTCGTTTACCATACCAAATACGATCGCTTCGATGTTATATCCCGAGATTCATTACAGAATACCGGTGAGAATTTGTTATATTTAACGCGTAGCATTAGCAATGCGGAGGAAATGCGCGATACTGCGGTAGGTTTCGTTTATTTAGTTGAAGTAAACATCTTGATAAGGCTTATCTTTATCATGCTTAGGCACACTCCGAGGGTCACTCCGTATTCTTTGATTTCATGGGTCTATTCTTTGTCTACTACTTGGAGTCCACGGGTATCGCCGTTAATATCTGCATTGCTCTTGTCGGCATCATCCTGGTGTGCGTATCCCTATGGCGGATGACAAGGACAACAGATGTGAAGATGGGTTCAATTGCTGGCGCCTTTGGAATTATGTTTGCATTAGAGCTGGTGGCATTTCTACTGGCTCTGGGGCTGCCACTGCTCATGGCTGTATTTTATGATGCCGGTAATCGCACCTTGACGTACTTCACCAACAGCTGGCTCGTAATTGGACTCTTCATTTGTCCTTCGATTATTGGTCTGCTGCTTCCTTTCACTCTCTACTACACTTTTAGGCCCAGTGTAAGTACAATTTAACTCTCAACTTTAACTTTAACTCAACAAATGAAAAACGTATGTAATTCAAAGTGTATTTTTTTATTTAATTGCAGAAGAAAATACCGCACTTTTATCACCTGCAAATGGCTGGCCACGCCCATTGTGTGCTCTTGGCCCTGCTATGCATCATTGCAACCATCGCTGGTCTACGTAGTGCCTATCTGCTGATGATAACTCTGCTCTTCTTTGCGGGTGCACTGGCCATCAATTTGGTTAGCAGGCTGCATGATCGCGGTAGGGTTCTAATCTCAATGTCGCTTATGAGCTTTTGATAGTTACATAATTCTTTGGATTATATTGTATAGGTTACTATTGGTCGCTGGTGCTATGTGTGTGCCAGGCAATACCCTTCCTTTACTTCAGCTACTTGTTCCACGCTTTTCTTGTCATTTGCATTCCAATGACAGCCCGTAAGGGCACCGAGGTGAATCCCGATTTGCTGATTGCACTTCTGTGTTCCTTGGGCACAATACTTGCTCTGGGTTTTTTGGTAAGTTAAACAACTAATATAAGTTATTTATTAGTTAAAGACAGATAACATTAAATAATGTATGTATATTAAACTCACCGGCTCAACCCCTCAGGCCCCACTAATTAACATCTTCCGGCGACCAAATTGGATGATTGGCGGCCTGGCCCTTATAATGTTTATATTCTGCATGATATCTGTATCGGATGTGGGCTTCCCTTATCGCCGTAAAACAAATGTGATGCGGGTTAACTTTTTGGTAAGCCGCTTAGCTGCTAATCATTTAAGATCTCTGTATTTACGGACCTTTGGCATTGCAGCAAGTACATCGTAGGTTCTACGAATACGATGGTGCCATTAGCCAGGAGGATTCCGGCTACTACTTTGATTTGCAGGATCGCCGTCTGGAACAGCCACTGGCCGACACAATGGATTTGACCGGTTTAGTTCACCTGGAGCATGAATGCGAAAGTCAAATGATGTGCGGCGTGCCCTGTTTCAATCATCGGTGGTGCGAGGCACGAAATGCAGCTCGCTGGCTGCCACGCAAGCAGCCTGTCGAGGTGCCCGGCACAACCACCCTCGAGTTAGTCAATAAGACAATATTAGCCGGCGGCTATTCGATACGGTATCTGTTTAAACTAACGGGACCCGCACGCATGAGTATATTCCTGAAACCGTTGGATGGGGTGAAAATGTTGGACTGGTCGTTTTTACGAGGCATGCTGGATAATCCTGGCACCTTCAAGCCACCATATCACATATTCTTTGCCTGGGCGGCGGATAGCTCACCCATTGAATTCTATTTGGAGTTGGCGGTACGTAATTTTAATTGTGTAATCAAGAATGTTAGTTACATATATCCCTTTTTTCTTTTGAAATCTTCTTTTAGAAGGTGAATGGTAAATTCGATGAGCCCGTTTTTGAAATTGGCATATCTGGTCATTATATTAGCCATGTGCATAGACGAGATACGTTTAGCTCACAGTTCATAACAGATCTTCCAGATTTTGTGCATGCCATGGAATGGCCAGCCTCCTATGATCGATACATATATTAAAGATTTTGGGTTAGAGTAATAGTATAATAATATAATAAATTTGTAGAAACAAAAACAAATAATAAAAACAAAATACCAAGCATATTTATGTCATTAAGCCCGTCCAAAATGACACACACTTAACAATTCAATTGTATTTGCCTTTGTGGTTGCATGCCAACTTATTTTTAAGAGACAAACAGTGGCGGAAATTGGGCTAAATATCAAAACTGTACTCAAAGTGCATTTCATAATGTACTCCAAATAAAGATCAAACATAATTTCGTGTTTTCTATCCTATCAAACACTTGTGTAAATAATAACCCAGAGACTGTTGTCTTAGCTGATGTTCATTGTATATTTTACATGTCATATATTTTCTAGTCTTTTCTCTCTGCGGCGTATAAAAAGTGGTGCATTAGGGCATTAGAAGACACACTTCGTTTTGGACAACATCGTGGTAAACAGCCAACGAAAACTAGTAGCTAGAAAGACAAACCAAAAATGAAATTCCTAGTTCTACTCGTAATCGCCGCGATGTCTGTGTCTGTGAGGGCGCAAACTGCTAGTCCTGCTCCTAGCACTCCTACTAGTTCTCCTACGACCAGTAACCCTAGCAGCACCTCCACCTCACCTTCCTCTTCCTCTACATATACGTCTCCCACCTACGGCTATCCCACTTACTCCACCTACACCGACGAGACGACAACTGTAAAACCTTTCAAGCAGCAACTCCTGTCGATGCTCTTCAATAAGGGATAAAATGTAGATGCCAAACAACACCGCCACATTCCGCAATATATTTCGTTAAAATGTGAAAATATATTTAATTCTCCAAAATAAAACTTAATTTATAAAAACAAAAAAATCACTTAATTTATCTGAGACTAGGAAAGTAGATGACATTTCCACATGCCGAGTTTCAACAAGTGTTGCCCAAACTAAATGATCCAAACCGATGAGGGCTAATTAACGCCTCTGGTCAAAATTGTGCGCCTCTCAATAAGCATGCCTCGTTCAGTTCAGAATAACTGAATGCCACCTCCAACAAAGGTCAGCAGTCGGGACGGGGACGGGGACGGGGACAGACTGACGGACCGACAGCCAGTCAGATAGACATGATCATGGTCAGGTGGCGTGGCAACAATGTATAGCACAAAATATAATGATACTCCTCTAATGCTATTCGCATAATGATCATGTTGTTGCCGCCTCCACGCAGCAAACGCTGTTGCTCTGGGTGTATTGGTGTATGGGGTCGTATGGGGAGATTGTGCAATTTGTTTTCTTGTGTCTGTGGTGCATTCGAATATCTGTGGTGGTAAGGCTAAAGTTAAATGTCTACAAGTGTGGCTGACAAATTGATTTGAATTCCAAGACATGTTCTTTGAATGCCACGTTACAAGTTTATTTCTAGATGAAAATTCTTAATTATAAACTGACCAAAATATTCAGTTACAACGTCGGACGAATTGTGAAAATCTAAATTTATTTAAGAATAATGTCACTATACCCTATTTATTTATATTTTTTCATTTAAGCTATTATTTTTTTTTTAACTATTAATTTTAATAAAATAACATTATTATTTTATTACCAAACAAATTAGACAGTAGATTTCACTTTACTAGGTGACAAATTGGTACACAATAAACAATTCACTTGACAAATTGCAGACACTAAAACATTTTAACAACACCATAAGCACTAACCACGCGAACATTGGAACAACCTAAGAAGTTAACTAAGATCTAATCTGTTTGGCCAGGCTGTGAGCTTGGCTTCTGATCTGTGCATCTTCCACGCAAATGCTAAACACCCACCAGAGGCCAAGCTGCGATTGAGAGGCAGTGAGCTGCTCAGCTGCAAGCGTTGCAAGAAGCTGAACTGTAAAGTTCAAGCAGCATTCAGTGTATGAGTGCTCAAAAGCAGCGCCACTGAATCAAGCTTTTGCTATAAATATGCAAACCTTTGGCGTTGCTGGCAACAGTAACAAACCGAGACGCTGACGGTAGCCAACATAAGGATAAAGCCAGACCACATGCAATATTTTGTAAGTATCTAACTGTGGCTCATTCAGTTCATCCCGAGGATTGACGTTAATCTTCCGGCAGCTAGTGATAGTTGCAGCTTTGCTGCTGTGCAAGACGCATGCTCGCCCGCAAGGACCTGCCACGGAACCCATCAAGATATTACGGCAGGAGCAGGAGGTGAACTTTGATGGCTCCTACAAATACAATTATGAGACAGAGAATGGCATTAACGTCGAGGAGGAGGGTTATCTCAAAAACGCGGGCACCGATAATGCAGGACCGGTGAGTCAGCGATCCCAAGCAATGGGACCATTTGACATTTGCATCTGCATCAGATGCCCCCAATGATGCCACCGCCGACAAATTGTAGCTGCATCTGTGCATTTCATTTTTGTTTTTGTATTATTTTCTTTTTCGCTTGAATGGAAAAGGTCGCACAGGGCTTCTTCTCTTATACGGCGCCGGATGGCACACCCATACGGATTACCTATGTAGCAGATGAGAACGGCTTCCAACCGCAGGGCGATCATCTGCCGACAGCTCCGCCCATTCCGCCAGCCATACAGAGGGCCTTGGATTACATTGCCACAGCACCACCGCAACCAGCTGAACAGCAGCAAAGTGCCTTCACCTCACGCAGAGGCTAACTCCCTTGAGCGTGGAGAGGCATAAAGAGAGAGAGAGAGAGAGATATAGAGAGAGAGAGATAGAGAGTAATACAGAGGAGAAGCAACTATAAATTCTACTAAATGCTAATTTGTAAACTATTAATTAACACATGTACATAAATCTGGAATATTAATAAATTCAATCATAAAAAATATTTCCAATATATTTTATATTGATTTCAACTAGTTAATTACACCGCAGATGCTTTATTTGACACCTTAGTTAATAAATATTTTATTAAATACACAGCTGTTTAAGTAATAATCATTTAATTGAAAATAAAATCATATTTAAACACATTTGCATTTTAGTTCACTCAAAGATTACTGTTACTTCTTATGTCATAGTTGAAATAATTATACAATTATTAAATGTAATGAAATATATTCATTTAATGAAATATTAGCATAAATAGTACTCAACCTCTCTGATCGCTTCAGCTTGTAGAGAATCTGTAATAATTTAGAAGCTTATCTACAAATATAGAAAAGAAGTGAATACGTAAAAAAATTCATAATAATGAACGCTTTATCTAGGGTTACTAGCTAGTCAATAACTTTTGTAATAACATGATATCAAGAATTCATATTCTTATACATATATAGTGACACATGTGCTATATATTCCACTCGGTAAATATAAATAAATCACAGTCTACTTTCAGGCATTCAAGAAAACTCTTCAATCAACTTGTTTTGGTTTTTGTTTTTTTTTTTTGGCGCTGACTTGCATATCTTTTTTGCTGATGTTCCAAATGACGGATATTTTGTTGAATGCTCGCCGAAATTAGACTACTGCTCAAAGAAATGTCAACGTTTCCGTGTCGCTGAAGTCGATGAATTAATTAATTCGATATATCTCCATAAGAAGAATGTCTCATCCGTTTTATGGTTGCGTGTTGGGCGCAGTTGTTTTCCAGAAAATATGAAGTAAACGCATCGTAAATCACCACAGTTAATAGATCTAGTTTTGAGAATATTTTGCAAATGTTGTCCGATTAGCTCCAAGTTAGCCAGTTAGCCATAGCACACATAGAACGAGTGAATCTTCAGTAAACCAATGGGCGTTGTGCGTCTCTCAAAGCGGTATATAAAGGTCTGAATCTTAGCTAAGAACATCATTGTCGATTAACTATGTTGTTGCGTTTAACGGTAAGTTGAGCTGCTCCTGCTGATGATGGTTTCGTCTAATCATTCATCTACCCAAAGATTTGCTTGCTAATCTGCGCTGCTGCTGTGCTGGCGCAGAACGATGGCCGTTATAGGTCTGAGCCAAGAAGAGTCAATGTGAGACCCAATGTTGTTCGTTCAGGCGGCCAAAACGATGGTCGCTATGTGCCCAGCGACAGTGGACGCTACGGCGGCGGCAACGATGGACGTTATGTGCATGTGGACAACAAATATCAGCACGACAATCGTCCTGGTGGTGATTACAGCGGCGCTGCTGGACGTTATGTTGGTGACAAGAACAAGTTCGGCGGTTCCGGCGGTGCTGGTCGTGGTGGCAGCGGAGCTGGTGCCATTGGAGCTGGTGCCATTGGAGCTGGTGCCAGTAGAGCTGGTGCCAGTAGAGCTGGTACCAGCGGTAATGGAAGAGGTGGTGCTTCGGCCTTGAAGCCACGACCTGTGCCTGTTGTTGATCAGCGCCCCAACTTGCCACAGGGTCGTGGTACAGGCGTCGGCAAAGGTGGTGAAGCAATTATACGTCAGGAAGGTGTCGTGCAGTCCGATGGCTACAATTATCTGTAAGCAATGGGCAATTCCTTAAAACCTGAAAGTTTTACTAAATTCTTCGTCTCCTGTTTACCGAACAGCTATGAAACTGAGAACGGCATTCTCGCCGAGGAGAGCGGGCGCATCGAGAAGCAAACAGAGACCGATGCTCTGCGCAGCAATGGCTACTATGAATATACCGGTGACGATGGCCTCCTCTACAGAGTTGACTATGTGGCTGATGAAAATGGATTTGTGCCCGTCGGTGCACACATCCCACAGGAACCTCCCCATATTGCAAAGCTGCTGGAGTTTTTGAGGTCGAAGGGCGCATTGTAAAGTTTAGTCAAATATGTTTGTTATTTCGTTTATCAGGAAATAAAATGAGTGATTGAAAAATCCAAATGCAATTCTATAGAACTATTCGATTAGCTTCTGGAAATCATGTCAAAGTATGCGACAAAATGTTTATATTTATACAAAAGAAGTCTGAACCTCTGACGTTGATTAGAACCTTCTAATTTTCGTAAAGATCAGACAATGACATATATTTTAGCTCACAAAAATAGGGCATTTCAAATATCATTTACAAAATATATTTCTCAAGTTTCATAAAAATATATAGAAAGTTTTAGTTGAGTTTCGGCAAGATCTCTTTTTGAATATACTCCAAAACCTCATTAATGGTGGCCTGCACTTCGGCTGACTGAAAAAAATAACACACCTTTATAAACAAATCTGCAACCTTTTTTTGTTTATGTACTTACATTCTGTTGGGAATTTATGTTGCTAATCTCGTACTCCCCTTGAGACTGCTGTTGCTCAGGATTGGGAACTGTCAACGCAGTCTGAGGCTGTTCATATTCATAGGCTTGAGCTGGCTGGGATTGGGAAGTGAACTGCGATTGGGAGTTTGTGTCCCAGAGCCTGTTCTCATTCACGTAGCTAAACTGTCGCTGATCGTCGCCATCGCGGACCCATTCGAATTGGATTATTTGCCAGCCGGTGCCATTGTAGTTGAAGTCAATCATAAAGCGTAAATGGTCGCGTGGCCCCAGCGCAAAGTTCTCCTCGGCCTCCTGCACACTGGCCACCAGCTGCTCCTCTGCCTTTCTAAGGATGCCGCGCAGATCGTTGGCATACGGCTGACCACGATCCCCGTAGCCGCCATCGTAAGGCTTGTGCTCGTGCCGATACTTTCCGCTATTATCTGGTATATACCAGCCGCCAGCTCCGTGCAGCTGGTGCAGATAGTGGCCCGGCTTGGATGGAGCCGTGGGTAAAGGCACCTGCTTCTGCTGCTGCTGCTGCTGTGCAGATCCTTCTGCCCAGCCCAGGCTTAATAAGAACAAAGCAGTGAGCAACGTTAGCAAAGTGTACATCTCGACTAGTTAAGTGCGTTTAAATGTCGATAATCCAATGACTGGCCAGGTTAGTTAGTTTCAGTGTCAATTCCACATAAAGTGGGAAGCTAATTAATTGTCAGGCTCAATCACTTAATTATCAAGTTTATTTGGTAGTAGCTGCGACTAGTTGTCGCACAAGTAACTTGGAACCTAGTGTATCGCATATTAATTGAAATTCTTTGAATACTAACAATCTGTTAATTGAGTAGTAGCAGAACTCGTTTCATTGGTAGACCCCAATTGCGTCTGACATTTGAACGTCAGTGAAAATATTTAAAAACGGAAACCACTGTGCCCACTAGTGGTGCCACCGCTGTACAATAGTCCAAAATAGTACAAAAGAGAACATTTTCGGATTGTAATCTTATATTACAACGTTCAGCTAAATAAATTAATTAATCGGTATACCCTCTGGTATGGTATTGAAAATTAAACATAGGATTTTTATAGCTGCAACTTCTAAAATTCATGCATACACATAAAAACAGATTCTGTTTTGGTTCTATTCCACAAAAATGCACTTGTAACGGGTCCGTACTGTTTTAATCTAATTAGAAAATAAAGCCAATAAGTATATAAGTATATAATCGCCTTATCTTTGCAACTGTCGGAAGTTCTTTACATCAGTCGAAAGCTGAATTGTTGAGTTTTCGCTGTAGGTCATTTGTAAACACATCAGCTGTTTTGATAGGATCAAAGTAAATTAGTATCGTTTAACGCCTCATGACAAACAATGAAACGATCGTTTACCTTAATGGGAATTCATAATAACTGATGATCAATCAAAACGGCCACTAGCCGTTCATCAATCATTTGCCAGTTTCAGCATGTGCATTAAAAACATAACCGAAGCCAGTCAAAATTGAGAATAGTTGATCTGTGTGTGAAATTGAAAGTGAAAACGCCCACAAAAGTTTGCAACTAATCTAAACTGTGAACTTCTTAGAGTTGCTTTAACCTTTTACCTTGCAAACAGACATAACTCATATTAGCATAAATAGTCATCAATAAAAACAAATAAGTCTGTCAATCTTTCGCATATTAAGAATATTAAAGTTAGATGCGTCTGCTCTTTAACCTTTTACCTTGCAAGGTAGTTAAAATAAAATATACACCACTTATTGAACACACCCAACGATAAAATTAATAAAAAAAAAATAAAATCAAAAACCTTGACAAGCTTTTAATATGAAGCCCAAATCAGATTTACCGAGTCTAAGAGAAATGAAACTCAATCTGCTGTTTTTGTCAGGTCATAAAAATCAAGACTGCTACAGTATTTTAGCGTTCGGGCAGTTTCCATACGTGGGCTACAAAATTATTGTTATTATGGGTTATAAACTCGCGAAATAATAAAGAAAACACAGATCTAAGACAATGGTATAACAAGATACAAGTTAGATTAACAACAAATTTGATTAGCTTATGTAAATTTTCGACGGACTTCTTTGTGAAATACAATTCTATTCACAGCACACAATTATTGATAAACAGGTATCCACATAAACGTGATGAGTTTGTGTTGTGGTTATCCAGAAAATGCGTAATTTGGTGATTTGACTGCAATTAATTTAATTTAAATTTTCAACACCGTGCACAGCTTTATTCGACTACTCAAATTATCGTCAGCTGAGAATGATAAATACCAACAAAAAGTCACAAAGCAGCAAATGAATCTGTTGCCAAATTTAGATCTGTTTACGCTTATTCCGACAATCGTCAAATTATTTAATTGCATTTTTGCGGTAGCGCCTATTGGCCGATACGATTAAATTATTATTACATTTTTTCCATCGTTTCATAAACCACGGAATTATCCCTTTGTCATAAGAAGAAACACAACCTTGAACTTTACTTTAAATGCAACTGAAATTCCTTTAAGCTGATGTCAGCGCACAAAAAATCGAATATATTATTAAACAAAATCAAAAAATGTTCTTTCTGTGACACTTGTGAATTGATTTTATCGTAATTTTCCTTTTATTGAATTCATAAAATTACCAGATAACATTAAATAAATGATAAAACATTAAATTGTATTAATATTTAGCACCTACGGATAAAAATCCCATCGAAGCAGATAGTCTAACTGCCTCACATCGGATCGGAGCTTTGAACTTTGCGGTAATTTATACAGCTCTACGCCCACAGATATACTATATATATATATATATATATATATACATATGTAAATACTTAATTAAGTGCCAGGTTGATTGGTAATTTGGTGTATTGTTTCATGTGAAGTTGAAATAACGCCTTTAGCTTAAATTTAAATTGTGTTTTGTATTTTGTAAATTAATTAGCTTGCCAAAAATAATATGTAAACAGCTTATTACACAAATCACTTGATCCAAGTCAATCCATTAATTCTGTACGCACCAAGTGCTACCAAAAGTCATACATCTATTTGATATTCGGCTACCAATTTGCTGCCTGGAGTAAAACCCTCTTTAACTGGATATATTTATTGTTATTGTTAAAAAATGATTTCGAATATGGAGCAAGAAATAATTAAACAAACTTAAAAATACTCCAAACCGGCTACAACAACAAATTCAACAGACTCTCATACATGTCCAGATACAAAAACCCACACTCAGAGTAAAGGCAATTTATAGTCCACATTCAGTGCTCAATACTCACTCTATTAAGATTTCAATTGCTTAAAAAGCTGTCTGACGTCCAAAAAGCAGGTGAAAATACGCGTAAATCATATGACTTTAGAGAAGTGTTGAAAACAGGAATAGGGTGCAATCAAAATTTGTACGTTGAAAAGATACTGTACGACTGAAAAAGATACTGTTGTCATATTAAACGCAGCGAGAACTGTTTGGTTTACTTTCTATAGTTTATATATACATATATAGTTAAAAATTATAAATTATGGCAAAGTCAGCATGGCATTAACACAAAGAAAAAATTTAAAAGTGAACATTTAACACCCATATTTATATATAAGTCATGGATCATGAGTGCATGATTAAAAACTACATATATTTTTACTCTAATAAGTCACGGAGAAATACACAAATAAAAAGCTAACCGGACGCCTAATAATTAAAAATAATATTCGTGATATGCTGATATGCTTCCCAGTAACTTTTTAGATTGTGTTTGGACTTCATGCTAAAAGTTTATACAACTCACACACTGCTTTTGATCTTCACTGTACTCGCTACGACGAAGATGCCGGCAAAATCTTGCCATGTTTTAAGTGCAGCGACGGAGTTGGAACGATAAATGAACACATACAATGCTCAAATAAAGGTGCAGTGGCACAATTCCAAAATATGGCAGAACTCAATCGATCCAATATGCCTTCATTAGGAAAATAAAATATGTATTGATCATGTTTAGGAAGTTATGACGACTCATTGAGATATGAATGTTCTTAGATTTGTCAGATTATAGGAATGTCTTTCTAAGTAACACAAAGAATTTTAATAACTTAAAAAAAAAAAGAAAACAATTCCGGTTGTGTCAAATCTATATATTAATTAGCTTAACGAAGATAATTGAATTTTTAATGAATAAACTTAAATACTAATTGTTGATTTCGAACAATATTTCCGGTTTTTTTTTTTCTATACATTGAAGAAAATGTGAAATGCTTTAAGCATGAAAATATGAATCAGGTCATTGCCAAGTCTGAGTCACCAGGAAACCGTTTGGAGTGAACACCGTGTTTTCCCAATTCGCAATCAAATTGGACTTGTCATCATATTGAAATATTTGTATAAAGTATGAAAACAAAATAATAGGGGACAGACAGTTTTTCCCTGCCGACATCTATATACATAAAAATTACAAATCTTATCGATTTTTCCTCTAAAAGCTATACTGTATAGCAATCCGACACTGGTAGCTTTTAGTTCAAATATTAATAGTATAATGACAAGTGTCCTTCAATGCGTTACAAACATCACTTCAAAACTATAATACCCACTGCCAGAGAACTCAAATGTTTGTGTCATGAGTTCGTGAATAAAGTGAAAATAAGTCGGAGCCGACCGGACATATATTGGACACGGACACAGAGCAGCTATGTAGTTCATGTTCTGACTTCTTGGTGACAGCTTGTACTTGTACATATACCTAAGAGAAGCCAGTGTATTCTTATCAGAGTTCAACAACATTATGACGATCAGTACTCTCTCAATATTCTCTGGTTTCACTGTACTCACCATTCTGTGCAGCAGCGCCGCCGCAGCCGAGATACTGGAGTGTTACAAGTGCTCCGATGGACCGTTTAACGATGGATCAACTATGCCATGCTCAAAGCTACAGAACTCGCCCAAATACAGGGTACAGTGTGCCAATTCTACAATGTGCGAGAAGTGGGTGATGTCGACAATACTAAAAAATGGAACGAAATGGTCAACGTATCGCAGAGACTGTGCAAAGCAAGTGGCATTAAGCTACAAGCTCATAGGCCAGATTTATAGCCAGGTTTATTCCATAGAGGAGCCCTATGAGGATGGCTGCACTGAAGCGGACTTCCAGAACTTTCTGCCAGGAACCATGGAATATTGCCATTGCCGGGGCAACTTGTGTAATTCGGCGACTTATCGCGACCTCAACAGCCTTATTAAAATAATATATGTATTGTTGCTATTAAGCAACTTACGACTACTCATTGAGATATGAATGTTCTTAACTTTGTCAGATTATATGGAATTACTGCATTTATGTGGAAGATTACTAGCTAAGCACGAAAGTTTTTTTTAATTAACTTAAAGTATTTCTAAGAACTTGTAAAAAAAAGTCAATTCCGGCTTGTCGCCAAATCTACTCATTAAGTAGTTTAAGAAGATAATTGAATTTTTAATGAAATAAAAGCATTTGACTATATGTTGTTAACGACAGATTCTCTCTTATTGTTTTCATTCATTGAAGAATGTGTGAAATGTTTTTACCCCGAAAATGTGAATCAAGGTCATTGTGAAATCTAAATCAGCGCCAAACCATATAAAGTCAAAAAGATTTATTCCCAATGCGTAATCATATTGAACTTGTAATTGATTAAGAGCCAGCATATTTAAATACTTTGTGATTTTTACATGAATTCCATAATTATTCCCATCATATATATGTATATATATATATATATATATATAAATATGAGTCAAGAAATAGCATACAACAACAATAGCCACGCGTCGTGATTCACAGTGCGACAAATTTGGATGTTTGGGACTAAACGGAACGGAACGGATCGGCTCGGAACTGACTCGTGTGTTGGCCGGGTTCACTGTACGACCTTTGCAGTGCAGTGACTTTTGCGCCCGGTCACCCCTTGAGTCTCCTGTCCCAGCAGTTGACTCTTCTTTCCTCTACTCAAGATTTTGTGACTGGCTGTTTAATCACTGTTTATGTTTATTGCTGCAATTAATCCGCACAATAAAAGATATGCTTAGCAACGGCAGCTGCAGCCTGTATTTTGGCTAGGTTGCCCTATCAGAAATACCGTTAACACAAGTAAAGTTAAATTAAGTTAAGTTAAGGACACATACCAAGTTTTGCGATTCGATGTCAACGTTTGCCACCATTAAATTGAATTTTGTCAACATTTTTCTTTGTGGCGGGTGTCTTCAACTTTTGATTCCCATTCCGGTTATATGTATGTACATACATATGTACACACTGATGTACATACTCATATGCTGGCTGGGTTACCAATCCCCAGCCTCAGTAAAATTAATGCATATCGCATTGCGGCCCGCGTGCGCAATATCTGAATGTTGTTTTTGTTGTTGTGTTTCCGTACTTTTTTTGTATTTTTTTTAATTTATGTTTTCATTACGGCACTTTTATAGCGCTTCCGAGTGCTCAGTTAGTTGGCTTGGATACGATCTCCCAAAACGATGCTGCCATCAATCCAACCTCCACAGCCATGTGATAATAATTTTAATGTCCCAAACCGTTTAGTAGAGATGAGCAATGCAGATGAGCTGAATATCCAGGAACTAAACTGGAGTTAATGGTCACATTAGGAACAAGAAGAATTGGCTTACAGACAGTCATAGATTGCTTATAATTATCCATAACTATCAATATTTATCATTTTATTAAATAATTAAAATTGGATCTGGATTAATCACATTTTAACTACTTCATCAGTATTTCGGCTAAAAGGTTAAGCATATGAAGGGAAATCATGCATTAGTGTTTACCAATTCAGCTATGCATCGATTAGAATTTCGGGTTTTTTCTTAAATAATAAAAACAAAAGCTTCAACGAATATGATAATTAAAAGTTAAATAAATTAACATTCCCATTATTGAAGAGAGTAAACAATCTGAAATTCTCATTTATATTTATATACATTTATTGTATTATATGCATACTTATTATTTTCGGATTGCAGACTGAACCTGACCTCTGTTTATCAGTAATGAAATTCATTTTTTGACAATGATTCAGCTCTGATGCTGCTCACCAATAATTTGTATGACGTATTATGGGGAAAACTCGCAACAGTTTATATTGAGAGAATAAGAACAATATGGGCAATGCGCAATTTGGTGCCCTTGATTGGTATATGAAATATGAAAATTGTATTCTGAGCTCCTTATAAATAATCGATGAACGTCACAAGTACATTGAATTCAATAAATTATACGAATTATTTAATTGAATTAATTTGTAATAACAATTTTTGGCAGATGTGCAACCGTTTAAAAACGCGCACAGCTAATTTCGAGCAAATTCCGATAATAAATACAACAATAAAAATAAAATTAGTAAAAGAAAACAATAACCAAATTAGCAATAACATCAACAAGAAGAACCCGTCATTGGAGCACATTTAAAGGAAGCACAGCTCAAGACGATATTTTCGTTACTGCTTATTGAACTGAACTGAGATGACCTGAGTGAGCAACGTTGTCTGAGCTGATCTGTCGAATCCAAAACCGAAACGCTCTCAAATTGAGGAGCAAATGAGGCCAACTACCTCTCCCAGACTTGTGAGAATTTAGGCGAGGCTGTGAGAATCACATGGCGAGATGCGCTCACAGCGTACTTGGCATATTTCTATATAAATCCGGTGTATCTCAGCGAAATACAAACATTCCTGTTGCAACAGCAGACGCGTTAACCGCACCGTGATCTTAACTTAATATCACAAGGATAATATCCAAGGATCAAGAGATTATCGAAAGTTCTAAAAAACAAACACAATAAATTCGTAAAATGTTCGCGAAATCTGTGCTAAGCATTTGTGTAATTGTGGTGAGTAAAGTGAATAAAAAGGACATAAAACCAGATTACATCCTGTGCATAGTGAAAAAGAAAAATAAAGTTCAACTATATAAAGTGTATGCAAATTAGACACACGTCGCTTAGACGAAACAAATAATTAAAAAACAATACTATTTATAAATATGCATATATATTTATAACTATGTAAATATGTATAACGCTTAAAAGATATTTTATTTAAGCTGATTCAACTCATTCGTGCCAAGACAGTTAAAGCTCAATTTCATGGCTATGCAGGCGTTTTTTTTAATTTGGAGCTCACTCAGAGTCAAAGTCTTTAACAAAATTCATACCTCGGTGCTATTAATAGCATTTGAAATATCATAAAATATGTTAAAAACAAAAAAAAAAAATAACAAAAAATCACATTCAGTTATGGGGATGTCTGCGCGTGCTCTTTGGCATTTATTGCTTGAGTTATACTTTAACACTTCCGGCCGGCCAATTGTAGTGCGACATGCCTTTGGCGTTTGATTAATATGCCAAATTCCATAACTCACATTTCAATAAATTTTATTTACAGGGCCTTGTTGCAGTTAGCCGCAGCAAACCCGTTGATAACAATGGCAAGTATGAGGTTACACCGCAAAATTCGAACGATGGCAGATACCATGCCCAAGATGATGGACGTTACTATCCCAGTTCAGCTGATGAAGGTATTTCGGCATTGCAATCGAGTTTCTAAGCTGCCTGATAATGCTGCATGCCAACCAACCGCACTGCATGTTGATGCCACTTGCACTAACAACAGCGATTCAACCAACAAACAAATCGCAAACTAATCAATTACTAACAATTATTTATATAAGTACTGTATATTTACTGATAACCCAATTGAATTGTACGTATTTGGGAGCATGGCAAGGTCAAAAATATTTTTTTGGTAAACAAAAAACATTTAAAATGATTAATCTTTGTGAAAGCTACTAACCCAACAAACAACTTGTAATATATTTAATAACATATAATTTATTATAGGCAGAGGTGGCAATCAGGAATCTTTAGGTAAACATTGAAGTGTACAGAAACATAACAAACACATTCAGACATCTAATTAAAACATATCTTATTATAACAGTAGATCTTGAAATTTACAATTTTTCTTTTCGACCTAACAGTTTATAATTAATTTTTATACATTTGTGAGCAACGAAAAAATATTTATTTTCGTATGATACTTTAAAATCTAAAAAATGTTTATTCTTGTATAGAATTTCTTACTAAAAAAAAAAATATTTGTATTTTTTATAATATTACATATAAATACTCTAAAGAATATTAGAAGCTTCACAAAGCTCCAGCTTACATATACATTCACACCCAATTATTCACTTTCACAAACACTTGTTTTTTAACTTACACTTATTTCGGACAATTTTATGATTTTGTTTCTCACTATTCAGGTCGTTATGAGCACATGCCACAACCATACAGTCATGTGAGCGATCATCGTGAACTGGGAATCTATCATCATATACACAATCCTTACGGTGGTGGCTATGGGCCATATGCGGGTCTCAATAGGCCCTATGTTCATGATGTCAGACCCTACAAGTAAGCATTTATTACTTATTGCAGTTGCAATTAATCGCAGCACTAATGCGTATTCTAACTCCGACAGCCACGACCTGTACACAGTAAGTAAAGCAGAGTTTAAAGTACCTGAAATTCGCTTGGAATACGGCTTTCCCGAATATGAACCACAAATCGACACAGAAGCCTAAACTCAGCACCACAAAAAAAAAAAAAAAAAAACAATTTTCATGATCAGAGAAACCCCACGCGCCTTTAAATTATCCCGAACACCACCCAAGCTTTCATAACTCAAACAGCATAACACACCAAGAAGCTATTAATTCAAAAGCAACCACCAAAACCAACCGTTTTCCGATTCCTGCCACTCCCAAATGATCTGCATGAACAACACCAACACTGCCTGTATATGCATGACCCACCCAATCCACCCAAAACCCACACATATACACCCGCACCCACACGCACGCATAAAAAACTCGTGAGAAATTTGATGAGATCGTTAGTTAACCACGTACCATAAATAAAAACACACAAAACAGTCGACGACAACAACCACAACGAAGAAGCCAACCACAACCACACCACGCACTACAACAACAACGACAACCACAACGACAACGGCACGCCCCATTCTATTCAACTATGATGACGAAGGACGCCATAAGATTCTGCACCAGGAAGAGATCCGCAAGAAGGACAAATACGATCATGCGTAAGTTGAAGATGTCGCCACTGAAATTGACCAAACCCACTCATTCTGTCCGATCGTCTAATCTTCAGTTTCTTGACTGAGAACGGCATCTATGGAGAGGAGCAGGCGAAGCTGCATCATGAAGGCGGCACCCATGCCCAGGGCTACTACGAATATACCGGTGATGATGGCAAACTTTATCGCGTGAATTATGCCTCGAATGATGGTGGATTCATGCCAGAGGGTGAGCATATACCGACACCACCACCAATCCCCGAAGCCATTGCTCGTGCTCTCAGATATGTGGAGGAGCAGCACAAGGCGAATGGCAATAAGCCGTTGTACGATCATCGCGGGTTCCGTATCAATCACATGACCAAAGACATCAAGGCACAAATCAAATCCATGCATCTCGAGCGAATGCCCAAGGAGCTGAGCGATCAGATCCGCATGCTGGAGCACGAGGTCGAGCTGGCCGAAGAGGAGGAGGCTCGCGAAATGGAGGAGGAACTTAGACATAACGCCAATCAGCTCTAACTTCGGTTCGAGTACATCCTACATTGCTGTGTTCTCATCGAAAGCCATATGGATTGTGTTGTGTGCACAACATACTCCTTAGTCCCCCACAACCCCCACCACCCCTATACCCCATCAAACCACAAAAAAATTCCACCCATTCCCATGCATTTGCCGTATGCAGCTGGCAAAACTATAACAAGCCATAAAAAAAAAATGTAAAAAAAGAACAAAATTGAATCCATAACAAAAAAAAAATGAATTGTACTCAAAAGAATTTTGAAGAATTTCGAACAATTATGTTAATATTGTATTTATTTATCGATATATTTAAATTGTGTTATGAATTTATAAACAATTAATTTTATATATTCTTTATTAATAAAATCATTATTTGTTATTTAAATACACAGCGTATATTTTTCATGATGCCTTGAAACAGAAATATTCGGAATTTGAATAGATAATGTCAAAGTATTTATTGACAATGACCTATTTAATGAATACAAAGGCCAAAGGTCAAGTGATAATGAAACCAACTGACACAAAAACAAAAAAACAGATCTCGACAATGCGGGAATGTACAATTAATGAGTTTATTGAACCCACACAAATGCTGATACCCTTATTTGAAAATGAGTAATCATTTCTACATGAAATTTGTAACACGTATAACACTATAAGGTATCGATACTTTGTTCTTACTATTAAAATTCAAGTATAAATATAGGGTAATTTGCTTTCGGCATCAGAAATATACATATTTCTGTATGGATTAATGTAAGAAAAAATATGGCAAGTGCAAATTTAATTTTAATTGTAAATTTGAATGTGCATATTTAAACTGGATGTCAATGGCCACAAATAATATGTATATATTTTCGATTAATTTCCACTCAGAGAGGTATTATAAATTTGAGTTTAATATTATTTTTATTGGCTTTGATTTAAGCTTTAAACGGATTTTATTATTTATTAAATGCAAATGGCAAACAACACATAATTGTAGATCTAGTTTAAATATGAATTTAATAGTTTCACTAATCAAATAATTACAGCACACTTTTGTGCTGAACTATAAATTAAAGCTTTAGCTTACTATAAAAGCTTTTAAGAAAAAATAAGTCAAGCGATATTGAATATAAAACAAATTAAAACTGACCAATGAGAAACGTCGGTCTGTTCTCCATTTTCTGTTCATTGTGCTTATCAGGTTTGTCTTTGATCAGTAGAAATTAAAATATGCTCAGAAGCTTGGTTGATATAAGAAAAATGTATTTTTAAATATTTGTTTTATTTAAAGTGTTATTTACTAGCAGTGACGTTCTACTTATATAGCTCAAATGTTGTTAGTGCTTTGTGTAGACCACATTTGCAGGCGCTGGTTGGTTGGCATAAAAAGCAGCATTTAGACCATCATCTGAAAGGCAATTAGAAATTATATATAATTTCCATGTTGGCTAATGAAATTTACTTACAGGTAACAATGGGTCGAAAGCCGTTAGCATCAGCGACATATTTGACGCCGACACGAAGACCTTCGGGTGATATGTACGAATAGGACCCATAAACTTGCTCCTCCTGCACTCCCTTGCCAATGTTAACAGGCAAACCGCGCTCCTCACCATGTATACCATTCTCAGTCTCGTAACTATAGGAATATTCGCCGGAGCCGGAGTTTGGTTTATTCGATTGTTCGACGGCACGTGCAACGGTATTGTCAATGTTTGGGTTGTACTTTTTATAGAAGTTGTCGTAGTAACGTTGCTGATTGTACAAGTCACGATTCTTGTAATATGTATCTCTATAGCGATGATTGTTCAGATACGGATTGTACTGACGTTGCGCATTGCAGGCAATCAGAACGAGGGACAACACAAACAGAGAGGATATCTATAAAAAAAAAAAAAGACATCCGTTTTGATAAGATCCTTTGCGAATTATTCACTTGAATCACTATGTAGTACGTTGGGATTCTTTCGTGAATTGGGCTTACCAGCTTAAAAGACATTTTAAAGAGAGTTTAATATTTGAACGGTAATCTTTAAATATTAAATATAATTTGCGAGGACTTTGATACGTCTACGTTAATCTGCAAAACTAAACTGTTAGAAACCAGTGTTTGATCGCTCCATTTATAACAACATGTGCCTCAGTTTAGCTACAGCATTAATTTCAGACCATAAAACCATTAAATTTGGTCAGAGTTTAGCATTTACGCTGAAAGCCGTTCTCAGCAGATTTTTTTGGCCAGCTTGCTAATTTCCGTTTCAAATTTTGATTGTTATTTAAATTGGCTTATCCATAATACATACATATACTCTTTAATTAAAGCCAGTGTTTGATCATTTCGACTAAACAAAAATCTTATAAGAGATCTGACTCAGTATATTTAATCTATTGACGTAAGATTAGTACAAGGGGTATGTCAAAGTCAATCATAGATTTTATGTGCTTTGGAATAAATAACCAACAATTAAGAGAAGTTGAAGGTGGCAGCTGGCAATCGCACATTGAGTCTGTTAAGTTAGATACCAAATCCACGAGATGAATTTTAATTTCAACAGAAAAATAAAGAAATATAACGATTGCTGTATCAAGCGTGGAGACTAAGTTATTCTGCTGCTCTTTATACATAAATATGAATGTGATTTTAGCACATTAATTAAAAGTTGGCTGCTTAAGAAGCATACTTATTAAAATGCAAATTTAATATTTTGAAATTTGAGAAGCAGCTAAATAATAGCGCCAATCAAGTTGCAAATTTTGTTGTGTCGGCCATTAAAGCCTATTTCATGGAAATAGCTTAACACGTGTACTGCAAAGGTTATAAGATTTATACATCATGTATATCAAAGTAAGCTACTTACAAATTGGAAATGAAGATGTTAAACTCCGTTAAGAATACAAAATCAACTACTGTTACTGATATCATGAAACAGATAAAACAAGGTACATTGATAAGTTTGTAATGAATGCCTTCAAATTGCCATGAAAATAGCACTCAATGAATGAGTTGATTACTGAATGAATGACTAAGTACAAAGAGCTGTAGAGCTGTAGAGCGTAGAGGGGAACAGCGCTCGTGTTGCCATCGCTGGTGGCCTTCACATTTCGCATGCGGCTGCAACAATAGGTGCCATTGCTATTGCAACAGCTCCAAGATCTGAGCTCCGAGGAGCTGAGAGCCACGCGACCCACAAGCAGTCTCATTAGATCGAAGGCAATGCCTCAAATGAGAATATAAAATTACCAGCATTTCAAATATTGCTGAACTTGTGCTTTCATAGTTTAACAGTTTAACAAATTAAACTTGGTCAACAAAGCAGGCATACAACAATTCATTTATCTAATACAATTTCACAGAATTTTCAAAAGACGCTACCAAACATAATCCAATAATAAATTCAAACCATAAAATCGTTCGGCCCATTTTTACGATCAAAACTGAAAACTGGAGTTCAGAAAGACACAATGTGTTAAACAAATTAGGAAATTCTTTGACAGTATAAACAAACAAACAAAAAAAAGTTTTACAAGCTTATTTACATAAATCAGTCGTTCAAATGTTTTGTTTTAATTAATTGGTTTGAATTTACTTATGATTATGGAGAAGTATTCGAATATTAATTGAATAATTATTCCATTCATTTGATTCAGCTGTAAAAAACAAACAAAGATTTGGCTTACAATATTATTTTTTTGATACCCTTTATCCAATAAAATTGGCTTAAAGAGTATTTGCAAGTCATGAAAAATATAGAAATATTCTATTCATAAAATATGTATGACTTTGTGCTCTGTATGACTAAATAGTTGACTTAATAAACAATTTATAACTTGTAATTAAAATATATTCGGTATATAATAGGTGTCAAACAATTAAATGACACATAATTAGATACACGCCATCAAACTTGGATATAAAAACATCGTTGCGTACTCAACAATAATTAGTTGATAATTTATTTTCTAAAATGCCAAACGGTAAACCGGATGAACTACGGACCTACGATGACTTCGTCTATGTGCCGAATCTTATATTCAAGTCGATGGGATACGATTTCCTGGATACCCCGAAGCCCAGGTGGCTGCAACTAATACTTTATACCTACGCAACCATATGCGCGGCTAGCAATTGTTATATGGCATTCTACTTGATACTAAGAACCATTGAGTGGGATTCAATAGCTGGAAGTGCTGATGGCATCATGCGGTACGCGATTATCTATTTCTTTGTGCTCAATTCCTACGTTAAATTGCTGTTATTCATACTCGATCGTCGTCACCTACGAGAATTGAATGACAAGTTTGGTGCTCTCTATCCGAAAGAAGGTAACAAGCGCAAAGAGTATCGAGTCAATGAGTTTTACTGGCCACTCCTTGCGCGTTGTGAAATATACATATATTATTTCGTAGTGGGTGCAATAGCTCTTGGTCCCCTCACCAAGTCGATCCTTATGTATTTATATCAGCTCTGTACTTCAGACACTGAGATCCAATTTCTCTATCAGAGCGCATTCCCCATGAAACGTTTTGAAGTAATGACTCCGATTAAATATGCCTTATGTCAGTGTATAGACTTTGCATTCAGTCACTGTTGTCTGAATATAAAGCTCAGCACCGACATCTGGATGATATGCTTGACTGGCCAGCTCTGCATGCACTTTACCCATCTGGGCAAGAAGCTGGAATCTTATAATCCTAGCAGGCAAAACCATAACGAGGATTGTGAATTTTTAGCCAGATTGATACGGAAACATGAACAACTGTTAAGGTGGGTGAGCAAATATAATAAAATTGAAGAATTTGTTTACAATAGCAATGATTTTCTAGTCTGTACAAGGAACTGAATACAATTTTTGGTTTGATGTTGGCTTACAATGTGTTTACTACAGCGACCATGCTTTGTTGCGTTGCCTACTACACGATCTTGAAGGGTGTGACATGGGAGGCATTGGGATATTTTTTGTATTTCTTCAGCGAATCAGTGAATTTCTACACGGTTTGCTACTATGGGCAACTACTGATTGATTTGGTAAGTCTGCTATTTCAATTAAATTGTTTACTCAATTTCATCTCATTCGCAGAGTCAAAATATTGCTTCAGCTGCCTACATACACAATTGGTATAATGGTTCGCCCACCTATCAGAAATCGGTTCTCATGATAATGCAACGAGCTCAAAGACCCGCTGAGCTTTCGGCCAAAGGTGTCATTATCATATCGATGGATTCTTTCAAGAATGTAAGTTTTGACTGCTGGCCCTGCTTTAGCAACTCCTAAGTGCAAACCTTACTTTAACAGATGATGACCATCACGTATCGATTTCTTGCAGTTGTGCAAAGAGTACTGGGAAAATAAGATCGAATTGTTCAAAAAAGCACACTTACAATTTATTTTGTAAATTTTTCGACACACACAAAAATCACATAGCTCTGATCTGCTCAGCAATAAAGCATAGCTGTCAAATTTATCACTTGTATCCGTCAGATTTCTGCAAATAAATGTAACATTGAATGTAAAATGTTGGCCTTAAATAGTATTAATGTTAATAGCTCAACACCAAAATGGCTACAGATATATTCAGTAAAAACTTAAACTATCCCTTGACAATGAAAACTTTTATGCATATGCATCATTAGGACTGGCTCTTGAAGCTAAGCAGAGTTTCTGAGGTAGCTGAATGTTAATAATGTGACCCAAACCACTGACATTTAACCAACTGGTTCGACTGCATTGCAAATCATTTAAGTGTCTATTAAGCAACTACTAAAGTAGTAATATATTATTATTATTTTCTATCGATTTATGCAGTTAGGCGCATGGATGATGGTGAAAACGTGAATGAAGAATCTAATTACGGTTAATCCTAGCAAGTGGTCTTTAGCATATGACAATTTATGATTAAGCTGAATAAGATTACCTTAATAATTTTTAAAAGTTCTAAAATTGCAATTATTTAGCATAATGGATAATTTATGTATGTCATACAATATACCCATGTATACATTTATAAATTTTCAGCCATGAACAATTAAACGAGGAGCCAGTGGTGAGGTAGGGGCGGTTTTGGCCGTTGCGATTTTAGCCTTCACATTTCGCGTACGGCTTGACAGAATTGCAACGAAGTCAAAATGTGTGCAACAATAGCTGAGATTGCCACAACACAACAGCCCGTCTAAGCTGAAACTCAACACAGAAGCTAACAAAAATGTTGTTCACAACGTGAAAAGTCAAATATACTTAGAGTGAATAACGCGACGAGTAATTGCAATTTCACATAGACAACAACATTGAAAAACTAATCAATAATCAAATTTAATCATTAATTATTCAAAATGCATTGCTTAATATTTTAGCTCCTTGAAATTATGAAAATCCCCACAATTTCCCCATTCCTAAAAAAAATTTGGTGGCGTGAAAAATTGTGTTAAATAAAATTAGTCGTGATGTGAATAACGGACTTCTCGACGACCTAACTTAATTAAATATTAATTAACTATTACAGTAAATTAATTGGAATAAACTATTTCCACTGCGGTAAATTTCAATTATGTGGGGTAGACAAGCACTTTAATTTCCATATCGAAATAGTTGCCCTTCCTGTCTACCTACACAATCTGAATCTGAACGTAATGAAATTGTAATGGCAGATGTGAAGAGTGGCAAATACCTAACTTTGACTAATAGAACATTAATTGCCATTAAGTATTAGACCCACGCACATAGGCAGCCATCACGCTGGGAGTTTTTTCTGACTTATAACATTTATGAGTTAATTTGCATAAAGAAGACTCACCTTCGCCTTCAGCGTAGCATCTAAAGATACTCAGACGGATTAACATTAATATGAAGAATTAAAGGCGGCTTATTAATGTCAGCCCAAAGTGCATAAGATATGCATAATTAGCACAAATACGTGTCGGTTCAGATATACAGTGGTTTCAATTGCAAGTTCAATATCTTTCCATGAAGCTGATCTAGTTGCGATCTGACCAATTGGCTTGGAACTTTACATCTACTCCTTGACCATGAAAAGTAGACCATTCATGCATTGCATTTGACAGCTCTGCTCTACAGCTGACCAGATCAGAGCCAAGCGATGTTTTGCGGCATCAAAAGATTCACGACATGACCAAAACCACTGACATTTAAACGCTGCACCAACTGGTTCGACGGCTACTGCTGTGCTATCTGCTATTTGCAATTATTCAGTTATGCCTGCATTGACATTAGCATTAGCCATTAGCCAAGCAGCTATGCATGCCAGTTGGGTGCCAAAAACTATGCCGGCCGTTTAGGTCTAGACAAAGCTTAGCCGCGCCAGATTGGGTGAATCTTACGCAACGAAATATCAATAGTTGGTAACATGTTGTAACCCAATGTGGGGCGGGGTATAAACTAAAAGTTAAAACAAATTGCGTCTGAAACCATAAAGAAGGTGGCACGACCTTCAAGGCCAACAGCAAAAGCTACAACAAGTTGCCATATAACGATGCACAGCGCGTGTCAAAGTCAATGGATGAAGATGGAGATGATGATGGAGATGCAGCTGGGAATGATGCATCTGTTCTACGGTTAATGGCCGGCCAAACAACTGACATTTTGCAGCATATGCGGCTTGAGCAGCTAATTAAAGAAGCCATGCGTAATATTTCAAGGTTCAAATTTGTCAAAATATATGAAATCTCACACTACACCTTTTTGCACTTGGAAAATCAAAAGACTTAGGCAACGAACTTGCTAGCGCGAGAATCTTGTTACGGCGCAAATAATTAAATTAAAGTTGCAGTTGCTGTTGCTGTTGCTGTTGTTGTTGCTTTGGCTGCTGCTTGCGTAATTTTAATTAAACCTATTATAAACATAGTATAATAAATATTAAAATTAATACAGTTGAATGTCTTCATAATTATAAAGCACTGCCTAACACTAGTCAACAGGCAATAACAATAGACAAGACCCAAAAAAAAAAAGAAAAAACTAACTGGCAATTGTTTTGCTGATTGCCACAGTCTGAACAACAACAACAACAACAGTAGACACTACTTGGAATACAATATAGCAACAATCTTTGGGACAATCTTGTCACGAAATTCTGTCGCCGTCTGTGTCTGTGTCCCCATCTGCCTGACACAGCGCCAAACCGACCCAAGCTATTCATTAGACGCGCCTACACTTTGGCAGCAGCAGCGGCTGCTACGGCAAAGGCAACGACGCCGGCCTCTTCGCGTTTAGCAATTTTTGGCATTTTGACCCCAGCACAGCACAGCGCAGTACACAAGCGCAGACAGCGCCATGAGCCCTGAGCCCGAATTTGGGCGCACTGTGGTTTAACATCAATCTTCATCAATTAAAATCCAATTTGAGATACCTAATATAAAGACTCGTGATCGTACACTTGCAATAATAAATATGTATCTCTTCACTCACCTATGCTACACAATGAAGACAAGAAACAAAAACTTAAAAAAAATATATATACTAAGTATATTATTTGCTGCTCAAGACAGTTTTCGGCACCACTGTGCGCCATTGCTGTTGCCACTGCCTGACTTCGATTGCACTTACCGATTATTGGCCGCGTATTTAAATGAAATTTTTCGCTTAAAAGCCCAAAAAAAAAATGTTGCCAACTCTTAGGTGGCAACGCCGCGAGGGCGATGTCGCTTTTTTTATAATTTGCGCTACTGTGCGAGTCACCTGTCGTTGACAGATAAACTCAAGAAATAGTAGTTGATATTGCATATCTTATCTGAACAAATGTCTGGCAAAGTTATTTGCCAAAGGGCGCTCTCGTTATGTAATTCGAACTGCTCTGCCGGCTTGAAATCAATGCAATAATATTATCCGGAACGTGGAACAATTGCATAAAAATGGTTTTACATTCGATTCTCAATTGCGCACAGAACAGCTGAGCTGGACAGCCAGAGGCGTATGCCCAGAGGGGCACCAACTGGCAACCATGGAATATGCCTCAAATGCTTTTTTTTATTTACCCGTGTAGCTGGTGACTCTGTTGCTCTGGTGAATACTATTGCTGCTGCTGCTGCTGCTCTTTTCAAACAACGCTGGCGTTGACTGCGACGCTGAAGCTGGCAGCGACAAACAGCGACTACGACGGATCTTTAGTTAAGTTTTATATACATTTTTTTTTAACTTTTTTTTGCATCTTTCATGTGCAACGCTTTACCTGCTGAATTTGCAGCTTCGTCGTCGTCGTCGTCGTCGTCGCAGTCGTCTTTGGGCTTTTCGTATAAATAGACTCAGTTGCCGGTACTTGGGCATCATTAAAAATCTTTTGTTCAATTAACAACAAGTGTGAAGTGTGGTGCGACGATTGCTGGAAAGGATAAGAACAACTTTGGATTACATTACAGAACAAAATCATTTTTTATACAAAATGAAAAGCGTAAGTGTGTGTGTGAAAAATAAAGTGTTGAACATTCAAAAACTGCTGATAAGGCTTGATATTTTAAAAGCTAACGGTCCTTAAAACGTGTATCAGAGTTCTCGCCATGTATCAAGTTTCCTTAGCCATTTGAAGCACATCACAAAAAGTCCTTTCAATCTCAAAACTCATAACCGCCATATGAAAATTATGATGTAAATAATTTCAAGACTGATATACAATTTATAACTATAATTCTTTTAATTGGAGACAATGTAAACCAAGTTCAGATTAATTCTACTAGATAAAAGCACCATTTGAGGTCAGACATTTAGGAGTAATTAAAATAGTTAGACTATTTAGCAAGTAGTAATTTTAAAGCATTTTTCAGTCTTTAATTCAACTAAATCAAACCAGCTACATATAGGATATCAAAGATTAAGCGAAATATTTAAAAAAAATATATCTCTGCCATTAACAAAATAATTTTTTACTTGGCTAATTTAAATTACGACATACACTTAAAAAACCCTTCAATGAGAAAATTTTAACGGCATAGTCGTAAATCAGTCAACACCAAATGTTAAAGCATAAAATACTCATAATAATAACTTTGGTTTTGAGGCAGAAGATCAAAATAAGAACTTAAAGGTTTGCAATTTGCAGTTTAAAGTGTTGTTTCCGTGTTGCTTTATTTGCCACAAAAAAATATTGCAGCCATTTGGCTAGCAAATGGCCAAAAGTGGCTGCCAAGCCCGGCCGAAATGGCAACAGCAATTAATGAATGCTGGAGACGAAGCAGCCACTTAAAAGGCCCGAGCACGATGCCAAACCAAGCCAACTAACATGCAGCCGGCATGCAATGCAAAGGTCAGACAACGACAACAGACAAACAACAATAACAATAACGGCAACACCAAGTGTGCGACTGGGTTGCACTGGACAAGCTGAAGCTGCGAGACATTTGGCCGCAGAGGCGCAAAAGGCGAGACTAAAAAAGCGATGACGATGAACGTTACGCTCAGTTGGCAGCTGTCTGTCTGTCTGTCTGTCTGTCCATCTGGCTAATAGCGCAAACTAAACTGAAACATTAGACACGTAACACACTCGCCCATTGGCAATTGCTCAAGAGACAAGTCAGACTGTACTTAAACTGGAACTGCGTCCAAAATTGCCATCTCTGCCTTTTTTTCGGGTTTTATTTCAACACGATCGTATGTAAATATCTGACCATCGGCATTAACATAGAAAAATATTGAGGGTATAGGTATTGAGAAACTTTTCAAGCAAACAACATTAATTTCATTAAAATATAGAAGACATAGGTATAAAGATACTTTTGAAGCAGCTGTTATCACGGAATCCGATTAAGTACTCTTGTTTTCCTTCTGCGATTTCAAGAAAACTCTTAATTAATACTTTAAGTAAAACGGAGAAAATCATAGGAAAATGAAATGCAAATATTTTCGTGACTTTTATTTCTTTACGTTTTTCGATTTCTCAACTTCTATCTTTCCAACACAATTTACATGTCAGTACTATTTGTATACTATTAGGCATTTTAACTCACTCACGAATCGCACTCGTCTCCAATCTCCACTCCCCACAATTTTCCATACGCTTGGGAGATAATTGCCGAGACCCACACAAAACAAGCTGAAAATCATGTGTGTAAAATATTTAATTGGCGTCTAGTTATTTGACGACCTTAAGAAATCTGTGGCAAAATGACACATGTCCGACTGTCCATCTAACTGTCTGTCTGTCCGTTTGTCCGTGTGTCCGGCTGTTTGTATGCATAGTTTGTATGTGAGAACAATATAAACAAAAGTCATAAATCAAACAACTATGCGAAACGATGAGCCAAGTTTCAACACAGCAAAAAGTGTGCATTAAAAACACAAGTATGTTTTTAGCCGACTGTGCAATATACTGCTCTGACTGTAGCAGTAGAGCGTACATTAGACAAAACTAATATACTCGTTTACCCTTCGGGAGCGGTGTATGAAAAAAAAAACAAAACAACTTAAAAATCGCTCACGATTTCTTCAACTCTGCCTTCAGGGTCTAGTGTAATTGCGTTCATTCTAATAAACAATTGCCAATTTACGTAAATTAAATTAATTTCCGGTTTTGACCCATTTGCAGTTTGCCCTCTGCCTGATCGCTGCTGCGCTGCTCTGCCTGGTGGATGCAGCACCCAAACCCCAAGGTGGAGAACCCATCGCAATTATAAGCCAAGAATCGAATATCGAGCCGGACGGTGCCTACAATTTTGCGTAAGTTTAAATTGTCTAAACCAAAATGGAACCAGTTATGAGCTGAAACTTTTAGCAAATTTAAAAACGGAATTAGCTTTTTGGATAAATTTGTGTTGCATATTCTTAGGCATATTAAAACTTAACGTTGCAGGTTTATTTTTAAGAACCCGTTCAGGTTCTCTCGAAACGAGCCTTGATAATTTCACAAATATTCTAAATAGCTATTTGTCGCATAGGAAATGTTAACTACATACATTATTTAAATAGATATCATAAACCACTTAACTGCCATCTTCTGTATAAGATATTGCTGCTATGATATCATAAATACTGTTAACACCCAAATAATATTCAAATTTTTCGTTTTCTTTTCAAACTAATCCCATCATAAATACATTAAAAATCACGTTATTAATGCAAATGAATCAAATTTAATAATAATTTATTAACAAAATACAAGTTTCAATTGGTTAGCATGAGAAACACATGTATTTTGCTTATATAAAAATACAAAATTTGGCTGGCGCCACAAACAAAATAAAACTGAAAGAATACCAGTTTCGATATGCTGAAACTATAGAATTGCATAACTTTATTATATTCTACCCATTGCTTTTTGGTATTGAAAATAAGTTAGTTTGGTCAATATACCGACTTGGTAATTAATTTAAAGGTGTTACAAATTAGAAAACTATAAGAACCATAAAAAGATCATTTAAAGCAGACAACTAACTCTTTTCACAACGTTCAAGGTGAAATTGATTTTCATATCAATAAAAATAGAACATAAACTTATAATAAAACTTTGGTTGCAGCTACGAAACGGCCAATGGTATTAAGGCTGAGGAAACTGGCACCGTTAAGAAGGCCACCTCTGCGGACACCACGGATGTGATCATTGTTAAGGGATCCGTGTCGTACACCTCGCCTGAGGGAGAGCTAATCACTCTGAACTATGCGGCTGATGATGAAAACGGATTCCAGCCAACGGGTGCACATTTGCCAACTCCACCACCAATTCCACCAGCGATCCAGAAGGCGCTCGACTATCTGCTTACCCTGCCCCCATCTCAGCGTCGCCGTTAGGACAATTAGTTCTTAATGAATAAGATCCTGATGGAGAAGTGAGGTGACAGTGACCATGCAAACGATTCTATTATTCTACACCCAAACGAAGCAATTTGCTGCTAGCCCATATATCAACAATCAATCAATTAATACCTTGAAGCGAACACCAACATCGAGCAGCTGACTGAAGAACACAACCTGTAGACACACACGCACACACACACACATACGCACACACACGCACTCACTAACTATTTAGCTCTGATTTCACAATCTTTATCTTAATCCCTTACTCGATTTTCTCCAATCGTTCTTTTCTTCTATATATACTGTGCTTAAGATCTTTTAGTCGCCGGAACTTTGCCATTTTCGGACTCATGTGATATCATCGATTTATTAACGGAATCAAGAAGAAAATGTAAAAAAAAAAAAATAAAACAAAAAAACAAAGGAGAAAGAGAATAATGAATTATGCTATAATAACCGAATTATTGTGCACAGCAATTCTTGTGTAAATAGTCTATATAACTATAATCGATTGCATGTAATATGAGCATAAACATTATGGATGACAAGGATGTACCTACTTATATATATACATACACACGCATAAATTTATACGAATTGTTGGTTTTTTTTCGTGTCAAATGATGTAATCTTGTGAGAAGAACTCAAATATTTTTAGCCTTAGCTGCAAACAAAGAATTAAAGATTCTTTAAAAAAATATATATTGTTTTCTTCATTTATTCTTATTGTTTAGCTAAAAAAAAATTATACTTTATCAGCTAAATTATTCTCAATTTGAAAAAGTTAGGCTCAAAACATTTTACTAATGCAAAAATGGTTTATTTCTGTTGTTTAATATATAGGTAAAGCACTTGCCTTAAACCAGATGTTCAAAAATATCGAATTAAAACTGTTCTTTGTTCTAAATTTAAAGACAACGGAGACAAATTTATCTAATGCAAATTATTTGTAGACTTGGTTAGCTTCAAACCATCGAAAAATGTTGTCAAGTCGGTTTTATGAAGAACCAGAATACGATGCTGGCGTAGACAGTAGATATAATTCAAGGTCAAATACTCACTGAAATACTTATACAATAACTAAAATAACTAAAATTTAGTCACTTTAAGGGGAAATCTTTAGATTGCCAACATACATATATATATATATATGTATATATATAAACTGATAGTTTTGATAGATATCGCTCAATGCTGACGCCAATCGTAGGCGTTGCGAGAGAGGCGACTGCATCAGATTTCACACTCATTCTAATAAGACAGGCAAAACAAGTTCATTATTATTTATTGCAGAAACATTAATTTCATGTTAAATATTTTAGCACTGGATTTGTCAAGTTTCTGAATATCTTTTATATATTTGTTTTCACGTTTTCGCTTTTTGGTATTCTACATTAAAAGTCTCTTTGCTTAGCACTATAAATATCAGTCGCCCTGAGACCTTTGCACAGCGTGGATATTTATTCGGGATTACCATATATAAAAATTGACAAAATGAAACTTATTTTATTGTGTGCTCTGTTTGCGGCTGTGTCGCATGCAGCTGATAACAAAGATTTCATCATCAACGAAGCCAATGTGGAGCACAATGGCAAATTCTTCTACCAGTAAGTTTGTAAATTCTGTCCTGTGGCCGGTGTCCGATTAAAGCTTAACGTGCTAAATGGCGATTTCTATCCAAAAGTTACCTGCTCCATGATGGTTCGGAAGTGTCGCAGAACGGGAATCTTAAGAATATAGATAAGGACAAGACTGGCGAGGCGATCACGGGGTCATTCAAATTTATCGGCGATGATGGCATTGAGTACTCAACTTACTACGTGGCCGATGAGAACGGCTATATCCCAGCCGGGGATCATTTGCCCACTCCACCACCAACGCCAGAATCAGTTCTAAAAGCCCTGGCATATATAGAGAAACATCCCTATAAGCCAAATGAGAAAAAACATTAGACGAAATGTATGTGCTCAACCATAAATGTGATTATTAAAGAACTGAATAAGTCAAATTAATTTTATCTGATTTGCAAAATATAAATAAAACTAGGAAAGTGAAAAATATATACAAAAATAAAATACGTTAAGTGTGTAAATAAAATGGATTGCATCTCTTTGTTATCTACCAATTTTGTGTAACTTTTTTTAGCAATCTACTTGAAAATCTAATTTTTTGTGTACATAATTTGCAAATATTTATTTATTTGTGTTGTTTTTGTGTTAAATGCGGTTCGCTTGATATTTTTATGGAAATAGGGAAATACCATAATCTGTTTTTTTTTTCGAGTACAATGATTACTTTCTCGATTGTACGCAATGATATTCAAAATTCAAGCACGATTTGCATAACTAAATTCTTCACTTGCCAGTTACGTAACTTTATTGCCATTAACGGGTATCTGAGGCGCGTTCTTTATATTTCGCTTTTGGCCATTCATTTTGGGTGCCTCGCCCAACATTTAGACGAGATTTAGATCTGCAAATTTGGTCGCTCTGTGTATTTACTATTTACCAGGTGTGACTCTCTGTATGCGAAATGTATGTTAAATTTGTCTTAGTTAGCAACTTTGCTCGACTGCAATTCTGTATTTGAAAAATTTTAAGAATCGACTTGTTAAGTCATTCGATATACTGCTCTAATTGGTAAATATATGAGGGCCAAGCGTAGGCAGAAGAAAAGACCAATTAGTTTGTTGAGTCTGCGGCAAATGTTTGTTTTAACAATTTCATAAGCCAAGTTGTTTGGAATTATAGCCAACTTTCAGCAGGTATCAAGTTTGTGTTATGTAATCAAGCAGAAAACGAAAGTGAGAGTTCCGTATGTGTTTATTATATTAGAAGGCATCTGCTAAACAGAATTTAACAAACTGATTTGAAGAATTGCAGTTCGGGAAAATAAACTTAATTTTTAGCAGAAACAAAGTCTAGGAAATTAAAAATTTCTAATAATTTCTGGTCACCTATTAAGTTCATTGACCGTATACATATTACCTGACATTATCATTTCCCTAACAATGCCTTATACTCTACATTTTTTATTGCCCCTTTGTGTGCGATCACCGTTAGTTGCGTATGACTTTTTTACATTTTTTCATCAAATTGTTTTCCATAATAGAAACGTGCTTTGAATTATAAGTTTTCCCTCTTGATATTTGTAGAAGAGACACTTGAATAGAATCAAAAGATTGACAACTAATAATAAACTTTAAAACACTGATGGGCAGCGGATTAGCTTTGAACTCAAATCCTTAACGGCTAGCTGAAGACTACTTCCTTTCAACAATTCATCGGAACTTGCAGTGCTTGAAAAAGAATTATGTTCCACGCAGGCAAATCACGTAGCTGCCAACTCGAACTGGCAATGTCATCAACATCGTCTTGGAGACAGAAGACGGAGATATGTCACAGCTCAGCTGTCCGAAGTCTCAGCTTTCGGGTATCACCCGCTGAAATCGTCGCTTCAGTTTCATCTCTTTGACGGTGCGGTGCTGTTTACTCATCGGCCAGACGCGCAATATGGACAATAAAAAAACCTCAAATGATGGCCACACCAAAACAAAACGAAACACGTCCAAATAAGTTAGAAAAAGGTAACGACTATGAGGTGCCCTGTAATAAAAGAAAATCAAAAAAATCTAGCAAAAAGTTATTTAATGAGTGTACGAAGGATTACTCAAATATCCTAGGTAAACTTATGGAGTGGATATGGATATGCCAAACTAATAGATCTAAATATTGCATAACAAAGTAAAACACGTCAAAGTAAGTTAGAAAATATGTAGTGACTGTGAGATGCCAAGCAATAAAGGAAATATCTAAGAAACAATAAAAACTCGCATCAAGTTGTGGGATGCATCACTTAAATGCCCAAGGTCAGCCTATTGAGTAGATATTTATCAAATTGAATATATATAATTGTATCACAGAAAAGAATCTCAACTTCGCTTAGGTATTAACTTAATTACAGCACAAATTATAAACACTTCATCTTTAAGATAATAAACTATTAAGATTCGTAATGGCAACTGGATACCCTCTTAAGATCATTTTGAGCAACATGCTTTAGCAAACTGAGAAACGATACGAAGAAGCGTCCGCTCGTCATTTTTGTGTTTTGGTTTTTTATTTTATTGGTAAGGTACGAGTACGGGTACGAGTACTTGCCGCTCTCTGCTTCTTATCTAGTGCGCCCATCGTTGGCTGTGGCAACTGCCGAAGCGGCGAAGCTGCCGCGGTGCGTGCGAGTGCGAGTGCGAATCAGGTGCTCGCCACCGTCGAGCGATATGGTATATAAAGGCCAGGCGGCAGCTTGGTAGACAACAGTTGTGCATTAACTTGCTGGAATTGACTTGCCACGCCCACCTCGCCATATCACAGGATAAACCTCTTCATAATTCTTAAGAATGTACAAGTTTGTGTGTGTTTTGTGCTCGGCTCTGCTGCTCACCTATGTCCTGGCACGTCCTCAGGAAGCGCGCGCTGGATCTGGGCCAACAACAACAACAACGCCGGCCAGCATTATCCATCAGGATAATGTGAACAATGCCGATGGCAGTTTCAACAGCAGGTGAGCTCACACAAACCGAATGGGAGATGAGTAGATGAACTAAACCAACTTCTGTCCTCGCAGTTATGAGACATCGAATGGCATAAGAGTGGAGAACATTGGCTACCTGAAGAAGATCATCATTCCAAGGCAGGAGTCTAGCGACGGACAGGTGATTGAGGAGCACGAGGAGCTGGTACTGGTACAAACTGGATCCTATAGCTACAGTGATCCTGAGGGCAATCTCATTACCCTGCGCTATGTCGCCGATGAGAATGGCTTCCAACCGGAGGGCGACCATCTGCCAGTTGCGCCACAATAGTTGCGTCAATGGGGCGTATGTGTAATTAAGTAATTAGCCATAAGTATGTATGTATATTTTATATCGTATAAAGTATTACGTACTGGAGATAGCACAGCACTGCCCTATGCCATACGACCCATACGATAGGTTGCATTATATCAGTTCTTATGTCAATTTTGGCACTGACATTCAACATTCAACACGCACACACACTCAGACACACACAGCCAAATAAAAAAAAGCAAAAGAAATACGAATAAGTAATAAATAAATGAATAAATATTGAACAATTAAGTCTGTGTCTCATTGCCACTCAACGAGTACTCATATTCACTCCATCAGCACTCGCACTCACCGATTCGAGCATTCGAGTTTTTCTCAGCCTCGTGTCGCTTATAACATTACCAAACTGCCCTTCACGCCGTCTTGCGGTTGCTGCTGAGGCTGTGGATTTAAATGGAGGTACTGACGATGATGAGCCACAAGATTATTTACACACATTCCAATTGAAGTCGACACCGAAAATCGTATCAATATGAAAACCCAACTTTAATCTAAGTGATCTAATCGCTGCCAAACCGCAATCACTGGCATTGATTTGATCGCCTCCGATTTGTTTGCGCATCGCTTTTCGTTTGCACATTTGCTCGCAATCATTGCAAATACCCTAATAATAATATTAAATGTTTGCAACTAGTTAATAAATGGGTTCTAATATGATACATATATATTCCACATTATCACTTATGTTAAATTCAAAATTTGGATCATATTGCTGAAATAGTTATTTCTGGAGTGAGCAAATTGAAAATAGTAGAAGTTGATAAGCACACCTCGCAGATTTTAAATATGTCAACAAATAATCGACCGACGAATCGAATAATAAATAGCCTTTTAATTGTCCATCCATTCCAACAATTAAGCGGCCAAATATCTATATTATCGGAAAAGACCAATGCCGCCGTAATCAGAATTTATTCATTTGAAGCTGGTGTTGGATATGTTAAAATTTAGCTTGTGCATCTTTCTTATCGTCAGCGTACTGCATCTGTGTATCTCAGCGGTAAGAGGGGGAGAGATAAATAGAGAGAGAGGGAGAGACAAATATCCTTAAGGAACCTAATCCATTTTGTATTTAGAACATGGGCTACTTTGCAGTAATTCGGCAATTTGACTGCGTGACCAATTCGATGTATGTAACCGATGCGAACTGCAATGTGATACAACCTCGGAACAAGACTTTCAACGCAGCCGTGAAGCTCATGAAAAAGATCACATTATTATTTGGATATCTGGAGGTATCCATACCGAAACCAGGGAAGAAAAAGTATCAGAAAATATTTGACGTCACATTCGAGTTGTGCAAAGTGCTGCGCGAGCGCAAAAGGAAGACACTAATTGAGATACTCAGTAGTATGACTTGTTTGGGAAATTCAGTGTCCATTCAGTGTCCACTTCACCCGGTAAGTGAACGCAATTTAAAGAATAGAAGAGCTACTTAACTAATTTCTTTCCGGTATAAAGGGATTTTATCATGCGAAGAATGTCACGGTTGTAGAGTCATTGCCACCATTTCTAAGCGAGTCCGATTTTCTGATACGTTTTAATTGGTTTTTGCCGAGGGCTACAATGATAATGAATATCACCGTTCTTGGCCATTTATATGAAATATCCAAAGAGAATGCTAAGAAGCGAAAATCTTTTTAAATTAAAATTGGTAAATCAAGTGAAAATTTGACGACCTAAAAGTATGCTATGGTTTACAGCTTTAATGGATTGCATTCTTTATGGCGCTGTACAAAAACTATGAATAAATCATGCTTAACTTGTTTTTTAATTTCGTTGTCATTTGTTTTAGCCATAAGAATAAGCTAATTATAAACTCATTACAAGCTTTAAAGCAGGACATCGTAAGATTCCATTAAAGGCACGGTTTACTTTAAGCAAAACAAGTATCTTATAGTTCTTTATAAGGCGTTTAATAATTCGTGGTTTGGAAATATTAAACATATCATAAAACATATAATCTACCATTACATTTTAATTAAAATCTTTTATCGGTTAAAAAAAACCTAATAATAGAGATGATAATTGTGCAACAGTGTTTAATTATTCAATAGAATGTCTTATATATAAATATATATATTATTTAAGGTATCATAAGCTATAAACATAAAAAAATAAAAGTCGGAAAACTCGTAAGCAGTTAAGATGCAAAACTGTTAAAACCATTGAGTTATGTTCGGTCAATAAACCTTGCAAATCATCAGTTCGGATGTATACAATTATGTGGAATATATTTCGAATTCAAAACCAACTCGCAATCGGATCAAAAGTAATTTCTTTGAAGAGAAATAATGAAATGCTTGTTAGAATCGGCAATTACCAAGGGATATACGTGGTCTGTCTATCAATTGGGTGATGATTACGTTGGATCAACAGACATCTACATCCATTACTAGAGCATTATTTACGATTCAAGCTCAAGATGCCAAGCTCTGACAAGAAATTTCACAACATCATGACACTTGAAATTGCCGCAAAATTTATTGCCTCGCCATTTGCCCCCCTCCGGACTTTTTTATAAACCAGTCTTACGGTCCACAGACTGCAGTCTTTACAGTCTCTGAGCCGCTCAGCTTTAAATGTCAAATGGCGCACGAGCTAAGAACACAATTTCCAGCAAAAGATGCAACCTACAACAAGAAGAATGCAACAGGCTAATCATTTGACATTTCCAATGGACAGCCACAGCAGTCCACAGGCCAGTTAGCGGTTAGTGGATGGCCAAATACGAAGTGGGTCACTGTGCGAGCAGCGAGGATGCAGCTCTGGAGGTAACCTTGCCAGCTTTCGATTTCATTCAGCTTGAGTCAGCGAAGTGGGGAAAAATTGCACAACTGCCGCTGCTGGGTGACTCATCCGGCACTCCAACAAAACTGGTAACTGGTCCAAGAGAGCCAAGCTCAACAAGAGAGAACGTTGCAGTTGGACGTAACCGACAGCGAAATACTATGATACCATAATTTGTATGCAACCAAGAAATACTGTCCAATTTGCCTTTCAGATTGAGGTAGATATAAGATAGTAACCCATCTTCGAAGTTCGGCAACTGTAGCTCATATAGTCATATGGGCATAGGTCGAACCTTCAAAATGCCATAACTTCGTCAAAACTCAACGCATTTTCAAAAGCAAGAGCGTTTTAATCATGATTTGATCTATAGATCAATCGTACATTTAAAGCTGAAAATGTTATTTTGAGTCGGAACATAAGTCAAAATTATAATGCGAAAATCGGCATATCGGCATATGGGCATAGTTCGAACCTTCAAAATGCCATAACTTCGTCAAAACTCAACACATTTTCAAATGCAAGGCCGTTTTAAACATGGTTTGGCCTCTAGATCATTCGTACATTTAAAGTTGAAAACGTTTTTTTGGGTCGGAACATAAGTCAAAATTATAGTCTGAAAATCGGCAATCGGCATATGGGCATTGGTCGAACCTTCAAAATGTCATAACTTCGTCAAAACTCAACGCATTTTCAAAAGCAAGGCCGTTTTAATCATAGCTTGGCCTCTAGATCAATCGTACATTTAAAGTTGAAAACGTTATTTTGGGTCGGAACATAAGTCAAAATTATAGTGCGAAAATCGGCATATCGGCATATGGGCATATGTCGAACCTTCAAAATGCCATAACTTCGTCAAAACTCAACGCATTTTCAAAAGCAAGGTCGTTTTAATCATGACTTGCCCTCTAGATCAATCGTACATTTAAAGTTGAAAACGTGTTTTTGGGTCGGAACATAAGTCAAAATTATAGTCCGAAAATCGGCATATCGGCATATGGGCATAGGTCAAACCTTCAAAATGCCATAACTTCGTCAAAACTCAACATATTTTCAAAAGCAAGGCCGTTTTAATCATAGTTTGGCCTCTAGATCAATCGTACATTTAAAGTTGAAAACGTGTTTTTGGGTCGGAAAATAAGTCAAAATTATAGTCTGAAAATCGGCAATCGGCATATGGGCATTGGTCGAACCTTCAAAATGCCATAACTTCGTCAAAACTCAACGCATTTTCAAAAGCAAGGTCGTTTTAATCATGACTTTCCCTCTAGATCAATCGTACATTTAAAGTTGAAAACGTTATTTTGGGTCGGAACATAAGTCAAAATTATAGTGCGAAAATCGGCATATGGGCATATGTCGAACCTTCAAAATGCCATAACTTCGTCAAAACTCAACGCATTTTCAAAAGCAAGGCCGTTTTAATCATAGCTTGGCCTCTAGATCAATCGTACATTTAAAGTTGAAAACGTGTTTTTGGGTCGGAAAATAAGTCAAAATTATAGTCTGAAAATCGGCAATCGGCATATGGGCATTGGTCGAACCTTCAAAATGCCATAACTTCGTCAAAACTCAACGTATTTTCAAAAGCAAGGCCGTTTTAATCATAGTTTGGCCTCTAGATCATTCGTACATTTAAAGTTGAAAACGTTTTTTTGGGTCGGAACATAAGTCAAAATTATAGTCTGAAAATCGGCAATCGGCATATGGGCATTGGTCGAACCTTCAAAATGCCATAACTTCATCAAAACTCAACGCATTTTCAAATGCAAGGCCGTTTTAAACATGGTTTGGCCTCTAGATCAATCGTACATTTAAAGTTGAAAACGTTCATACAGACAGACAGACGGACAGACTGACAGGCGGCCAGACAGCATGACCGACATTGGACAAAGCCAATATACTATTATACCTTCGGTATCATAGTAAAACAATTTGACTTGCAGCGCTATTTGGCTTTGGGTGGGCGGCAGACGAAGACGGCACTATGGCTTGGCTTGGTGAAGAGGTGTGGCTGTGCTGGCTGCCTGCGCAAAATGCTGTTTTTTTTGGCAAGTCGCAACACTTGACCAGTTTTTACTTGCTTTACCTCTTCCCGCTCTCTCTCTCTCACTGACGCTCTTTCTCTCTCTCTCATTTGCTCTTTCTCTTTCGCCCAATTGAACCGGCAAGGCGGTTGCTCAACTTTTCGCAGTGTGTTGCAAGTGATTCTCGCGTGTTTTTCAAAACACACATATTTTATTTTATTTTTTTCTTCGTTTTCTTGGTCAATGCTCAGAAATTGGCCAGTAATCGTTGCATGATGGTATCACTACAGATTGACCCATTTTCGGCAACTAATTAACATTTACCAAGATGCATTACCCATTGCCGCTTTGAACTCAATTATCGTCTTGCCTCATCTGCAGCATTGCTGGCATAACGAAAACAAACAAAAACCAAGCCCGATACAAAGGTACACGATTATTACAACAATTTTCATTCCAGTCTATGCCAAACATATTTTACCTTATATTTTATGTTTGTCTATATATTTACTATAGTTTTCTGTTCGTGGTTTTAGATTATTAAAACAACAAATTTCCAAATCACAATTTATCAATCATATTTAGGTTTTTAGGGCTTGAAGTTTGAAATATCATGTTTTCTAGTTAGTGAAAAACCAAACAGTTCTCTTTCAACAATTCTCTCCCAATTTCCGGCTGTTTTTGACATTCGGAACAAACATTGTGCCGAGTATTTCTAGAATTCCGTAATACCCCATTTACCATTCCAATCAATAGACGCCACTGCAATTAGAAGAATCCAAGAAAGCGAATCCGCTGGCGGCAACATCTTCTCTACTTGACTGAGATGCAAAGAGAACGTAATGTATAGACACAGAGAGAGATAGAGAGAGAGCGAAAGAAAGAGAGAGTGAGAGAGATAGAGAAAAAGAGCAAAACTCTTAAACAAAAACTGGCTGAGAGAGCATTTTGCATGGTTCGGCTGCAATTTGGCGAAGACAACAAACGTTGTCGAAGCTTGGTTAAAAAAAACCCGTTCTGTCTTATTTCTAAATAACGGCATTACGAAGATGAACGACCCGACTGACGCAGACAATCCGCACAATTTTGCTGTGCCTATTTACCATAACTATTATATGAAAATCAAATAGATTCGTTGACTGACATCAACTTTACATGCAAATTGAAAGCATTTTGAAAACCAGAAAACAGATATTTTTAGTTTCGGTTTCTCTAATAAAAGTTCAAAACAACATATACCATATACGATATAATAATAATATTAACAATTGAAACTCTAGCTTTAATATCATTCCAAATAGATTGCATGGATTGGATTAGATAAGAAATTATTTATTTAAGTCATAAATACAATGAAGTACCAAAATAAATTTTAAACTGCAACTGCTATGAAATTAAAAGTACTCTTTAACGAGAAATATGCCAATAAGCAATAAATCCAAAAAAAAAAAAAAAAAAAAAAACAAGAGTAACTACAGCATCTTCAACTATGGCAATTGCAACTATTGTCATTGTACGTGAATGTATTTGTGTCTGTGCTGTAACTGTATCTGTATCTGTATCTCTATGTCTATCTCTATTTATGCGTCTCTTTGGCCAAGGCGCTCGCTAATGCGGGTTCAAGCTGCGAGCGCAGGAGGCACAGCCAGATTCGCGGCTATATAAAGCTCTTAAATAGGGCCGCCGCAGCACAGTTCGAGCCGTTGCAGCTTTCACTTGCCAACAAAATACGGACGACGGAACAAACGCGCAACTGCAACTGCAACTGCAACAAGTGTAAATATCACAAGTTTTAACAGTTACAACAATACTCCTTGCAAGTGAATCTGCGATCAATTGACGCGTAACAAAAATGAAACTGTTTGTAAGTTTATCCTTCAGTAAATTCATTATGACACCATTATTGGGACTGCAGCAAAAACCAATCCCCAAATATGCACGAAATGATCCAAAAATTATAATATAATGATTTTCATCAGTAACTAAGCCAAACTGAGAAAATTCGTAATGTGATGTTTAAAACCAAATTATAGTTTGTAGATACATTTGAATGAAATCAGTGCACACAAAATACCTAAAGTTCCTTATAAAATAAATAAATTATGCTTGATAAAGCTTGATATACAATAATATTCATGATGCTTTCTTATGAATATTCAATTCACCATCGAATGAATTAAATTTGTCAACTTTTTTCAATTGCCAGATACTTATTTCACTGATTGCGGTAACGTGCCACGCCCAACATCATAATCAGCATCAGCACCACTCACATCCCAATGTGAACAACATACCACGCGATGAGAAAGCTCTTCATCGGCAAGAGGATCTGCGCGAGACGAGCACCTGGATACCGATACTGAAGTACAACAAGGAGCAGAGCGAGGATGGCAGCTACAAAACCGAATACGAGACCGGCAATCACATTGTGCATGAGGAGACCGGTTTCCTCAAGGATTTCGATACAAATCCGAATGGTGTGTTGGTGCAGCATGGCCAGTATTCATACCAATCGCCAGAGGGCACCGTTGTTAATGTGCAGTACACCGCCGATGAGAATGGCTTTCGTGCCACTGGGGATCACATTCCCACACCACCAACCATACCCGAAGAAATACAAAAAGGACTCGATCAGATCTATGCTGGCATCAAGCTGCAACAGGAGCGCCTAGAACAGCGGGCCAAGAGCGATCCAACATTTGCCAAGAAGCTGGAGGAGCGACGCATTGCCAATCAGAATGGCCAATATATTGGTTTGCTGGAGAATCAATAAGAGATTCGACTCAAACATATCCTCTAAGCCAGTCGAAACTGATGCATTTTTGATATTTTTCGAAATTATTAACAATTTGTTCCCTATTTATAATCATAACCAACAGAAAGACTGTGATTTCTGCAACAACAAAAATATACCTTCCAAATATTAATGAATAATACTCAAAAAAAAAAATTAATTGACGGATACACAGTAAACGTATTTATGTTAACGATCGCAATCGTGAAAGTTTTGTTGAGCATAATAATAAAAAGAAATAATCATAATAAAAGCGGAAAAAACAATATTTCCATCATGCCAATCACACACGCGACCCCAAGCAAACATTATTCAACGCTTTTCCAATTCCATAATACCCCATCCTCATACAATGCTCATATATATGTATCTATATAATGTTCACAAAACGTGACAATGCGCAATGGGTTTATTATTGCTGTTTCTGTTTACTGTTTTTATTTAAATTTTCCTTTTGTTTTTTTTTCACAGCTTATACATTTCACATGTGTCCGTTTGTTGATCCCATTCCACGGTACATTGTTTTTTTTTTTTTTTGAATATTCAACATTTTCAATTTTCAACGCGTTAATTTTTCATATGGCTTACATTGTAAGCCAAGTCGAAGACATTTGACAGCCTCGTCAGACCAGCTATTGCATAATTATGACAGCTTTTCTCATGACGTTTTGACATGGTCTCGATTTCTTAAGAGTGGTTTCCATTTGAAGTTACTCCAGAGCTCTCCTTTCAGTCAATGTATGGAAAAAAAATAAACTTAAATTTCTGCCTGAAATATGCAAAATGTTATTTCAACGAATTGCAAAATAACATAGAAATCAAGCAAGTTTCAAAATAGGTTTAATATATTAATAAGAATTTAAATTCAATTAGTTATTTTTTTTAATCCAATATAACCTTTAATTTTATTTACCTATCAAAAGATTACTTAAAAAATGGTTTGTATACACAGTCTTTTGTAACCATGTTCTCACTTTTCGGCCTACAACTTTTTAACCGTTGTTGATGTTCAACCAATCAATTTGGTGAAAAGTTGCCCACAGCGACAATCGTCAGCTTTTGGAGATATTCACAACACATACAAACATACAAAGATCGGAGAGGAATAAACACTTCGCGTAAACGGTGCCAAAAATCATCAAGCCAAGTTTTTAGTAGCACAAACAGCGATTTACCAATTAATTTGCATAAGTGTTAGCAAAACCCAATACCAATCTAGAAATAGAAATATACATATATATATGTATGTATGTATGTATGTATGTATACACACCAGCGCAATAAATCAAATCCCCTGCATTTTCACCAACCACAACGAAAGAATGTTTATTCGCCATTAAGTTTTAACGCTCTTGCGCATAATTAAGCGAAAAGTGAACAAAAGAAAAATTTCTATAGCAATGATTAAAGAATATTCTTCTGACCGTTGCAGCCACCAACTGGTGGCAACTGGCCGCAAATTGATTTGGCCAGCGTCAGTTGCCGTTCGGAAGCCGCCGCGTTTAGATCACAGAACGTGTAAATGATGAGTTGCGTCTGAAAACTGACGGAAATCTGAAATCTGAAATCAACAAAGTGCGAATATCGATGGTCAGGTGGAATTGAGAGCTGATTTTAAAGTAACTCGAACAATGAGTTGTTTCTATTGTTTTCTTCGCTGCCAACCACAACGGAATGTAACAACAAAACGAACGCAGCTAACTGTGAATTGAAGATACGATACAAAACAACAACAACAACAACAACAACACCAACACCAACAACAACGAGAACAATAATATCCACTTAAGAAGTGGCACATTCAGTAAATAGAAACTGAAACTGAAACGAACTGAAACCGTACAAACTGTTGCCAAAAATATAAAAACGGGTCTTAGTCCAATTTGACTATGGCCAGCAAGCAGTTGACTCTTCAGATTTTGTGGCTTCTGCTGGTCGCGTCCAACTGTTGGCTAATACACGGCCAGACAGAGCCTGATGCACTGCAGCTGCAAGCACCTCGACCTCGGGGTCGTATACGCATTTCGGATATGCAAATTCAGCAACCACCACCACCACCCCCACAGCAGCCGCAGCCCGCAGCAATGCCCATGCCCATGCCCAACCATGGACCGATGAGATGGCCCAGTTTTGGCGCAGTGGCTCCCATTGCCCTGCCAGTGCCTTTGGGAATTCCTGTGCCAGCTAGCTCAACGGTTCACACGCATATTCCACTGCTGCGTGAACAGCTTGACAGAAATATGGAAAATCTGGCTGCGACCAGTGAGGCGACCGTTAAGGAGGCTGTCGTCTATGGCAACTGGAAGCCGGAACATCCACTCAAGCCCAACAATGAGGTTGGACAGCCTAAGGAACGCGTCTACGGACGACTGGAGGCAATGCTAATGGGCATGCCTTCTGATGGTGAGCACCAAGGATGACAATGGGACAGTAAAGCTTAAAGTGTTCAATAAACCCTCAATTCAGTCAACACAGTTGAGGTTTAAGAAGAGTTTTATTGAGTGGCTTTCACTGCTCTTCCTATTGAGCTTGAGAATTACCTCGGGGCAATATTGGTCAAAGCTAAAGATTTTGGTTGAGATATTTGTGAGCTTAAATTCATTCAGACAAAAAAACTATTATTAAGGATTAAGTCATTCTTCTCGAAGCAATACAATGTAGAAGACTATAAGTTGCCCTTCCAACCAAATTCTAATTACACAAATTAATTAATTTGCAAAGCTATTCAAACTGCTGTTTTTTATTATTTATTGCAGTTATTGAAAGTCGAGAGTCTTCCGGCGAACAGTTGTCTCCGGAAACCGAGAAATACGCAGCATCTGATGGTCATCAAAATCCGTACCCACGTCGCGATAGCTTCGAAAGATCCCAGGAAATACGCGGTCGTTGGCGCGTACCACCATCTCAATTGCAACCACAGGTTCAAGCACCGATTGAAGTGGTGCACATGAACGCAACGGACCCGCTAATGCAGGCCATGGCTAAGCAAATAAATGAGTCCATTGAGACAACCACAGCGATGCAACGACGACCCAGCCAGCCAACCACTGAGGACAGCTGGATGCCTCTACCTTATCCCTATCCAACGCACAGCTACGAGAGCACACAGTCGGTCCCCAAAGTCAGCAATCCACCGGCGCCAACGTTGCGCTCTAGTCAATCAACAGAGTCCACTACGGTGGCACTGAATTGGCCCACTGATTTTCTGGAAACCAGCTCGATTAGCACGGAACGGATCTACACGGATGCTGTTAGTAATAGTGGCATTGATCGCATCGACAACATCCATCCATCCATTGACCGCATTGACGTCGATGTTGATGATGTTGATGACTACAAGTATTTCGATGAGGGACTCAATTCTGCCCAAATGCACAGCGAGCTGAGCATACCGGACACCATTTTACCGCAGCTGCCGCTCAACATAACACGCGTCGGAATTCCGTACGAGGAGCGCAATTCAGCCGAGGAGCCAACCATTTGTGTGCCCCTAACCGTAACTGAGACAGCCACAGATAGCACCGCACCGCTACTGGTGGAGGTGGAGCGCGTCTACTGCTTTCCACTGCCCAAGGTTGAGATTAAAATGGGCAACATCAGGCGGCAGCAGGTGCAGCAGCAATCAACGGAACAGGAGCACAGCAACAGTGCTGGTGCCGGTGTCACATCTCTGCCCCCGGAACAAACTCAACTACCAGCAATGACTGCGGGTGCTAGTCGCCAGAGTGCCTTGATCCTGCTCCTAATCATCGGGAGTAGCGTCTTTGCTCGCTCTTAAGCTAATTAAGACGATGACACATCGCTTAAGTTCAACTCAGGGGCTACTCATAATTAAAGAATAATATTTATTTAATTAAATAATTAAATCTTAACCAAAATCCAGACTTATTACCACAAACTCTTTTAACGATCCACATATGGCTTAATCACTTTCTCTTTGACCACTTGATGGAGCAGCTTACCGTTAGCGCTTTAGGGCAACTCATCTGTGAAGTAGACGCCTTCACTTAGCTGCTTGAACTTGGCAATTATCTGAGTTGTACCAGTTTTAGTTTTTCGTCAGCTGGCAACACACGCACTTGAAAATTTATGTAATAAGATATTAAGATCAATATTATTCCGAATGTGTTATCATTCAAATAGCAAACTCACGATGAGTTTCAATATCACAAAACATGGTCAATGAACTGTCTTATCAAACTGTCAATCGTTACTTACGCACAGGCCGCTCCTTATCGCTCTTCGTGTTAAATAAATATACTAGATTAAAGCCATTCATGATGCGATGACGATACCAATACCAAATCGTTGTAAGATCCAAGGTAACATATGAAATTATAGCGGCTTATCACCGTGAAAAGACACCTGCAAAAGTGGCAAAGAATGGCCTGCGTATGCATGACCGGTGCAGTGCGCACTTGCCAAACAACGGCCTTGGAAGCCTTAAAGGAGCTGACGCCACTCCACCATACCATAAGACTCCAACAGAAAGCTACGCTTCGACGGATGTCAGCGGAATGAGTTGGCAATCACATCCTTAGCCAGAAAGATACCCAACTTCTTTCAGACAAACTTCACCTACTGTTCCAACCTATCAGAATACGGGTATATCCATCCTATCCGATAGTCAAGCAGCAATAAATGCCATAAGGGGGACAAAAATAACATTAAAAGTAGTCCATGAAGTACGATCCAATTTTGACCAACTCGGTACACACAATATGCTTATCCTTAAATGGGCCTGGGCCATATGGACATAGCGGGGAACAAAGCGTCCGATAGGCAAGCAAGCATGTGGCAGAGAGGAAAAGATGTCGCATCCTAGGGGTGCATGTCATAAGAAATGCACATAGAAGCCCTCAACCCACTGTAGATTCTAGCATTTGTGGAGGAGCTGGGGTTGATGGAGGAGCTATAAGCTCAGAAGGTGGCACAATAGATCTAATAGGTCGCAGTGCAAGCAGCCCCAACCTATAATAAAAAAGCCACTCAAGGAATAAGAACTTTAAATAGATTAAAGATTGATTGTACCACGTGACTGCTTACTAGACTCTACAATTGCAATTTAATAAGAAATTATTAAATTCATATTTTTGGATTATTTTTAATATGCAACAAACAGGTTAATATGTGAAACGGTAAAAAAAGTGAGAGTTCTATGTGGATTTTATTAAAGCCAAAGTGTTGCCCCTTTTCCCATTAATGGTCCCAATAAAATAATAATACAAGTCTAGCATACTTGTTGGCAAAAGACTTTTTCCATCTTTATCAATTGATCTCTGCTAAGTCATTCGATATTATAATTTTTAGACCTCAATTGCTTGCCTCCTTTTCTCCTCCTGATCGATCCTAACTGGCCTGCATCACTTTCTCCTTGACAGCTCTTCGAAGCACCTTACCGTTGGAGTTTTGGGGCAAATCATTCGAAAAGTAGACGCCACGATGCAGCTGCTTGAACTCGACTTGAACTCGCTTGGCAACATGCTGCTTGATTTGATCTGCTGTTAAGGTGCTACCAGGTCGCTTTACCACCATAGCAGCAGGTGCATCACCATATTTCTCATCATACAGGCCAACCACGCACACTTCGTTGACATCGGGTAACTCTAAGATGATAGCTTCGATATCATTGGGACTGTACTGCATGCCTAGGCATTTGTAGATTTCCTTTTTGCGGTCCACAATGTACAGATAATTCTCTTCATCGAAGTAACCCAAGTCTCCCGAGTGGAACCATCCCTCATTGTCCTGCATCCGTTGCGTTTCCAGTGGGTTCCCATAGTAGCCACCCCATCGGTAACCGTGGTTGATATAAACCTCACCCACCTCACCGTAGCCAAGATTCTTGCCATTGTCATCGACAATTCGCGCATTAAGTCCGGTTAATAGCTTTCCAACTGAGTTGCCAATCTTATCCGAATAGGGAATTGAGCAAACTCCACCGAATTCCGTAGTACCATAACCAAAAAAGATTACAGCGCCTTTTATGAGACTTTGCAACTTCTGCAGTGTGCCCGGAGGAATCCATCCACCACCGACTGGTACTGCGAACACAGAAGCCAGTTTTTCGGGTGTGGTCGTAGGACAGGCGATTAGAGCGCTCACGTGACGCGGTGCACACGTTATCACATTGATCTTATACTTATCAACAAGTTCCACCAAGTACTCAGCATCGAAGGGCTTATCGGAAATGATGCGTGTACAGCCATCAGCAATGGAGTATATTAAGTTGAAAAGGCCAGTAATCCAGTCCAAGCTGGAACCACAATAGACGACCGTGTCGTGGTTAACGAACCTGCATATTGTAAATTGGCGAATTATTAATACAAGGCTATGCTTTGAGCGGATATTCAATACATACGGCATGCCAGCGTTCAACATGTGGTTCGCAATGCAAACAGCTTTGGGCCGTCCACTGGTACCGGACGAGCACAAAATGGCCACAGTCTGATCACCACCCAAAAACAAAGGTTTTGGTCTGTAATGGCGATGAGGGAGTAGTTAAATAAGTAAATGTTAAGTTTATGATTATTGCAGCTTACCGGTAGAGAATTTCAGTCTCTGTCGGCGAAAACATATCCCCTACATATGTCACACCCTCCACTTTTCCCGTAATCGTAATTATTTCTGGTTTCCAGGCAGCACTCGCAGTCTTTAGCTTCTCATAGTTTATGGCATCGCAGAAGATTAATATGGGTTTGGTTATTGTCAGCACATGGGTGAGGGTGTCTACATCCAACGAAGGATTAACTGCGTGAAACGGGTTGGTATTGAAAAAACAGCCCACAGCCACTGGTGTGACGTAGGTGCTGTTTATGGCTGCAATGCAGATGATATCATCGTGACGTAATTGGCGCTGCATGAAATGTTGTGCAAGTTGCACTGACCAGTTGAGTATATCCTTGTTCGTCGCTGTTATCCCATCCGCAATACATATCTAATCCATATTCGAAATGTTACTGATAAACAAATCTACACAAGATCACAAAAGTCCGGAGGTTACCTGGCAAATGTTTCGGGGATTACTTCGAAGATTCTGGTGAATAATCCGGCCGATTGAACAATTAAAATCGTACATTGGTTCTCGTTTTGCACCACTCCAGATCCGTTTGATCGGGTCGTAGGTGGTTTTAAAGAAATCTACCATTTTCTTACTATCACGTATTCTTTCCGCAATAAAGTTTCGAAGACAACAGAAGTGTTCCTCAAAAATCAGTCTATTAAATAGCCACAAGTTTTGCGATCGTTAATAATCTTATCAAAAAGATAAGTCAAAAGTACCCAGGAACACCAGTGGAGGATCTTTTGTTTGCAAACTATAATCAAATCAAAGTGCATTCAAAATATTGCGCAATTATTATCATAGTAATCCACAAACGGACTCTTATCAATACTCACTGCAAAATTTGTTCTTTTCAATTTAGTACTTTCAAGTCTCTTATTGTATTCAATTCAATTGAAATCAGACTACAAATAAAGTGTTGGATGACTAGGAGAAAAAGAAAAAACTCTTCCTCTTCAGCTATCTCATAGTCCACTTAAACAAAGTTTCAAAGAAAATTTTAAGATTACTGGACATGTGAAATGATAATCTAATAACGCGACACGTAATCACAATGAAATGACTCAAACTTAAGTGTGCTTCAGTAACGAAAATCTATAAAAAGCTTAGTAAATTAAAGAATTGTTTAAGAGCTAAGACAACTAGGGGTTGAAAATATCTCTTTAATCTAACCAGAAATTGAATGACATACAATTTACTGGTAACTATAAGCGATAAGAGTTTTTTGATAAATGGAATAAGCTATAATTGTACATAAGTTAAGACAATTTGAGCGTTTCCAATACACGTGACGAGGCATTTCGCCATTTCCATTGTTGTTTAGTGAGTTAATAAACAGATTAGCTCAACGCAATTAACAATAACAAACAAAAGGACAACAACTTACCGCTGATCCTCACCAGATGCACAATAAGGACGTCGATGCAAATATTCGCATAAGTACAAACATGTCTATTAATTTTAATTTTAATACAATTTGGAATTATTTATATAGGGGACACAAAGTCTTATTAAGTAACACATGTACTCTTACCTAAAAAGTGAAGTGTACAATTCAAGTGTATTGACTGAGTCTTACTTAGACTGGGCAGCAAAAACCTCGAGAGCTTTCTTTCTTAGGGTCTTGCCGTTCACATTGGCTGGCAGCTTATCGACAAAGCGAACTCCTGCGTGGAGCTGCTTCTGGTGACTGGTCAAACGGTTGGCGACGTGATCAATGATTTGTTTGGCGCTTATCTCGCATCCCTCGCGCTTGACAACCAAAGCGCCAGCCGCATCGCCTTCGCGCTCATCGTAAATACCCACAACACATACATCCTGCACCTGCTTTATTTCCGTAATGGTCATCTCGATTTCGGTGGGCCAATAGTGCAGGCCCTGGTACTTGAGGATCTCCTTTTTGCGATCAACAATGTACAGGAAATTCTGCTCATCAAAGTGACCCAAATCTCCAGTATGGAACCAGCCTTCAAAGTCCTGCATGCGTCGCGTCTCCACAGGATTGTTGTAGTAGCCATTCCATGCCTGTCCCGTTTGCACATAAATCTCTCCCACCTGATTGTAGCCCAGGCTCTTGCCATCCTCATCAACAATTCGAATCCGAATGCCCGGCAAGAGTCGGCCAGCCGATGCGGTATTGCTGATGCCAATATTGACGGTAATAGCACCAATCTCTGTCATGCCGTATCCCGAATTCAACATTGCTCCCTTGCAGATCTCCTGGGCACGCTTTAGTGTCTCCATGGACACCAGACCACCTCCATAGTTCAGCATGCGTATGGCCGCTAGGGACTCCGTCGTTGCCTCCGGACAAGTGATCAGGGCGGACAGATGCCTGGGCGGCACGACAGCGTAATTGATCTTGTACTTTTTCACCAAATGCACAAAGTACTCGGGTGCAAAGGGTCGGTTAGTTATTATGCGAGTGCAGCCAAATACTGTGCTGAAGATGAAGGCCCAGAGACCAGTCACCCAATCCAGACAGCTGGACACATAGATCACTGACTCGCTGCTGACTAGCCTGAAAATAAAATATAAAATATGTGTTTTATTTAAAACAAAAATACAAATTATTGTTGACTTCTTACATGCTTTCCTGAATGAGTATGCTATTCGAAATGCAGACGGCTTTTGGTAATCCTGTAGTGCCGGAAGAGCATAAGATAGCCACCGTTTGATCACCGCCAGTCATAAGACTTTCCGGTCTACAAACAGAGGGCCATGATATATTATACCATATTTTAAAATGTTGTTTCAATTACTCACTGATAAACGTTTTCAGTTGTGGTCGGATCCAAAAGGGTTTCTATTTTAGAGACGCCCTCAATATGATCGATCAGTGTAAAGATTTCTGGATGCCAGCTCCGGGTTGCCGCATTTATCTTCTCATAATCAGCACCATCGCAGAATATAAGCATGGGCTTAGTTATTTCGAAAACATACTTTATAGTTGCTATTCATTTAAAATAAAATTAAAAAAATTACAATTTGCAATAAAAGTGTGATTAATTTGTGGAAGAACCTTCATCGAGCATTGGATTGACAGAGTGAAAGGGTGTTCCATTCATTAGACAAGCCACACCAAGGGGCATAACATAGGTGGTATTTCTGGCGGAAATTCCAATGACATCCTTGTGGTTGAGGCCCCGCTTTTTCAGATACTGTGCAATGCGTACGGCCCAGGTAATACCCTGAATGTTAGTCACTGATACGCCATCAATATCATTTATCTGCAGAGTTTAAAATCCAGGATATATATTTATTTATTTTTTTATTTTTTTACTTAGTTAGGTGCCCACCTGGCATATATTTCTTGGCCAGTTTCTCATGGTATTGAATATGACTTTACCCACAGATGTGTCATAGTTGTAGATGGAACTGCGCTTAGCCCCACTCCACGTATTATCCTTTTCATTGTAGCTAGTAGGTATTAATGCCATTTTTGATACGATACTTGCTCCCAAGCTCACCCCACATCCACTAGATGCACTTGTATGAGCCGCCCATCTATTTATAATGTGAACTGTCTACACATAATCTTCCTTCAAATGCAAGCTCTTGAAGCATCGAGTGGAATTAATCTGTAAGTGGCTAACACCTGCAACACATATATTGATAAGCAATACCTTAACAATCGATATCATAATAGGGTTTAAGTACCTCTTTCTCTATCCTAATGCTACATTGTCTATACATTGTCTATAATTAAATATTTCGATGATACATACAGTTGAATTCATTTTTGGAATATTAACACCTTTCATACACTAGCATTTTTTATTAGATGCTGATGTTTTCAGAATATTTAAACAAAAAGCAACAAAAATAAAGTAATAAATTTTGTTTTTTTCCCCCACCAGCTCTAAAAATCATAGCCTGTAATAAATGCTGGCATTGTTACTTTTATGGATTGACTTCCTACAGATAGTCAGGTGTGTGAATGATTAAAGCTTAACAAGAATGGCAAATAAACTGTTCACGTCAGAATGTGTCTTGGAATTTCCATTGATAATGCTTAACTATACAATCACTCAATCTGAGATTAAGGAAAACGAACTATATTAGATAGTAAAACTGTACGCATGAGGTAAAAACATTTTATCGAAATTTCATTATTCGAAATTATAATAAAGTCGATCGGAAGTAACTTATTAAGCATGTTAAAGATGGACTTTGAAGTTCCCGATAGTTAGGTTAGTTATATTGCATTGGGATCGACAATGGTACATAACGCAGTAAATCAAAGAGATAATTTGTATACTCTTTTATTTAATATAAATATTACTCACTCCATAATCTTTGAGCGCAATAATCAATTTGAATGGTTTTAATGAATATGTTTAAGACACTCACATCGTAAGTATACACAAGCCGGATGAAATATGAATAAATTATTACAAAAACCTGCAGCCCAACAGCAACTGTGTTGCTCTGACGGAGTTGGAGTTTGCTCAGCTGCACACCTGTTGAGGTTGGTGACCACAAAAACATATTTGGGCGAACTTGTCGACTTGAGTGCTACACTAATGACTGGGCCCAAAATTTTGGCAACACCTTTGACCTTCTTTTAAATTCCATATATAAATATAATTGTTCAGTTTTTCACAAAGACTTATTAAATTTTAAATTTTATGATTCGACTTAATGCAGTTCTATAAGAAATAGCTACAAGATAAATCAAATATGTCAAATGCTTTGCTTGATCATAAATATGTATCTTAAGTAGACATCAAAGAAGCGCCATAACGGCTCACAAGAGTTTAAATTATTAAAACGACTCTGTTTTTGCACGTCTGTATTTAAAACAAAACAAAAAATACGATGTGGCAACACTGTCAACAGCTGTTGCGCTATCTACTGATAACAGATCCATAGAGACACGTTTTATTTTTGGTTCCGTTCCCATCTCTCTCAAAACTACACAAAAGCATATTTTAACAGAAAACAGCGCAACAATATGGAAGACACAATGAAAACAGAAAACGGTAAATACCATAAAAAGTGCATATAACAAACATTAATATGAATTTTTCGCTTCATTATCAGTTCTAAATGTGAACAAAATCCTGCCTTATGGTAAGTAATGGAGTTTCTTTATCGCCAACATTATAATTTATTGATGTATTTTTTAACAGATGACACCTTTCTCAAGGTAGACTTTTCACTGCCTCAAATTAATGAGATCGCCTCGAGCATATCGAAGACTTCGATCGTGAAAGGTACCAATGAAATCGCTTGGGCTCTGAAGGCGTTAATGTTGACGGATTTGACGACCTTGGCCGGGGATGATACGGCGGCAAATGTACGCCGGCTTTGTGTGCGCGCCTGTTTTCCCTTTGAACCGCAGCTCTTTGATAAATACTTTGAGCATCGTCTACTCACGGAGATTCATTGTGCCGCTGTTTGTGTTTATCCCGCCCGAGTGGCGGATGCCCATAAGACATTGAAGCAGTATGGCAAATTGAAGGATATTTCAATTGCTGCAGTGGCAACCGGTTTTCCCACTGGTCAGTATGGACTGCAGACGCGTCTAGGCGAGATTAGTTATGCTATTGAGGCAGGTGCCACAGAGATCGATATTGTTATCAATCGACAGCTGGCTCTGGTGGGCGACTGGGAAGGCGTCTACAACGAGGTGGTTCTCATGCGAAAGGCCTGTGGTGAACGTGCGCATCTGAAGACCATTTTGGCCATCGGCGAGCTAGGCTCCATGGAGAATGTAAGATGTCGTCACATATTGGAGAGCTTACATATTTCATATAATTCCTTGGTTTTCGCAGGTGTATAAAGCATCCATGGTATGCATGCTGGCGGGCGCGGACTTCATTAAAACGTCCACGGGCAAGGAGGCGGTGAATGCTACGCTGCCTGTTGGCCTGGTCATGATCTTTGCCATACAGGAGTTCAAACGACGCACTGGCCAAATTGTGGGCTTGAAGCCAGCGGGCGGTGTTAGAACTGTACGAGATGCGATTGCCTGGATGACGATGGTCAAACAAACGCTTGGCATGCACTGGCTGCAGCCGCATCTCTTCCGTTTCGGTGCCTCAGGTCTGCTTGACGATGTCGAGAAAGTTGTGCGCGATGGTATCGACAACCTGGAGCAGGCTTAGCCAACAATAATTTATAAAATACTCATTACAACTAAAACAATAACATTGTCTACTTGTGGCCTATTGTTCTGCTTGTTTCCTGTGACGTCTACTGTGAATTTATTCCCACATATATAAATATATTTTTGCATCTTTTGAATATGACTACAATTAAATAACAGTTGAGTTTACCACCTTTAGGCTTCCTCAGTTGGCTTGTAGTTGTAGGTGAGCTGAGCGGGCGCGGCCATAAGATCATCCTCAGGCAACTGTTCGCCGTGCTGCAGCAGTTCAGCTGGTATCCTGTTCGAATCCTTATGCGGCTGGTTGTCGGGCGAGTTGATGGGCATGTCAACCGCAAAGAACGAGTCATTGAAATTGATGCGATTGCGCTCATCCTGCTCCAAATATATGGCTTTGGGCGCAGCGCCGCCAATTGCCTTTTCGTATGTGTTGAGCCACTTGAGATTGACATGCTTTGCGGCCGCATTAAACTTTTTCGGCGTCTTCTTTGGCTTGTCGTCGGCATAGTAGTTGGGCTCCTGCTGCAGTATCTGCGGCGGTGGCGCTATTTTCTCCAGATGCCTGCTCTTGGCGTCGAGCTTGGGATCCACGTAGTCATACAGTGGCAAGTAGAAATTGTATGGCTGATCTGTTGGTGGCAACATATATTGCTGTGGCTGCGACTGCAACTCTACCTTGGGCTGCACTTCACTGCCAGACGGCAGCGCATCTTCGGCCTGGGCAACTGGTCCAAATATTTCGCCTGCCCTTCTCAGCAAGTGCTCCAAGCGTTCAATTGTTATGATGTGCGGATGCAACAGTTGCACATCATCCTGTAACTGTCCACGACGCGCCGGTAAAGGTTTTGTGGGCGTAGCAGCAACACTTGAGCAAAATGCCCACAACAGCAACTATAAATTTTAAATTTTAATTAAAGATCCTTGTGCAACTCCAAGCAGTAGAAACACTCACCATTATTGACCCATTCGACATGGCGGTTTTTGCTGCTTGCTACCTTTTTTTTTCTTTTAGCCACTTTTAGTAGTCCATATAAGTTGCTGTCGTTGCAAAGATCGCACAATGAGTAAGGCGGGCCTGGGCACAACCAAATCATTTATACTCCGCACAGACTGCAATAATTTTACCATTTTCCCAGTCTTGAAACGGAAGCTCTCGGAAGTCTCCACACAACAAACAACAATGCGAGGCAGCAGCACTCCAGGCACAAGTTTCCAAACAAGTTTTCCCAACGTAAGAGAAATAAATACATATATGTATACATATATATATAACAAGACAACAACATACGTTCACACATACATACGTATGTGAAACGATCACTTGGCTGCATAATAATGTTAATGTAACAACTCAAACTCGAATCGCCTGCAGTTGAACAAACTGGATGTGAGTTTTGTCACTGGTAATGAGTTCGTTGCAGCTGGAGACAGCCAGCGAAATTGCGTCAAATGGTCAAATAATCGCTGGAAAATTGTCCAATTTCAGTCAGTGGCCAAAGAAAAGTCGGGCGCTTGCTCCAAGTGCATTGACACCAGCACCGACTAAGCGTTATGACAAAAAAAATTACTCCATATTTAGTAAACCCTAGTCAAAATACTCTTATACCTTTATCAACTTCAAAATTGTTTACCGAACAATCAGGCAGGGGAACTAACCGTGTGAATTCTAAGCCCAGGGTAAGCAATGGCTGTTGCACTGTTTTCCCTGAAGTTCATAGCTTACAACAATTACAAATTTATATCTTAAGTTACATTTCTGAAATTTGTAGTCTTTAAATCAATTTCTGTTCCAATTTAGTCTCTTTTTAAATTATTACTTACTTTTGATTACGCCTTAAAATGTATAAACAAATTCAAGCATAGTAGAATTTATTGGACGATTACGTAATAATAAACATGAGCTAGAGTTCTTTCAAATCGAGACAAGTTGAAAGTCCTTACAGCTCTAGTTGGAGCTGAGCATATGCAGCACAATGAGCGTACCACAACGTCACTCACAATTTCCGCAACGTGAGATGTGAACTCGTTTCGATTGTTGCAGCAATAGTCACACATTTGTTATATCTTATCACACTAGCCGTAAAAGTACAAGTTCAAAGTTACAGGAAATACTGGATACCGCTGACAATAGCAACAAAAAAGCATTCAACAAAAACACAAACAAAAAATTGTAACGATTACATCGTGTTGATTGACTCTATTTTGGACAGACAACTACATAATTTCGGCACAAGTCGTATGGGGTATCATGTTTGCTGTAACTCGGGCAAACCTTTTATAATAATATCCAGCGCTTCCAGATCCTTTGTCACGGTTTCTTTTAGCACTTTCATGGCTTCCTGCTGCATGGTCAATATATTTATCATGCCATCCTCCGCGTTCTTATCAAGGGCGTATTCAGTGAAGCCATTTGTGGCAAATTGATTGCGTTGCATTCGAATCTGGGAGAGCAACTCACCGAGCCGACCCTTGAATTGTGTGGGTGCCGAGACGACTGCCTGCATATTTTGTAGCTTAGTACGCAACGCCTCCTCCTCTGGCGTCAAGGTGCTGCCCACCTTCCGTGTGCATTCCTGTTTCACAGCGATCTGTCGCAGAAATATTCAGTTATAAAATGTGCTACTCAAAATAGTTCTCAATTCTTTCCTTACCATTAATATGCGGTGGCTCATTTCGGCTAATGTGCTTTTGTGCTCCATTATTTTAGCTGTGGCGGCCGCGTGTCGGTGACGCAATTCCTGTAATTCTTCTTCCACCTTTTTCATGTAGAGCGCATGCGTATCTGTCTCCTGCTCCTGACATTTAACACGCCATTTCAGATCGCCAAAACCAATCATGGGCACCGGTATAAACTGACTTTTATCCGGATTATCTAAATTTGCCTGACGCCACATGCGTGGATCAACGCTTCGCGGGGGATTCTCTAGGTACTCCTTCAATTGATCCTCATCGGGCTGGGTGAGTGCCAGAACTTCGGTAATGCCCAGGTTGTTCAACTGTAGCTTCACCGTTGCCTGACCCAAATAACTTGCCAGTTCCGTGGCAAGTATGCGCTTGCTATCAATTGGCCCATGCTGTATCTGCAGTTTCTCCTCCACATAGATGACCATCTGGCACTTTTTGTTCTCCAATTCTTTCATCACATCGATATGTACTAAGAGATTTGGCTTGCTTCCCATTAAACTGTGCAGCGTTTGTATAATTTGTTGCTGTTGTGTCCTGCAAAATTCACAAATTTACAAATTAACTATTCACAAAGGAACCAAAATCATTTAACACTTACTTAACGATCGCCAGCTCTCGATTAAAGTTAAGAGCAACGAGTCCCAATTTGTTATCCTTGCCGGGCATGCGACTGTAGCCGATTGCCTTAAAACGGCATAGGTAATTCTCATGCGTAATGTCCACCGGCGGAGCGCTTTGTGAGTAAAACAATTTGCCCATGCCCCACATGGCCTGCAGATAGTTCCATTTGGCCACAATGTTATCGCGCTCATCCCCAAAAATGGATACGTTTAGAATGGACTGTGCAAATGCCTCATCCGATGAAATCGGCACAGGTTGCTGCTGCGGCTGCCCCAGCATAAAATTGGTTCCACCAAAGCCACCAAAACCCGGCGTCACAGTCGTCGTAGCGGGCTTACCAAAAGCTACAATAATATTTTTAAAAAATATAAGACATTTTCTGCGAGTGAATCTTGTGCAACTCACCGGATGCAAAGTTGCTGCCGCCGCCAAATGCCGACGCCTGGCTGGCACCAAAGCCGCCGAACGCTGGTGCTGTCGTCGTTGTCGCTCCAAACCCCGCAAAACCACTAGCTGGAGCATTGCTGGTGCTTGGTAGCTGTCCAAAGCCGCTAAATGCTGGTGGTGCCTGACTGGCGGATCCCCCAAATAAACCCGGTTGAGTTGTCGCCGCTGCTGTGCCAAAACCACCAAATCCACCGCCGAGTGTACCAGGTGCTCCAGCTGTTGTTGCCCCACCAAATGCAGTGGGTGCACTACCAAACGGCGGTGCAGACATTGTGCTACCAAATGCCGGCGCCGTAGCAGCAGTTGGGGCACCAAATGCTGAACCAAACATGCCGCCCGCTATCACCAGATAGAGATAAGGAAAATACAAAAGGGTCAATATTTGGTAGTGTTTGTTACTGCTCCACACAGCTTCCGCAGAGCATAACTTATCAGTGCGAGAGCCGTGTTCAACAAGCTGCTGTCAAGCCTCAGTACATTTCAAGAGCTGGAAACTAGCAGATCTCTGTCTGTGCAACTATGTTACTGATTATTTTATTGGTGGTTTTGTTGCTGACCCTTGTGGCTTATGTGTGCTACATTCTTCATAAAAAGCAGTAAGTATACCAAGACGCAACTGCTGTTCGTACTGATGGTTAGCAATTCCTAGCAACTAACATAAGTTTCACCGAATCATTTTTAACGAAATTTCTCAAAATTGCGAAATATTTCAGTATCAATCCCAAGGAAATTCGCCTGCACAGCATGAAGGATGTAAAAAAGCTGCTGACACTGCCCTCAACAGCTGGACCTGAACGCTATCTGGCGAAGAGAGCTTGACTGCCGGCATATTTACACATATTTCATTTACACATGCACTCTTTCCATGCGATTGCCACCTGGGGAATTTGGAAATTCTACTTACGTTTAGCCGGCGTGCTTGTTGCGCCAAGTGATGCATTGACACCAAAGAATGACATGACTGCAATCAGTACAAAATGCTAAATTTGCACTTATTCTCACTTATGTGTTAATGAATTATATTTGGCCTTAAATTAAAGAACTACGAGAAAAACGAATAATTTTGGCGCTTCAAACACGCACTGTAGATGCTATATTAGAAATGAGCGGACCCCGATATATTGGTACTGACAACAAATATCGATCGTTTTTAAGAACGATATATTAAATTCGATAACGAAGGTCGCTACATCAATTTGCGACGTCACAAAGAGTAATGTGCACACATTAAATCATTTAAAAACTACTTTACAATCAATATACTAAAGTAAATACAAACAATATCTCTTTTCTATTGTGTTTTATATTGATTGACTTATGTTATAATCAAGAAGAATTCTGAATATATCAGCAGTTGATTCACCTATGACGTGCTACTTGCCTCGTGGAGTAACCTTCTAAGGTAGATAATTTGCCGCTAGTGACTGCATCGTTTTCCTATATTTGGTCGCATAAAAATATAAAAGAAAAAACACAAAATAAAATGAGTAAATACACGGCAAAGTATCTGGAAGATAAACTCAAAGAGAAGCTTGAGGCGACATATGTGCAAGTGTCGGACGATTCGGATGGATGTGGTGGTAAATTCAGCGCTGTAATAGTATCCAAAGCGTTCGAAGGAAAAGCATTACTGCAAAAGCACAGATTGTAAATATCACATCACCTACTGAATATGTTGGCATATTTCTAAAAAGAATCATATCAATTTTATTTTGAAGAGTTAACACAACGCTTGCCGAAGAACTAAAGGAAATACACGCTTTCTCGCAAAAGTCATATACACCCGCCGAGTGGGAGAAAGTGCAACAGCAGTAACTCTAATCGTAACCAGTTGCTGAATTTTGTGGAGCCCAAAACCTGTAAATACATGCACATATACAGAAGCAAATATGTATGTATGAGTGCATGTATGCGCGCATGTGTGAACGGAAAGCAAAGCAGCCAACGTCAGACAAACCAAACGGCAACCATTTCAAGCCGAAAACAGTTGAACAAAGAAAGTGAAAGGGAAACAGCCGATGAGCGCAGCTACAGTAAAAAAATAATAAAACAAATCGCAAAAATCGCGTAACATTACATAAAAACAAAAATAACTTTTAACAAATAAAGCGAGAACCTGAACACAAGTGAACTGCATGAACTACATCTGAAATTCAAATTGACAAATTAAAATCAAGATAAAACTTCAGCTTAACACAACAATAGCAACAAGCAACAACTATGCTAAAATTCCAGGTGCACTCTCCGGGCAAAGTCATACTGCATGGCGAGCACGCCGTTGTCTATCAGAAGCCCGCGTTGGCCGCAGTCGTCGGACTGGGCACCAAGCTGCAGCTGCGCAGTCAAGCGGGCAGCCAGGTAGCCAGTTTTCAGCTGGAGGCACTCAACTGCACCGTGGAAATTGAGCTGAATGAGTTCAATGCATTTGTGGCCAATTTTCGGAGCAAATATCCCAATGATAAGCTAGAGAGCACCGCCAAGCTAATGGAGGAAGTGCGCGCCGAGGTGTCCAGACAGCTGGAACGCACCATGGGTACCACACCCAAACAGCACACACAGCGCGCTTTTCTATCGATTTATTATCTGCTCGCTGGCGCTGTGCTGTCGGCACCCGGTGATCAGCGCACTTTGCAAACTGGTTTCCAGGTGCAAGTGGAGACGGAACTAAATGTGGGCGCTGGCCTGGGTAGCTCGGCGTCATATGGGGCTGCACTGGCCGCTGCCTTTCTCATCCTGTCCGGCCATTTTGATGAGAGCAGCTATTTGCAGGAGGAGAACTTGGCTCTGATCTCGCATTGGGCTTATGAATCGGAGCGTGTCAATCATGGCACCCCATCCGGTGTGGATAACACAGTTTGCACCTATGGCGGCATATTGCGTTTCGTCAAGGGACAGGGTTTCCAGGCGCTGCGCATACAGAAGCCGTTGAGCATTCTGCTGGTGGATAGCCGGATCAGTCGCAGCACGGCAGACATTGTGGCCAAAGTGCGTCACCTGGGCGAGGAGTTTCCACAACTGATCGAGGCCATCTGGCAGGCGTGTGAGCAGCTGGTCAACGCGGCTGTGCCGCTGTACGAGAGCTTCGGTAATGCCCAGGATGATAGCCAAAAGTTTGAGAAACTCGAACGTCTCTTTCAGATCAACAATGACCTGCTGAAGGCCATTGGAGTCTCACATCCCAAACTGGAGCAGATTTTTGCGATTGCATTCAAGCGCGGCTTCTTCTCCAAACTGACGGGAGCCGGTGCCGGTGGTTATGCGATTGTCCTGCTGCCCGAGAACTACGAATGCAACGAGGTCTACTGGAAGCTCAAGGAGGAGCTGGAGGCAGCCGGTTTTGGTGTTCATGTGACGACAGCCGGTGGCGTTGGTTTGCGTGTAAGCAGCTTGGACAATTAATGGGACGTCTCTCTGTCCGCCTAAAACTTTATTTTATTCTAGCTATATTTGCTTGTGGTTTCGTTATTACTTAAAAATAAACTACATATTTTGTACGCCAAAAAAATAAATGAATATTTCTAGCGCTGACTTCGATCCCGTGTCTTGTAGACGATGCCACGATTTTTCATGTCGCGCAGCGTCGAATGCGGGAGGTTGCCCGACACGGATATGGCATAGATGCCACGTGTAAAGCGTCCTGAAAGCATAATATAATAAAGTTAATACATATATAGACTATATTACATATAAGCAATCTTACCAAGTCGCTGCCATTTGGCCACCCAGGAGTCGGTGGGTGTTGTCAGTGCGATCATGCCATCGAAGTTGTTGCTCGTGTGATCGTAAACGTTGTCCTTGTTATTCTTCATGCGCAGGAACTCTTCACAGTTTTCACAGCCATCCGTCTCGAATTGATCAAAAGTCTGTCAATCGAATAGGTAATCATGCAAAAAAGATTTGTGTTCGAATGTGTTTTAAGCTTACCTTGACTAGAGAACAAACCAAGCAGGCGCGTAGACCACGCAGATCTTTGGGTATTGCGTCAAATGACATTTTTAACGGGGAACATTAACACAACCACTACGCCGGTTCAAAACTCTCAACACATAAGAAAGGAGAAAAATCAAAATCTGCAAGTAAATACAAAATAACCCAGGCAAACGATACAAAATGCCATGCAGCACTTCTGATAGAGATGTGCGATATTTACGAACATCGATATACAAAATATCGCAATTACTGGGCAGTTAAGTAGCCTGGAAATATCAGTGATTACACTCCGAAATATTTTTAATTGATTAACTTATATGCGGTTATAAGGAATTGATTAACTTAAATCACACAAATATATCATATAAATTCTCACTACAACACTAAAGAAATAAACATATATATAGGATTATCATGGCAGTGTTGATGTTATTCTGGCATATTCCTCATGCGCTTCAATGTAAAGAATTACGTTTCCCAAATGGTTGGTAGGTTTGTTTTGTGTAAGGTTAAATTAAACTTTATAAAAATATGAATAATTCCATTTAATTGTAGGTATTTATTGATTAGTTGTTTAAAAAATAATAAAATAAATTTGTCAGTGTTTTCGTTTTTAAATAAACATGATATATAACACGACGTAACGGTCAATGCAAGAGCTTAAAAACATTTAAATTAAATTGCAATAACAGCTAACAGAAATTAAGTTAAGTTTCGTCAAATGTGGAGCATATGCGCTTAGTGCAAATTTGAGCAGCATTATGTCAGCGATTACTGTGAATGCCATAATAAAACTTAAGAGCTAACACAATAATTGTTATTTTGTTGTTTTGGATTGCCGGCAATAAAATTGAGCTTTAAACGATAACAATAATTTTTTACCGCACTTCAAGTGTTCAAGTCAAAACAAGGATGTCTTCGTCCACGACTACCACCTCGAGTCCAACGGACAGCTCCAATGGCTCACTGGCAATTTCATATGGTGCTGTGCCCATCGTGCCCGGAACGAATACGCAGAAACCGTTTACACTCTCCGAACGACTTGGCTTCGAGATTTACCGCTACTCCAGCTATTCCCCTAATTATTTGCCTGAGTAAGTTGACGAAGGCTTTGTTCATTTAACTGTAAATGGCCAAACACAAACACACACATGTGACATATTGCTGCATGTGTATGTGTGACTGTTTATTTGCATGTGTTGAAGATGCGTCCCGCCCATGAGTTGTTCCATTTCGTAATTTGTTGTTGCTGTCAACTGCGCAGCTTTCGCTTGTTGCATATTTTTTCTGTTTTACAGTTTTAATTTCAAACATTTTAGAAACGTACTCGTCGACTGCCCTAACGATCAAACATCTCGCTGGTCCGCCTATACAAATAGCCCACCACAGTTTCTCACGTTGAAGCTGCGCCGACCCGCCATCGTCAAGAGGATCAAATTTGGTAAATTTGAGAAATCGCACGTTTGCAACATTAAGAAATTTCGCATTTTTGGCGGATTGGAAGATGAGCATATGGTGCTACTGCTAGATGCGTAAGTAACCACATATTAACTTATCCAGACTTATAGATAGTGCAATGCTCGAACCCAGAAATCAATATCAATGTATCTATATATTAAAATACAATTTTAGAAATCCATAATCCATAAATGAACTTTATAATTATATGTTTTCTATATTTAAAAAAATAAACTTATCAAACTAATTGAATTAATTTTCAGTGGTCTTAAAAACGACAATATACCCGAAGTATTCAATCTACGCTGCATGACTGAGGATGGTGCTGAGAATCTGCCCATTCTCTATCTGAAAATAGTGCCATTGTTGTCGTGGGGACCATCCTTCAATTTTAGCATCTGGTACATCGAGCTACATGGCCAGGATGATCCCATGTACACCTGTGCGCGCATGAAGAGCTACAATACACTGCGCGAAACGGAGATCATCAAACTGTGTCTCAAGCACTTCCGTCAGCAGGGCTATATGAAGGCCTTTGGGGCGCTGCAGGCCCAGACAAATGTTTGCCTGGAGCATCCTCTCATAAGCGAACTGCACAAATATTTGGTTAATTATAATATATAGTATTTAAATGATCTGCAATTCATTATACAATGCTCTATTCGCACAGGTGGTTCAGGGTGATTTCGAGCGTGCGGAGCGCTTTATTGTCGAGTGCGTCGATGAGGGTCTAATGGATGAGTATTTGAATAAGCAGGACTACAAGCACTCCTGGCATATGAAATACACGGAAAGTGACGCAAAGCCCGGTAATCGTGGCGGTCATCAGCTGGTTGTCGATTCCAAAAAGCGCCTTATATATTTGTATGGTGGCTGGGATGGCTACCAGGATCTCAGCGACTTGTGGGTCTTCAACATAGAGCTGGACGAATGGACACTACTCTATGAGCGGTCCGAGTTGTCTAATGGACCCACACCGCGCTCTTGTCACAAATTAATCTTTGATCCGGTCAGCGAGAATATTTTCATGCTGGGCCGCTATCTGGATAATTCCATACGTACTAGTGATTATATCAAGAGCGATTTCTACTTGTACGACACCCGTGCACGCAATTGGATGCAAATCTGTGATGACACCAGCCAAGTGGGTGGACCGCAGCTAGTCTACGATCATCAGATGTGCATCGATGCCGACAAGCGAACAATTTATGTGTTCGGTGGCAAAATACTAACGCCGCGCAATCCTACAGCTTCAACGGAGCCGGAATACTCTGGCCTCTTCTCGTATCACATTGCCACAAATACCTGGACACAGATACTCGTGGATTGTCATCACGCCAGTGCCTCTCAGGCGGATGTTATGTCCATCAAATCGCGCATAACGCACTGCATGGTCTTTCATAATGTAATGAACAGTGATTTGAGATTCAATATATAGTAATTTTAAATTTATCTTTCCTATATATTCAACAGAAACAACGAAAGCTTTACATTTACGGCGGTCAGCGGGGCAAGGACGATCTCGATGAGCTGCTCACTTACGATGTAGATTCTCAGGCCATCTCACTCTTGAACAAGGAGAATTCACATCTTAGCACCACGGCCAGCATGGAGACCAAATTTGAGCCATCGTCGGGTTACACACTGCGTGCTACCATTGACTGTGATCGCGATGAAATCTATATATTCTCTGTAAGTAATTTATATAGAATTTATGTTAGCAGTATATAATTTATATTTGTGATGCGCAGAGTCTTAATAAGGTAAAGGACAGGCGCGATGTGCACCATGCTGATGCCTCGAACTCCTTTTGGGTATACTCATTGCGGACGCACAAGTGGTCACGCATCTATTACTGCCGCCACAGTGCCCAGGACGCGAACTCGATTAATACGACCAATTTTTTGGGTGCCAGCCATGGTGATGGTGCAATGGAGCCATGTCCACGCTATGCACATCAGCTGGTCTACGATGAGGTGGACAAGAAGCATTATCTCTTTGGTGGCAATCCAGGCATATTTCAGTATCAGCAACTGCGCTTGGATGACTTCTGGCTGCTCTATTTAGAAAAGTAAACACCTGCTTGCCTTAAATTAGGATTAGATTATTCAACCAATTGTCACAATTACAGGCCAAAACGCGATGAGATATTAAAGCACTGTCGCTATTTGGTACGAAAGCTGCGCTATGAAGAAATGACGCGCACCGATCCATTAAAAGCGATGCAATACCTCAGACGTCACGTATCTGACGTTATAGATCACACAGATGCTGAGCAATTGAATAACGTGAGCGTTGTCAACATGAATTATATCTAATTTGTTTGCACAAATTACTTCATTTATTTTTTATTGCAGTTCCATAAGTTAGCCTCGCTGCTTTTTAAGTCGCACGACATCTACCAGGACTCTGCTCCGAGTCCAAGAGCAACGCCTGAGCTGTGTGCTGAAACTGCAGGATTTGATGCATCAAATATGAAAGGTGATTTATTTTTCTTAAAATTTGTCTCTAGAATCTGACTAACATTGTAATTTATTTAGTGGAAAATACGGATAGCATTGGGCTGGGAGCTGCAGCAAATGTAAAAGGTTAATTATTTTTCTTTAAATTTTTCTCTGGAATTCGACTAACTTTGTAATCTATTTAGTGGAAAATGCAGATAGCATTGGGCTGGGAGCGTCCGAGAATATATCGCTGGAGTCAAATGAGAGTCTCACAACTTCCGGTATATCAGAGACTGCATCCAGTCCCAGTGGTTCATCGTGCACGAAACGCGCACGCACCGATTACGGTTGTGAGTTACAAAATCGTCGCTCATTTCTTTTCAACAAGCTGGTGCAGCTATTGCCTGCGAGCATGGTGCAACCAGATCGCAACCTTAGCGACTTTGTGGTCATTTAAAATGTGTGCAATTTGCAATCAGTGCCAAAATTACACAGCCGAATCGTAATTCATTTTAGTTATTCAATATTTTTGTTTATTATCATTTTGAAATGTTATATACAGTTGTTTCGAACTATGAATGTGCATGTGATAAATACTCGAATCGTGTTAAACTTTCGTTTGGTTTTTTATTTTTGAATGTTAAGTTTTTTGGCCATTTCTAAGCGTTGCCACATTTTGAATTGAATTTGCAACACAAAACACAAATCGAATTTCATTGTGATAATTAATTTTTACAACATGAAAAGGAAAAATTTAGAACGTTCAAACAAAGCTAAATGAATGAATGTGTAAATGGTGTTAAATTTAAATAATTAGCTTAGACATAAGTTTTGAAATAAAGAATTTTACACATAGTCAACAATTGAATTTTTATTATAATTTCATTTAGTAAGTAGTAAATCATACATATACGAAGGCATTTTAGATCTTTAAGATTAATTTCTCGAAAAAGTTGATTTCAGTAGTTCGATAACTTCAAAGCATTTAACCCAAATTGAATTCCTTAAGTGCATTTTGCATAATTGTATCTTTGACAGCGCAGAACACAAGTTTGATGTTTTCGGTATCTGTTTGTCGATATCAAACAAATAAATATTAATATATAATAAGATTAAAGAAAAGCTAGCAATATTACAACAACAGCAGCTTAGCAGAATAATATTTCTTTGTAGCACAGGCAGAATGGCTAGATATAAGTTTAGAACTCAACCTGTGGCTGTTGTGAAATGCGAATAACACTGACGCTCCGGATCTGGATTGCAAGCCAAGTATTTTTTCAGAACAAATTGCTTAGCCGTTGCATGGTCCTGTTTTGGACCTGCAATCAAAATTATTAATTCACAGAACTACGTATATATAATCATAAAGCAGATACTTGCCATCGAACTCTGGAAAATAGTCACCCATATGCGAATACATTATTTTCTCCTCAAACAAATCTTTCTTGTTCATAAAGAGAATAATCGATGAGTTTTGGAACCACGGGTATGTAATGATTGTTTTAAATAAAGCCTTTGATTCTTCCATACGATTCTAAAATATTTTTAAGAATTATTATAAAGTAAGTTAACCGAAGTAATCTAATGAAACGCACCTCATCAGATTCCATCAAGCATTGATCGTATTCGGATAGCGCCACCAAAAATATAATAGAAGTAACATTTTCAAAGCAATGAATCCACTTTCTTCTCTCCGATCGCTGACCTCCGACATCAACCATTCTATAAGCATAGAAAAATGTAGTAACTATACCATTATTTGGGAGAGCAATACCTGAAAACAATGCCGTCCAAATCAAAGGGATACTCAAGTATTCCAGTTGTGGGAACACGAGCACGCAGAATATCCTGCTCAGTGGGCAAATAGTCTTCCAATTCAATGCGCGCTAAATCGCTCAGATAGCTAAATATACAGAAACAAGCATATATCAGTTAATATCAAAAAATCCAACTGTTAACTTACTATTTAGCTGAATCTGTCAACTGATATTCTCTTCGGCGATCATAGCACTCCTGTATTCCAGAATCGGCCCAGAGGCTTTTGATACCATTTAAAAAGGGATCCTCAAGTCGTGTAACCGATTCATAATCAATGCTCATCACCAGTTCACCGTATTCCTAAATCAAAATAAATAACTTTGTTTATTGATAACCATTCTAATCTTAATTACATGTAGAGCTTACTTGAATCTCTGGACCACCATATTCTATTTTGAGCATATCCATGGCTTTGATCATGGACTGCATGGCCATGAATATATTTTGGAACACCAGTTTAATGTATCCACGCTTGTCGTCATCTGAGTAACCGCTACCGTGGATAATACGCATCTGTTTAATGAAGGTCGATTTTCCAGATTCACCAGTGCCTAAGAAAAATATTTTATGTTAGCGAAATCAATAAAAAAAAAAAATGAAGCTAGTCAGAGATTTTGGTGCAAGCACTGTTAATTATTTATAGTGTTTATTATAGTATTTACGTATACGGGAATACCCCTTAAAAATATGGCATGAGGTATATATATATTGTTGATCATTTCTAAATAATACGCACCTAGTAGAAGTAGCTTAAGTTCACGTCTGGCATCTTTCTTATCACGGCGCAGCTGTTTCTCGATTTCCTGATTGATTCGTTTTTGTTCCTTAGCCTCCTCCGATAATAAGCACTCCATGCTAAATGGACTTAAGGACCCTTACTACAGTTATTGGACTAAGCTCCTTGACGATCGAAAATTGTTTAGTGTAGCAATGTAGCAGCTATTATGATCAAACCCAAAGCTAATTGAATTTTTTCCTGGAATTGTTGATTTCGGTATTGGATTTTATTCCAGGTGCTTGAATTATTTTAGACAAATACCAAGAAGTTGTTTGCCCGACGAGAGTCCGTAACGATGTGCTCTCTATTTGCGTCGACCATTTCATATTTGGTCGACACTTGAATCACCTCATAGTGGTGCTGACCGTGGCTTTGACACTGGACGCAGACAAGGCGCATGCACCACAGATACATCCGCACCTACAGGTATATATGTTGGGGTTGGGCTGGCTGCCTCACAAATCGCGCAGCAGGTGGAAACAGATTCAGGAAACTCGGCCCATGTCCAAGTTCATTGCAAGAAAGCTGATTTTGGTAACTGTATGGCTTCACAGATTGGTCTAGCGGAAGACCAAACAGCAACAAAACGAATACAAAGGTGAAAACACTACACACATATGTATGTGTGTATATAGACGCGTTGGTGTATTTAGTCTGGGCCAAATCTTAGGTTTCGATATCGATTGGTTATTGTCTCTGGTATGAATTATCGCTAAATAATTAGCTTGAGGTATAGACGTTTATAATCCTCACAAGACAGTTATCTTAGAAGATGTTGTAAATGGCAGAGCCGATGACCTCTAAATATGTTGAGCTCTCCTTGGTTCACTCTAATGTGTCATAGATGTCGGTCTGTTTTAGGTCTAGCGTGCTGCTGATTTCTGTACTATATTCTGAGGGTTTGTTAATCCAATTGTAACCGTATACGAGTATATAGCTGCAACGCACACATACACGCAGACTGACACACTTACACCCTGACAAACCTCAGCAATAGGCCAAGTTTAAATAGATTTGCAAGAAATCCCGGCAGTAATTCTTTTTTCAACTCAAATAAAAATAACATATTTCTTTTAATATATTTTTATTTATATTATATTGTTTTTTTTTTTTAATATATATATTTAGGTGTACATAGATACTTTTTCTTTTGTTTCTTTTTTTTTCTTTTTTTATTTATCTATAAAATTTCTTAGTTACCATTGCCACCTCAATACAATCAATCCTTTGTCTAGTACTTGTATCTTTTTAATATGATTTCTATGACAAATGTGTAGAGCCAACATACACACACACACACACACCCACACACTCGCACGTATTTATGTATATGCAATTTTCATTGAGTGCAAGTCCCACACTTTGTTGTTGTGTAAATTTCCATAAAAAAGTCAATCAATTCAAATGCTACAAGTTGAGAAAATATTACACTCAATGGAAAGCTTGAATATACAATCATTTGTATCTATGTGATTATGCAGGTGTTTGCCTGTGTGTGTGTATTTATACATATGTATATACACATATATATATAGCATGTATAAATACACATACATATATATATGTGTATATATATATATGTATATATATCGTACGTACTTATTTAAGGACGTGCGTTTGCCTTAAGACTTAAGCTAAGCATGCAGTTTTTATGTGAGGGATGTTTTAGCTTCTTGATTTATGTTAGATGTATGTATGTACTTATGCTTATATGTATGTAGAAATATGTACGTTAAAATATTTCTCAATCATCATCATCATATCATGTCAGACCAAACTCACAAGTACATCTACAATATAAAGTTTATAAAGTAGCCTAAAGATGTGAAATATTATAATCATTATTTCGTTATTCTTCATTTCTATTGTTTATTTGTATAGCCTAGTTTGACATCAATTTTAACGTCGAAGGGAGAGAGACTCTTGTTGTGGTTGTTGCTGTTATAATTGGTATTATTATTATTATGTAATGAATTAGTTTAGTAGCTTTACAAGCATTGTATGAAATATGGTCTCTATTCCATATGCATATATGTATATATGTAAGTAAGACTACCATCAAAAAGAACAAATTTTTCGAGGTGCCCAACAACTCATAATACATTTTAAAGTTACGTTAGTAAATACTAAGCTAAACTCATTACACTTATTTCATTTTGTTTTTGAATGTTTTTATCTCACGAATATCGAATTGATTTCCATTTGTCGAAATTTATACTGATTTCAGTGAGATTTGTTTTTCTTTACACAAGAATACAAACATATACAATTGAAATGTATTATTATGTGTGTTCCTTTCGCCTGCAGTTCTTGAATTTTGTATATAAAAATACAAAATACTTGTACATACTTTTACATACATAAGTATGTATATTTATCATATACTTAAGTATATTAGATATTTGACCATTTTATATCAAATTGTTGCTCATTTATTATAGCTTCATGTTGAGCTTGAGTTAAGTTAAATATTTACATACAAACTGCAAATACTTCACAACTTAAAAGAGCCAACTAATCCATTAAAAAAAATTACCCAAACAACAATCAATGAATCACATACATATGTTTTCATTGGAATTCTAAATAAAAAAAACAATAAGAGTTTACAAAAACAAGTCAAATTTTAATCAAATTGTAACATAAGATTCCATCTTAAGTATATATGTTTAGTTTTGTTTGTTTTTTTTTTTTTTAATATAAATAATTTGTATTTTTATGTTTCTGCCTGGGTCTTCTTCATGGAATTAATGAGCACTAGAAGGCACAAAACGCTAACTAAACCAAATGTTTTTTTCTTTTATGTATGTATGTTTATTTTCCGTGTTTTTTATCTTTATCAATATGGTATGTTAGTTCATGTAAAATACTACATCCACATGCAATGCGTTATGTTCAATATTACGAATTTTGTTTTTGCCAAAAACTTAAGATTTCTTGTTGAAACCGCCAAATTGTTTTTCGAACCCATTATGAAACAAAAGAATTAACAAATTAGCTCTTAAAGCATTACGGAGTTATCGTATGTAAGGTATGTTTCCCAAATAAGGATTCATCTTCTTCTCTAAGGATTTGTCTGCGAAATGAATATGGTCAATGTCAACCAAAATTCTGGAGACTTTCTGCTCACCGATGTAATTCATTGGACGGAAAACTATATAAGTATGTGTGTGTGTGTGTGTTTGTGTGTGTGTGAAAGAGTATGTGCGTGTGTTTATGAATGTAATACATATACAAAATGTACAGCGCCTCTGCATAAACCGTTGTAAAACTTGTTGGCTGTCTCTGACCAGAAAGAGGCGCTTTCTTTATATTAAAAAAAAAAATGAAAATGTTTATATTTCGTATAGTTTGGTATTTTGGTTCTGTTCTAAGTTATCCTTTAAAATCCTTGTAGAGCACATACCAACTTAAGGATCCGTTCTAAGTATATATACCCATAATCATCAGAGTAACTGCGTATGTCTTCTAAACATGTGTTCTGCTAGGGCTTTTAATTTCGGCTAGCCGAGCATTTCTTGAATTCGTGTAAACAACGAAAAATTCGGTACGCATATGTTTTGCCTTATATAAATACACATTTATTGACTTAATTAAGCTTTTTAAAAGCTAATCAATATATCAATTTAATTTAATTGTAAAAATTTTGTTATTTTTTCATTTACTATATCTTCGGTTTACGTGGATTAAAGCTTTATACAACACTCTGTTGAATCTTACTTAAATTCTAGATGCGTATTGGTATTACAATTTAAACGGCGGAGTTATACGGTCGATGGCAAATGAATATTGATGTCAATGATATTTCAAAAATAAAAATAATCATATGTACTAATATGTATATTTTTGCATATGTATAATTGTCCATAATTGCAACAGAAAATATTCTTTATAGCAAAGTTTGAGTCTGAGTGATTTGAGATTTGAAAGAGATTCTCAGAAAATTAAGTTTACTGATAAAGCAGCAGAAACAAATAAACGATAAGCAGCCAGAAAGTTTAATTTCAGTAGAATTTTTTAAATAAACATTTTTACCATGCTCTGCACTTTGTTTACCCTTCGCCCGCTTACTTGAAAGATTAGTTCAAGTGGTAAAACAAAAGTTTGTTTCTATAAAATGTTTAAAATATATATAATTATGAAAAACAAAGTTTGATTCATTTTTATTTTACATATACATGTAAGTATGTATGTGTGCGTTTTTTTTTTCATTTTAAACCACATATACATAGAGTAAAATTGTGTTTATTTGGATTTTTACATAAATAGTTGTGTTTTGTTGTTGGTGTTGTTGTTTATGTTTGTACGTTAATTATTATTATTTATTTTTTTTTTTTTTTTGTAAATGTGCGGTTTGTTTTGTTACTTTACTAACATTCTATAGCTGTAGATTAAATTATACTAAAATTTAAAAACAAAAACAAAACATTGTCTATAACATAAGCAAAACAGACTAACAAAATAATAATTAATATAAGTATATTAAAAATATTATTTGAAAAAATCAAGCTACATTCCTTACAAATTTTCTCCATTGAAATATTTCAATTGTTAACATCATGATTTATGATATTAATTTTTGTTTTCTTTTTAATTATTATACTTTAGTTGATGGAAAATTGATTGATGGCATCCGGATTAGCTGCATATGATAGTAGGTTCTTATGTAGTTGTATGTATGTATAACATATAGGTTTTAATTATTTTAAATATTGATGATTATGACTGTTGTTGCTGTCGCTAATTATAGTTATGCTGCAGCTATGAAAACATTTTACAAACACACGTGTTAATTAATTATAGATACGATGTAATCTGGACGTCATTTGTACAATACAAATGCGTTTAATATTTTTTTTTGTATGTTTTAGTTATTATTATTACATTATATAGTACTTAATCATCACTTTCATATTCGTATCCCTTTTGTGTGATTGGTTGTGTGCGCGATTTTATTTGTTAGTAGGATTTGTAATTTACATTTAACTCTGATTCTTTCTCGCAATACAAATTAGTTCAGTGTTTTAAGACATTACGTAGTTGCCTATGTACTTATGCATGTATGTATGTGGTATGCATGTATATGTATGTTTGTTTGTATGTATGTATGTATGTATGTATATACACATATTATGGGCTCGTATGTATATAAATATTTCAGTAAACAATATTTGCAATATTTACGCTTTTAGCTTTAATAAAAAATACAATATTTTTCTGCGTTTCACTTCTTGTTGTTGTTGGCTTACAGTTTTTGTTGTTGTGATTTTTAAATTATTATGAGAAACTTCAAACATTAATTGTTTTAACAAAATTACTATTTTGTTTCTAAGTAACATATTTTTCTTCTCGTGATTGGTTTCAGTAGAATTTTATGCTTCAGTACGACAAAAATTGTTTCCATTTGTGGTTCCTTTTAAGCTTTTGATTAAATTGTAGTTATTTATTTTATTATCTTTGTTTTTTTTTTCATTTTTCTATCAATTTTATTACAAAAGTTCTATAATAATGAATTTTAAATATTATTATTACTTTACTCGTACGTGATATCAGAAGTTTTTGTTTTCTTTTTCATTCCACACAAATTAAAATGTATACATCAATCGCTTCATCATTATTATAAAGTTTTTCATCAGTTTCAGTATAATTTATGCTACAATTTTCTGTTGATGTTACAATTTAAGAAATTTGTGTTTGGGTCTAATTTACGCTTAATCTTCGGCAAACATTAGTTTTTTTTTTATATTTCTTTCTGTGTTTTGTTTTTAATTAATATGCGAAAAAGGAATTATGAATGTTTATATATTTATATATATGCATATATATATAAATATATATGTATATATATATATATACATACACATTATGTATATATATATATGTATAATAAAAATCACAAAAATAGTTTTCTGATCCAAATCCAGTTTAGACCAAATTGTATTCCTTAAGATTGGATTGCAGAATCGTGTCCTTTACAGCTGCAAACACAAACCTTATATTTTCAGTATCTAAAGTAGAAAGTAAAAAGATATTTAAGTTTTAGTCACTTTCATATGTTTAGAAATATACAGCAAAAGTAACTCATAATAGTAAAAACCATTATCGCATTATTCCCCTGCATTGAAGCTACTGCCTTATGTATATTAGATTTAACAGTTCTCGATTTTTAGACTTACAATACTTTCAATATTTGGGATCGGTTAACTAAAAATTAAAAAAATAAATTATATTTCCCCAAATCACGCCATTCACAGCGGAGAACATCTTAATTATTTATTAACGTTTCCTCAGTCGCACAAAAATTATTTAAGCTCTGACTTGTGAAACTACAGCACCAATGCAGTAGAAGCAAAATATGCTACAAGTCTTAACTTGGATTTAATAGCTTCCGAGTTTTTTTTTTAGTTATATTGTATCAGAGAGGCAGACACACCTATCCCGATCCCTCATGCATATTTTTGTGAGTTTGGTCGGGAATTCTTGGTCCGATGCAATCGTCTCCGAAGTAAAGAGAGGCCGAAAACAAAAGACTGATATATATCAAGTTGCATAAAGACAACTTCAAAGCTGACGGAGCTCTGCACACATAGGACTATGAACTTCGACCAGACGGACATAGGGAGAAAGTTACGTCGACTCGGTTAGTGATGCTGATCAAGAATAAATATACTCTAAGGGGTCGGATAAGACTCTTTTTCAAACTTGAAAACAAAATTATAATTGCGTCTATAATGGTAAAAAAAAAATAAAACCAACAGTTGCACATTATTTTATTTTTTGATTTTAATATAATAAAAGCATACAACATTTTAACAATAATTAAATAATTGGGTATATTTATATAGAAAAGATTTTCAGCAGTATGGGGGTTGAACGAGCGCTTAATCAATATGGGTGGTTACCATTAATTTTCTCAGAATTATTAATTTCACAGTGGCGAACACGCGTCTGGCGTTGTTGGTATCTAGAATATCTCAATTATTTATTTACGGTTCTTCAATCCCAACATTTTTAAAGCTCTGTCTAGCGACTAACTACAGTAGCTGGGCAGCATAAGCAATATATGTTACAAGTCATAACCACTTCTATTTAATAGCTCGCGAATTTTATATATACAATGATTTCAACAAAGTTCGCTTTAAGCTCGAAATATTTATTCAGTCCCAACATTTTATTTAAGCTCCGATTAGCGCCTAACTACAGTGGCTGTGTGGCAAAAGCAAATCATGTTACAAATCGTCTTATCTCGAAAAATGTATTTCGAATTATTTAAAGTCGGCAAAAGCATATACGATATTTATATTAACATTAGATGAATTACTTACCCGTAGCACAGGTGAAATGAGAATAGATAATCTTTTCGGAATCTGGATTTAAGTCTACAAACATGCGCAGTATGAATTCACGGGCTGCTATTGCATCTCGCTGTGGACCTGTTATCAACAAAATTGGGATATGTTTACAACTAGCACAAGTACAAAACTAGCAATAGCGATAGCAATATAATATATGGAGGCAACTTCTTGTTTAAGAGAAGAAAACCCATTAAAGTACTCACCATCGTATTCAGGAAAATAATCCACCAAATGCGAATACATTATTTTCTCCTCTAACAAATCTTTCTTGTTAAGAAATAGAATAACTGATGAATTTTGGAACCACGGGTATGTAATAATAGTTCTAAATAAAGCTTTTGATTCCTCCATACGGTTCTAAAAGTGTTATATCATGAAATATTATATTGACGGGAATAACAAAAATCAATTCAAACTTACCTCATTATCAGATTCAAACAAAATTTGATCGTATTCAGATAGCGCTACCAAAAAGATTATTGAGGTAACATTCTCAAAGCAATGAATCCACTTTCTTCGCTCCGAACGCTGGCCGCCGACATCAACCATTCTGCATATTACAAATATTGATTAATCATAAAATGAATTATTATTTTGGTTAAGCATCAACTAACTACAAAGCAAGCATAAATTATGTGAATTAAAAATTAAGCAAGAAGTTAAACCAATAAATATAAAAACATTGAATGATATATGCACAGAGATATAACTATAAAGTTGTTTTAATATACACATTTTAAGTTACTACTCGAAGGCTACAGTTCTGGCGGATTTACTCAATTTAGAGCTGATTACGCATGGCATTTTCAGATAGTTACGATTTATATACCTAAAAATATGTTTTTCTATTTCAAACGGATGCTCGGATATTCCACTTGTCGCACTACGGGAATGTAATATGTCATCTTCACTGGGCATATAATCAGGACACCCAATGCGCTTAACGTCGTTAAGGTAACTAATTGGATAAATTATAAATGATTTAATAGGCAACATGCTCTGTATCTGTATATCATACGTTTAATTCTGTCCGACTGAAAACCTGCTTTGAGTCTGTTCTATATATACCGAAACCGTTTTCTGACTTAAGCTAGATTAATTAAATGATATGATTTGTTTGTTAAAAGTTCACAAATTGTGCTGGTTAAATATTACAACAGTTAAACAATTAAAAACTTAATCAATAACCAAACAACATATTAGACACATGCAAGACAAAATCATTTGAGACGTTGTAGCTACCTAAATCTGATCTCTTCTAAGTCAAAGGGATACTCAATGATCCCCGTTGTCGGCACACGAACTCTTAAAATGTCTTGCTCAGTGGGTAAATAATCAGGTTGAGCCACACGATCGAGATCCATCAGATAACTATACATTATATATATATAAGAATGAAATCAAATTTAGTACAACGAATTAATTCTTATTTATAAGAAAAATGTCAATTATTTTTGTAGTCGCCTCTCTTGTCTAACATCATCTAGCTGGGGTAATATACCATATCCAACGATTAACTCACTATTTAGCGGAATCTGTCAACTGATATTCTCTTCGGCGATCGTAACATTCCTGTATACCAGCATCGGACCAAAGTGTTTTTATGGCATTCAAATATGGATCATCAAATGTTGTCACTGTTTCATAGTCAATGCTCATCACCAGATCTGCAAGTCCCTGTAAACACACAAGTTCCAGGTAGAGAAAATCATGTTAAGACAATCAATGCATTTTGTTAATAATACATACGATATGCTCGCCAACACCATATGATATTTTGAGCATATCCATGGCTTTAATCATGGACTGCATGGCCATGAATATGTTTTGGAAAACCAGTTTAATGTATCCACGTTTGTCATCATCCGAGTACCCGCTGCCGTGTATAATACGCATCTGTTTGATGAACGTTGATTTGCCGGACTCGCCCGTGCCTGCAAAGGATAAGGAAATTTCAAATGTGATGTTAGAACGAACTGGGAACCACAAACACCGCACCGGACGTGTACTAATTATCAAAAATATAATCACACAATTCACACATATAGTTCTTATATATGTTTGCTACTTAAATATGCACAGTATCATTAAATCAAGATAATACGCACCCAGTAAGAGGAGCTTGAGCTCACGTCGCGCATCTCGCTTGTCACGGCGCAGCTGTTTCTCGATTTCCTGATTGATCCGCTTTTGTTCCTTGGCTTCTTCCGATAAACAGCACTCCATGCTAACTGGATTTAAGAACGCTTACGCGTACTGCAGATCCTGTGATACGCTCCGTGACGTGCGTATATCTTTCAGTTGCCGGATTATCCTGCTGCTCTGATAGTTACTTCCCCGCTTGATCTAAATTAGTTCGATTTTGGTGTTGTTGTTGTTGTTTTTGTGTTTTGTCTAATACAGGCGTGGATTCGGCTTGCGTTAGTGTTGTTGTTGTCTAGTTGCTTGTCCTATATAATTATTGAATGTTTTTAATTTCAATTTACTTATTTGCTCGTGAGCATTTGTACTTTGGCGTTGCTCGCTGTTTCCTACGACACTGTGGCTCTCTTTGGCTCTATTGCTTACACTCCACTCCCTGAAGGGATCTCCTTCTTTCTCTGTCTCTTTTGTTTCTCTATTCTATTCCTTTACGATTTTCAGTACTCAGATTACCATATTCGTAAACAGACTTTGGCGTATCTCTTTGACAATGACGAGTACAAATTTCTTCACGTAGTATTCCAGCTTTTTATAAATATCTGTAAACGAACAAATTAATGAATTAAATAGGAAGAAAATATATAATTTTGAAAGATTAATAAGCTGTTTAGAACTCTGGAAATATGGGGTTTCATAAATTTATATTAATTTTCAAACACAAGAAAATTATTTGTCACTGCAGCTAAGCCAGAAAATGCAATTAACAGTACCTTATAAATTTGTCAAACTAGCGCAAAATAGAACTCTAACAAGAAAGTGCGAATTCTATTTTCCAGATACTGGCCTCGCTTTGCTGGGTGGAAACTAGAATCGTTTCCTCTCATTGGATCACAAGCGAACTGAGTGATCAGCACAATGCTAATTTGTATAGAACTTAAGCTATAAGTTCTTATGCTGAAGAGGTGTTTTTCATAACTGAACCTCCCAGTCATTAAATAATCGTCATATTTCTTTTTAATCAAGTTTTATATGTTGTGGTCTTTTTTCAAACAAAGAGTTTGGCTTGTGGTTGGTGTATCCAAAAATACAATTATATATATATAGAGCATAGTTACATATGAAAGTTTCGATTTGTGAACAGAGTATAATGGCGTGTATACTCATAGCTTTAATCATATATAGTATTTAAATCAAAGTCAACTCAGAAAAAATGTGGGTGAGATGATTATCTGGCTCGGCAGCGACATTCTGACAGTAGCACTGGTCAGATAAGGAAACAGAGATAAACTCTTAAATTGCTACATGAATCCGGTAACATCTTGATAAGGTATTTACTGGGCATCAAGCAACTGCAGGTCGTTAAAAAGTTCGAGATTTCTACATTTCTCTATACACAGTTGATCGCCACCTTATCCTAACCCATTAAAACGGACGCCAAAACCCGAGAAAGAGAGATAGAGAGCAAGCAAACAAATCGTATTTTCAACAGGTTGCGCTTGTCGCAAGTTCCCTGCTCAAGCAAACTTGCCCCAGCCGCCCACACACAACATAATAAACACTTTGGGGTGAGCAGGAGGCCATCGGAATAGCTGATTGCATTTTGTTAATTGTCGACTATTAGTCACGAGCGATATAGAGTACTTAGATCCGCAGTATTATTCATACATCTTATCAGGCAGGCACACTGAAAGCGTATCATAATATGCAAAACTTAAGCGAAGAGGGAAAATGGAATAGAGACTTTACATTTCTTACTCGTTAATTAGAACTCTTCGGTTACTGGCTGGACTAATTATATTCAAAAACAGCATTATTCAAGATACGTAAAAAATAAAAACTAGCTGGTAATCAAAACTAATTTTTACTGAAAAGTTTTAGTGCGTTGTTGTTTTTGCAATTATCGAGAGATGTACTTGTATATTCTCATATATTTATTTACTTACGCATCAATCCATCGGTTGTGTTGTGTTCGGATTGGAGACATGAATAAACCTAGTTGTAAATAGTCGACAACGTTGCAGTTTATGACGGACGAGATGCTTATCCAAACGTGCTTCTGCTCTTCTGTTGTTCCGCTTTTCTTATTGTTAATGTATGTTAATCAAATAAATCTGTGTGGTCGTTATATGTTCACTAGCTCTAACTTTTGAATATGAAAACTGTTTTGCTCTTCTATTCTTTGCTGTTTGTCGTTTTGTTTCCCTGCAGCAGTTTATTTGAAATCGGTGTCGTTTTGGATATATAATTTATGCATGTAAGTAGTATTTATGTATAATTCCTATGTGGTTATGCTTTTATGAGGTGATGTTTCCGTTTCTTTACGATGTGTAGGTTTTATCTATTTATCGTTTGATTTAGTTGCGGCGTTTGGAAAACATTAGTTTTAAGGAACGTGTGTAGTTGGTTACATATGCATGTATATATAATTATTTATAATTATTATTAACTGGTGCATTTACAAGTTGTCAAGTTGTTGTTGGTTTTTTGTTTTGTTGTTTTTTTGTTTGCAATCTTGTCGCTTTATGCGTATGTGTGTGTTTTTAGTTTTACCAGTTTATAAATGCAACGAAGATTTCTATTAGTAATTTTAACATAAAATTTTTGTTTAACGACAAGCACACAAAACGCTTTTCTAGCTTTCTTTTGCTCCTCTTTTTCTCTTCTCTTTTGCTTTGCTTTCACACGCAACACTTAAATGCTCCTTCTGTATTTAATTTTCCGCATACTTTATGCTTCTTGTATTTGTTTATTTTCCGGTATGCAGTGGAACTGCAATAAAAAAAATAGAACGTATAGAATGAATAAACTCTTCATATATTCTGTATATGTATGGAGGAGCAACAGCAACAGCAGCCACAGTAAAATCCACCCACGCACCCCACTCAACAGTCAGAAGACTCCTAAACTCTGGCTGCCTTCATCAATTGTATACTTTGAAGAAAAAAAAAAACGAACATGACTATTTTAACAGGGTGCACTGACGCGAACCGTTTTTTATTTTTATTTTTTTTATAAATATATATATGTGCCATATGCGGACAGGCACAAAAATATTAACGTTTTTAAGCTCCCTCCTACTGCATTTTTGTACGTTCATCCATAAATTGTATAGAATTCACCGTCCGTTTTGGCAAAGTCAAAATGTGCTAAATAATGCCAAAAATAAACTGCTCAGAGGCTCTGTGGCAAGCAGTGCGCTGTATTGTGCAGTGTTGTCACCGCTAATTTTGGCTGTGTAAATCGCTGCCAATTGCATTTGGCATATGCCAACGCAATGCAGATTGCGAATAAATAATACACATAATGCACAATTAATTTACAGTGTGATATGTACACACTGCTCACATCACAAAATAAGCGCATAAATGCAAAATGCAAATAATACATACAGCAGATATCACTGATATGATAGATAGATAGTGCCCTGTAGCTCTCTATAGCTGTTTCGCTCGCACCTCTATACACACACGCGCACTGCTATACACACAGAGCGAGGGCGAGGCAAAAACGAACATGAAAAAATTGTTGGCTAAAAAAAATTCGTCGATTCTTGCACGCCAATTTGTTGAACAATTCTGTACAATTCTTTATGTCTATCGTCACGATTTCGGGGTCTAAATACGCGTACACAAATAGGACGACAATTTTAAAACTATTTCGATGCAAGTTGGGCTGGGATTTGTGGACTGCTGGGCTGCTGTTGCTGGATTTTTGCGGTCGGTGTGTCGATAATCATTTGAGACTCACAACATATTTGATTTTGCATTGTTCGTTTAACGTTGACACACAACCCGTAATGACTTTTCGCTTTGTCAACTCTTAATTTTCTTAAGTATTTACACTTTTTTATTAACGCAACACCAACACACACGAAAGAGTCACCGACATAGGAGCATGAATGCAAGAAATTTACAAGGTGGCGCTAAGTGTGCGCAATTTCGACTGCGCAGAATTTTTGACGTCATATTTTAACATTTGTCAGGGCTTCTCATAGAATTTTAGGTAGGGTTGCACAAAAAGATCGTATGTACATACATCGTACAGTATTATCGGTGTGACCAGCACTTCTTCAAAAATTATTCATATGCAATCGATAGATTGATAATCGATGTTAAGCTTTGACAGCCGTTATGACTCTGTTGTAATTCAAAGTCTGTTAATGGCAGTTATAAATATAAATAAACATTAATTTCTTATCTTACAGTTAAGAAATTGAGAAGACCAATGGTTGGTTTTTATTTAATCTATGTTTTATTTGATTTTCTGTAAATTATTATCATTTGTTCAATATGTTCATGCGATAAATAAATGTTTAAATTAATTAAATAATATTACAGTACAGAATTCAAAAACAATATTATGTATTATGTTTCTGTGTTATTTTCGTTTCGAATTGGTAAACAAGCTTCAAACTGGATATCAATCTATTCGATTTGTTAAACAAAAAATAATATAAGAGAATGGATCTGTTAGTGACTATTGGCTTGTTCTCAATGTTGTAAAGCTGGCTCTAGCTATTTATTTCGAGAGTTTTACTCGGCTTCTTCAACTAAATAACAGCTACAAATAATATTTTAGTTTATAATTGAATAAAAACAATTTTTGTCGTATATTCCGATACACCAATGAAATGCCAAAAAGGTAATTTCTGGTGTCCATTTTTCACTCCAAAACACTCAATTGACTATAAAAAACTCGTACTACATGTTTTGCAAAATACATATACAAAAAGGTTATCTTTCTCTCGCTGGAAACATGTTTGAAACACAATTCCAATTGAGTGATATGCGTTAAATTGTTCGTCTTTGCCTTTTGATTTTAACAAATTACAAATTAGATACATTTTGTTCGTATTAATTATGAGCACAATAATAGATTTAACAAATAATATATATATGTGTGTATGCGTATGTTTTTATGTTTTTATGATTTTAGATTTGTTTGTGTTTTGTTTTTGTTTTGATTAAGCTTACAACTAGGAAAATAATATTTATGAAACATTTTCAAAATATTTTTTTATGTGCAATCATTTCTCAACAATAATAATAGTAATAATAATTATAATAATGTTTGGAAGCACTGCTTTAACAAATACAAGACTTTTTATTGCAAACAAATACAAAACAAATGACATATTTTAATATATCCAAACAATAATTTTGACAAAAGGTCACAATTTCATATGGACATAAAACATAAAAAAAATAAAGAGTAATTGTCGCAGTGCTCTGTAAAAATTTGGCCGAAAGGTTTTAAGTTCGTTCATAATAATTTGTATAATGTATGTAAAATGTAAAATGTACTTTTGTATATAATAGTATAACAAAAATAGGGGCTTGAAGTTGTTGTTCTTATTCTTGGTAGTTGTTGGTGTTGTATGTTTTATGTTGTTTTAGTGGTTGCATTTGTTCCGTCATCGTAGCCGCGTCAGCCGTTCAAATGGGACGCGTAAAGTTGGCCGGAAACAGGCCCTTCTCGGTTGTGCCCTCCTTTTGACCCATCAGCCATCCCTCCTCCTGTAAATTGTTAATAAAAAACTGCATTCAATACAAACATGTAGTGAAATTCTTATCACATAGCACTTGGAAGGGCAACTAGCGCATGCGTATAACATAAATGGGATTCTTATTATTTGTGGCAATCAGCAGCTGTATGTGTGTGTGTGTGGTAGCGAATATAGTTTTACCTGATCCTCGGGATCGTCGTATTCAATGACACGTATGGTATCACCAATTTCAAAGCTTAGCTCATCGACATCCTCCTTGACATAGCCATAGGTCGCTTTCACGCGATATAGCACACCAGGTGGCAAATCAGCGGTGTTGGCATCTATGAATAAAATGTCAATTCAATTTTAAAAGGAAATTCAATCAAATCAATCAGAATATTTATTATTTATAGTTTAACATGTGCATCAAAAAATATATATAGATATGCATAACTCAATTTTTAGTGCACAAAATAACGCAAAGCAGGAACAGAACTTTCTGTTAATATGTGTTCGTTCATAAATATATAAAACTTCGCAGCCTGCATGGGTTAGTCGTTTTTTAATAGGTGGTAGCTTTTTGGTAGTATTTCGTCGGCAACAGCTCCATCGAGAATACAATACACAAGTTAAGCAGCGAACGTGCAAGCAGTGTTTTTATCGTGAAATGGTGATGGTGATCAAATGAGTGAAGGACGACTTAACAATAAAAACCTACAATATTTTTGCTTTAGCCACCTGCAACCAGTAATTACCAAATAATTGCTACGAAATTATATTATAAAATATGCATGTGTGTGAAGTTACTATACTTCATATGTATATAGCCCAATTGCATTTTGAATGATAACGATGTATATATGTGTACAAGCAAAGTATATAAGAATAACAACAATGAATGAACTAGTTGTATTAATTGATGTGCTTCCTTACTGGAGAAACGAAAGAAGTGCATTTCAAAGTGAACAGGTCTGTCAAACAAGTTCCAAGACAAATTCTTTCATTTTAGCCAGTTTATAAGTACTGAATACACTGTTTACTTTGAAATTCAAACTGATGTGTATGCTTCGTGATGATTCTAATGAGAAGGCACCGCAAATTAAGGACTCAATCGGCTGGATGAGTGCCAAAGAATCGACCCATAAGTAGTACAAAATATACATATATAGATATCCTTGAAACGCGCACATGCTTTTTGGCCCATTGTATTACAAATTTGCGGTTAGCAATACAAATACAGATACAGACATCATATAACAGAAACTGAAGCTTTAATTGATACAATATACAAAATTGACTGGCTGAATCAGGCTCAAATCAGAGACGCCAATTAGACGCGATAGATAAGTAAATTACAGAGACGTTTATAAAATTAATTATTCAGTGAATGGGTGTTGGCAACAGTCAGACACACGAGTGATATATACATACATTAATACATATATGTATATATATATATATAGAGAGAGATAGAGAGATATAGAGTAAGGCACAGACAGACCCAGTTTTTTTTTGTTTTCATAATTTTGCGAGTATCGATCTTACTCACCCATGGGCACTTCGTAGATGCATTCGTCATCATCGTCGAAGGGGTTTTTATTAGAATGTTTATTAACAACAGTTTGGCTATTAACTAATTGTTTTTTGCTACGGCTAACTGTTTCTGTATCTGTAGTAATAACTGAGTGCGATGTATTTGTGTTTATTGTTGTCGTTTCTTTACCTAATTTCTTTTGTTTATGCTCCTCTAGTGAATTCGGATTGCCATTGGCATTCGATTGACCACCATCCGGCAGCTCTTTCGGCTGCTTGCCCGGCTCTTTGGCTGTGACTGTGGTGCTGTTGATGCTGGTGGTATTATTGGTGGGTGGTTCGGCTGCTGCTGCTGCTGTTGCTGCTGCTGCTCCTCCTGTTTCCCCCGCTTCATTTGTTGCCATTTCATTGTTGTTGCCATTTAATGTGCTCAAAGCTGCTGCTGTTGTTGTTTTTGTTGTTGTTGTTGTGGTCGTTTCTTTAACATCTGCTGTTCCATCACTGGCTGTTGTTGCCTCTGTCTTGGTTGTTGTAGTTGTTAGCGTTGTATTCGCATTCGGGCTGCCCAAATCAATGCTCTCCACCAGCTTCGTTGTGGTACCATTTGTTGCTGCTGCTGCTGCTGTGGCTGCCTTCTCTAGCTGCGGGCTGTGTGGCGCCTCTGAAAGCTGTGCCGATTCTGGTGTCGGCTCTGGCGTTGAAGAAACTGAATCAAATCGTGGCTCAAGCATTGACGAGCTTGTGGATGATGCTATTTGTTTTTGGTTTTTATTTATATTCATATGTATGTGTTTTTGGTATTGTTTTATACGTTGATATTTGATTTTGTTGTATGTTTGTTTGTTTTATTTTATTATAAATGTGTGGTATTGGTTGTTGTTGTTGTTAATTATGTTTTTAGGGTGTTAGCATCATTCCAACAAAAACAATACATTTTAATTCATAAAAAAGAGAAAAAAGTAAAAATATATTTATAAAACTCAACACATGCATTTTTGTTAAGGGCACTTTAATTAATAGTTGAGAGATTTTGTCAGATTGCAAAAGAAAAAGCAACAAACATGCAACATTCCATTTGTTTTGGGCCACATTTGTTTGCAAAGCCTAATCTACATTCTTCGAATTTCGCCTCTTGAGTAAAATTAAATCGAATAAATTATAGACCAGACCGCTTTAAATTAATATTCCCATTTTAATATATGTATTTACAGGTGTTGTTCAAAATACAACAGGAAATAGTTTAGTTATTTGAAAGCCCCTTAGCAAATGGAATGTTTGTTACATATTTATGCCATAATTTCAACAAAAAGTTAACAAAATCAGTTGGCGAAAATTAAAAAAATATTTATAAATTGCCAAAAACTAAAAAAAATCATTCGTATTAAAATTTCGCATACAAAATATAATATAGGTGCATAATAGGATAATATATGAAAAATATACATATATATTATATATTGTGTATAATATTGAGTTCTTTTTTTTTGCGGGGGATTTTATACATAAAATTAAGAATTGTGAACATTTTTTACACTTTGACGATGTGTAATGCAATTTTTTTTTTACAGTTTTGAGCAATTTATAATTCATATTTTTTGTGTTTTAATCAATCAAAAGTAGAGGGGAAAAAAGCGAAAAAATAAACGAAATAAAAAACGTAAATGCGTAAAATTTCATAAATATCAAAGAATTAATAATCAAAAGAAACGAAAATAGGTTCAGCATAGATAGCAAGTGTATCCATAAGACCTATTGGGGCATCGGCTACTTACGACTGTTGGCCAGACTGGAGCCACCGTTTGTGGTGATCTGATTTTGATAGTTGCTGTTGTTGGCATTTGCATTGTTCAACTTGTTCACTGGCGATTGCACTGGACTCGAAGTCTTGATGGCATTTACTAGGAGTGGAATATTATAAACATATAGCAAATATTTATAGAAATTCAAATGCCAACTGCTTACTTGTTTGTTTGCGCAGCGTATTTGAGCCACGTTGCGATTCTGTGGCTAGCTTATCAACAATTGCCTCAAGTTCCGCATAGATCTATCAAATTGAAAACAATAACTTCAGGGTGCATAACATATTATTGTTATTATTATTACCTTGGCCGTTTCATTGTGGAATACTTGTTCCGTGGCGAACAGTGTCTGCAAATTAGTAACCAAAAACAATATTCTCGAATCGTAGAGGGCGGGCAGCTCATCGTGCAGTTCCGTATTCAATATTTCGTAGGTGCGACGAGCCTCCTCCAATTGCTCACGACCCTTGGTAAGCTACAAGTACATTTTGTGAGTAAAGAAACAGCTGTCAGTTAAATTCAACAATATATCTTAGTTACCTTAACATCATCCTTGCGCTTATTGGCGTTGGCCTGCAGATTCTGGAACGAATGACGCTGGCCATCGTAGTCGATGAGCTTGCGATTGCGTTTCTCCACCTTCTTCTTCATCTCGGGAAACTGGCCGCTGTATGTGTTGAGCGGTATCAGCACCTGATCACCCAATTTATGTGCAAAGTCCAGCCACAAGCTCTCCGACGCGGCAGTTTGTGCTTGCAGTGCATCATAGCCGCTCCACTGTGGCTCATAGATTTCGACAACAGCATCCATTAGCGACTTTGAGGCGGTTTGTGCGGCTATCGATTTGACGTATATATTTAATTATATATTTATATATATGCGTGAATATTTGCACAACTTACCGCGTATGCATCTTATGTAGTTATTGAACTCTTTTTGTAGTTTGTTGGCATTTGTTTGTTGGCGATTAAAGTTGTTCAAATGATCATCAAAGATCTCATCTGCGGTGCGATCAACTTTGCCCAAGTTTTGTAGGATCTGCAATAGATGGAAAATTGAATTTAATTTAATACCCAGCAATTGCTGTACAAAATTTGATTCCATGTGGGTGTGCACACCAAGGTCATTGATAAAGTGGCTCAAAGTGTGGGATGCTGCTGCTGTTGATTGTTGTATTTCAAGCCCGACCACGTAATCTCAGCCCAATTACCACTGTAGTGGCAACATATTTCATTTACACTTAACACTCACAGAGCAAGCGGCACACATGCATACACACACACACACACACATATATATATATACACAGTCAGCTAATGGCGCATTTATAAATAAGAAAAATCATTTGGCAAGCATTGCCGGGCAAAGGCCCGGCTAAGTTTTTGTTCAGTTTTTTACATGTCTCAACTCGCAAAAAATAGCATAGCAAAGAAAAGACAACAAAGATGAAAAAGTAAAAGACGAGAGAAGTATAAAACTTAGCACAGCGCTAAATCTGTTGCCACATGGCAGTCCACGTCCGATTGGGGTTAAGAACGCAATTCGGACCGCTGCCTCCGGTCAATTTGTGGCTGCAGATACTTCAAGACAAAAAAAAGACTCGAAAAAAAAAATAAACGACAGAAAATTGCTAAACACTTTGCCACAAGACGAAATCTAACAAGCACTAAGAATGTAGCAGCTCTTGTCAGAGTGGCGACGGGGGACGTGTTGATAAGTTGTCAATTGCTGACACAACCTTGTAACAGTTTCTAGCTACGCCCACGCCTCAAATGTGACCCCACCAAAATGTACAGCAAACAAATAATAAATGAGGCTCTGCGAGCTGCAAGGAGAAACAAAGAGAGAAACACACAGAGAAAAGAGAGAGAGAGAGAGAGAGAAAGAGAGAGAGCGTAGGCTCTTTTCTGTATCAGCTTTGCATGCTGCGGCGCATTGCGTATACGCAATGTTAAAAATCATGTCTATCTAAATCCATGGAGGTCTCAAGCTAATCAGCACCATTTAAGCAAATATTTGTTAGACCAGTTAATAGATAAGAAACCAACATTCTGAACAGGCACGAAAATATAGTCTTATGTAAACAGCTAAGATAATTCACCTGCTCCATGGGTCATTTTAGCTAAAAACACGCTTAAAACTGTGGAGTGGGTGAGCCGTTTTGTACTTCCTCCATAGGAAACGATACCTTAAATGCTGGCAAACCAACGTGATGAATGAATGAATATACATAAGTACATACACACACACATACATACATACATGTGGGCCTATGCGCCATGCATATGTAATTCAGCACTTAAAGTAAATTGATGTAAAAGTCATAATCGAAAAAAAGTAGAAAAAAATAAAATGACGAGGCTAAAATTTCCCTTGAATACAAATAGAAAGGTAAGTCTTAAAGATAAATGCATATTTGTTCAATCACATTATTAATTTGATTATTTTTTTTGGTTTTGCAAAAGTAGTTGATATCGACTTTATATTTACATATATATAAATCGTCATATTTAATTAGATTTTTGGCTTGCAAGATAAAATTCTCTGGATATCTAGCAACTTTGTGTGCAGTGTATGTCACATATATTATATTTATACATATATATAAATATATATATTTGTCACATTCAACAAGTGTAGCTCACACACATAAACGCCTTTTATGGATACACTGACCACCTCACAGACACACGCACACACGGATAGAAAGACTTCATTGTGGGTAGTTTCCCAGCAACTTGTTGACGCATTTGATGACCATTTTTGTAACTGAAAACCGGCAAAAGCAACAGGAACGAGCCAAGATCCAAGAGCCAAGACATAACTGTACAAATGCTTTTTTGATTTCTTGATATTGTTATTGTTATTGTTCACCTTAATTGGTCAATCGAAGACTGCAGTTACATGCACATACATAAATATATATACAGATAACTGGCTTATGCCCACGTGCAGCAATCTGCTGCAGATTGTGGGAGTTTTGTGCTTATAATGTTGTTGCCAGGGCCCAAACCTTTATAATTAATTAACACAAACAAACAAATTTATTATCAATTTCATTCTCAATTAGTTTCTCAGCTGCCCCCAACTTGTATGCAAAATGAAAGATATGAATAGATATAATGATTGCGTTATGGACGCATGATTGGACTTTGAATGTGGCTGCTACCGTGGCACCACAAACCGTTGCCACTTCCGCCGAGCAGATCGATCTCAAACCAACCAGTTGGCAAACGTCCTTCTTCATTTTTATTATTTTTGTAATGTCTCCGCCTAGCAAGTTTGCGTCATCATAGACACATATTTGTATATATAGAGTATATATACATATGTGTACCTGCCTAGCGTGTGTCATTTATTTTAAAACAATTTTGTGCTATCTCTCGCTGGCTGTCTCGCATATGTATCTGTACCCAATGAGGACTATATATAGTATAGTCATATAAAAGATGTGAAATAAAACTTTTGCTTTTTTGGCTAATTCCACGCATGCAACATGTGCGTATACAAAAAAAGAAAACCAATACAAAAACAAAATCGTGGGCTCAGCTTTTGGATTTGCGCCAGATGCAGAGCTGGGCAATAGTTGTGGGCGTTACAGAGGAGTTACATATATAGTATTAAACTCGAAGCGATGACATCAGAGCAGCAACAACAACCTACAGATGCATAACTACATATCTTGTAGCTGCAAAATTCAACTTTCAAAAAAAGTAAGTGCAGCACACAAATATCAATCGAAACAAGAGTAGACAACAACAAGTTGGGAGAGATGGGCAAACAAACAAAAGTAAAGTGCAACAGTCGACATATTGTAAAGGCGGGTGATTGTAGGGGATGGGGAATGGGGGTATAGGGGTTAGCTGGCGTATAAATACATATAGCGCATATAAGCAGACGTTGGCCCAGTTTATAAGCAATCTACCGACAGCTACAGGCAGCCAAACCAAAAAGAGAAAGAAGCCAGAGTAAAGTTTGGCAACGACCATGAGCTACCATTTGAAAAACACAAAATAAAAAAAAAAGAAATAAAAACATATTATTATTTATGACCAACAGTTTGTCAATGTTGAAACCATTTTCTATACGAAAGTCTGATTGTTTGTTTCCGTCTTTTACTACAGCTGCTAAAAAATAATGTATCTATGCACAATATACCCCGTTTGCAGCGCTGGCCGTGTCGAGGGTATTGAAAATGGCAACGCCAGCTAAACTAGAAATTATTGTAGATATAACAAGTCTGAGCATGGCGAGCGAGAGAAAAAAGGGAATATTAAACATAAACAGGCAACAGACAGCGCCAACAAAAACAATTGTGAACAAAAAACTTTTGTAGAAATTGCCGCCGCCGGCAAAAGTGCGAGACAAGTGAGTGCACAGCGAGAGCGAGTGAGAGCGGTAGAGAGAGCGGGAGAGAGAGCGGGAGAGAGAGCGGGAGAAAAAGAGAGAGAGAGAGACAGGTGGAGGCGAGCAAATAAGAGAAATGGGTATGAAAAATGTGCCACGACTGGATCGGATCGGTGTCAGAGCTGATACACTAGTGAATGCCACGCCTTTTTCTGACGGCTGCCCCGCCCGCCTAGCGGAAAAGTTGAGGCCGTTTGCCGAAGCTGACAAGTGCCGCCTAGTTTAATGACATGCAGCCAAGTGCATTTGTATGTATATGTGTGTGTGTGTGTGTGTGCGAGTGTTTAAGACCTAACCTATAACTACAATGAAAGCACACATTGCAACTTGTTGCCTGCGGTTAGCGGTAAAACCGATGCAGTCTCCCTCAATAAGTGTACACATCACAAGAGCCCGATTCTTTGGATTCGATGACAGCACAAAGCTTTTGTAGTGGGCAGTAACCGGTTTTCCAAATGCCCCTCCTGCGCCCCCAAAGCACACATTCAGCCAGCTAGGCAGTCAGTCAGTCAGTTAGTAAGTCATATGACTTAGCCTTAGATAAGTTCGAGTTAGCAGCAAACGTGCTAAAAATAAAGGCAGTCTACAACAAGCAGAGAACAGATCGTATATCGTCTTAGTAAATAGCCATTAATAATAATTTGCTAGAAATTGTGTCGGGCTTAGCTAAAACTTCAAAATTGCCTTTTTTTCTCGACAACAAACTAATGAAAAAGTCACAATAAAAATTCGGAAAGTTAGGGAATTCCCTTTTGGGCTTTGACGAAATTATGAAAGTTGAAAGACTAGAAAGACAGGAGTCTATAAACTTTAAATGACTTACATATAAATATCGCATTTTGAATAGCTTGAGAATATAGCATATCCTATATATATATACTCTGTACAGGGTATATATTATCTGTAATATATGTACTCATGAATGTATGTAAATAAAAGTATTTCATTGCGTAATCGAATTCAAATACGAATTCGATTTATATATGCGAAGTTTCAACTTTGGCTTCATTTGCATAATTTCTTTTAATACATATTCCGTCTATGTCCATTTCTCTGTCTCTCTTCTCTCTCTCCGTCTCTGTCTCTCTCTATATTTGAATCTTTTGCTGCGTTTGGGCTTTCTTTCGCAGTCGATGCGACGTTATCGCTTAAAGCTTAAGCAAGTGGAAAGTGAAACTCCGTAGAAAGTTCGACTCAAATGCCCAAAGAAAATAACTAATATTTATCTATGCTAGAGAGCCTCTCACGTGCTCCCTTGCACTCGACTGCCACTGATTTGATATATCTATGATCATCAGTTATAACTAAAACAAAGGAAAAAAAACATCACTTATGGCTGTGGATAAATGACAACAAATCGCATACATATATATCATTCTGGAGAATGGCATTTTGGAGTATTTGTCTTTAATCCGGAAACTGTGAGTTACGTAAGGCAAGAGAATTACACTGAAAAGAACAGTCTGCGGTCAACCTGTTGATGTTTGGGTATTTGAAATGTACATATGTATGTACGCCAGAGACAATAAACAAAAACTGTCCCCAACGGAAATAGGCGGCGTCATTTACACACACACACACACACACACACACACTCGCATACACACACGAGTGTTAATGTTAATAGTGGCATAAAATAATGGAAACCCGTCTTAGCTTGCTGTGAGCATTTTGAAAGGCAGCATACGAAAACAACATCAGCTACGATTAATAAACATTTCTTGGCATTTCATTCAATAATTATCTGAATTTTTTCATATTCGTTTGTTGAATTTTATTGAATTTCAGTAGTTGTAAATTGCTGTTGTTTGGCTTTTCTTTTTAAGCATTTATTTTTTTTCTTTTATATTGAATTGGTTTTTAGCCCGTTACGCTGTTGTTGTTTTTTGTTTATCTAAGCCGCTCTGCATTCCTCTTTGCAATTAGCCTTACACGTTTTCTATTTATTCAAGAAACATTTAGTTTGATTTTCACTACGCATTTACTCGGTGCACACCATTGAAGTGATTTTGTTTGGCTTCATCAAAAGACAGTCAAATGCTATTAGCATAGTTAAATCAGTTTACTGCATTTACACAGCTCCAAATATGCAAAGTGGCATTATTCTCATGTGCACATGTATTTGATGTATATATGTATGTATCTACAATATGTACACACTTGCATCTAGTATAGATTCGCTGTGTTGGCTAATAAGAAATGCAAATATTTTTGCCAACTGCAAAGAATTTACTAGGCCAGCACATTTATACACACACATGTTGATTTGTGTGTATCTAGATACAAGCAGCAGACATAGAACAAGCACGACTACACTCAGCAAAAAGTTACCTCAAAACTGGTCAAAACTTTAGACAAAAACAGCGATATTTCAATTCTTACATTCACAGATAATCAATTGTTTAAAAATTATACTAATATTACATAAAGTTAATTTATTCAAATTCAAATCATTTTGTGCATCTGAAGATCAGAAAGCAAAATCACTTTGAAATTGTTGAATTCATGTGCCAAAAAGATAATTGGCTTATAGTTAATACTCGCAGAACAAAACACACACACACAAACACATCGTTTTTCTGGCTGTGTATATTAAGCTTTTGTTTATTTCAATTTTGGCAGCACAAATGAGCTCAAAATCTGTGTTCACAATTTTTTGGCCGGACAATAGCCGCATAGAATTGATTATATAAGTGTTTTGTGATCGTGCCCAGGCATATGCATATGATAGAGCCATGCTAATCAATCACAAGCATTTGAGAATATATATATATATATATAATATAGCGATAAGTATGTATCAGGTATGTGAGCAGGTACTTTGCATGTCTCACTTTGTGTTTGGCTTTTGTTGGCCTGTTTGTTGTTGGCCAGCAGGCAGCAATGCGGTCAAGTCATGAGCTCACATTTAGCACATGTCTCATCATTGTGGGCCACGAAAAACCAACAGAGTGTCACTTATAGTTAGTTAGTTAGTTAGTGCGACTTAGTGCCACATTTTCAGGTCATTCTGCGATCTTCTATCTGTGCCGTCGTCGGTTAACAACGCCGTACAAATCGAAGATCTGGCCAAAGTGTTGGTTAACTTGGCTCTAGCTCTAGCTCGAGCCGCAACTGGTTGAGACCCTAAATTGTTTTTTGGATATGGCAAGGCACGTGATTTGCATAGATATCAAAGTATCAAAATCAATGTACTTAACGGCACGTGACGATGGAAAAAAACGTTGAGCAATCAAAAAGTACGCTCCATTAAAATCAAACATACGAGTAAACAAAAAATATACAAATGGTTTTTTTTTCTCTCTCGCTCTTTAGATGAACTTTGTGGATAACAATTTGGTAGATATGTTGTTGTTGTCGTTTGCTGAACTGTGGAAAACGGGTCAAGAGCAACAGATAGCCTTCATCGAACTGGGGGGCTTACCAAAACAAATGTTAGAATTGATTTCAGAATGTTAGCGCCATAAATTTGTTAAGAGTTCACAGGGATTACAATGGACATGCTAGTTTCTGTTGTTACACAACAATTGTAACATCAATCTTGATTGTTACTTTAATAAGTGCAATTTAGAATTGTATGGTTTTTTAATAATTATTGTATGCCAATCAAAAGGAAGTATTAGCAATGTCAATTAGTGCTTATATCACAAAGTACATGTTTGAGAAACTTTTCGACGAACTCTAGGCGTGTGAACAGCTTTGCCACAAACCCAAAGCACAACGGTTGAGGTTTTAGCGGAATGTGTGTGATTAACCTCAACTTATCAAAATAAATATATATATGCATGTGTGCTAAAATTACTTTCCATTCCCAACAATTGCTCATCATATTAATTTGAACAGCATCACGACCTGTACACCAAATCTAATCAATATATATATAATAGAACACAGGTGCAATAGCTCTATATAATTGAATACAACACAATATTTATGACATGGCCATTAAAATTGGGCTGAGAGGCAACCAAAAATAAAAATATTTATTAATCAGATACAGTGGAAATGGTTCAACGGTTCGCAAATACTCGCTCTGGTTTGGCGCTGATAACACAAAATACCATTACAGTAACGAAACTTTTCAACATCTATAAAAATACCACAAAAGCAAATCTTACAGATAAGCGAATAGGTTATTAATTTTGCTGCCATCATGGCCAAAACTACTTAAGAATTTGTATCTGTATCTTGCGTTTTCAACGCTGGGAAACGGATAAAAAGTGTGCCAATAAGATTTCCTGCACGCTTAATAAAAACTTTGTCAGACACGGGCTTAACTATGTTGTGTGCGTGTGTGAGGGTAAATGTATATGTATATATATTTAAATATATATATATATATGTATATATATGGGTACAGTTAAGCTGTATGGTTTTCATGCCGTGTTTTCATTTCGCTGTCAGAGTTGCTCACAAAGTACAGACAAGTTGACGTCGGCACGCATCGCTACCGATTAACAATTTCAATGCCCCGCCTTCACCTTTCTTTATGCAAATACAGACATATATATTATACATATATACAAATATAAAAATAAAGTCAGTGAACTGCTCTTAATTATTGATGGCTCAAACTGCCTGTTTTTCAGCTTAGGATTGCGCGAACATATTTTTTACTTGAACGATGCCATCAAATGGCTTACAAGCAATTTAGAGGCAAACACCTGAGGCCGCAGTATCTGTGTATTTGTGTGTGTGTAAGTGCACAGCAATAATGTTGCACACACACATACACACACATGCACACTTGAGCGTGTTTTGGGCCCAGTCAACTGCAAACGGCAAAGCAACCGGGCCAATTGGCAATTTCAATTTATTTACATTGAATTGAAATGTTCAAATTGCATTTACGCTGTTGCGTATCTGGAATTGCATTAGCCGAATGCATTGCAAATTGCATTTGGGCTTGGAACATTAACATTATTCGACTCGAGTGCAACAAATATGAACTTATTGTATTTAAGTCTGTGTAGCAACTATTTTTCTACCTGCATAGCGATCAAAATTCTAAATAGAAAAAATACAAATAACAAAAAAAATTACAATTATGAAGAAAAACTCATTTATATAAATCTAATGCTGACATTGTAGAAGTTAAATACAGATAAGTCCGTTGAGTGATAAATAGCGCTATTAAAAGAACAAAAAATGCCATGCTATGAAATACTTGCGCAATTGCGCTCTAAATTGGCTTATTAGGGTTGTCTGCTTATTAAAATTATATCGAAGTTCCTCTAAAAAAAATGTGCAAAGAAATTTAGAAATCGCCTCAAACTAAAATCGGCCCAAAAGCTGGTATACGCAATTGGAAAGACTTTTTAAGACAAGAAAAATCAGGGTGTTTAGATAGACACAACCATTTATTAAATAAATAGACTCTCTGAATAATATAATTAATTAGTATGGCGAGTGTTTCTTATGGTATGTAAATGTGTTAGTTTTTTACAAACCCTATAAATCTACGTGCAGACATTTAAGATGCATAAACTAATTCAAATTTCAAAAGATGAGCAAAATTAATTTCTAACGGTATTTAAACGAATTGCAGGAACAGGGCTCAGCACTCCTTTAAAATTGAAACAAGCAAGTCAAGCAAAGAAGCTGGCACTGTAGACATAGTGATTATCTAGAAAACCCAACCGTAAGCGTATTAAAAACCGTCAAGTAAATCTCATTTAAATTAACGATGATAACTGCCACTCTGGCGACTGGCAGCTGGTTACATAAAGCAATTCAGCGCTGAGCAAATTGAAAACGACGACGGCAACCTTCAGAATGGGAATTTTCTGTCAGACAGACCACTGTCAGGCCGTGGTTCGAATTTAGTGCATTATGATTGCACTCTAACAATTGTCCCTGATTGCTGCTGCCAGTGCAGTGCAGTGCAGTTCAGCGGTTGTGCAACAATGCAAAACGCGAAGGTTGCACAAATCCCCTCCCACCACCCACACTGATATGCACTTCTGAGCCACTGCTTAAATGGGCAGCTCCAGGTGCCGATTCGCTAAGCCTCCAATTCTAACATCCAACGCTCGCCAGCCGATTTGTGAACTATGCTAAATTTGTCTGTGAATTGTGTTTGCTGAATTCCACTTGCGATGCATTCGAGCGTAACAAATAAAAGCCGAATAAAATTGAGCACGTAGCAATTAAGCGAAATTAGGCAAACGATCGCTGCTGGAGCGTGTACGTAATATTGTTGCAAGTATTCTTGCAGCAGCTTGTCAGCGAGAGCCAGAAAGAGGGAGAGCAAAAGATGGCCAGCGAAAGCCAAAGAAAGTTTTGTCACTTGATAAGCAGACTCTTAACGATTCAATTAAGCAGACGGGGAGGAGCGGTCCCTGGTGGTGTATGAGATTTGCATTTTATATTTAGAAACGTTGTTGCTGATTGCATAAGCTGAAACGCAGTTTATTCATATAGCTGGAAACCGGTTTATCCGTATAGCTATTGTGTATTTAATTTGGTGGCTGACAGCACTTTCGCAAATAGACAGACAGACAGACGGAGAGACAGAAATATAGTATATTTTTATAATCATGTTTACAGGGTGCTTGAAACAAAGGCCACCCAATTGCTTCCCAGGCCCGCTCTCCACATCCAGCTCCCAGCACACTGCACACAGCTCGTGTATCTGTTTGTATCTTTTTATCTGCCAGCTGCATTATTCTCGTATGACATTCACCAAATGTGGGACAACACCCAAGCGTGTCAGTTGCTCAGCTTCCCCCATTTTTTGTTTTTTTTTTTTTTTGTTTATGGGTTGACTGACGCCTTTGTTCTAGGGCAGGCAGAGTTTTCTCCACTTTTGCATTTCCGCAAACAAAAGCCGGCGAAATTTCAGTTCACAATTTTAGTTCAAATATGTACATCTAATAGGGATAGAGTTTCTCTCTCTCTGGGTTCATGCCATAAAAAAAAATAAACAAACTGTAAGCTTGCTCTAGTCGAGAGAGCCCGCCTTATTGATACTCTTTAGCTATCATAAGTCTTTTGCAACTCAGATACTCAAATCTTATGTGTGCATAGATTGATCAAAGTTATCCCCAGATACATTAAGTTCAACTTAGGAAGCTATAACTTTACAATTGTGGCTTCTATTGCTATCGGCAATCGATTAATATCGATACTGGGATAGCAATCATGGCTCAAATGAAATGAAATGAAATTGATCTTATACACATGTTAAGAACTTCGTATGAAATCCTCTATACCAAAATTTGAGTTTTTAGCTCCTTCTACACTTTTTACCTATTTTTAACAAGTGCTGGTTTTACGAGTTTAAAAAATGCAAATCAGAGCAGAGGGGAACTGGGACAGATGAAGAAATAGGAACGGAAAAAGAAGAAAAAATATGAAGAAAAATTAACAAGAAAACATAATATAAACTGGTTCTCATTTTAGAAACACTACAAACATAGATATAGATAACTATTACTACTTTATGGAGTTCCAAACACACTGAATACAATTTGCCGAGAAAATTCTCTAGATACAATTTATGAGCCTAGAAATTTGTACAAAAAAAGCACATCTTTTGTGTGTGGTGTGCGTGAGAGCGCAGCTAATAAAAAGTGAGCAACTGAAAATTACGTATACGACCTGTGAGCACGGCGAACAGTAATTGACCTTGCGAGCCACTTCAAAATGTTGCTGCTCACTTGCGATTGTTTTTTGTTTTTGTTTTTGTGTCTGCTTTTGTTTTTTTTTTTATAGATATTTTGTTTTTAAATTTGATATAAAGTTGTTGCTTTATAGCGCCCACAAAGGTGTTGATAATGAGCACCAAGAGCTTAATACTAATGAGATACATTTATAAGAATGTATATCGAGATACTACGTATATATATATATGTAAAGTTCATGCGCCGACACTTGAACTTCAGAGAACATCATCTTGGTTGGTGTTGAGTTATGGAAACGTCCGTTGTTCGTTGTTGAGGCGGCATCTGGACAACAATTGCATAAAATAAATCAAGTGAAGTGCCGATAAATGTCTAAACGTAATTCAATTGTTATGCAATCAAACAACTGACGCGACACATTCAAACAAAACGCAAGCAAGAAAGAAATGGAAAGGAAAATAAAACATTTCCCACATTGCGCAGTCGTCACTTTGAGTTGATTATTGTTGGCAATTTCTATAATTGAATTTTTTAATAAGCTTGCCTCTTTATACATGTATATGCTTGCATACCCCTATAATCAAATGGCTTATAAATGTAGACACACACACACGCACACACATCAGACCATTATCAGTGGACGTCAGCATGATTTGTATCCGCATTTGTTGTCACAGTGCCTTCCATCCCTACTCGCCTACTCCATTCGAGTATTTACAGACTGCGCTCGATTGATTCGCTTAATAAGCGATCGGCAGCTGAGTTTACGCCCCCAAAAATGGGGCGTATTCTCGCTGCACCTGCCAATCAATAGGCCAACAATGCGAATCGTCATAATACATATTTATTTATCTGTTGTAACCCAAATAGACTCGTTAGTTTTTTATACAAACTGCTGGCGCTTCATTTTTTGCTTCCCACTCAATTTTCAAAGGGTTCCAGGTATTTATTAAGGCGCCTGTTATTCTAATTAAAGACACGATTCGAATTCAAGTTGATTTTTTTGGGTGGTTTAGGATTACTGTAACAACAGTTCTTCATGTTGTCGTCTGGGAAAAAAATCACACGAAATCCGTCAATTTTTGGCGTATTTCAGTTATATATGCATTGACTTCAGTTGCGTTTGTTGTTCTTTTGCACTATACTACAACAATTATTTATAACTCTATAAAATAATAAAGCAGCAAAAGCATTTAGCTATTTTTGTTTCGCTTTAATGCAAAGCTATGAGTAAGTCACGAATATTGAAAGACACCCACAACAGTCCTTATCTCATTTTAATATGTATAAAATAATCAATTAAAATTACTTATCGCTTCGATTAGTATTCTTTTCGACACATACAAATACAAATACTTATATGTATGTAACTTTTTATGCAATCTTCTTTTAAGTAGCAACAATTGGCATTTAAAAATCGGCAAGAAAAATAAGAAGATGAAAAAGCAGACAAAAGGTGGCGACGACGACATACACGAAGTTCAATATGCAACAGGCAAGTTTGTGAGTTTCTAAAAATTGAGCTGCCAATAAAATGTCAATCGCTGTTGCACTTCAGCAAACAAAGAAATACAAAGAGAGAGATTTATATATTTTTATTTAAATATATATATACATATATAAATGTTTGCAGTTGATAGTCAAGCAGCGAGCAGCAAAGTGAAAAGCAAATTTTGGCAGCTGTTGCGGGACGCGCTTAAAAATAGCAACAAAAATGCGAGACAGCGCAGCGCGGGCGAAATTTCGCAAATATAAAATAAATAAAATTACTTATGCGATAGAAAAGCGTTGTGTCGCTTTTTGCAAAAATGAAAACTTGCGATATGTATACAAAATCAAAGACGACCACAGCTAGCGCATAGAGTTATAAAACAAAAATGCAAAATGTTGTTGTATCTTAATTTGTATTTGTATTTGAATTTGTAGCTGGCATAGCGAATTGTAGAGAGTAAAGAAGCATCTATTTAAAGATTGACTGCTGCCAGGCGACATTTTCACGCAGCGACCAGCGTTGTTGGGCCAGTCACGCACCCAAAATGAAAATGTATCTCTAGCCATACATACATACGTGCATACATACATAGATACATATGTATCTTGTAGTTATGCGATGAATGTGTGTATTTCGATTTGACAAGTTTCTCTAAAGAAAATGCGCTCGTCTTCTGATTTCTTTGCTGGGGTACAATAGCTTGTTCCGCTTCTCAGCCTCTCTCTCTCGCTCCCTCTCTCTCTCTCACTCTCTCTTTCTCTCCGTGTCCCTCTATTTGTCTCTCTCGCATTATTACATATTGTACAATGTACATTTATCGAAATGAGCACACACAATGCGCAAATACAAGGCGCCGGGCATCCAAAACGTGCTCAGTACGAACTAGTCTATAATTTTAAAAATAAAATCACCAGAAAATTATGAAATAGAGATTTCTTCTTCATCATCATCCTCATCTGTTTTGGCTCGTTTCACGTAAAAACTTTGAAATTTAGTACATAGAAACGTTATTCTGGATTACTGTACAAAATTAGAACTTCCAGACATTATAACTCAATTCGATTACAGATCTCAATTTCTTATTGGTTTCCGCTAGTTAAAGTTTTACAATTGCAGCAGCTCAAGTGCGTAAATTTAACGAATGTGAAATCTATTCTAATTGCTTTCCAGGAAATGCCAAGGCATGCCTAAATATAAGGCTACTTCTGGTTTGAAAATAGATTCTCAGGCATTGCAATGGCGACATTTACCAAAGGCCCGCAGAAGAATTTTGTTCAAGTTTAATGACCAATCAACACGAGCGAAGCATTTGGGCATCCCAAAAGAGCACACAAAAAATACCAACGAACTTTAGAAATCCAACTGTAAATGCCAAGAAACTAAAAAAAAAACAGCTAGGAAGAGAGAGAGAGAGAGAGGAAGAAGCAAATCAATAGAAGCAGCAAGAGTAAGGCGCTTTAAGACTGCGCAAGAAGAAGCATCAGTCAACAACAGAAGTGGAGAGCTTAGATTACAGCATTTTCTGGTTGCCGTTTGGAATGCTGTTTTGGCCGAAAACTTGTTTACAAGAAAGACAACGCCATGCGACGTGCCAACGACGAGGAGTGGGTCAAAATTCAGCTTTTTACACTCATGTAAATCTCTAAAGATATGTGTGCGTGTCTGTGTGCGAGTGTGTATTGACATTCACATTAAAGTTGAGCGGCCGCTCCTGGACCAATACTCACGCGCCAAACTTTCACTTGTACTACGACGACGGCGGTAAAGATTAAACATGAGTCGGAACAACAACAATAACACAGAAGAGACAGAGACGAAACTTTGAGCGTTGAAAATCAGCGCCAGAAACTTGATCGCTCAAACTCACACACACACACACACACACACAAAACACAGGCAGCGACAGACTGAAGAGCTTCCAATTGCAACGCCCTAACGAGACGACAGGTGGCGTTGGCTCATCTTCCATTGAGTTTACTTTTAACTTTTACTGCAATGGAACACCTCTGTTAAGCTACTAATATTGCGTGTGATTTGTGAGAAGATTTTGTTTGCTTGTCATGTGCTACTAATTGTATGTCCAGGAGTGTTTGAAGTTGTTTGTACTTTCTTACAAATATATATAAATTATGTAGTGCTGTAATTTGTAGAGCTTCTAATTGGACGTGGAGAGTAAAATGCTCCATTGGAAATGGGGCATGGCCACGACCCCAAACCGTATGACAGTTAGGCGTTGAAGTGGGTGGGGGATGGGAGGGTTGAAAGTGGCTTGTGCTACATTACTGTGCAGCACGCCCTAGAAAATTTGTCCGTGTACTTGCCACGAAACGACTACAGACATACAAAAATATATATTTAAAATTTTGATAATTATTTAAATATTTATACAGTTAGCTTACCTTCTCCTTGGCACGTCCAGCGTGTTTTTGCATAGATTTAGCAAGCATGATGCCTTTATTTTCGGACATTCAAATAGGCAACAATAATAATAACAACAAATAAATTTAAGTGTAGAATAAGCAGCAATGTGTTCAAATTCGAATGCAATGCTGGCGTTCAAAAATTTGTTTTCGATATTTTTGATTGGCACAATTCACAACTGAATGGGAAATTAGAACTCTTTCCGATTTACGGGTAATTTTAAATGCACATTTAACAAACAGAAGAGAGCGGTTCACAATTTTTGGTGTTTCAGTGTGGAAACGTTTTTTGCTGTTTTGATGCGATTTGGCCGCGTTTTGTAGCACTCGAAAGTCACGAAATAATGGCACGTAGGCGCGCGAGTGCGACTTGAGGTGTGTCTTCGAACTTAACGCTGCTGCAGACGGAACGGGACTCATTTATTTATTTATAATTTATAATGTTTACACTCTCAGCCAATGTCGATATTCTTGTATATCGTTTCTCGACGCACCGCCACAGCTCTGCACTATGTGAACTTTAACAGTGCACTGTTAGGAGTGGAGCATAAACTAAATATCGATATATCCTGATTATCGATTGTGCATGCAAGCTACTCCTCACTTAACAGAGCTACGCCATAGCACTTCTAGTGGTTATGCAACACTGTGTCCAAATATGTGCGAGCGACTTTTGCCCAGGTATTGTAAACAAATCCAAATTTATAACTTTAAATGAAATTATCTTTATTACGCTTAGACCGCTGGCCTCCAATGGCGGCTGGCTGTGCTTGCTGCTGCCCACAGCTTTAGCTACCAGTTATCTGCACACAAACAAGGAATGCTCCAATTTGGATGCAGTTCATCAACTTCTAATTGTGGCTGCATTTGGCATGTGCTTGGAAACGCTTTGGTTTCTGCTCAGCTCCGTCGTCAAAGATGTGCCTTGGATTGGTTATGTGAAACACCTGCTCAAGTCTGTTATTATAACAACAATCTGGTTTTATCTGCTGCCTAAAACAAGTTGGATTTCTTTAATTGTTGCTGGCTTCGTTGTGCCCCACTTTTATCAGCATGTTTATATTAAAGTCTTGCGCGGATTGCCAAAGACTTTTACGTATGGCGAGGCTGCAATTCTGGTGCAGGGACTGCTGCTCTTTGTGCTAAATGCCATTTGTCGCTTGGCACTCGAACTTAACTCAAATCCAACAACCGATTTTGGACAGCTGAATAGGATTATGCAGAGTGCTTTGATGCTGCTGCTCCTTGTTTGCACGCTACTTGCAATGGTGCCTCCACTCCGCCAGCCTCTGCCCTTCTACGTGCTGTTGCTGCTCCTGGTGGCAGCTGTGACCTGTGCTCCCGTCACCCAACCCCTTCCACTGATTACACTCCTCCAGTTTTTGGTCAAGGATCATAAGCGGGTAAGTTGGACCCCAAACATCTTTAATATCATCATCATTGTAATCTATATTCTCCACTCGGACAGCTGTTTATCATTGGCTTCTACTTGCTACTAGTGGCGCTGACCTGTGTCACAGTCCATTGGCAGCTGAGGAGCACCCAAAAGGCCACAACCAGCATCCGCAAGATCTTCCATTTGCTCATTGTGCTCGTCTTTGTGCCCGGCCTGGTGCATCAATGTGGCCTGCTTTATATAGCCACTGGGATATCGTTTGCCATCTTCGTGGTGCTGGAGTTACTGCGTCTGCTGCAAATGCCTCCATTTGCCGCCACACTTTCGCAGGCCTTTGACTCGTTCCGGGATGCAAAGGATGCAGGTCAATTGGCGCTGACGCCCTTTTGCCTGCTCATTGGCTGCTCGCTGCCCATTTGGCTGACGCCTTGTCCGTGTGGACTGACCACCTCCATGCAGAATCCGCAGCTACTGCTGCTCCTCTCAGGCATTTTAGCTGTGGGTGTCGGCGACACAGCAGCCAGCGTATTGGGCTCTAAATTTGGACGCAACAAGTGGCAGAGTAAATATTAAAATTCAATTAGATTTTTATATATTATTTATGCATTATTTATTTACAGATTCCGCTCGTTCTGTGGAGGGCACATTGGCTTTTGTGGCTTCTGTATTGCTCTGCGTTTTGCTGCTGGAATTGAGTGGAGTTTTGGCCATGTCGCAAGCCAAATGGTTTGCAACGATTTTTGCTGCGTTGAATGCGGCGCTGGTGGAGGCATTTACCGATCAGGTGGATAATATTGTGCTGCCTTTGGTTTTTTACGTAATAGTTGGACTCGTCTCCTGATTCAATAATCAAAAAGTGATATAATTTTATACATCTTTTTTATAACATTCCTTTTGTGCCAAAGATTTGACGCTATTTTTTTAAATAAAATTGTTAACATTGTACAGCACTTATTTTAACTCAACTTTACAGCACTGCCGTTAACAGAGCAACTCTTATACTGTAGTAAAATACGATCACTGTTAAGTATGATATCGTAACTGTGTCGCTTAACCGACACTTTGCAACACTGCGTTTGACAGTCGCTCTTATATGTGGTCAATGTTATTGCAAGCAACAGATTTCTAAGACTTAATAAAATGAGCGCCATGTTTGAATTTTACATATTTCGTTTATTTCATTTTTATTTTGTGCCTAAAAATTAATAATTACAAAAAAGTTTTGTATATTTATATAAATGTATAAAAAGTGTATAAATGCCTATATAAATATATATGTATGTAAATATAGTGGTGTTGTACGAACAGCGCAATTTTGGATATAACAATTACATTTGAAGCTCGCTCAAATTGTATTTAGATTTTACGTTGTACATTTTCATATATTGCATATTAGATTATTATTATTATTGTAGATGCCTGAGCATGTTTTTAGTCCTGAACATTTTGTGTATCACCACTAAGCAATCAACAAATTGCTTAGTGGTATCACATATCAAACCGGATCGAAATCCTCGAGTTTCGTTTAACGGCAGTTGCTTAATAATTAAACATTGCTTTACGACTAACAAACTGTGGATTGTTACAAAAAAGGAAAAAAATCCCTACATTATAAAGTAAAAATAATAAAAAGGAACATTTTAGCAAACAAAACAAATTGCTTGTTCACAGGGTGACTCTGGCGACTGACTGGAAACTACGTTGGCTCCTGCTGGAAATACTCGTGCGACAAACAGGCCAAAGCAGATGGACGCAAATGCAGCTCATACGAAAGCATTTGCTGCGAGAGCGAGACAGAGAGATTAACAGACATTTTTGGAATAGTGCAAAAATGTCGCAACTTACGCTGAGCAAATCGTCGGAATATTCGCATAAATCTGGATAAAAGTCAGATGGTCTTTTGGGATTGCGGGGCGGAAAATGTTCCCGTGAAACGGATATACTTTTGGGCCACTGTTGATCCGTGGGACGACCGGTGAGTCTGTTTACAATATAAATACAACATGAAATATATAATGTTCAGTGATATTTCATTTAAAGACCCACTCGAATATGCGATCCAGTTGATTCTTTTCGGAGGTGCCTGGAAATAAAGGTTTGCAGTTGAACAGCTCGAAAATTATGCAAGCCGCACTCCAAATATCGACGGAGCTGTTGTAGCCCTGGGCTAGCAGCACTTCAGGCGCCCTGTACCACAGGGTGACCACCACCGAGGTGACTTTCATTTCGGAATCGTACGTTTTCGCCAGCCCAAAATCGGCGATCTTCAAATGGCCCTGCGACGAGATGAGCAAATTCTGCGGCTTCAAATCTCGATGAATGATGCGATTTGCATGCAAAAAATCAATGCCTGTTAACAGTTCACGGGAAAGGCGCTGCAATTGCATTACTAATGAAATAGATAACTTTGATGGGTATTTTATATTCTACCTGAACTGTTGTTGACGACATGCCTGACTTTGGGAGACCCTCAATCAGATCGGATAAATCCTGCTCCAAATGCTCGAAGACCAGCAAAATTAGCAATTTGTTGCCACGTTCCAGAAACTGGCATACTTCGATCAGTCTGCACAGAGGGGAAATCATAATGAGTGTAGATGTGTGGTATAAGTGTGTGAGTGGAGACCTTATAGCTGTTTGAGTTGTTGCTTGCTTAAAATGTTGCTGGGCATTTTAGCGCCAGCAGCCATACTGCGGCTTCTTCTGGTACTAGGAAAACACTCGACTCAGGGCACACATGTGAATTTCTACAGTAGAGTCGATCAAGAGCATGTGAGAGCGAATAACGTAATTGCCCCAGGTTGAACATGGAGAGTCACCGATTCACATTCATTAGAGAACAGTTGCCAAGCACTGTTAAGCAAAATGATGCCATGTCTAACATTTAATACAAAATTTAGAAATTTCGTAAAAGCGTATTTTCGATAAAACCATATAAATTTTACTGTCAAAATTTCAAATTATTTGAAGAACTTTAATTGCAAACCGTTTTTTGTTATTAATTTTGAATTTAAAATTCCACCCCAAAATATAAGTTAAATGTTCCAGAGTTTTAACAGCAATGCTAACTCATTATTTTGTTGCATGCACTCTTTGCCGTGAGCTTGAGCCATTTACGATATTTAATTTACTCTTGATCGTAATATCGTAATTGAGAGCCGAGTACAATAACCGGCTGTCGTTGAGTGCTGAGCGGATTTTAGTTCTCTGAGAGCGTTTAAGTTTTTTTTTCTGTTCCTAGTACTCAATCCCGCCGCTGTTGACGCTAGTGTGCTGTATATGGTATTAGGTGCGATTGCAAAGAAAATTCCCACAAGCGTAACAACATGTTGGTATAAGTTAATTTCGGTTTTAAACAAAGCTGTTATATTTATGGGCAATTTTGCATATTATTTGACATTCGAATACAGTTCGATGTTAAAATGCTGCCCAACGTCATATTCAAATGCAAATAGATTAGCTTAGCGCCAGTTGTCCTTATCAGCAGCAAACAGCAAAAGTAGGGTAGAAAAACGACGCCACATTTTGTTTGACGTTTGGCTTAACAATAATTTTTGATATGCATATGTCACTGTTAAAGTGTGCGTGTGTGTAATTGTCTATGACTGTTTATGTGTATGTGAATGGGGGTGGAATGCAACTGTTCAGTTGTGCAATGCTGTTAAATAGTTAAATGACTCCACGAGGTCAGCCAGAAAGAGAGCAGCGCCAGCCAATAAAGAAGCGTGCAAAATGTAAAGATAATAACAGAGCCGAGCTCCATATGACTATGCTAAAATAAATTGTACACACACACACACACACACTGTGTGTAATCTGTGTCCGTAACTACTTATTTTTTAGTGTGGCGCCATGAAGATAACATGCACTCACATACACATGCAGCTACTCACTTAACAATGTTAGGATGATTGTATGTGTTGAGCTGCTTAAGAAGCGAAATCTCGCGCAGTGTGGATGCACTGACTCCATTTTCGGTGAGTGCAATGCGCACTTTTTTGATGGCCACAAGACAGCCGGTCACATTGTCGCGTGCCCGATAAACGGTCCCATAGGCGCCTGTAAATGTAAACGTAAAACGTTAATGATAGACTGCAATTGCGCACGCATCTTATTCACTGATGTTTGTAAATATGTAGGTCACATTCACACATTCACGCATACAGACATAGAGAGTAGGAGATAGGGAGAGAGAGAGCGAGAGAGAGAGGTGCTTTTGGCCTTGGACTCTATACAAAGTGCCGAATGTATAAAATGAAAGTTGAGTCAAAAGCAAATTGCGAACTCAAATGAAATGTTAATCAACAAAATACCCCGCAGATAAGAACGGAATAGAATATTCGCACATAAATAGGTATGCGTCTATGTATTCAGCTAGTGTGTAAAGCAAGAACCCACGACAAGCGAATTTCAACACAAAAAAAAAGAACACACAAAAACCAGCCGTCAGCTGTGTGTTGATAAGCAACCGGCTGATTTTTGATATTTGGCAATGACGAAAACGTGAGACAATAAAACCTGAAAAGAGAGAGGGAGAGAACTTGTGACACGCATCAATTCGAATTAGAAGACAAAAATTCTGTCACACCGGAAATTTATCACTGATCGGACAGACAGACAGAGATAGAGAGATTGACAAGTTATGCATAACATTGGGACAGATGGTTTTAGCATTGGGCGTGGGAGTTCTATTTTGGGAGATATTCACTTTCAGCATATTCAGCACAATTCTCCGTTCCAATTTTTGAATGCTGGCAAAAAGAAATAAAATGAAAAATCGCTTGAAAAGTCAAGTACAAGGCCAGGTTTGCTACAACAGCCTAATACAAAATACAATAAAACACAAAAAAACATATTCGCTTATTGCACACTCGTCTTTCTCTCGGCTATTTTTTAGTCGACTCGTTTTTGTGCGGCTCTTTCAATTGTCAAAAAATTTGTGCACAAATCAAAGGCAATAACAAAAACAAGAAAAAAAAACCGAAAACCGAAAACGGCAAGCTAAGAAGAGAGCCAATAATTGAATGAATGCGAATGCGAATCTGAAAAATAGCAAAAATCAAGCAAAAGCTGAAACATTTTTTCTTAAATGCCTTTTTAAGTTAAACTTGTTTTTATTTCACTCTTTTGATTTCCCTGCTCTGCCAGGGACCTTGGCGGATGGGGGTAGGTCACTTATCAACTGATTACCCATACCTTAAAATGTGAGATCTTGTTTTAGATCAAACTCATCAGCATTAACCCACTGTTGGCCCTGCTAAACTTTTATAAGAACCCCTTTTCTAACTACCGCCATGTTAAGTTGGCTTAACAACAAACTTGCTGAATAACAAGCAAAGCAGTAATAATAATTATAAACATCATTAACATTCTCTATGAAAACCCCTTTTAACTCTCCACGATCAGTGACGTAATTGATTTAAGTTGAAGTTTTGTTTTTGCAGAACAAAACATCCAATAAAATACTTGAAATGTTTGCCGTCGCCTCTTATCTGAATCAGAATCTTCCATTTGACAATTATTTGAGTTGATTTTGATTTATTTTTTCGTTTTTCAAAACGAATGCACGTGGTTTCGAATATATAACCTGAAAGTATGCAACGTTATTTGTAAACCTGTATTTACAGCCCTGAAGAGGGAGGGGAGTCTGGATTCAATGAAAAGTCATTAAAAACCCAGTATTTCCCCTTTTTGGAGCTACAGCATTGCATTCGTTGCGGTCGTTAAGTTTTGAATAATTGCATTCGCCATTAACTAAAACTCTGATATAACACAAATAAAATTAATTTTTTATTCAACTTACCAGTGCCGATAATATTCAGTTCCTCGTAGTTAATCGGTATTTCTTCCACACATTGTGTTTCGCTCATTTTTTGTCTCTTGTTCTGTGAGATTGAAGCCATTATTTATGGCTAATTTTAAACTTTAGTCCAATTTTTAACAGATTTCTCAATGAGTAAGAAGCACAAGCATAAATATAGTCATAGGAAACTGTAAAATGTATATGTAAAATGTTAAACTTAACTCAAATGTGCACTGTTGATTAAATATGTTAACTAAGGGTTAATGTGTATCTGTGTGTATATATATGTGGTTGTGTGTGTACACTTATCAAGATCTCTCGTTCCAGTATGAGCGGAACCTTGATCGATGAACCAATCGCGAGCAACAGTGTTGAACAGCCAGCATGGTCACGAAAGGGTTAAAATGTTGATAACATACACGGGTCGGCGTGTATGTGTAACAGGTGTTAATTTAATGTGCCCACCAATGTTAAATGTATGCTCTTTCTATGCCTATGCTTCTGCTGCCTATTTTTATTACCAGCAGTATCTCTGCTAATGTTGTTGCTGTTATTGTTACTTTTTTTTTAAGTTGTTGTTGTAGTTGGCGGTCAACGAACTTGGTTCTCTTGACGTTATTGCTTGCCATTTAGTTCTGTTTGAACATATATTTATAATTTATTCATGGATTCGTTTCGCCAGTTACTTATGTACGTATTTCAACTGTTATTTGCCTCTGCTTCGCTTTTTTTTGGTTTGCTTTTGCCTTTGCTTTTGATATCGCGATTTGCTATTTGAGCAGAGCAAAGCAGAGCGTATAACAAACGCAACAATTTTTTGCCATTTGTCAATTAATTCTAATCGCAAGCAGCGGAGCAACAGTAACAACATTTAATAATATTTATAACAACAACAGAAACAAGAACAGTAAGCAGAGAGCAGCAATAAGCGACGCGACGCGACAGAACAACAAAAACTACAACAAACAAATAATTTCGGTTCTTTCATCACGACGATGCCGACGAATAAGAAAGACGACGACGACGCTTACATACACTTCACCCCTTGCATTAAAACAAAATATTGCAAAGCGAATGTTTAAGGAGATCTTAACAGATCAAACGAAAAAATTACGAAAAATTAAATAACTGTGTGTGTGTCAATGTTAATGCATATGTTTTGTGTTAGGTGCAAAGAGAACTAAATTAGTTGATATGCCACAAGCGATTACGTTTCTCCGAAATATTGTGTGAAATTAAAATATTAGTTAAATATTAAAAATGTGTTTTGTGTTTGCCAAGGCAAATAACAGCAACAAAAAACACGCACAGAGCATTGTACGTATGTTTGTATGTATGTATGTACCTATAATTGTCCATCCGTATGTATGTATGTATTTTTGTTTGCATGTGTTTCGTTATGTACACATCCACAGACACACACACACACACACGAGCAGACGCGATCGGTAATTTTTTCCTACGAAATGCTACCACTTAAAGGGCAGTAAAAGCAAAAAAAAACGCAGTAGGAAGCCGACGATCACGATTTGTGCGACGAATAGTGAAACATACCGGCACCTGCAACTGTATTAAACGCTGTATTTTTTAAATAAAAATAAAGATTTTGACACTTAACAATTTTTGTAACAAAAAATGAGAAGGCACGCAGAATAAATAACAGCGCTCAAATAGCACTCGAGCAGCATTACGATATTCATCTTGTATAAAGAGATCTTGCAATGCCTGGCCACTGTTAAGACTCTCTTAGTACGTTAACATTAACCAGGCCAGAGGTGAATTCATTCATTCAAAAGTTTCAGTTAATGTTCACCACATTTTTGCATTTTGAATAATATTTTAATTCGGTCAAGTTAAAGGACTAGCACAATGAATTAATTAAAATCATAAATATAACTCAATATATAATAGTAATACTTGGAAATTACCTTTAAACTTGAATATTCACGTTCAAATCTATTTAAGTGATCTAATCTTTTTACAACTCATTTTGAATATTTAAAATTTAATTATTCCAACAAACAATAAAATAAATTAAAAGATAAAATGGAAAATTTCCCTTGTGTTTTAAATTTGGTCGCAGCCAACGTCGCGCCAGTTCAACATAACACGCAGCCAACTTCACGCCAGTTCGAAGCAGCGAGCAGCCAACATCAAGCGAATACAAATTGAGTTCGTCCGCACAGCGTTGCCACCAGATCCGTTGAATGTGGCGCGTAGAATTAAAAAAAAAGAAGATTCACAATGGAATTTTATTTGGGCTAATGTATATATAAAGTATATATATATATATATATATATATATATATACTTTATATATATATATATATATATATATTGTTTTTTATTAGCAACCTGTTTTTAATTAAGTCAAAATAAATTGCTCAGTAGCCATAAGTTTCCATCATTAAATTAAGACTGTGACGTTTGCTGGCAAAGTGATAATTGATAGCTGCACAAATTGACGAGCAGTTTGCCAAAAACAAACAAGTGCCCCAAGTGAAAAGTAATAGAGTCAACACTACCAGTTGACATACCAATGCACTTTGTTGAGGATTGCTGGCATCTATTCGTGATTGGTTGGCGCGGGGGCCAAAGTCAAAAGATGATTGGTTTTCTTAAAAATATGGGCTAATAAGTTCACTCAATTAGTAAGTGTTATGTATTAAAATAACCCAACTTACAAATGAATCACACACACAGAAATCACACCCCAAATAAGGTACGACCAGTGGAAATGTCGGGCGGTACCAGCCAAAATTTCACACACACACACACACACATCGAGATTTATTTAGCACCTTGGTCAACTTTTACGGAAGTTGCTTTCCACACCAACCTGGAGTCGTCGTCATCCACATCTTCTATTTAATTAGATAAAGGAAACGATGCTGACTCAAATAATGTCATACAAAACAATGCAATGGCTCATCTTTTTTTGTTTGTAGTGTGCTAATTGCAGTTCACCAGAATATTAATCATTAATCATGAGAGACATCTCAATTTCGATGGGAATACCCTGACATCACCTAGAAAGTGGGCATACCTACCAGCCTGTTTAATGTGCCTGGCAGAGTATTGTCAAGCTGTGCATTTTCTGTCGTATGTTTCTTGTTTGTTGACTTTACTCTTTGACATTTGTTTGGCGCTGTGCTTTTGTCTTTCGACGTCTTTGAAACCGGCTCTTTGTAGAAGTTAATTAAAAATCAATTAAATTAAATTTATTAAACAAATACCTAAGATCAAAAAACGCTTAAACAACACACTAGACAAAGAAAAAAAAAATTAAGAAACAAAAGAGAAGAACAAAAAAATTGTTTCGATTGCTGGCATTTTGGACAACGGTGTTGACAACAATTTCCAACTAAATCATTCAAATAAATGAATTTGTCCGAATTGGTCTCGCCTCGCTTTGCTTCGCTTTGAATGGAATTCCATTCCGTGTGTCAAGTCACATGAGACAACTGAATCCCGGAATCCATAATAATATATTTTTATTTTTTTCTCCATAAATCGCCGGCGCATTCAACTTGGCCCAAAGCAATAGTAAAACAGACGCTTTTGGCATGCATCGTTGAGTTTTGTCTCATTTGAGTTGTCCCAAATATTGTGTTAAGACACTTAACACTTAACCTTCGGCGTGGCTAACGCTAAGCTTGACAGATCATTTTCAAGAGCGCGCAACGCACACGTTTTGGCCACGTTAAGTGTGTTGACAGTTTTCCGAGCAGCGGTGACAATCATTTGCCTAATGAGCTCGTCTACAATCGAATTAACCCAGAGTTGTTTTTTAGAAATATATTTATATATGTACATATACATATTCAAATATGGTTCCCATTTAGAGCCGATTAACAGCGCGAGAATTCAGAATTGCCGGCTTCCGTATTGCTTTTTTTCTTCTTCTATTTTGTTCGTTGACTTAGGCGCCACACGCTAATCCTGTCCAGCGCTGTCTGTCTGTCTGTCTGTCTGTCGGTCTGTCTGTGTAATGCGTCAAAGCGATTCGCATCGATTTGATTTGTTTGATTTAGTGTGTGCGTCATGGAAAGATTTAATTAAAAGTAATGCGAACGGCAAACATTTATGCTCGAAATACACCCAATATTTCTATTTATAATAGCAATAATCAAACCTGATGACTGACTGAATTTAATTGTTGTTGCTGCTGTATTTTTATGTATCATCGCACCACAACAAGAGAAAAAATCAAGAAAGTGAATGCATCCTCCCCGTCCCCCACACGCACCCCCCGCACAACAAACACCACAAGCCTTAATTCGTGAAACAAACAGAGGCACGCAAAGAGTCAGGCGAGAGTTATCCGTGGGCAATGAAGAGCAACGCTGACAAGTGCGGCGCACTCAGTGTTGCCAAGGTTTGGCCAGAAAAAAGCAAATTTGAGCAGGTGAAATTTATCAAACATTTCAGAGGCACACATTGTAATTATAGTAGATAGAGGAAAAATCGACAATAATAGTAATAATCAAATAAAGCAGCCTGCGTGTTTTCTATCTTTTCCCTCCAGCAAGCGGCGCTCAGCTGCAGCTAATTCGTGACATCGGCAACACTTAACACCAACAGCAACAATAGCAGCAACAATAGCAGCATCAGCAGCAGCAGTAGTCAAATGAAACCCGTTCGACAATATTATGATGGCTGTGTCTGTGTCTGGGTCTGTGGCAGAGGCAGAGGCAGAGGCAGGGGCGGAGGAGGCCGCACAGTTTTTCGCCCATATAAAAGTGAATTTGTGACAAATATTCTGAACAGTTAGTGCGCACGCTTAGCAGCGACAACATCGATTTACACACATTAAACAAGTAACTGCGAATGAGTATTGATATATTGAGCAAACGTCGTCGCGTCAATTAATCAATCGCTTGTGACAAAATATTGTGCCAAAAATTCCCGATTATAAAAGAAAATTCCAACGCTTGACGCGCAATTAAAATATTCCCAAATTTATTTAGTCGATTTTGTGTCACAGGATATACACCAACAAATATTCGAATAATCAGACATATATATAGCATGTGCTCGTTAAAACATCAAGTGAGTATTAGTAATAATATTATTTGGTATTTGAATATCGTAGTTAACATTTCAAACGGAAAACCGAAATCAAAGAAATTTCAAATATTTCAATTGTAAAGCTATCGCTGAATGTGCAATTTTTAGTATTATTTTTTAAGTTTTTGTTTTTGTATTTTGAACAAGGTCGAAAACCGTAACTAAACTCTAAGATTAATAGCTTGAAAGTTTTTAAATCGTACTCGTCGTGAAATAACCATACATATAAATATATATATTCATAAGGAAGTCTGGGCACGGCTCAAAAAAATCATGTGTCTTTTGACCCATAATTAAATTACTTAGCTGTAAATCCTGATTGAAGCAGCTTAAAGTTTTTTTTTTTTTTTTAATGCAGTTGAGTTTGCTGAACTAACTGCATACCCTAAAAATACTTTACATGTAGTTGTTGCAGCTCCTAAAGATTCTGTCTTCAGCTAAAACTAAATAATTGAATTTATTTCTACATATATTATTTACTTGATAGGATCAAAGATATATTTCATAGCGCTGACAATGCATTCTTTTGACTCTTTCCTTATTATACCCTTTTCAAGCGTGTTATGTATACAGGGTATGGGCCCCAAAAAAACAAGTGTTATACATCTTATGGGTTAGCCCTGAGCCACTAAAGCGCAACCGGTTACAAATACAGACACAGAGATACAGATGCATAAATACAGATGCCAAGATACAGATAAATTAAAGCCTTTCTTGTAAATTTGTTTTTATTTATTTATTTTTTTTTTTTGACCTGGTCTCATATTTTATGAAATTCAATTAATTGGAGTGGTTCAGCCTGTTAATTTACATAATGATCTGCAAAAAAAAACACATTTATCTATGTCCGAATTGAATGAATTATAATTACTATTAACTTTCAGTTATAAACTGAACAATCTTGCTTAAAGGGGGATTAAGGCCTTCAGCTATATCAATGAATTAATTTATTCAAATATGTTGATTTTTGGGGACTCACTAGAAAAACATGCATTACGAAAACAATTTCAGTTCTGCGAAGCATGAATCACGATCCGATCTATGACTGCGGTTTACGCATATAACAGGATTAAATATTATATTATTATTTTTTTTTTTATCAAATGTGAGGCAAAATGTGATTGCGAAAAATTAAATGAACTTAGATTGGATGAGCTCGATTTGGAATGCCATTGAACGTTCATCAAGATCCAAAAGCTGGTTTCGATTTGTCGTCAAAGATTATCCGGTTTTTCTATATACATATGTATGTATATAAATGTGCATAGCACTTAATTTGCTCGCCGAGAATAAGATTAATTTTATTGACACAAAATTCGAAATGTGATACATAAATTAAAATGTGTATTATGGATCTAAGTTCAAATGGCTCCAAATGACGATTCGATGGAATCGTGCATCCGGCTTCGCCCGCCCAAGGGCGCAGCATATTTTATTTCGTTGCTAAGGGTTGGGTCCACCTCATGGATACCCAAGTAATTATCATCTCGTGGGTGTCCATAGTTAACGCCAATGCTAATAATAATGATAGTTGTGACGATGGTCCCCAACTCGACGTGATCATGAATATTTTACGTGTGACTATAAATTAAATTTGATTGCGATTATATCATTGGTATTTGTTATTTAATTTAAATTAATTATTGTATGCTAATTTAAAGCATATGCTCTGCGATATCGCCTGTGAGTTTAGATTGCTCAGACTGGTTCTAAGCATCATTGCAGAACGTCGTTGACTCTCTGGCCTCCAAGTGTTATTCACACCTTCTCCATTCCATTTGAATTGACTCATTTGCTTTTGTTTCTTTTCGTCTTATTTCCGCAGTTTTATACCCTGGCCGTGGCATTGGCCGTGGGATTGCTTGGACTGGCGAGTGCGTTGCCACAGCGTCTACAGTACCAGCATCAGCAGCAGTATCAACAGCAGCAGGTGCAGGATGTGCCACACACACTGCTCGACATCGAGACACCAAATCAGTTTAGCTACAATTCGCCGCTCGCCCAGCCGGACAGTTTACGCTCCAAGCCGTACTTTGATTTCCTGAGCACACTCTATGCCCACGATTCGGCCAAAACGGATCTGTTTCGCAATCGGCCACGTCGCGATCTCCAGACTGAACTGAAGACAGACCAGCACCTCGCTGTGGCTGCTGCAGCTGATCGGCCCGTGAGTCATCGTCAGGAACGCAAACGCCGTGCAATTGTCTTCCGTCCACTGTTCGTGTATCAGCAGCGCGAGATCAGGAAGAAGGAGATCGCGGCAAGGAGACGCAGCGATGAAACCCGCCGTCGTCGCTACTAATCAAATCGCACATAGTCTTTAACTGTAAACCTAATCAACAACCATGCACAATCATCATGCAACAATGAGAAGTGGCTATGGCTGTCACTGGTCTTCTACAGGGTCCTCTCTAGCACTTAGCTTTTTATTATTGTGTTCTAGCCTTAAGTCAACCCCGCACAATGCACAATGCAACGATCAGCTATCTATCTATATATATATATATATATTTATATGTATATAAAGATATGTGTAGACATTGTATCTCCCACACATCCCACGCATTCGCACATCCCTCCTAACTATGATAAGTAATCGTATCGCTAAATTAATATGCAAGTATTTTATATTTGCTAACTGATTTTTACTAGTTTGTTAATATTAAAGCTAACAACAATTTATTCAACACGATCAACTGGCTTTTATTGCAATTCTCAAATTTTACACTGCAAAAACTGTGCATCAAATATTGCACTTATCTGAAGACAGACTATTTTTGGCTGGAGTTTAAATCTTATAGCTATAAATAATTAAATGTTTATGGGGTCATTTTTTTTTATTAGAATTAAGTCATTCACCCCAGACAATGTTCTCAATCCAATCCGTGTAGAGATGTACCTTGGTGTAGACACTCGGAAACTTGTAATCGCCACAGATCACCCCGTACGAGGTGACTCCAATCACCTGCTTGAGGCAATTGTATGCTGGATGCTGCACAAAAATTGGTCCACCCGAGTCGCCGTTGCAGGTGTCTGCAACGCTGCTGCTTGATCCCGACCCGGCACAAAATTGAGTGCGAGGATCTATGCGGCTCTCGATTCTCTCAATGCATACGTCGTTGTCGTAGCGTTGGAGACCTACTTTAAGCAGATGCGATGATTTGTGGCCCGTGTTCTTTGTATAACCCCAGCCAGCTGCGACCAGATCAAAGTGCTCATTGCCGCTGCTGGGAGGCAGGCAAGCTGGCGCCACATACTCATTGAAGGTGGCCTTCCTATCAAGCTCCATGACAGCAATATCACTGTATCGACCGCCATCATCGGCCTCCTCGTACGCCGGATGCAGCACATAGTTGACCAGCAGAAAGTCCTGCGGCTGTGCATCATCCGTGGTCGAATTGTAATCCAATTCGCCCAGGCGTACAGCATATTTGGGTGATTCATAATTGGGATCTAGGCGCTGCTCCCTCAACTCTCTCGTCTCCAGACAATGGGCTGCGGTCAGCACAAACTTCGGATGAATCACAGTGCCGCCACAGATCCAATTAACGCTAGAGCTGCGAAATTGTCGCTCTCCCAGTAGTGCCATAAATGGAAATTCGCGACCCTTCGCCTCGGTGCCCCCCAGAATGAGTGGTGTGGAGCGACATGAGGATCTTACCTCATTATAATCACGGCATGCTACAAAATATCATTTATATCTGGTTTAACAAAAGATATCTAGATTTGAGCTTACCCTTTTCGTAGATTCTTCTCGTGTCTAGACGCTCCCTTTGTTTCTTTTGGTCATTTAGGGGCAGAGGACAGCAGACAATATCTTCAAATTCATTGCAGTATTTGATATTATTTGGACCGATCAAATGCTGATTATAGAATATAGTGGGACAATCGGTAGAAGTCAGTTCTTTGCATTCGCCGGTGCCATTGTCACAGAACTCGCCCTGCACCCGAATTATCGATGATGTTGTCGTTGATATTATGAAAATTAACAGAATTTTACAAAATGCGTACATTGCGTCCAGCGGCCAATGTTAAACTGAGTTGAGTTGCGACGCTTTAATTGCGTTTCTTCCAAACCAGATTTGCCAAAAACAATACAAAACAAGCATGCGTAAAATATGTGGATTCAGTGCACTCCTGGTTTCGTTGCTTATCTCAGAGCGATCTAGAATACACACTTGAAAATAAGTCTCAAGGCCGTTCGATTACTGTAAAACATGTCTGGCTTAGTTCAAATGTGATTAGGCAAGTATTATTTATTTGAAGATGTAGGAGGATACATATAATTATATCGTGCATTTTATGAGGCAAATAAAATATATTATAAAACAACGGATTCGTGAATTAAAAGTCAACTTACTAATTCTGTTTATTGATTTTTGAAAACAAACACACTCAGCGTTAAAAGAGGCTTAAGAAACCAAAAATATTGTCAGTCGATCAAAATGTAACAGAACAATAACAGCTGGCTCGATATTTTATTTAAATCGGTACAAAATGTAGGCGCCTATAGTAATCTTATGTTAATCATTAATCATTTATTCTTGAGCTTCTGAATGCAAACATAAATTATTATTAACTTTTATGTAAATGTTAATTTCCATACCATCATGCAGCTGGAACGCTAACAGCGTACACGGCTAAAAGTATTTTTATGTGGTGCTGGTATTTTTATCGATATCGGAAATACTACAGAACGTCATATTTTCGGCACATCACTAGTTCTTCTATGTACCTCAACGCTGAATGGTGTGTTCGCGCACACTTTTCTGCAAAAAATTAATTTTAGGTGCAGAAATAAGCGGAAATACTGGAAAAACATTGCATTCGCGAGAACAGCAAAATTTCGGCAACGCGTCAATACAATTTTCACGCACGGATGGATGTCTGTGATGTGGATATTTTGTGATTAAAAATTTTCCCTATCTGAGGTACGCAAAAAAAAGAAGAAAAAAATGGTTGTGAAAAAATGTCCGCCCAACAAAGAACCGACGCCGACGTAGCAGAAGTTCATATATAGACTCGTCTCGCTCTAGCGTCGGTCATTCGTTGAGCATGTTCGAAAGGTGCCGCAGCTTGTAAAACCTAACCAACCTAAAATAAACGTGCAGCTCTTTAATAAATTTATTTAAAATGGAAAGCACAGAAAATAATTTATTGCAACGCGTGTGTGCTTATATTAAAAAAAATAAACCGCTGCCATTTGCAGTGCAGAATTGCTGCCATTTGTTTGCATTTTGCAGTGGTGCAATCGGCTTCAAAAATAAAGATAAATGTCGCTGATATTGTTTAAAGCATAACGATTGCGCAGCAGAAAAAGTGTAAAGATAATTTTATTTACATACATATATATACGAGTTTGGTTGTGGCGAATCCAGGGCTGCAAAATGTGCGCCGTCGAACGCAATACGCGATAAATTGACGAAATTTGCGAGAATTGAGTGTAATGTTTTTTCCCGCCTTTTGCAGATGTCTCAAACATGAATGAAGGTAATTCAGCAGGAGGGGGGCATGAAGGGCTAAGCCCGGCCCCTCCTGCTGTGTCAGACCGTGTAACGTTACTATCAACGGAAAAATCAGTTACAACGCCAAAATCAACAACAACAGCCACAGATCATAACAATAAATCAGCAACAATAGCAGCAAACACGCAACAGCAGCAGCAAAAAACCAACAAACACCAACAGCAGCAGCTGCTCAGTGCGCAGCTGCCTGTGCCGCTGTCGAACTTGTCGACAGAGGCAACGGCAGCGGCAGCAACGTTAGCAGCTGCTTCCACATCATCATCATCCAATCCATCAACAAAATCAGAAGTTGGGTTCACGAGGCCGCCCCAGGCCAAGCGACTGCGTCTAGAAAACAACACGGAAACTGAAGGCGAAGGCGACGACGACGCCAACGAAAACCACAGTAGTAACATTGTTGGCGCAGTTGGTAGCAGCAATATTGTTGGCTCATTGCTCCCGGCGTCAGTTGTGGCCAGCAGCGAAATTGGTGACGGCGATTTAACGGCACTGCAAGACTTGAATGCGCTCAGGAAGCGCATACTCCAACAGAAATTGCAAATTTTGCGTAATCTTAAGGAAAGGTAAGAATCATTAATCAGATCTATTAATATTTTCAAGAAATAACTGAATCTGTATTCAAATTTTGCAGACATCTTGAAAATGTGTCCGAATACTTTTATTTACAAAACGGTGGCAGTATGATGGACTACCCCGCGTGGCGTAAAAAGACACCAACACCACAATTCATCAGCTACAGCAATGCGAATCGTATCGAGCAGCTGACACTCGAAGAAAAGCCAAGCACATCAGCAGCAGCAGCAGCAGCTGTGGGCCAAACACACAGAACAACAACAACGCAGCAGCAGTCATCATCATCGGATTCAGTAGTTAGTAATAGCAGCAGCAGTGGCGGCAGCACTGCAACAACATCAACAGCAACAGCAACAACTACTACTACAGGGACAACAGGCATACAGTTAGAAAATAGCACACAAAAAACGGTAAATAAAAGAAGCATGAAAATAAGCATACCTCTACAAAAATAATATAATACATTTCTCTACAGAATACGCAATCTCTGTTGCCAGACAAGTCTGGCAGCAACACAGCCTCAACAACAGCTTCATCAAGTCCCAGCTATAGTGGGGCTATAACAACAACAGCAGCAGCGACAGCAACATCCACAGGAACTGGAACATTGTCCACAACGAGCAGCTTAGTGGAGACAAGCGGTAATGCATCGCCACCGGAAGCAGAGATAAAGATACCGGCCGTTGGTGCGACACCAGTTGCCGTCTCCACAAAGCTACCCGCCGCTGTGGTACAGTTGACGCAGCAAGGTAAGCTAAACTCGTTCGGGCATAGGTCTAAAATTTCTCTACTTAAGTCTCGTGTATCTCTATCATTGTTATGGTTTACTGTTTTGTTGTATTACCGTTTTGTGTTTTGTTTCATTTTCAAAATTATTGTACATTACTCGGAAAAAAGAGAAACATGCCAAAATTACAATAATGTCCTTTTGCATACATATATGATGATATTAATAGATACCACTAAGTGCTACCAATTCCCAAATACCAGATCAAAAACAGCGCCCAGAACAACTGTACAGCAACTGTAAAAGTACAAAGCACGTCCTGCACATTACTATTAAAAAACATAAAAAATACAAGTTGTCGTCTCGGCCAAGCAAATAATAAAAATCAAAACACTAGCAAGAAACCTTTAAAATGCTCTACTAATATGTAACAACAAACTCGAATTTAATTTATTTGACACACACTGCAAACACACAGAATACTAAACACATTTACCTACCTGTATGCATATAAATATATATAACAACATATATACATTTTTTTAATATCAATTAATTTATTGTATTGCTGTGTATCATTTGACATTTACAATTCACTTTTTCTTTTTGTGAATTTCTCTTTAATTTTTTTTACAATACATTCACAATATTTTTTACTGTCGCCTCCTAACGCACACCTCAATTCTCTCTCTCTCTCTCAACTCACCATCAAATTGTATCGTTATTATATAGGTCACATACCCGGTAGACCTCTAGGAGGTCGTCACGGTATGGTCTTCGGTCAAATACCCGCGCCTCCTGCCGTAGGAAATTCTTCTGTACCTTTGGTGCCAGGTGCTTATCGTTCGCAACAAATTAAAAAAAAAAATAATCAAAGAAAAAAAATCTCATTTTCATTTTTAATAAGTCTTCTATGTTTTTCCTTTCCTCTATACTTTGTGTGGTTTTTGAATATTGAAGCATTTTCATAATTTTGATTTTGTTGACGCAAATTAGAAGTGTAGTGCATTTGACTTTTACTATATTTCTATACATTCGATGTGCCTAAATTATTATAATATATATATCAAAGATTTATATTATTTTCAGTTATCTAGAATTGGTGATTATATTTTTATTCATACAAATGCTTAAAAATAGTTTGATCTATCAACTTATCAATTAAATTGAATGTACAGTTTTTGGTTATATTAGCAAAATTATGCATAGATTAGATTTGAACTCTGTTTTAATCAGTAATTTCTTACAATATGGATACAATTATTTTATTAATTAAGGAAACACATTTCTCATTCTCAAAACTCATTTAATGGTTCGGCATGCCGAAAAGTAAATTTCTGTCTTTATGCATCTTTGACTTGCGTTTATTTTACATCCAATTTCTGCACCTAAAAGCGTTTTCTTGTACGCCAATTCAATGCTCTTGAAAATCGTAGCTGTGTGCTAGATTAAGTCTGAGTTGCAAGTGACTTTTTCAATTTCTAAATAAAAGTCCATAACGCTGAGTACATTTCCACATAAAGTTTAAGATATGAAATAGCACCTAAAAGCGTTTTCTTGATAGCTTTTTAAACGCTCCTGAAAATCGTAGCTGTGTGCTAGAACAAATGCTGCGGTTGCAAATGAATTAATGCCATTTAATGCATTAATTCTATTTACACCACGCACAATCGTATTACGCAAAATATACAAAGCAGAAGAGCTCTTCAGCAAGAGCGTTGAATTAATGTTGGCCACATGTGTTGACAATTGAAACCACCTTGTTTAAGTGAACTTCATATAAATATATCTTCAAATTATAACCGATCATCGCATTGAAAACGCGATTTACGCTTTTTAATCTACACCGTTCCGGATTGTTAGGTGTAACGAGTTGAAGTTTAGAGCTTCAAGTTTTGCATGCCCGTTTGACATAGATCTGCCTATATTAGTTTTACCTTCCTTTTTTATACGAATATTTGAAATACCTACTATATTTAATACACATACTAATTCGCAACTAATATGGTTCAATTAATTGATTGATTGATTTGAAAGTTCTTTTTTTTTTGTTTTCCTTATAACTATTGTTATTGCTTCAATATGGTAGCGTGTGATTGATGATGCACTTTTCCAGCATGCAAGTTGGCTAAGAGCTTTCCACAAGATCTCTTTACGAATCGTGACTAACTTGTTGCTTTGCTTCTTTTCCCAAAAGGTGGCACGCCGCTGGTGCCCTGCAATAGCCCCGTGGGCTCAACGTCATTGCGTCGCCCAAACTCACAACAGAATGCTGCGACGAGCGGAGCAACTGCAAATGCAGCTGCTGCGGGTTCAACCACAGCATCGGTGGCAAGTGGGACTGCTACACCAACACCGCTGTACACTGGCGGTGCAAACGGTGGTGCTCCGGCTGCGGCTGCGAGCGCTGGTGGCCTGACGCCCAACACGCCTGGCGGCGGCAGCAGTGGAAATTTATTGAGCCCACTTGCTAACACCTGCACGCCAAACAGTGCGCAGGAGTTTTCGTTTAAGGCCAAACAGGAGGTGTACGTAATGCAGCGTGTATCCGAACTGCAGCGAGAGGGATTATGGACTGAACGGCGTTTGCCTAAGTTACAGGAGCCCAGTCGCCCCAAGGCGCACTGGGACTATCTGCTGGATGAGATGGTCTGGCTGGCAGCTGATTTTGCGCAGGAGCGCAAATGGAAAAAGAATGCGGCCAAGAAATGCGCCAAAATGGTGCAAAAGTATTTCCAAGACAAGGCCAATGCGGCGCAGCGTGCCGAGAAAGCGCAAGAGTTGCATCTAAAGCGTGTCGCTTCATTCATAGCCCGTGAGGTGAAGAGCTTCTGGTCAAATGTGGAGAAACTGGTCGAATATAAGCATCAAACCAAAATCGAGGAGAAGCGAAAACAGGCGCTCGATCAACATCTCAGCATTCTAGTCGATCAGACGGAGAAGTTCTCGCAGCAACTGGCCGAGGGCATGAACAAGAATGTGAACGAAACGCCCAGCTTAGACTCGAGTCGCCTAACATCACCCAAACGGGAGTCAGATGGTGAGTTCAGCTAGTGAATCTGAGAATAATTGTTTGAAAAGGTTATGTTTTACTCTGATGTAACATTTAATTAACTTAATTCGAGATTAAGGTATTTAAATTGTTGTAGCAGAAGAAACGAAACTTTACTCAAGCCTCTTAAATCAAGCACCTGATGAGAATTTCATACTGAAACGTTGTTTTGGTCTATTTTTGAACACTACGATGTTAATAAGGGATGGTCGCATTTGCGAGGCATTTGTCTGATGCATTAAAAAAAAACTGGCATCTGCTCTGCATCGATCTATACAAAATTTGGGTTTAATTGTGAATTTGCAATTTCTTCCGCAGATGAGTTTAAGCCAGAATCTGGATCAGAGGATGATGAGGAGACGATTGCCAAGGCCGAGGAGGAGGCAGCCGATGTCAATGAGGAGGTCAAAGCGCTGGCCAAAGAATCCGAAATGGATTTTGATGATTTTCTCAATGATTTGCCACCTGGCTACTTGGAGAATCGTGATAAGCTGTTGCTCGAGGAGCAGACCTCAACGAAAGGAGCTGATTCATCCGTTGGTGGTGACGACAGCGATGATAGCGAATTTCAGGCCAAGGAAGCCAGCGATGATGATGAGAACACCATCAGCAAACAGGAGGAGGCGGAACAGGAAATTGATCATCAAAAGGAGATTGATGAACTGGAGGCGGACAATGATTTGACCGTAGAGCAGCTCTTGGAGAAATACAAATCGGGCAAAATTGATGAGCAGCCCAGTGCAAAGAGGCGAAAAATAGAGGTGGAAACCTCAGAGCTGGACTCGGATGATGATTCAACAGTGGTTGAGGAATCAACTGATGACAGCGATGTGGAAGCCAGCGACGAAGAGGATGAAGAGCTGTCTACCATCAAGACTGATACTGACCTGGACGAGGCAGAACAGGAGGGTGGCCTAAAGAGCCTGCTAACAGATGCCGATGGTTCCAGCGGCGCAGCTGCGGGTGTTGCCGCTGTTGGCAGCAAAGACAACAAGGACGACATGTTGAACGATGCGGCGGCATTAGCCGAAAGCCTGCAGCCCAAGGGCAACACGCTGTCCTCAACGAACGTGGTGACGCCTGTGCCCTTCCTGCTGAAGCATACACTGCGTGAGTATCAGCACATCGGTCTCGACTGGCTGGTCACGATGAACGAGCGCAAACTGAACGGCATCCTTGCCGACGAGATGGGTTTGGGCAAGACGATACAAACGATAGCGCTGCTAGCGCACTTGGCCTGCGCCAAGGGCAACTGGGGTCCACATTTGATTGTGGTGCCCTCATCTGTGATGCTTAACTGGGAGATGGAGTTCAAGAAGTGGTGCCCCGGCTTCAAAATCCTCACCTACTATGGCACACAGAAGGAGCGCAAGCTCAAGCGCGTCGGCTGGACAAAACCTAATGCGTTTCACGTCTGCATCACGTCCTACAAGCTGGTTGTTCAGGATCAGCAAAGTTTTCGTCGAAAAAAATGGAAATATCTCATCCTAGACGAGGCCCAAAACATTAAAAACTTCAAGTCACAGCGTTGGCAGCTGCTACTTAATTTTTCCACCGAAAGGTCAGTAAATATTAAAATACTAACTATAATTAAAATATTTAATTAGTTGTTATTGCAATTGCAATGCAAGCACCAAAATCAGTAACCAAGCGATTGCTAAACTAGCTTGGCGACTACGCTTGGGTGCTAAAATTAATTAACGCTATAATGCCGTATGTTATATAAAGAGCATACTAACCCAACCATTAGCATGCTTGTGGCCTTGTTTTGAGACACAATTCTTGTTTTTGATTTTCTTTTAATATTAACTTTTGTTCTTTATTGTTTTACATTTTTGTATGCTCTACTCAAAAGGTGAAAAACTAATTAATATATTATTTTCCCTCTATTATCGTACACCAGACGTTTGCTATTAACTGGAACGCCGCTGCAGAACGATCTGATGGAGCTCTGGTCCCTGATGCACTTCCTCATGCCGTACGTGTTCTCCTCGCATCGCGAGTTCAAAGAATGGTTCTCAAATCCAATGACTGGAATGATCGAAGGCAACATGGAGTACAATGAAACGTTAATAACGCGCCTACACAAGGTAAATACAACCGATGATAATGAAGATGTGTGTGTGTGTTTGTGTTTATAGGGCGGCACCTAAAAGCGTTTTCTTGTAGCCCAACTCAATGCTCTTGAAAATCGTAGCTGTGTGCCAGATTAAATCTAAGTTGCAAGTGACTTTTTGAGTTTTTAGTATTGAAAGTCCATAACGCTGAGAACATAATTTCCAGACCAAGTTTTAGATATGATGATATGATGAATAGCACCTAAAAGCGTTTTCTTGATAGCTTTTTAAACGCTCTTGAAAATCGTAGCTGTGTGCTAGAGAAAATGCTGCGGTTGCAATTGAACTGATGCTAATTAATGCATTATTTCTATTTACACCTCACACAAGCTTTTTAAATCTCAAAATGTGAATTTCATGCAAGCGCACTCTGTGTCACATTGAATCCTCATGTGATGACAATTTGTAAACTTGCTAAATGAAATTAAAGCTACGACTTATCCATGTGTTCATGCAATAAAATCAAATTGATCACATTGAATACGGGCTTTACACTCGGTTATATAGATCTTCGCCTGAAATGCGCTGCTGCAAGCGCACTCTGTGTCACATTGAATCCTCATGTGAAGACAATTTGTAAGCTTGCTAAACTAAACCTAACGCTGCGACTTATCCATGTGATCGTGTCCTTCAAAAATTATCACATTGAAAACGCGCTTTACACTCCTTATTTATATGCATTTTGATATTGTTGTATTGTTGTAATTCGAGAAATCATGTTAAACAATTATTGTCTTATTGTACTTAGGTCATTCGTCCATTTTTGCTGCGACGCCTTAAAAAGGAGGTGGAGAAGCAAATGCCAAAGAAATACGAGCATGTTGTCATGTGCCGCTTGTCCAATCGTCAGCGTTATCTGTACGAAGATTTCATGAGCCGTTCCAAGTGAGTTTTACAACCAAAATTAAAATAGTGATTGCTTAAATAAACTATTCTCTCCTTTTTAGAACCCGCGAAACATTGCAAACTGGCAATTTGCTGAGCGTGATCAATGTGCTGATGCAGCTGCGCAAGGTGTGCAATCATCCCAATATGTTTGAGGTACGTCCAACGATATCACCGTTTCAAATGGAGGGCATTACATTTCATACGCCGCGACTGGTCAGCAACATCCTGGAGTATGATCCGTTCACGGTGAGTTTGTGGCTGCTGACCACAGAAATACAGATACAGAGAGAATGTGAGATGATGATAAACTGTCACTGAATATTGCGATTCAATCTATTTTGGAGAGAGTTGCGATTCTTATAGGATGTTCGCTGTTGCGAGGCATTTGCCTGATCTTAAATTCAGAACATTTAAAGTTTAGCGTCTATAATAGCACATTGTCTAATTTTCTGCTTGTCTGTCTTTTTCTCGCCTTACAGCAAATTAATTTGGAGACTATGAACATGCTGCTTTTGCATCTGGAGCAAACGCTGACTGCCTACGTCTCGCACAAGTCTCGTTTGCTGTCGCCGCCACGTAAATTGATCGAGGAGATCGACAGTGCGCCGCAGCCGCCGCCGCGCTGCCCGAATGGCAAATATCGTTTTCACATACGTGTGCGGAGCGCTGAGCTGGCGCAGCGGATTAAGCTGCAGGCGGTGCGTGTGGGCGCCAGTCCGGCCATGCGGTTGGAGGGCAGCAAAATTGTGCCTATGCGCAGCCTGTTGCCCACTGGCCATGTACTGAAACGCGTCAGCGGCAGCATCAATCCCATAAACATGGCCCTTAAGCCAGTGATTCTCAATAGTCTAAAGACACCGACGACAACGACGGCGACAATCAGCAACAGCAGCGCTGGTGGTGCATTAAATATGCTGAGCAGCAGCAGCTCTAAGCTGATGAGTTCACGTTCACCAATCAGCGCGCCAACGCCAGCCAAAGTGGCCAAGACAATGCATGATGGTAAACCATTTTTCTATCTCGCACCAGCAACAAATGCCGGTGGCGCTGGAGCGCGACTCACGCTAACCAGCAAAACAGCAGCGACGGCGAGTTCAGCAGTGGGAGGAGCCACAAACGTAACGAGTGGAAATTCAGCACAGCTAAGCAAGGAGCCCATTGTCAAAGATCTGGCGACGCATGTCAAGTTGACGGCACAAAGGCAAACCAATGGCAAGGCCCAGGAGGATGAGAGGTCATCGTCAACGCCCGAAGAGGATCCGTATAGAGTCCAGCAGCTCATTCAAATGCGCAAGGAGCAGCGTTTGGCATCGCTCAAACGGATGGCTGTCATCAATCGCAGACGCACCGATGCCACGCCCATTTATGGGGCCGATTGCCGCCAGACGATTGAACGTTGCATGCAATCAACGCGCACCCTGAAGCATTCCACATGGCAGACGCGCGGCTATGCGAACTGTTCGATTGCGATGCTGCAGCACAACGACAACTGGTCCCTGAATCTCCTGCTAAAGAACTATGAGCAGCGCTGTCAGGAACTGGCTCCCATTTTTGCCAATTTTGTGATTTATGTGCCGTCGGTGTGTGCGCCACGAATTCGTCGCTATGTGCAGAATTTATCGTCGACGCATTGGCAAAATGAGCGGCAAATTGAGGCGACGATTGCGCAGACGGTGTCGCCCAAGCTGTCGCTGCTGCATCCCATCATCTCAGCGATGACGACTCAGTTTCCCGATCCTCGTCTTATCCAATACGATTGCGGTAAGCTGCAGACAATGGATCGCCTATTGCGGCGGCTGAAGGCTGATGGGCATCGTGTGCTGATCTTCACCCAAATGACCAAAATGCTGGACGTGCTTGAGGCATTCCTCAACTATCATGGCCACATTTACCTGCGACTTGATGGCTCAACGCGTGTTGAGCAGCGACAAATACTCATGGAACGTTTCAATGGGGACAAGCGCATCTTTTGTTTCATTCTATCGACACGGTCTGGTGGAGTGGGCATTAATTTGACCGGCGCTGATACGGTGATCTTCTACGACTCGGACTGGAATCCAACGATGGACGCGCAGGCGCAGGATCGTTGCCATCGTATTGGGCAAACGCGAGATGTGCACATATATCGATTGGTCTCGGAGAAAACCATCGAGGTGAACATACTGAAGAAGGCCAACCAAAAGCGGATGCTCAGTGATATGGCCATCGAGGGTGGCAACTTTACGACCACGTTCTTTAAGAGCTCCACCATTAAGGATCTGTTCACGATGGACACAGCACAGACAGAGCAGGACGATAGTCAAGATAAGCCTGATGATAAGGACAAGATTATCGCTGCTGAAGTCGAACCGGCGATCGAAGCGGAGAAGCAATCACTGCGCGCCTTCGAGCACGCTCTAGCCGCTGCCGAGGACGAGCAGGATGTGCAAGCCACAAAAACGGCCAAGGCCGAGGTTGCCGCCGACCTGGCCGAGTTCGATGAGAACATACCGATTGCGGATGATGCCAATGCAGATGGTGGTGGTGCAGTAGCCATTGAGCTCAGCAAAGCCGATCTGGAAATGCAAAATCTTGTCAAGCAGGTAAGCGGTGTGAATTGATCTTATTTATCAGCGAATCTGAGAATATGGGCAGCGCTTGCTTCAATTGTGCATTAAATGAGCTCCCCCAGTGATCTTTTAATCAAGCGTGCGCTGCCCAGATAAACTTCAACTTCGAAGTAGACGTTCAGACATAGTCGAAGCGATTTAACCCACGCTCGATTATATCACTCAACGTCTGACATAATCATAAGATAATCACATAATATATACGCCTAATGGATGTCGTTTCCCCATTCCCAATCCCATTACATCTAGCTCTTGCCCATTGAGCGCTATGCAATGCGCTTTGTGGAGGAAACGGGAGCCGCGTGGACAGCTGAGCAGCTGCGCGCTGCCGAGGCGGAACTGGAGCAGCAGAAACGTGAATGGGAGGCCAATCGCCTGGCGGCCATGCTGAAGGAGGAGCAGCTACTCAAACAGGAAACGGAGGCCGAAGAGCTGCTCACCTACAGTCGCAAGGATGCCAGCAATCAGGTTAATACCACCAAACAAGATTCCAATCTAAGCAAACGAACCCCAGGTGTTGGGCTAGGCGTTAGGTTAACCAAACACAATAAGCGGGATAAACGATTCAGGCATCATGGGGTAGGCCGGGCGGCAGCGGCAACTGCCGGTGGGTTAAGTCGAAGCGTTAGCAGCAACAACAATAGGCAAAGATCAAATGTGCAACAGGCGGCGTCGGCGGCAACTGCTAGTTCGGTGCGCGCGCATCGAAACATCCTCAATGCGAGTGCACCGACTAGAAGCAGCTGCAACAGTAGCAACAACAACAGCAATAGCAATAGTAACAATAGAATTTGGCAGACGCGCCTACATTCGCTGGGCATAGCCGTCGAACCAAGCACAGCCACAGCCACAACAATGGCGACGGCGCCCACTAGAAAGACAACGCGCACAGCAATGGCAGCAGCAGCAGCCAGCAGCAGCAGCTCAGCTCAGCCGATAATAGAGGAGCAGCGACCCAAGCGCCTGTCGGCCAATATAGCCATGAGCAAGATGATGAAGACGACGCCAGTGAAAACAACGGCAGCAGCAGCTCCTTCCTCAGCCAAGGGCGGTAAGGTACAGTCGCGACGCAGCGAGAGCGTCTCCTTGACGACAGCTGCGGTCACGCGACAAGAGTTGCATGAGCGGCGAGCGACGATATCATCGCCGTTGGCTCTAAAGGAGCTGACCAAGAGCGATGCTAGCGATGATGAGGATGATAACGATAATGATGATGAAAAAGAAGATGAAGATAATGATGATGAAGAAGAAGATGAAGATAATGAGAATGAAGAAGAGAATGATGATGAAGAGAGTACATCAGTTTATGTGGACGATGAAGTGGACGGAGAGGAGGAGGAAACTGCTGTCTCTGGCTCAAATTCAGGATCTGCTTCTGCCTCTGCGTCTCCCTCAGTTCAGGAGGATACAACTCGGACAGATGATGATGATGATGAAGAAATGCATGTGGAAATGCTTGATGATGATGGCGATGAGAATGTCGACAATGACGATGACGCAGAGGTTGACAATGTCGATTCGGATGCCGATGTTAACGTGGAGACGCAGTCTTGTTCGAGCTACGCCACAGCTGGCGGCAGTTTGGATGGCTGGAGTGCGCACGATCAAGTGCAAGATACCACGATGACAAGTTCTACATATTACAATGTATCCGAAGAATCGGACACCGATGATCCCAATGATCCGCTGTCATTGTCCAAAGTGGAACCCAACAAAACGACAGATGCCAAGGAATCAACGCCTGTCTTGCAACGGCAGCGTAGCAGTAACAGCAGCAGCCGCGGTGGCGGTGGTGGCAGCGAGGATGCCATTGGACACACGCCACGCACTCGATCTCGCGGCTCCGTAAAGATCAATCTGTGGTCTCTGGATGTGAGTCCTGTGCTGAGCACGCCAAAAGCTAGCGGCAGTGCTGGCAGAAACGCAAAAAGAGAGCGGGCGACTCCACCAGCTGTTCAAGAGACAAAGCAGCTAATAGCGGCACGGTCTCAGGCAGGTGGCACAAACACAAGCCGGCGTCTCAAAAAAGACGAGGAGCAAGCGTTGACATTGCTAAATCGTTGGGTAACCAAAACGCCCCGCGCGCATCTACGCTCCAGCAATGCAGCAATAACAGCTGCCGCCTGTGCAGCAGACGGAGGAGGAGGGGTAGCCAATGTCACGTCTGGTGCCCATTCGAATGGTGCCAGCAGCAACAACAACAACAGGTGATAATTGAGGTCAGAGTATCACGTCACAGTATTAACTATATCTAATAAAAAGAGTAATCGACAAACCTGTGCTGAAGCTGTGTGGAGCTCTGGAGCTGTGTGCGCTGTGTGGTTTTTAGTGGGCGTCCAAATTGGCCTAATTTAATTGTTACACACACACAGACACACATATACATACGCATGCACCTAATATTTGTTGTTGTTGTACGTGTGTCTGTGAAGCTGCTGTAGAACTTTAATGTTAATTGATGAGCATTTTATAATAGACTGTAACAAGTTTCCTTCTAAGCTAGTTAGGTGGCGACATAAAACCGAAGTCTTCGCACTGTCAGGCGAAAGAGAATTGGGATAGAATTTAGGATAACAAATTGTGTTTAGCATATAGATAGATAAGGGGGCAACAATGATAATTGCTTAAGTATTGTGTGGCAGAAACTTGAAGGTCTCATAGGCTGCTTGGCAGGCTCTATGCCACACAATATTGATATTTTGGTAAAGGATTATTTAATTTATGTGGCACTGTGATTGCTGTTGTCCCCAAAAATGCATAAGATATTTAAAGAGCAACGCGAACCCAGATTGTATATACAAATCATAAACAAAATATCAATAGAATATAATTTATAGATTTTGTATTATGTAAGCTGTGTTATCTTTAAAACAAAGTAACTACAAAAAACTCCTTGTATTATCATTAATTTCGTTGTTAAAAAATTCTGTTCTCTAAGTCTTCAAAGAAAAAACTCTCAACGACTATCGCGCCTTAGTTTATAAGTAACTCCTTAGGTAACTGTTTAACTGTATGGTAAATGTTCATATTTTTGCATTCGATCATTTATTTTGTATTCTCAAAAAGAAAAAAAAAATACATAAAAATATCATAAAACAAATTTAGCATTAACAAAACAACAATCTAAAGACTATAAGCATATAGATTGACTAACAAATAAAACGCAAGAATCGATTCGATATGCTTTCAAAAAAGATATAAAGAAAAAGAAACTAAGACGTTGTGGTTTTTATTTATACGGACATATTTCGTGCGTGTGTATTTAAAGACATCCTTATAGAAGACAATTGCACAAAGTTGGAAAAGAATAACCGGAAATCAGTAAAGATTCAATCATATTATTTTCTGTGTTAACGAATGTAGAATTCTGTTTTGGTGACGCTAAATATAATTAAAGAAAATAAAATAAAATAAAAGACTGCAACAGTTTATAGATAGACTTTGCCAATTGTTCTTAAGCGCCGTACGAAATGGTTCCGGTTATAAAGAAAAAGCTACAACGCCAATTTATAAATAATCCATATAGATACAATCGATACGATAGTTCGTTAGTTAGTTACTTACTAAGCCAATGAACAACACCACCAAAACAGAGATTCTTCATACGATACGAAAATAATGTAATTTGCTACGTTTATTCTTTTCTTTAACTTTGCTCGGCCCCCCCACACACCCACTCACGCACGCACGCACGCACGCACACGAATACACTCCCAGGTGTGGATATCGCGCAATAGTATGGAGCAAATGCCGGTGAGTAAATCGAAATCAGTTCAAGTCCCCAACCATCACTCGAAAACAGAATATAAGTAAAGCTTGCTATTTATTTATGATAGATGTGGTGTCCACCGACGCCGCCGCAGGATAACAATGACATCTACATTGATCACTCGCTGTCGTTCATGTACGATCTGGAGCCCATACCCGAAACGGAATTGCCGCCCGTTTATGTGAGACGGGAGCTGAAGCGATCCCGCACCGATGCCGGCTTCGATGGCAGTCGTCGTCCGAATAAGATGCGACGTGAGGATAACTATGTGCCGCCACGTTCACTGTTCGATCGTCCAACGACGCAGCTGGCGCGGCTGCGGCGCGAACTGAAGAATCAACGTTTCCGCGGCAGTTTTAAGCCCAATTCGATGATACCGGGCCTAAAGCCGCAGTTGCCCGCCAAGCCGATGACCGAGCCGGAGGCGATGAGCGAGTGGTGTGTGTTTGAGGATATGGCTATACTCCACGTGCTGATCAATTTGCAGGGGTTGCCGTGCAGCCTGATGCTCCTCTCGCCCGGGCAGACGCCCAATTGGGATTTGGTCTCGGAGCTGGTCAACTTCTGCTCGAAAACGTATCGTTCGGCGCGACAATGTCGCTGGCGCTACGAGACACACATCCAGCCGCGCGAGGAAGGCAAAGTGGTCGAGAGTCCCAAGAAACAAAAGAAACTGAAGCCCACGTTGCGCACGGAGTATATGAAGAGTCCGTTGCGCTACTTGCGCACCACACAGCTCTATGCCAGCGACAACAATGCCTCATTCTATAAGGTGATGCGCCAGCGCTTCGATACCATCAAGACGGCCTACTTGAAGAAGGCGCCGCCTCCAAAGCGCCAGTACAATGCGCCCAGTCTGATGAATCCCAAGCATATGGAGGTGCTGCAAGAGTTCGGCATTAACAACTACGATCAGCCGGTGTCGCCAATGAATATAGCCGTGATGAAGGCAAACAAAATGCGTGAAAAACAGCGCAGTCAGATGCCACCAATGCAGCAGCAACAACAACAACAGCAGCAGCAGCAGCAGCAGCAACAACAACAACAACAACAGCAGCAGCCAGTGCAGCAACAACAGCAGTCAGTGCAGCAGCAACAACAACAGCAGCAGCAACCAGTGCAACAGCAGCAGCAGCAACAACAAATGCAGCAACAACAGGTCCATCAGCAACAGCAACAACAGTTGCAGCAGCAGCAGCAGCACCAGCTGCCAACAGTTGCCGCTGTGCAGCAAACAGTTGATTTAATGCCCACAACAACAGCAACAACTGTTTCTGTGCCCACCGGCAATACAGGTCAACTGCAACAATTACAGATACAACATTTGACCAGCGCCAATGTGGCGACGACGCAACAAACAGCAATACTGCTGCATCAGCCACAACAGCAACAACAGCTGCGCGCACAAACCACAACCCAACAGCTTGTTAAGACCATTGTGGGCACGACAGCCAATCTGACAGCTGGCCAGCTACATCAGCTGGCGCAGCAAAGTTCGGCTAATGCGGGCGGCACGGTGCAGTTACAGGCCGCACCGCCTGGCAGCCAGTCCAGCGTTAGTGTGGTGCTGACCACGCCGGTCCAGTCGCTGCCCATCGCCACGCACAGCAATCTGAATGCCAACTCCACAGCCCAAATAGTTTCCATAACGTCGCAGTCGACGCTGCCAGTGAATACGCCGCCGCAGTTGGGTAGCATTGTGCAGACACAAACACTTCCGCAGGTCGTTTCCGTCGGACCGCTGACCACCACGTCAAGTGGTGGCCAACAACAGCAACAGCAGCAGACGGCAACGGGCACCGTGACAATGTTGCGTGGCCAGCGTCTCGTTTCGGCTGCTGCAGCCGCTGCTGCGGGTAATACGACGCTGCACGATGTGGTGTTACAGCAGCGTACCACAGCTGGCGGTCAATCCATTGTCTCCATGCCTGCCCTGGGGCAGAGTGTGGCAACTGCACAATTTCAAACACAGTTGCGTCTGTCTGCCGTTTCTGGCTCACCGGCAACACAAACCACCCAATTGGTCACCACCAAGGGTATACCTGTTAGCGCACTGCAGCAGACCGGCAAAGCAGTGCTGCCTGGCACTCAGCAGCAGACGCCGCACATTCAACTCTATAGACAGCGCAATCTGAAAGTGTTGCAGGCACCACAAGTAACACAGGGAGGCGTCGTTGGTGGCGGCACTGCCAATCTGAATCCGACTGTGGTGCAAACGGCTGGCGGCACCTTGGCCACCGGCACCATAATCCAAGCGAGCAATCTCATGCAGACACCCACGCATGTGACCAGCCAAAAAGTGGCGGTCTCCAACATGCCGGGCGCCACCACTGTGCAGGCGGGCAATGTGGTTAGCTCGGTGCAGATGCATGGCCAGGCGCGGACGCAGTTCATCAAGCAAATGGCAGTCGGAAAGCAGGGAGTGCAGCGTCAGATGATCACCACAGATGGCAGTGGCGCCAGTGGTGCAACTGGCGATATGCTGCTGGTTAAGCGACACAATATACTGGCCGCACAGAAAGCGCAACAGGCCACTGGGCCGCTGTTTACCACAACCAGCAGCAGCAGCAGCGTCGTCACACAGCAGCAACAACAACAACAGCAACAGTTGCCTGTTGCAGGTGTTGTGCAACAGCAGACGCAACAGGTAACCCAACAACAGATTGCCTCGCTCGTTAAGGCTTCCACTGCGGCAGCAGCCAGTGGCAGCAGCGTCAGTGCCGGTGGCGTGACAGTATCAGCAGCGGGTCCGCCCACAGTGCAGGCGGGCAGCGTGAACATGACCCTGCCACAACTGAAACCGGGCAGTCAGATTAAGGTGACGATGCCAAATCAAATGCGACACCTGCAAATGCAACAACAGTTGGGTATGCCGCGGAAAATCCGAAGCATGACACAGCTGGTGAGCGCGTCGGGGCAACCCACGGCCACCAATATTGTGACAACAACGACGGGACCGGGGCAGCAGCAACAGACGGTGACTGGTGGTGTCTCCCTTGCATCGGCAGCCCAACAACAACAACAGCAGCAGCAGCAACAAGTCCAACAGAAGACAACAGCTGGTGGTGGCAGTTTGCAGGCGCAACTGTTGCATTTACAAACCACTAAAGCGGTAACAGTGCAACAATTGCAGCAAGTGGTGCGCAGCGGTCAGCCAGCCGGCCTTGTGCTGGGTAAGACAAGTGTTGGACGTGTCATACCCGTTTCGGTGGCATCACAGGCCACACAGCGTCAGACAATACAGGTAAGTGTCTGTGCAGCTGATTCGAAGTGTTGCAATTAGTTTTGCTAGTTAGTCAAGCCTTAATCGTTTTAATACTTTTAGGTGGTTTCGGCTGCTTCGGCACAGGCCTTGGCTGCTGGCAATTTGCGCCCCGGTCAGAATATAGCCAGCGCCTTGAAGGTGGCCACCTCTGGCGGTGGTCAGACCACGCAGCAGACTTTAATTGCGGCGCTGCAGCATACTCAACGGCAGAATGCCAGCCCCGTGCGTCTGCAGACCACAGCCGGTGGCAATTTGTTAGCTGTGGTGCAGCAACAGCAGCAACAACAGCAGCAGCAGCAACAGCAGCAACAACAGCAGCAGCAGCAGCAGCAACAACATACACACATTGCTGGACCCACAGCGGGTCCGGCTGAAGTAATGACAATAACGCAGACGACAGCAACGCTGCCGACTGTTGCCAGTCTGCAGCAACAGCAACAACAACAGCAGCAGCAGGTTGGAGGCGTGCAACAACAGCAGCAGCAACCGACGACGCAACAGGTACGAACGCTGGTGAAGAAAAAGATCATGATCAGAAGCGAGAAAGAATAACATTTAGCGAATCATCGCCCAAAGACCGGCGTACGGCCACGCAATCGGCGCTGCATCACAACCAATACCAATACCAATACCAACATTCACACCAAAACCACCACAACCACTACAACAACAACCACCAATCCCACAGAATGCACCGAATGCACCGAATGCGCCGAATGCACTATTACAAGCACCACAACAACCACAACCAAAAGCATCGTCGCTACAATTACACCGGCTCATCTGTTAGAAGCCAACAATTTCGATCCGTGACACAACAAAATTATTGATTCTTCTCATTTATCATTGTTCAATGTGTCCTCCAATCAATCAATCAATCAGTCAATTCAATTCAATCGTTCAACCAATCAGCCAGTCAACTAATCTCAATCACTGCATAAATTGTACTTAAATCCCTTTTGTTTCGATTGGTTTTACAGCCATAAGCGGCTCCTTCTCTCTCGCCTGCTGCAGCATCCTGAGCGGGATATGAACGACGATGTTGTGTGACGGGAGTGGCACACAAACACACACAAAGACACACACACAGAGCACACACATAAGCAGCTTAAGGCTGTTATTAGTTGTAATTATATAAATAGGTTTATAATTGTATTCATTATGATTGTATATTTAGCCAAACACTTTGAAACACAAATTTGTAAATCTAATTCCTTAAGCGATCCCCTAGCTTATAGGCATATAATATACTTCAAATATATATATATATATAACTTTAACTATTTAAATTTTATGAAACGTAAATATCTATATAACATGATATAGTTAATGGTAAAGAAAATAAAAAGTATTATAATTATAACGAAGGTGTTTATTATTATTATGATTAAAGTGGAACTCTATTTCCAGTAAGTATGCCACCTAGTCTAGTCTATGGCACAATAAGATCTGGGGAACTGCTATTCCACCCCTATAATGGAATATTTTTGCTGTTCATTGTGACCTGCCACTTTTTGCCATGGTAACCAATTTTATGCACAACACAACAAACTGTGGTATCCAAGCCCTTTTCGAGGTAGTCATAGTTTGGTAATCATGTCGTTGTTTAACGTGTGCAGCTGGTGGTCAGTTCAATGTGGTGACACCGTTGGCGACTACGATGTGGCCAGTTTGTTGTGTGCTCGTTTTGGTCTCGAGGCGCAGGAGAAGGATTACATCATAGTTGGCTCACAGTCCGGACAGCTAAGCATTTACTATCCGCATGCCAATGGATTTGATGCCACAGATCTGCTGCTGGAGACGCAACTGGCAGCGCCTATTATAGGACTCCATGCGGGAAAGTTTAGCGGGTAATTCAACTGTAACATGTTGAGAACCTTGTGAGAATTAACCCACTGATTCACTGCAGCAATGTGCGCAACGAGAATGCGAATCAACTGGGCGTGCTGCTGCCCAATGCGATTGTCATCTATAATGTCCAAGCGCTAAGTGGACTGGCCGAATATGGCGCTCAGTTAAAGCTGCAGCTGCAGGCGGAGCACAAGTTTCAGCGTGTCGCCTTCTCCATGTGCCAGGGCCACTTTGGTCAGGTGAAGGGTCGTGAATTCTTCTGTGTGGTGCATTTGAATGGCACACTGACTTTCTATGAGCAGGATGGTATTAGTTACGAGTGCCGCTTTCCCGGACAGCGCTGTCTTCCCGCTCCAGTGGTTTACTGTCAGCGCACCGATAGCTTTTTCCGCTTAAATGCCAGCTGGCATCTGCAGTGCTATACGTATCAGGATCTATCCCACTCGCTGGTGACCAAGAGCAGCTATCAGCCCATCTGGTCGCAGTGCATTGGCGAGGGCATCCTTGACATGCGTGTTGTGCAGCTGAAAGAGTAAGTCGATCTGCCCAACAATATTCCCAGCTTACAACTATCAGTTAAATCATTTAGAAGCTGCTCCTATATTATGATTCTGGGCGAGCGCAATTTCATCTGCTTGGATGACAATGGAAAGTTCAATTTTATACTCAAGCTCGACTATGCACCCAAGTGCTTCTTCAGCTTTGTGGTGGGCTATTATTTTGGTAAGTAATCCAGCCATTTAGGGATAAATCTCAGACTGTCGTGACTGCTGATTCCGTATCTTTCTTGTGCTATCAATGTACATAAATTTAGAGCCAGGTGCTCGTCTGATAACGGCCATTGTTTCTGATGCCGGAAAGCTGCATATCTACGAAGAGGCGAACATCATTTGGGCAGCTCAGTGGCAGGAGTCGGCACCTGTTGCCATACAGCGCTCCAATGTCCAGAATATGGCTGGGAGCATTGTTACCCTAACGGCAACGGGGCAACTCAGTGTGGGCTATTTGGGTGCCCAGCCATATCAGTTTCAGGTGAAGCCACTTAACGTTGAGGAGCTGAGCTTTGCCCAGGCGCACAAGCAACTGCAGCAGCTGGAGGACGAGATCAAGGAGTCTGTCGACATACGCGACATGGACGCCCTTAATCAGCAGGCCGCGGATCAGGTGCGTTTGAGCTTCTGCATACAGCAGGAGATATTCGATGATTTGGACACATTACTGCTCGATGTACCCGCCGATGTGGCTGTCAAGGAGCTGCCTTCGGCCAAGGGCCAGTTAAAGATCAAAGTCAAAGCGGAGCTGGCGGAACTGCAGTTGGTTATACAAACGCCAAATGGTGTACGCTGCAGCCAGGAGACGCTCAGCCTTATGGATGTGGCTCCGGGCAGTACACGGGATATATCGCTGGACTTTTACATGGCGGAACTGCTGCATGTGCACAGCACACGTGTCGAGGTGTTTGCCTCGTTTGTCAGTCCACGGGTAGGTTGAAAACTATTAGCACCTAAATGGGCATGGGCTAATCTCTGGCTGCTTCTTCAGGGCATACCGCGTGTCATCCAGCAAAGCGCCCATCTGCCACTGTCCATGTTCTATCGCTGCTGCTCACCTCAGAAGGCGGCGGGCATTAAGTTGACATACAGCATCACCAGCAAACATGTGCCGCCCAAGCTTGCCACCTTTTTTGCTGAGTTCCTGGAGGGGGAGAGCGAGGGGCAGGCATTGGGGCTGCAGCTGCTCTGTCCCGGTCTGGATAAGTTAACGGAGGTTATTACTGTGGTGGCTGCGAAGAATTCAAATCGCCTAAGGTACGGTTTCGCAGCTCACTTAGCTGGGTAACTAAGATTATCCATTGCAGAATTCAATCGGATTATGTGGAAACTTTTGCCATGGTCCTGGAGCGCATTGTGGAGACCACCTTGCGCTTGGACAGCGATGCGGGTCTGCTCAAAATGCACAAGAAAAAGCCCAAACGTGGCGTACTCAATCGTTGTGTGGAACGCATCATGGCTGCTCCCTTCATGCCCACTCAGCCCATTCTTCATCGCGTCGATGTGCACCACGAGACACAGGAAAACATTCGCCAGCAAACGGTGAGTGTGTTGGGACAGTGAGAGTGGGGCGGTGGCTCTGAGCCGTTGTGTTATGACACTTGCAGCAACAACTGGAGGCGCTATGGCAACAATTCAAAACACTACAACGTGAACTACAGGAGCAATCGGAGAGCGAGCCCAAAGAGACACTGACCATGCAAATAGAGGCGAACTATGACCACCTAATACTGGAAGGCGATAAACTGGTCGAAATACGACGCGACGAGCAAAGGTAAAGTTTACTTACTACACAAATTATCCACCCACTCCCTGCCTTCATACAGTGTCTCACATTTGATGTACAACAGGAGCTGCCCCAAAAGTAACCTTTTGTTTAATGTTGGATTTCAATTTTAGATTTTTATTTAATAATTTGATTGGTAATAATATAATCTTCCAGATTATTATATTTAAATTATTTGATTAATTTAATATATTTGTTGTTGCCTGCTTTCGGCAGAGTGTTTGTATTTTGTTGTCCGCCAGTGTAATTGGATATATGGATACTTAACTTATTTATTAAATGGTGTTGTTGTTGATTCTTGTGGTTTATTGATTCGCCTTCGTGTCTAGGCAGCGTAGCGACCTCAACTGCGCCATTTCATTGGCCAAATGGATAATTCAGGCACTGAACCTGGAGGAGCGAGTGGTGAACGTTGTTAACTCGGTGCTCATTGTGCCTGTCGAGGACTGGACTGAATTGGTTGGTAACTAAGGGAACATAAATAGTATTTAAAAATTAATTTAACTCAATTACAGAGCTGGGAAGAATCGATGGCGCCCGGCATTGATATGCTGCATCATTTTGGACCGCTAATGCGCTCCAAGTCGACATCAACGCACGGCCTGCTGGATGGGAATAGCGGCAGGGACAGCTTCGACTACGGTCGCTTTAGACGTCACTTTGCGACGCTCTTCGATCGCATCGTGCGTCTGGCGTCCTCATCAACGGATGAACAGAAAAATAAGCAAACGCAAGTGGTAAATGCAGATCAACCCAAAGTGGTGCAGGATGAGATTGGTCACATGCAGCGCATGCTGGGCAATTCACCTGTTGCCCGTGCTGGAAAACCCCCTTTGAGCAGCTCATTGGAGGCCGTTGAGGACGAGGAGGAGTACGATGAGGAGGATTTGCGCGATATGGGCTATCGAAAGGATTATGGTCCGGCAGCTGCTACGGCTGCTGCCAAAGATAAGCAACAGCAGCAGCAGGAGCAGCAGCAACAGTCGCAAAGGCAAGGTAAACGCTCCGAGTGGGTCAACGACGATTTTGAGCTGCCAACCACTGAGGAGTTGTTCAGCGACTTGGGCATTTGGTGGTAGCAACCTTACATAATCCTATCTTATTACTGTGGTTGAATACATGTGAAAACTGTCAGGGAGCAGTGTTTATTTTGAGATGGCAATAGAACTGGAATTGGCTGGAATCTAGTGATGTGGGCGTGTTTGTCTATCTGTGTGTGTGTTTGTGTGTGTGTGTGTGTGGACTCGTTTATGATGCATAGCTGCAGATAAAATACGATAAAAGTCAGAGATAAAGCTACACGCATTGTTCCAGACTGCAGCTGCAGTTGCAGTTGCAGTTGTAGTTGCAGTTGCAGTTGCTGCTCAGTCAGACAGACGCTGCATGTGCCGTGTGGGCTGAGATTCCCTGTCAGGCTGTGGCCCGTGGCCTGTGCCTCGCCAACTCCAAGTCCCACACATGATACAGAGGTAAGTTATATGCACTGCTGCTCCAGTTGTGCATAGTTTACCCACAACAAGCCACCAGGCTCAACAATGCCTCGTAAATTGGCCACAATTGAGTGAGAAATGCCGTCGGAAATGCCACGGGTCCACTAGGTTACTTACTCTACTCTACTCCACTGCCTGTCTGTTTGCCTGCTGGGTGGGCTGAATTGAATTTCATCATGCAGTTAATCGCGATTGGAGGATGGGCTTTTTTAACTTTAAGAGATAGCCAAGTCATATGGTTAGTCGGGTCATATCAGTTTGTGTATTGAGCTGTTCTATTTCTAATTTGTAACTTAAAAACTGCAACCTTACATTTAAAATGCTGAATTATTCAAGAGCTCAAGCTAAGAACAGAATCAGTCCAATTTAGCCAGAGTTGGAAGCATTTCTTGAGGCACCAACAGCCAAACAGATTCAGCCAGACAGAGAGACGCTGCGTCTGGCATTTTGAATCATGTGGGCTGTGATCGCCTGTCAGACTGTAGACTTTGCCTCTGCCAGTGCCTGTGCCTGTGCCTGATCCAAATCCCTCTAATTGTGTAGAGTGTAACCGGCTTCAGGTTGAACGCTTCGAGTGCGTAATGTGAGCGTCGACGGATTACTCACTGCACTCACTGTCTGGACAACCTTTTGCAATTAAATATGTTTGCTTTTCATTTGATTTATTGTCAATTTTATGGTTTGATTCATCATTAAATATTTGGTATTACAGCTAAATAAATATAAATAAACACAAAAACACATAATGGACACAGAAGCACCTAAAATATGACAAATTGCTCAGTATTTTTGAAGATGTTAATTGCTTTAGTCGCCCATAAATCAATAAAGCACAAGTATCAATAAATATTTAAATAAGTTGTGAGCAGATATTTTATACGATTTTGGCTGATTTAAAGCCATATAAATTAAACACAGATTTTCAACAATTACGAAAGCTGTTTTGCGCCAATGTGCGAGTGCAAATTATTAAAGAGATGTTTCAATATAATGTGTGGAATTAATCATTTACATTATTCATTAAAGTTTAATTAACAACTTGATAATTTAATCAGAAACCTGTAAAGCAAAATCAAATGAAATCTGTAAAAAAATGAGAAAGAAAGTAAAAGATAAAACCGGAAGAAAGTAACATAAATCAAAATATATTTATATCTTTGGTCAGTTTATTCATCATAATATTCATTATAGTTAGGATTATATTGCTCTCTGACTGAGCAGAGCGAGGTGTATTTGGGATTCACACCCGTTGTACACTCGGAGGCCGGTTCTCCCACCTTGTAGACATGTACACCCACAGCATAGGTGCTGGCATAGTTGCATGCCATGTTGTAGATGTAGAGGAAGGGATAGTCGGGATTGGTGAAGCGCATCATGGCACATCCGACATGCGTGTTGCGATCCACCACAGTTTCCGCAAAGTGACCATATTTTTCCCTAAGAAAAGATCATTCATATTAATTTGTGAAAAGTTCCGATGTGGTTGGCTAACTTACAGATGCCTGGCCACACGAAACTGGGTTATGTAGGTGCTATCAATGAGCGGATATTCGCCAAACCAGAGACCCATCGAGTTCTCCACTAAGTTCCGCACATTCAGTGGCTTTAGGCGATGACGATCCACACCACACAGATTCTGACCAACATTGCGAAAGCGATATGAATTATTGCACTCGTCATGATCCAGTTGGCATGTCTTCAGGTTCAGGGTGGCCAAGTATTCCAGTTCTTCATCCCAAACCATTGTGGCCATGCGCGATGCCGGATAATAGCCGGGCAGGTGTCCGCCGGCTATGAAATTCCTACGTTTGTTGTGCTCATTCAGGATAAAGGCCCGATGCGGTCGTAAATTGATCATAGCAGCATCTGGTGCGCAATTCTCATGGAATTCCTGCAGATATTTCAGATTACAATTATTGATCGATGATGCAATTCAAAACTTACGCCTGTATTGTTGCATGCCACATGCGTGGCACCCGCAGCACACAGTTTGGCATCGCACCACGATCGATAACTGGCCGAAACCGTTGTTATTGTGAGTGCGCTGAGTAGCAGCAGATAAAAGCAGATGCAGTGAGTCTTTGTCGACATGTTCCCGCTGCTGCAGTAAGCGTTATTCAAATGTTAATCCTGACAGTGAACAGCGCAATATTTATATGCGAACCGATCCGAAATCGAATTTTATTTTTGTACACCTTACGCGAGCCCATATGCATTCGGCTTGAATGGATGCAGTTTCCCGGTTAAGGCAGGTCACGCCGACTTTTCTGAATTAATTGCCAGCACATTAGCGGCTAAAATGTGTAAAAAGACGTTACAAAATCAACGATGTAATTAAACTAACCGCAACCTGTGCACAGGCGTTAGACGACTCATCTGGGATGCTTACGGTTTGTTGATCCTTAATTGCCATCTCATTTTAAAATGCAAATTTGGTAGATTAACATATGCACAAATACAGCGGAGTGTATGTGGTCTCTAATTGGCAAAATTGTTAAATGATATATTAAACGGGCCCCAGTCACAATTGACACCCAGCGTTTATTTTAAGCTCTTTTCAAATATTTGACAGCATCTTAAGCGATAATTGGAACACGTTAGTGAATTAGATCGGTATCATTCCCAATAAAACGCGCGATGACATCAATTCATGTGATTTGTGTGTTTTTGTTATAATGTTTAATAATTGACGGCATTTAATAAGATGATGTATTTTTTGTTAAACGAGGATTATCAATTAAGTGATTTGATCAATTTTATGAAATGGCAGCACTACATTATCAGGATTTGGCGTCCAAACAACGCGTTTGTCAAACAAAAACTGGTGACAAGTGCGTTATGTCTGGGTTAAAAACCTTAATATTATTCCTATGTAAATAAGTGGATCCCCAGCCAAGATCAAGGTTAAGTTCAGCATTGTATCATCAAACATGTAAACTAGCAAAAAAAAATATTAAAAAAATAGGTAAGCTACATAGGCTTGTCTCGTACATTCAACTAGTGTTTGTGTTCTGGGAAAATTAACCCATTAACTTGATTCAAGCAAAGTTGAATCGAGTTCAAAGCAGATCTTCCACATGTCTCACCACAGAGTTGTGCCATCCAATGTGGGTGTTGTTTTGCCCCTTGGTTCACTGACATTTTATTCTCCTTACTGGGCAGTTGTAGTGTTGTGCATCAGACAAGTTGAACTGCTTAAGATTCCAAATACTGGTTTATTTATTTGTTGTTGTTGTTTTTGTTGCTATTGTTTGTTTGTATGCCAATCGCAACGGATCGGCGGCAGCTGTTTTGCAGATAAAAGCAAAAACAATTAATATTTGCATATTTGAACAAGAGGCTTATGATCTTCGGCATCGCTGTTTTGCTAAAAAGAACAAACGAAAGTGCTGTGCTATCAAATGTTAACCTGTCTAACCTGGTGATTAATACCCGTACTTACAAAAAACCAACCTGGGCATATTCTGCTGTCTGCTGGAGAAAACATCGTTTCGAATTCATATTCATATTTGTATTGTTTTACTCCTGGTTCGGGTATTTTGTAGTCGAGCCGTCATTTTTTATGAATTTGCATAGGCGTCGCCCATTCATTTTGGCATCATTTGGTTAAGCTCGTTAAAGCAAAATTTAAATAATCACTGCCAATTTCGAGTGTGTTTAACAAGCTGGTTGTTTTACAACAAATCATTAACTAATTATAAGAATTATTAAATGAAATGACAGCCGCTGATGTTAAGCCCCAAAAGTTGTCGATACTCGGAGCATTATGTCAACAAATTTATTCAAAATATTAATATTGCGATGTATTATTTATTGATAAACAAAAAAGTGAGATTTACTACAATTAGCTATAATCCTATGTAAAATACAATACAGACAGTGTTTTTTAAGTTCCAGTGGATTTCTATAACTAATCAAAACAATCTTCTACAAACTATAATCACTGTTTGATCAGTAGTTGGGATCGTAGTTCTCGCGCGTTGAGCACAGACCTGGATATAATGGATTCTTTCCCGTTTGACACTTTGATGTCGGTCTTCCAACTATGTAGACGGGTGCATCCAATGCGTAGATGGACGCATAATTGCAGACTACATTATAGATGTAAACATAGGGGTAGTCAGGTCGTGTGAAACGCATTATGGAACACCCAATGCGTGAATTACGATCCACAGTCATTTCAGCAAAGTGACCATAGTCCTCACTAATAAATAACAATCAGAATATTTGAAATATGCATTTTCATTTGTTTAAAACTATACAATACTTACAAGTATTTCGTGACACGAAATCTGTTAATGTAGCTGCTGTCGATAAGGGGATACTCGTTGAACCAGAGTCCCAACGACTCTTCAATGAGGCTGGTCACATTGACATTTGGATTGCGATCACGCCAAATGGCGCACAGATTCTGACCCGAATTGGCAAATCTGTACGTGTTATGACAATCATCATGATCCAAAATACAAGTGCGCACATTAAGTGACGACAAATATTGCAGCTCATCGTCCCAGACCTGAGTGAGTAAAGTCATATGAATTAATTTTATTAACTTTGAGATCTTCAAGTTATCCTCTCACCATGGTGGTCATGCGTGCTGCGGGAAAATAGCCAGGTAGCTTTCCCAGCGCTATAAAGTTTCGCCGCTTATTGTGACCATGGACAAAGGTATTCTTATGGCGCGAAATGTCCACCTCGTAGGAGTCGGGCTGGCAGCGTCTATGGAAATTCTGCAGCAGCAGGACATCGCCAAAGTTAGGAATTTATATTCCAATTTGTAATAATCGAATTCCACTTACACCATTGTTGCGACAGGCGATGTGATTGACACTCCCACCACACAGATCGGGATCACACCAGTCGTACTGCTTGCTGGCGGCGAAGTGGATCAGAAATAACTGGAGTATAGCCACGCAGGCAGCTGAATTTACAAATACTGACATTTTGCACAAGAATAAGTCTCAAAGCGTTTCAATTGAGTTTAATAACTATTATTTTTGTTGCGTGAATTAAGATTAATATGTGATGATGTTGTGGCACATTGATTTCTGAACCGTTGGGTAATAGCAATCGCTTGAACCTAACGCTTTCAATGAGAACCTGGCCAATTCGCGTGGCCGTCTTTATTGAACGTTTCTGTCCGAATGAATAACGTTGACCAGACAGACAGACTCCGGAGTCAGAGACGAGAATCTCAGAAACAGTCAACCCAGCTTAGCATGTTTGCTAACTTAGCTAACTTAAGTTTTCAAAATATACTATATATATATTTGCGTATCTACACTCAGAGAAAGTAGATTGATGTCCTACGTACTATGACATGTCTCCACCTGTCTAAATAATTCACTTTTAATTTTGAATTAATCCATTATTTAATTAATTGATGTTTAGTTCGAGCTTATTAAAAATTTGTATCATCTTGACTTGCTGAAATATCATATATACAAAATTTAGAAATTTCCTGTTCTAATATTGAAATGATTATTTGTTGAATTCTAGTTCTGTTCTCTGAGTGTATTCTATTCTTATTTCTCTTGCCATTTCGTTTTGCGAACCAAGCCTTTCCAACACGCTTAAAGCAAAACGACCAAGAACAAGTTTAAGCAAAACATTGTCAATAAATAAACATAAATAATTATTTAAGGGAATGACCGGGAACACGAGAAGCTACCATGTTTCAGTACCCACTTCGGTTTCAGCTTCGGTTTTTAGCTTCGGCTCCAGCATCATCTTCACCAGTTGCTGGAGACTGAATACAAGTTCGGTTATTGTTGTGCACACAAAAGATACAAATTGATTTTATGCGACTCAAATATTAGAGGATGAGTCCATTGAGTGCCACGCGCTCCTCATTGATTGTCATCGATTGAGCAGCCCATAAAATAAGCACCTTTCAATTAATAAACATCATTGATGCTCTTTAATGATCTGTGGTTATCCAAGTTATGCCAATGGTAGCTTGATGGCGCTTGGTTTTGTCTAATCTGTGGGCGCCAATTGAATTGTATCTTAACAGAATTTTATGTTGGCAACGAGTTTGTGATTTAATTTTTATAGCAACCATAGTCGATATATTAGTGACAACTCATTAGACTAAGCTTGGTGAAATATGCTAATTACAAATGGCGACAACCATTCTCAAAACGGCTACTAAAGATTCCGCTTGATTTAGTGGCTGTAGAATGAATTTACTTGGCCAAATATTTTAATGTACTCACCTAACTGCTGATTGAAACATTTTTAATATTTATACATATATATATAACTAGTTTTTTACGTGTTCCATCGTTTCCTGACTAATTTTTATGATTAATATACATATATAATTATTTTATGTATTATTTATATTTAAATTCGGATAATGATTAAACTTAGCTCTGCTTTAATTGTGCCTAATCTTCACCGATTCCTAATCAAGCTATAATAAAATTTGCTACTACATAAGAGGAAATAACTTCTGTATAATTTGCCAACAGTTATTATGCTTAATGGGCGCGTGAAAACATTTGTTGGAATAATTTAAATTGTTATCTAAGGCGATGTAACACCAATATTACATTAACTTTATATAAAATGCATATGCGCATTTTTTTAACGGATTATTCGATTAGATAATCGCCATTAATGCCTCTGGGGCGTTGATTGTAAGCTGGAAACTTCCGTCTTAATTTAACATGAGGCGAGACAGGGCGAAGTGTACATAAAAATTCTCGCTTTTTGCATAATTGCGCTTAATTGCATTTTACTCATTTTACTTAATAATGCTGATGATAAATGCTTTGAAGTCCGAGTCCGATATATACAGAGATGATATATACAGAGATTTGTATAACTTTAGCTCGTCTTCGGCTTGTCGCATGTCAATTATTAATTAATTTAAATTAAAATATGCGTCCGCCCATCTGCCCGCTTTTAAGAAAAGAGCAAAAACAAAACAGGTTGATTTATGTAATCAACAATATGCAATATACTGACAAGAGTTGCCATTTGCCGAAATGTCTCATTGTGTGGCAACTTGTTTGAGTCGAGTTGCAAAAATAAACAGAATCAATAACGAACATATCCGATGCTTAAATACACTTTCTGATATTGTGCTCTGAACTCTGTCAGTATTTTGTGTTAACAGTTAATTATGAACTTAGTGAACCGTTTAATGTTAATAAATAATAAAATATATATGTATATATATATTTACTTTCTGGATTCGAAGCTGCGTTACACATTTCGGAACAAAATAAATATATTCATTTATGGAAGAGCATCACACGCTTTTGAGGCTGACGCCAGCGTGTCTGTTGAATCAACTTGATTGATTTGAACTGGCTAATGCCATCTTTATAGGTATGAATTACTAGATTTACATCCTGTTGTCAGTTCTGTTTTCTCTGTCTCTGCTAATTATGCAAATGTTTTTGTTTTTGCCCACATCCGAATATGTTTTACGAGGGGTCAATTAATTTAACTAGAAAACCCCAAAACTCCAAGTATTCTTGACAGATACGCCATCGCCATCACTGAATACTTGATTGAACATTAATTTAGATAGAATCAATCGAAGCAAGAATGAAACGCCTCGAGAAAATAGCTATTAAATTTAACAACTCACATTCATTCATTCATTCAATCATATGTAATCGAATACTCACTTTCGCACGCTGCTTTTTATTTTATTTTTGTTTTTTTCACGTGTCGGCATTAAAACAAATTATATTCCTGCTCGTGTGTATTTAATTATATACTCGAAGATTTGGAAAAACGTTGAGTAGCTCGTAAATTTTATTTATACTCTACTCATAAAGCTTAAGGGCTAACGTTTATTGCATATCAATGTTCCATGTGTATCAATATTGTCGTCCTTTCACATGAGTGTCTTTCAAATACTCTAACTTGAAAATGTAAAAGACTTGAGTTTCTAGTTAAGTTAAGTTGATCCGGAGTGATTATCTTAAGGTCAACCTTAGTACAGTTTACGGTAGCTTATGCTACTAAGTGGGTGCTTTAACAAAATACGGAAATGTGATGAATTTTATCTGATCTGATTAAATTGAGTCAAAGCTTGTATCTTAAAGCAAGCTTGGTTTTATAAATACTAACTATGGTGCACGCCAGGATAATTCGCGGTCACTTTCTTAATTCCGTGTCAGGATTTCTAGACCAAAAGTAGTATTTGCTGCAGTGCGGTGTAAATGGAGCATAACTGAAATAACTTAAATTGCCACCCCGTTGTTTGGGCATTTGGGTCACCGCCGAAGAGTATGCTTTACTTTATTCCCACAATTGATTGCCGCATCTGCTGGAAACACTCTCAGACACACTCTCTCTCTCTCTCTCTCTCTTTCTCCGGCACACACAAAAGCCAAGTCATTGACATAAATAACGCTTCATTGGCCGAGCGATTGGTTGGGTCTGTCATCGCGTCAGCAAGCACAATTTAGATGTTCTGTTAGCTTTTCCGGGCTTCCTCTTCCGCATTTGCGTGGGAAAAGCCACCCGAAAAGTGCAGCCCTTGGATGGCTTACGTGGGCGTCTGCTGACATATGCCGCTAATGGCGGCCAACTCCTACGCTCCAAATGTGTCCCGGTCCAAAAGTGATTCATGCGTTTGCCACTATGAAAGGACTCTGACGGAGTCACAGAATTCAAGGGTTCAGGACTTGTGCCGCCACAATGATGATGCATGGCAACTAGTCATCCATATGCTTGTTCCTCCCTCCGCTTGCTCGGCTTATCGCTGCGCATCTTTATGAGTTCTGTTTGCAATTGAAGGGTCACTTGGCTGGATGGCTTGGATGGTCTGTTATGGATGTGTGGTTTTAGATATCTCTGCGACTTGTCGCCGTTGTCATTTGTGCAGGGCAAACATTGCTCAAATGATAAATCGCTGATTTTAAGTAGCTGGCGACGCTCTAATGCCTATGGGACATTGAGGACTGGACAGCAGCAACATTTCACAATGCCAAATTTGGCGCACGTTCTGGCGCCACACCATCAGACGGCGCAGACGGACAGCCGGGCAGACACACTCACACACACACACATAAACACACGCACACACTCGCTCCAATTATATACGCACCATATTGGCAAACGGCATTTGCGCCAATATGGACAGGTTAGCGCCTGATAAGGAGCGAGCACGCGTCGCGCCTGGCCAAAGCTGGTGCGGCTGCTGGCGCGTCGGCTCTCCAGGCGACCAACACGCGGAAGCAACAGAAGTCGCAGAACACAGTCGGTGGCCGAGGCGCAGATGTCAAAGCATTTAACTCGATTCTGCTGAAGACGACGTGCATCAATCAGACGCTTTTGTCCAATCGTCCAACAGCAGCTGCTGCTGCTGCTGCTGCCTGCTTGTGCCTCGTTGCGCATGCGCTGCACGTGCCCCACTGCGGCAACGATTGCGTGTTGGTGGCTTTACTCAATGGAGCGCATGCAATTTCAAACTCGCACATAAGATTGTATTTCAGTCTAAATCAACGTCGATTTACGAGCTTATTGTGTATAAGTATTGCCTGTTGTGCCTTCCAAGAAAATTGCCCATATGTCCAGAGCCAGAGCTAGAGCCGGAGCCCGAGGCGGAGGCAAATGATTGCCCTGTTCAAATTACACACAAAGTTGTGCACAGCCAAAACCCCAACCCTAGACAACTTTGACAAGTATTGCTAAGCAAACATGCATAAATTGATTGTGACTCTCTCTCTGTGTGTGTGTGTGTGTGTGTGTGTGTGTGTGTGCGAGTCTGCGAGTGTGTAATTTAACGCCCAGTCCAAGACAGAGCTCGCAGCACCGCCAAGTGTCGAACCACTTCCTTCCGTCTGCGGCCCCAACGAGCGGCAGCCACCCCAGACGCTGTGTCGTCGCCGCCGTTTCGCTTGCCGCAATTGTTTTTGGGTCCGTGCCTGCGAATCTGATGCCACTTAAGCAGCGAGAAAAAAGCAATAACTGAAACACCAACAAACAAGAAACAACAACAACATCATCATAAATATCAGGCGATCCTAAATTGAATTGGAGTTGCAGAGCTAAAGTTTGGGAAGTAGAGTCCCCTTTGATATCTCTCTTCACATGTCCCGTAGTTCCAATTGGAAATATACGGAAACTTGACTTTCGATGCTCATCTGGAATATAAAAACTTTAACCAGTCTCTTCCTCAAATTAAAAACACAGCATTTAAAATTTTCATATATTTTATTAGTTTTCTTGCATTGGAAAATGTTTGTTTTTTTTTTTTTTGTTTAGGAGATGTTGCTTATAAGCATATTTATGTCATACATTTACAGATCCAGCCATATACATACATTAAGTAAACTCGATTAATATATCATTATTATTGGAAAAGGACAATTAGTTTTTTGTGTTTTTTTTTTTTGTTGTTTGAGTGCAACTTGGACTGAACATTATAAATATTAACACAGATTTTTTGTAAGGGACTAATCCAAGTTTTTGTATTGAGATATATGGAATTTTTAAAGATTTTATGTTCGAGCTAGTAAGATATAGTAAAAGACAGAGAGAGAGAGAGTTGTAGAAGAAGTTAGAGAGATAGAGTTAAGTTTTGGGAAAATAGCCCAATTTGTTCTTTCAGTAGTTTATTTTGCAGTAATAATGGGATTTAAACTAAGCAAAAATACTGTTTGTGCAATTTTCATAAATGTTTAAAGCTTAAATTTTAAGCAAAACTACAATTTGTTTAACTAACATTACAGTATGTATATATGTATATAGTATAGTAGTTTATAAGTACACTAAATTATCGTTATCGAGTAGTACGAGTTTTATTTAAGCGATAATACACACATACATTAAAATACATCAAAAATTAACAGACACACAAAACATACTTTCGAGTAGTACTTAGGCCAGGGGTCTAAATAATAACTTATCGTCTAAAATAAATAAAACTTATCGAAACTAATCAAAATGGCGACAACGAATGCAGATGTTGGATGTGTGAATAAAGGCAAGCATAAAATGGTACACTAATCGAGTATATAACACCAGAGACTGTTGGATGTAGGGAATAAGGGGATAATGCTTAGCTTAATACTGGTGCTGTCATGGGAGTGGACATACAATCAAATTTCCTATGTGGAACTTGCGTTGTGTTAACTTGCTGCCCAAAATGTGTGCCAACAACACGGGCTGAAAGTTTGAACCCAGCTAGGAAACTAGAATTTAAAAGCAATTTGTGCTCAATTTAAGAAAAATAAAACAAAACATATTTTTATAATATCCGTAGCTCTTCTTTCCGATTAATCCTCTGCAGTTCAGCACGTGTCATTGTCACTTAAAAGTATGCAATGTTTTTTGCATTAGCCTGCATGAGAGAGTGCGTGTGTGTGTGTGCGTGAGTGTGTGTGCGTGAGTGCGTGTGTGTGTGTGTGCATAGTAACTAAATTATATGTTTAAATCCATACTCAGTGCTCAGTGTATTGGAGGCGGCGTGCGATCCGGCGCACGCGGCCTTAAGAATTTATTGGGCACATGTTTCTTGCTGTATTCATTTTCCTGCAGCTCATTTTGCAGGGGTCGCTGCAGTTGCAGTTGCTGCTGTTGCAGTTGCTGCTGTTGCAGATGCTGCTGGTGCAGATGCTGCTGGTGCAGATGCAGCTGACGTTGCTGCTGTTGCATTTTCTGCTTGCGACGTTGCGCCCTTTGTGTGCCACCATTGCCGATGCTGCCGTTGGCGCCAATAAAGAAACTAGGATCACCGTACAAGCTGTTGCCAATAAAGTTGGACACGGTGACATTGCGACGCCAGCTGCCCATTGGGCAATTGGTGGCGGCACGCCAATCAGGCAGTTGAACGCCGAGGCGTCGACACTCGTGGGCATAGGCCGCAAAGCTGTCACAGTGGCAGCTGCCCGTGGGGCACTCGCAGACGTCCATGCGACAGGAGGCGATGTAGTTGTTGGGATTAAGTTCTTTATCACAGTTACCAAATACTTCCGATACGCCCAGTGGCCGACAGTAGAAGTTGTGCCTACGCTTGTTGCACATCGGCTGCGCCACAACATTCTCCCGCTGGCGCGAGCACGACTTCGGTCCACCCACCTTCCATGAGTTGGCAAAGTGCCAAACCTTATCGTCGCTATGCAGTCGTCCATCCCTTCCAGTCAGATCATCCCGTCCGCTGCCATTGTAATTGCCGCACAGTCCGCACAAATGACGCTTGTATTGTGCCGGCACCGACACTTGCAGAAAATTGTTGCCATCCCACTCGATGGTCAGTCCCAGCTCCGTTGTTAGCATGATGCCACCCTCCGTCAATCGCTCGATACTCACATTGTGGCCATGCCCATTATGGCTGCTGCTGTAGTTCTTGTAGGGCAGCGTCACACGAGTGCCGTTGATTTTCACGCGTAGCTTCTGGCCAAGATTGATGCGCAGTCCACGTAGCTTGAGCGTGACCGTCTTGGGCCATGAGGAGCGTCGTGTGCCGCGTCCATCATTTGTCAGCCGTATGGAGAAGTTGTGACCATAACAATCGGAGGCCAGCAGATATTTGCAGCTGCCCTGAAAGATAATAAAAGCCAAAGGACCATTTAGATAAAAGATTCACAATTAACAAGATATTTATACAAAAAGGGAGTTTCCTATTTTATGATAAATTTGAGCTTCACTTAAATTACGAATATACTCATCAACATACTTTGATGCTTGATAAAGACACCACTTGGAAAAGCTATTAACATGATTGGAAAATTAATATTCTTAAAATCTTTGATAAACTTTGCACTGAAGATTTAAGTGGGAATCTTGAAATTCATCACACTTAGCGGGTGGCCACTTTAACTGCCGCAGTCGAGATCGGCAGCAAGTTCAGTAATGTGAGTGGGTCATAAAGTTAACTTGGCTATGCAAATCAAATGGGCATATAAAAGTCGGTTTAAACATGTAATTTATTTGCTAGCTATATAATAGTATTATTAAATATATAATAATCAAGTGGCTTTTTATATGTGCCCATAAATGTCGCTACCGATTACGCGAATCAACAATATAATTCACATACTACATTAAATACAAATAAAACTTACTTGGAAACTGAAGAATTTGCCATCAAACGTTTTGAAGTGTGGATCACCGAAGACGGTGCAAGTGCCGGCGGTTTCCATGCATTTGGGACAGCATTCGCCTGGTGGCACCTTCAGCTCCTCATTGGACCGACACTTGACCGGCTGGCAGCGCATCTCGGAGCAGCGTATGTTGCCACCAATGCAGCGACAACTGCGGCAGGCACCCATATTCCACGTATCGTTGTTCATATACGTGATGCCCTGATGCGAGCATTCGCTCCGGACTTCGAGGACAACGCAGCGGGGACAGCAGCCGGCCTCCTCCTGAAACTCGGGCGAACAATCCAAAATGGGGCAAGTGGCGCGCTGGCAGATCGATGTGCCATTCGAACAGGTGCAATTGGTGCAACGATCCGGCGTAAACTGCATCTTGTCGTAATACACCTTATTGTTGAATATACACTTGCCTGTGGAGAGGCACGGAATTTTGGCATTTAGTTGGTTAAGTGCTTGCCATTAATTGAGTTTGAGACTCACCTTTGACTGCCACAAATTCGCGCTGTTCGGTGCAGCGTGGGCAGCACTCGTTGGGCAGCTGCTTCTGCTTCGTTTTGGGGCACTGCAGTATGGGGCAAGTCTTTTTGGCGCAACTCAGCTCGTTGCCGCTGCACTGGCAGACCAAACAACGATCGTCGATCGAGGCGACAACCTCTTGGCCTTCGGCAACGGTCTGGCCATTGATCTTGCAACCTGCAAAGTGTACATGCAACAACAACAACGAGGTACGGTTTATAAAACGTATTATTTCTTTTTTTTGTGTGTTTTTTTTTTTTTTTTTGGGCGTGTGCCAAGAAAATTTCCACATGTCGAAACGGGTTTCCAAGCGATCTATTTGCATAGACAGAGGGCCATTCGTCCCATTATACCCTGTACACATAAAACTAGGTTTGACGGAGCAACATGTTGTTGGCCAAACAAAGAAGGCAGCTTTGACTGTATCTTGATGGAAGCCAGACTTCATCCGTCGACCATAAAACCATCCTGGTTAACCTAACTCTTAAGATCAATAACGATGGCATCATAGGATCAAAAGTTATCTAACAAAACAATTATTTGCAGGGTATCTACTAGCGTTTATCTTTTTATAATGACCGTTTATCTGGTCTTTTTTGTTTTGAACGCAATGCGACATTGTGGACTTAATAGACAATTTAAAGCTCGTAAATAAGCAAATCGTGCAGAGTAACAAAATAGACATAAAAATGCTGACCATCTGGGCGCAGATCTTTGGTGTTTTTTTCTGCGTTTTTGCGTTTGGCTATCTGACGAATTAAGAGGCATTATTAGTTTTGGCCTCCTGCTGTTGCTCCAGCTAATTTTAGTTAGTGATGCCAAGTGAACTGGTTGACTGACTGAACTAGTTGACAAATGGCGACAATTCGGACAGTTGGAATACAAACATTTGGTAAGCAAAAGTGATACTCACCCTGACATGTTGGACAGCATTCGCCGGGGCGTGGCGCTGTCAACTGATTATCGTCGCACTGTGAATAACATTTCTGTGTTGTTTCGGTGACAACACTGGCGATGCACTTGTACGTCTTGCAGGGTTCCTCCGGATCGCTCCATTCAGCGCCGCTCGCATAGGGCACGCCGCGATACATGCAGCCTGTTGGTTAACCACAAATCGTTAGTTCTATCTTACATAATGCTCCTCCCGATCCGTCGCACCTCCCTCCCGTCCACTTACCTTTGCACTTGCGACAGCAGGTGTCACTGGACTTGGAGTCGAGTAGATAGCAATCATCAATGGACGGGCAGCTCTGGTCGCATTTCACAAAGCCATTCTACAAAACGAAAGCAAAAACATACGAAAACAGTTTGTTAGAAGCGGATTGCCACATAAATTATACTTGTTGACTTGGACATATGCTCCCTCCCCCCCCAGACTGCTGTCAAATGGCCAACTGTAAGCTATCCTCCAAACTCTTCGACCACTCCCCACCCAGTCCCTCTCAACACGTCAAATGGCTGCACCTGTGCTTCAGCTGTGCAACGTTTGTTGCAATTGCATTTGTTCAACCTGCTTGCACTCTGACCTTCAGCAGTCTTTATAATTTATGGATGCAAACGAGTCGAAATTAAATGGAATTGAGTGCACATTTCGGGGCGTGGTAGACTTCTCACAGTGGTGGCGCTATAAGCGACATTTCAGAGGCGCTATAAGCCAACTGTACAATTTTCAGAGGAACAAGAAGTAAATGGTCCTATTGAAGACCATGGAGCTGCGAAAAGAATTCCCATTAAAGTTAGAAATAAACTGAGATCCTCAGTAGTCAGAAGCAGCAACTTTGAGTTAAGAGGATTAAAGGCTAAAAGCATTAAAGCAGCAGGAGTCTAATGCGATTAAGCAAAATCACAGTCAAGTAATTCACGCTGATAGCAACTTTGACCTAACAATGATGATTTCGACTCTTATACCAATCTTTGGGCCGGGCAGCTAGCGGCTTCAACTGTCCACTTGGCCTAAACTGGCAACAGCAATAATGCCAGCAGCTGTTGCTGGTTTTTTTTGTTGTGCTTGGATATTTTGCACAATCTGGCCCAGGTTTTTTTGTTGTTTTTTTGTTAACGACATGTTGACAGCGGCAAGCGGCGCATTAGAATTGATGTCGATCATAAGTCAAAAGCTTGTGGCAAGGCTCTGGCAGCTTATGCAACACTCAGTCAGATACGGCAAACGAGCGAATCAACTCAACTCGACTCAAATCAATGGGCGGCTTTAACCCTTGTGCGCAGCTGTCGCATGCATTTTGCACATGGTGACAGGTTGAAAATGTGCAGTTCTAGTCAAGATTGAAGACGGAGACGGAGTGGTGGAGACTCTAGTGTTATTGAGTCTGGGGCTGCTGCAGCTAATTGTAAATGTATCTATAAATCTAGATAGATGTCGTACCAAAAACAGGCAAAATATTTCACTAATTTGTATGCAGTTGCGCCTGAACAATGTCGCGGCACAAATATGTGTGTGTGTGTGTGTGTGTGTGTGTGTGTGTGTGTGTTTGTGTGTGTTTGTGTGTGTTGTTTGTGTATATCTATGTGTGTATAATTTAGTGCAAGCAAACCAGATTGGATCTCAATTTGGATGGAACTGCTGCCGACGCCGTCGCAACGTGCAAAATTTGCAATTGTTATGAAAATTGTGTCGAGAGTTGAGTTGAGAGTCGAGAGGTATTTTAAAATAATTTTTTTTTTTTTACTGTTCCGAGATTTTTATCGTCGTATTAGTTTAATGGCAGTTGTTAGTTAGAATTTAAATGGCACCTTTGGAGCGGGCATCGTAACTCTCAGTGCCATAATGAAATAAACATTGACGGATTGAAAAGTGCTTCAAGATTATAAAAGCAGCAACAAATCCAAAAAGTTGACAGCCAGTTTGAAATTGGAAAATTCGAATGGAAAACGATAGAATGGCGGAAAGACAAAGTTCAAATGATCTTGAACAAATTAAGCGACAGATAGAGAGAGAGACAGAGAGAGAGAGGGAGAGACAGATCGAAGCGTTTGGCTCACTCTGGGGCTCTATACGCATTTCCAGATGCTGTTTTATGCTTGAAATTCTTTCTTTCTAATCTGGAACCGGTATAGAAATATTTCAGCCAACATGAAAGTTAAGCATCGCCAAAGTCGTCGTTGTCGTTGATGTGGTTGTTGTAGTTGTTGTTGTTGTTATTGTTTGATGTTGTCTAGTAGCTGCTCCAAAGGTTGCTATTTAAAAAAAAAAAGAAAAGGCGCCACGAAAGCAACCCAGCGTCCCGGACCCGGACCCGGCAACGGACAAGCTGCTAAGTAGAGGATGAAATCAGTTGTTGTTGTTGTTGTTGTTGTTGTTGTTGATGTTGTTATTGTTGTTTTGCGCCAGAGGCAATCACGAACGCCAAAGCCAAGTGTGTGTGCGTGTGAGTGTGCGTATCTATCTATGTGTGCCACAGTGGCAGAACCACATTTGCAAACGGCCTCCAACGACCTTGCGTTTGACAAAACATGATCAGTTTTAACACCGTCCATTCGGCAGTCTTCACGTCTCCATCTCCGACTCCTCACCCCAGAGTCGAAGCACTCAAACCGATCGCTAGTCGCTTGCTCTTGTTGGCTGCTGAGCAACTAAACGTTTGCTAGTCAAACTTGGCCAAGACTCTAGCCAAAGAGACACTGGACGACTGTAAACTTGGTTTTTGCTTGGCTGCGGCTCATAGAATATGGTAATGACGAAACTGTGCTTTTATTTTTATATTCATGTGTATATTTTGTCACTTGTGGGCAAGTAGAATTTGCCTGGTAGCTATTTGGCTATAACTGCTTCGAAATGAAGCTGGAATTTCTTTTAATTAACATCTGTATGAATTCTTTAAAGTAATGTGGGATTTCCTGTTCTCTCAGAAGATATATTCGCCGATCATAGCCAGTTTATATTATTATCTTGAAGAAAGGCGGGGTCTTAAATTTAATTGCAATATATTATTGTAAATTTTCCATTCTATGTTAATTGAATTATTTATTATTTAAGTCTCACTGAGTCACCCTATTATAGAAAGAGTATCTTCTCACCACCCACTATTTAGTCTACCATTTTTGTTAAGTTTGCAGCAGAAAATTTAATTTGTGAATATATATCGTAAAAAATGCGGTAAATAGATGGCTCAATCAGCTAGCAGAATGCCTAGACAAGCATAAAAAACAGAGAAGAAAAACGCTTAAATCATAGGCCATTAGGATGTCAATGTGTATTCAGCATAATTTTCGCATAAACCCCAAATTTGTTAACAAATTTTGGCGAAAAGAACGCGAGAAAAACACCCCCGATGAAATGAAAACCCAACAGACAGCAGACAGTTAACATAAAATCACTTTGATTGTCCTTGGCGGGATGGGGGGAGGGGTGTTGCTTGGAGTAGAGGACATCTGACAGGATTACGCATACATGTGTGTACTTAATACGCGATATGTATTGAGATAATAAACGTTAGTCATAAAATTCAGGGAATCAGCAAATATTCGTAAATATTAAACACAATGCGAATGAAAAGCGAATGTGAATGTTGATGAACACTTTCAGTGTTGTGAGTGCGAGTGTGAATATAAATCTGAGTATAAGAGTTTTCAGCATGAATAGAATAGTAGTCATAAATTGTGTGTGTGAAATTACAGCTAAGCACATTTGGCTGGCCAATTTAGTGTGTGGCTTTCATGGAGCTTTAAGAGCCGAGTGGCTTTGGAGCCGGCAAAAAAAAAAAAAACACAAACAAATGCCTTCAATCGATGCCATCATGAACATTCAATGACTGTGCGCAGTCGCAGCAACTGATCAGAGCGAGAGTGAGTGAGTGAGTAAGAGAGAGAGGGAGAGAGGTAGAGCGGGAGATGGCGAGCGGGACAGATAGCTTAGTTAGAGCAGGCGCAACGCATGGCGCCATCAACTTAAAGTGAGGTGGCGCCAGCATTGTTTTTTCCTCTTTTTTTTAATTTTGTTTTGGTTTTTTTTTTGTTTTTTTTTTTTGGTTACGCCCACTTGATGAACAACAGCAGCAGCAACAACAACAACAATGGCAAGAACAACCACAATAGCCGCAGCCGCGCAGCAGCAGCAGCTTCATAACTTGAGGCTAAACAAAAATCGATCGATTGCTGGCTGCGCGGTCGCCGTCGCGAAAGCTTCTTGGCGCTCAAATTGGAGCAGCGGCGTTTAGCAGCGCTTAGCACAAATTAGCAACAGGCATGCAGGCAGCCAAGCAGTCAGCAGCCGGGCAGCAGCAGCATTAGCAGCAGCAGAGCAGCATCAGCATTAGCAGCAGCAGCAGCAGCAGTCTGGCAACGCTAGGGACAGCACGCGCTGCTGTTGATGCTGCTGCTGCTTCGGCTGCTGCTGCTGCTGCGGCTGCTGTCGCCGCTTAATGACGACACGACACGCCGACTTTTGCGGCCTGTGCTTTGTGCTAGCACCCGTCGGTAGCCGTTGACGGCGACAAAAAACACGGCGCCAAGTGTTTGTCAAACGATCGGCTAACCTGTGGTTAACGTTTGTCACGTCGCGACGTCGCAAACCCGTTGGACGACTTTGCATCATAACAATTTCAGTCGAACGGCCACTGAAAAAAAGCCAAACAAATGCAAACCATGCGAACAAACATTTCTGTGCTAAACAAAAGCAAACCACTTACTTAGTTAGTAGCGCTACTATCTTTAGAGCAAGCCTCATTAGCGTACTCTACTCTAACGTTTCACATGTCCAAATGTGCTATACAGAATTTTAAGAAAATTTATATAAATTGTTAATAAAAATGTAACTTTGAAGGAAGGAGAAAAATTCGAATATATACTCGTATACATATATAAATACCAATTTAATCTATCGATAAATATCAATTGCTGGTTGGCTGCTTTTGTGACTGTTTACAAGATAGTATTACGATTTTTAAACGTTTCTTTAGTTTTTCCATGATGTTCTGGCCTTAAGCAAGTTCCTTCCATATCAAATAACCTAGATAATAGAAAAATTACGCATACGAGCAGATATCCTAAGCTTTTAATAATGTCCACATGTAATATCCATTATCTCTTCTATCTCCTTGTCCGCCTATTTCTCATTTTCTGTTCCTGTCCAAACTTTTGGCATTGCATTTTTGGCTGTCGCAATTTAGTTGCTCTCTAATGTAAAAATTTGAAATATTTTTAGCCGCTTTTGGGGGGTGGGATTACGCAAACATTTGCTGGCCACGTCTGGCCATATTCACAATAAATCCGTTCCGCACATGTCCTGGCTGGACACTGGCGTCGCTCATGCAGCGCGCCAGACAGCGCCAGCGACAAGGCTCCGCATGAGATTTATTCAGTATTTGTATTTTATTTCATAGAGTCTTCCAGTTTCCAGTTTTGTTGGCGCAGCTCCTTGGAGCCGCCTTTACGCATTACGAACTTATAAATAAAGTTAAGCATTGCAAAGTCTCTGGTTGGTAAAAGAGAGAATTTTGATGTGACCCCTGTTGACCTACCTGGCATGTGCACTTGAAGCATTTGGAGTTTTGTATTTCATCGATTTGCACCACTTCACCTTCATTGGCGCAGGATTCAATAGCACCTGTAAGCGAAAAAAAAAACAACACATTAACATGGGAATTGATAAAAGTCGAGTTTTCGAGTTTTGAAGTTTGCTATTCGAAATTCCTAAGCAAACTGAACAGTCATAAATTCATGGAAAAGTCTCTCAACAACTGCAACCAAATATTTAATTTACAATCATGTGTAGCCGGAAATTGCTCACTGACTGAGATGTTATCCAGCACGTGACCCGCAGCGCCGCCCCAACCAAAAACCAAACAGGTCAATGAGATTAGACCACTTTATCAGCATTCCTCGTACACCTATTTGAATGTATGAGTGAGTGTGTGTGTGTGTGCAACCAAACATGCCCTGCTAGATAATAAAGCAACACTCCTACATCTGCCTCACCTCCTTTTGCAGCCTACATTTTGGGTTAGCCTTTGTTTGGTTTACCTTTTTCTTTTGGCACCGGCGCTAAGTCAAAGTAGCAAGCGCCGCATGTTAAACATGTTGAAGAACACAGCAAAAAGAACAAGCTCGGCTGCTCACTAAACTCACTGCCCGACTACACTCTACCCTGCATATCAAATGTAAGAAATATTTAAAACTACAATGAGCTTCTTCAGTGATCTTTAAAGAAGCGCACGAGACCAAATCTATATATTAACTGAGGATCTTAAGGATCAACTATAAGTTGTCTAACATAATCCCCTTATTACAAAATATTTATTTACAGGGTATTGCGAAGTAACAATTCGAAGCGATACAAAAATGAAAGGCAAGAAGGCAAACGGAAACGTTGGCACAGCGACCCCAGGCTGACTTGCAGGGACCGTCCCGATGCCCGGGGCTGGCTTTGTGGGACCACCTGCAATGTGCTGATAAACATACACACAAGCATACACACACACACACACACACACACACACACACACACACACACACACACACACACAGGTACAGCACGACACAGACTCTGTGTTTTCGTTGATAAATGAAGACGCCGGCGCTACACACTCAGAGAGAGAGAAGTACAAACAAAAAAAAAAAAAAACCCAAAGCACACAAAAGGAAAAAAGAGATGCAAAGATGCAGATACAATTGTAGGTGCAACAATTTCAGGGCTGCAGCAGCCTGTTCTGTAGGCGGTTTTGATCGGTTTTAGACCCTGCTCGACATTATCATCGTTTGTATCTCTTTGTTTTCTTAAGCTTCTACACGATGTGGCTCTTATGGATGTTGCTGGTGGGGTTTCTTTTCCTGTTATGCGTTTGTGTCCTGCTGTGCCATTTTGGGACCACCTTCATTCATAAACAAATCCATTGGTGCTCGTATGAAGTAGATAATTTATTTTCTGCTTGTTAGAATTTTCTATGTGGACACGAAGACGGAGTCGTAGATGGATATTCCCTTCTCTTTTGGCTGTCCATCTAGCGGGGGACAGTTAATGAACCTTGGTTCAAGTAATGCGATATCGGAATTGCAATATGTGTATCTAATTTATGCGATTTTTTATGTCATTTAACACACTCGAATGCCATATAAAAAAACCCACTCAATATTTTTAGAGAACACGAAAAACGAACAAACAAAATATGTCTACACAAAAAAAATTAGAAAACAAGTAAGAGTTATCTAATCGGAAGTGTGGGACTATCAGATACCCTGTACAAGTGAACATATGATATTCTCTGGAATTCCAAAGTATAAATAATAGTTGCACTGACTGATTATATATATATTTATATATATAGAGTTAGTAATGCCTTCTTCTGCCTGTCACATGAATTTCGATAACTATATGATACCCATGTTAGACAATTTGAATGGGTACAGGGTATAGAATATAGAAAATAAAACTAAAATCTGGCACCGATCAAATACGCTCAGTAGCCGTTCAGTTGGACAGCTGGCGACGCTGGACGCTGGCGTCGACTGATTAATCACAATCAGAGATTAAGCGCCAGCTCGAAACAGCGACGGCAACGTGTAGGGAGCGCCAAAGCGGCACGTGTGGCCAATTGGCTAGGACAAGGGAGGAACGGGAGTGAGCATGGGAATGAGAATGAGAATGGAAGAGCGGTAGGTTGGCTAACGCCCGACTATATAGCAAGAGCTGCTCGCAATGCTCAGCTCTCAGTTAAGGTGAAGGTTAACAAGTTGCAGGGTGAATCTGTCGAAACCAATCGTTGTTGGAATCTGTTGGTGCGTCAGGTGACTTGTCTAACAATCTTTTCAAATCCATGGAAACAACAATACTAATCTCAGAAAATAAGATCAACAGCGAATTGACTATGATTGCTGTGATCTGAACTATACAATAACTATATATCAAATGAACTTGGGCTTTTTATGATTAAACAAATATTTTATGTGTTAAGCCTCAAAACTAGACTATTTATGGCTTTAGCTTAGCTACAAATATTATATTTTATTACGTCCACTCACCTGTGAGGCCTGCGTTCACTGCAGCTGCCACAGATTCCATTTGAATCGAGGCAATGACGACAAAAATGGCGATTGTAAAAATTGGGCCAAAAATATGTCGGTGGCTCCCGTTGTTTTTGTGCCTCTGTTTTTGGCCTTGACATTGTGTGTTGTGGGTTGTCGTCACTGGTGGTTGTTGTTGTTGTTTTTGTTCCTGCTGGTCACTTAAAGACGTACAACATTTCCACATCGTGTTAGATTTGCAGCACATTTTCGCAATTTATTGGCGCTAATTCACAGAAATTTGCATCAATTTTTTAATTATAGAATTTAATCTTTTATTGTATTCCTGGAAGCAGTTGTTGTGGTTGCTGTTGTTGTTGTGGCTGGTCTTCAAATATTGCTGAAAATACAGTGTTAAAAAAAGATCAGATCGGTAATTTTAAAAATATATAGCGAAGGCGCAAAAATAGAACTGAAAATAGGAACATTTGATTTTGTTTAGAAATATTTTTGTGTGCAGGTGTTTTATACTACTTTATTGATATTGTTGTTGTTGTTTTTTTTTTTTTTCATAAATTGTGAGATAAATTTGTTTCGGGATAAACTAATGCAAGCTGGTCGTCAGGCAGTCAGTAAGACGGTTCTGAACCAGCCAAATGATTTGCACTTGCCGCCTAAGGTCTAAACGTAAAACATTTGCTGCTAACTGATTTGTTGCTATATTTTTTCGAGGTTTTCAGTATTGAGTTTTTGGATTTTATGATGCCTATCAAGATGAGGCCATTCCAGGCCAGGCCAGTCGGCACACATATTACTATTTTGGCTTTTACCACACCACGAAATTCTGCGAATCATCTTGGCCTGGTCAACATCCATCGATTTTGCACGTACGCCCAAATTGTAAACTCCGTTGGCTATTGGCCAATTGTTCGAAATCTGTCTCTGTCTATCTCGATTTGTCTTTATGGCAGCTCTTAGGTGTTAGACAACTTGGACATTATTTGTTGCGATTTATGATGTGTGTGTGTGTGTGTGTGCGTGTGTGTGCCACAGGTAACGCCAGCTGATAAATCTCTATGGTGTTCTTTGTTGTACGCCGGGTCATAAAAATGTTAATGATTTTTGCGTCTGGCGCCAGGCAATATTGTAATGCTTGTTTGACTTATAATTAATTTCATTTTGGTCTCCCTCCGCATAATTTTTATTATTTGTTTTTATTTGTTGTCTTGAGCAACACCGAAACAAAATAATAATAATAAAAAATAAAACAAAAATTCAAACCAAAACCACATCAAATTCTGCTCAAGTTTATTGACTATTTAGCTTCAAAGTGGCGCCAACATTTGGCCGCTATTTCACATGAAAGCGGATGCTAAAACTCGATATCAATAAATCGGTGAATCACGAATCAGGAATCTCCCAGTAAAGTGTATCGTAATATTTATTAAGGTGCATATTTGGAACTGGAACAGTGATTGAGAACAGTGATCCACATCTTATACAGACTTTCTCTCTCTCTCGGTCTCACTCTCTCTCTATCTCTCCCTCTCTATCTCTGTGAATATCAATTTCCCTTTCTGTGGGAGATCTTTCCTGAGGCACCCTACTGCTGGCTGCATTAGCATGCACCGAACTGTGAGATTATCATGCCAAAAGCGGTGTTTGACCTAACAATGTTATAACAGACAGCCATTTAAAAAATTGTCACAGAAAACTGATAACGTTCTATACTAAATACAATGAGCATATAGACAGTATGTATATATATACATATATGCTAAATTTCTGCAATTGATAAGATTCAGAGCGACGACAACGAATTTCGCAGAACAAAACGGAACCTCATTTTAGCTGGAAACAACGTTGTTGGGGTCTCTGTTGATGTTCCCATTGCTGATTAGCTGCAATTTGTCACTGCATTGCTGTTGACAAGGACATGTATGCATGTAATTTATATATAGAACTATATATACTCTATATATACGTATGCGAAGCATCTGTTCTCACAAAAACTCTTTGTATACTGTGCAACTCGGCAGATGCAGTGGGGTATATCAATAAAGGACACTGAATGCAAGATTGCAAAAGATTGAGAAAAGTCTTAACTATTATTAAAGTCAGACAAGGCTTACTACTTCAACTCTACAATGCCAAGCCTTAAAATACCATGTTTAATTTCATACAACATTACAGAATGTGACTATCAAATTAAAGAAATCTTAGGAAACCAAAGTAAGTAAATGTCTAATAAATTATTTCATAATTCTTAAGTACTGCGTAGCATGTGAAATATATAATGAAATTGCTAAGTAAACAAATCATTGTTACAAATGAACAGATGAACCCTAGAAATCAAAAGTCAACCCAAAACTCAAACAAAGCATTTACTACGCAATTTTTTGTTGTTCTTTGGTTTTTGGACTTTGTGAGAACTTAAGAGCACACGAGTTGGCATTGAAGTGGCAAAACCCCAACAATAGCGATAGTTTTGTCGAGTATCTTAACCAGAATTCCAATGAGAACCTTGTACTTATCGTTTGCCACAAACAAAAAAAAAAATAATAATAATAATAATAATAACAAAAACAAACAAGTAAAGAAAAACAAATGGGAAATATTTGAATCTGAGGTTGATGTGCGCTTGAGAGCACTTGTCATGGCTTGTTCTCGTTTATAAATAGAATTAGAGCTGGCAGCTGGGTAAAAATTAGCGAGCTTTTTTTTTTTAATTTAAGACAAGTTACTATAAGCGCTTTGATTTAATTGATCGCCCAGCGGCCAATTGCATGACGACGCGTCGCGAGATTCGTGCCAATTAAATGGTAGGGCACGCGAGGTGATGCGGCGGGTTCGAGGGGTCAGTGATTATGGGGTTTCGGTTACAGTTTGCAACTGGTTGGAGGGTGGGAGGAATTCTAATGCCGTCAAACTGGCGTCAAGCTGGCGTCAATCTGGCAATTAAGATAAGCGGCCTCAGGGCCTGTCCCTTTTATGGCCCAAAAGGGGCGCAACAAATTGCCCGAACGCCTTAAAAAAAGGGTTCACACAGGCCACGCAGACAGCTGTCTAGACAAGGTCTAATGATGTGCGGTAGGTACATGCAGCAGCAACAGCAGCACGTAGACAGGTAGCCCAACTGTATTCCGGGTAGTGTAGTGTAGTCTGTGCAACACCGGGCTTATCGCCGCAGCCCAACAGAATTCCACTTAAGAACTTGGTCATTAGGCGTACTGCAACTTTTTTTTTTGCCAATTACGCGTTTGTTGTGGTTGCCTTTTAGATCCTGCTTCTTTGGTCTGCTTGTCGCCGGCTTTAATTCAATTAAGTGTGGAATTTTTTTCGGGTCTTTACATTAAAGCCAAGATCAGTTAGTAAGCCAGAGGGACAGGGCCAAAGATAATAAACAAATGGCGCCAGCAACAACAACAACAACAACTTTGGCAAATCATGCAAATTGCACAACAATAACAACAGCTAAAAATACAAAATAAAAAAAAAAACTACAAGACACGATTCGTATCTGGCTAACAGCACCGTGGCCAGCCGATGAACAAGTTGGCTCTGCTTGGCAACTTGGCAAACTAATTTCAATAGATTTGCATATTGAAGTCAGTTTGCCACAACAATGAGACGGCTGAAACGCACATTTGTCAACGTAGCGGGCTCAGGGCAGGGCCAAAAGCAGCTCCGAGACGGTGTCTTAGCCAGGGCCAGAAACAGGCAAACGTTATTGGTACAATTTAATGCGACAAGCGGCGATTACAACTACAGCAAATGAAGACAACAACGATGACGTTGACGTTGACGATTGCCCAAACAAAAGACAACAACAACAACAACGACGAAAGCCGCAGCAGCAACAGTTAACAAAATTTATGCCAGCAGACCCTATAAAAGGGTCCTCCGACTTGCCCCACACGACTGCATTTTCAGATTGAAATTGAATGCAGGCAAACGACATAATAAAGACACAACAGCAATAAAGACAACAACGACAACAAAAACAACAACCACACATTGAAAGCTATGAAAACAACGATACTCAGCTCTGATTGCTATAAACCTGTCTTTGTTTTTATTGCAGTCACTGTAGACCATAACCCTAGCCCAAGTTCCAAAACATATTCATACCTTTTAACAATTGTGTTGGCAATCTGTGCAACACAGCCCGTGAGGCATACACTCGATCAGGCAACATGACAAAACGTATTTTTGAAATTGTTGGCCAAAATATATCACTCGATAATGTGAGTAATTGGAAAGCAATAAAATGTCGTTATTATGTAATTGGTAAACACTCGATATTGGCAAAAATAAAATACATTTCAGCTCAAGCACCCTTTCAAATTAGTTTCACAAATGATTCAAATTCTAAAATTTTCAAATAAACCAATTGGAATTACAGTTATTCTCTACATAAGATTATAATAATCAAATAAGTGTGATTTACAAACCATGGACTTAGTTTGTAGTTGCGCGAAGCCGATTATTTATTGCTGAATCAGAGCGATTTAAAGATAATTTTGATCTGTGCTTCCTGTTTTGGTCAAACTGGCAAGTGACAATTGGCAATACATGAACTTTTACTTAGTCATGGCTATACGAGCTGCACAATTGTCGCAATCTGGTCCAGCCTTGCCTTATTTGTATTCTAAATTTGAATATTGCAAATAGCCCACACACACAGAGAACAACTGTCACATATATATTTATATATATACATATATATATATATATATATATCTATGAATAAATCCATTTGTATCTACCATGCAGATAAATATTTGAGTTACTCATGTGGTTCATTTGAAATGCTCAACATATGAAGAGCCATTGTTGAAATTTGAGTATTATTAGTAATTTTACCGCAAAATTCTATAAATAGAACAGAACAATTAATTGATACACAGACAGTGGAATAAAGTCGTGTGTAGTTTTCATATTTATAGAGCGGTGCGGTGCGGTGCGGTGCGGGGCGTGGCAGATCAGCCAGCTGACAATATTCATTTATGCGGAAGCCCACCAAATGCATAGCCAATGTTTAAGCTATAGAGTTTTTAGAGAAGGGACAGCCACAGCTGGCACAACATTCCAGACACACACACACACTCACACACTCACACATACACACACACTCACACACACACACACATACACACAATGGCCGGGCAGTTGACAAAAAAATTTCTTCGAATCGCTTAAGCGATAACAAAAAGCGATTTTCCAACAATTTGTGTGTTTATTGTGCAATTATTTTTTCGGGCGAAAGTTAATCAAAAATTACATATAAAAATGTGTTTTTTTCAAAACCGGATTTATTGATTGGAAGATGAGCACCGTTCACAATCTGGCAGCAACAGCAGCAGCAGCAGCGGCAGCAATCGGCGATTGTAGCTGTAAACAATTTTAGAAATACAGCGAGAAAAAAAAAGAAGAAGACAACAACAAATTAGACGATATATGGGAATTCCAACGTGTGACGCGACAAACCCGAAATTTCGCTGTTGTTGTTGTTGTTGTTTCGTTGTATTTGTTGTATAAAAAATGTATTTGTGTAGATTTTGCGAGCCGCTTCTGGCACATTTTTTAATGACAATGCACAAAAGCAGCAGCTCTTTAAATTATGCACAAATCCTCTGCCAACATATCGAATTGAAAAATTGTCCAAAAACTATTTACTATCGATATTTATATGAGATTTAAAGATCGGATTGTTAATAAAAAAAAAAAAAACTATATTTCTCTATACCCTTCATAAAAAAGAGTGATTGTTACAGGGTATTTTAAAGAAGTGAAAATACTTGTATCTTTGGGTATGTGATAAATGCATTTTCATACAGGGTATCTTGAAGTTAAGCAGCGCTGAGTAGGCCATGCTTAGTTCTTGGTTGTTGCTGTCTATCTGCTGGAATCGTTTTAACTGCTTGTGTGTGTGTGTGTGTGCGTGTGTGTAAGTGTTTGGGCCATATGACGTCGACATATATAGTATGTGGATATTATTCAACAATCAGAATGGTTTTCACAGTCAAATTTATTGATTAACACGCAAATGCGAATTGTTTGCATATTTTCGTTTTGTGTTCCAAAAGACAAACAACATCAAGACACACAAATCAACAGATACATAGAAAGAAACATAGCTACACAGATACTAGATAATGGATCGAATAGCTCAAGGAACGGGCGTGTTCTATGTTTTGCTTTGTTTCATATTTTTTTCTTTCACACTCTATTTCTCTCTCTCTTTCTTTCTCTCTCTCTCTCTCTTGTCTCTTGCTGAAATTGGATATGCCATAAAATGTTACTTATAAGTATGTTAAGCGTGGAGCTTAGGAATTCCAGTGACATGATTCAGATATTTGTTCACTTCCGTTTTCAAAAAAAAAAAAAAATACGATCGGGTTCACAGTGCAGCAGTCACAGGTGCTCCACAGTCCAAGATATCCAGCCCCTTTCAAAGCGTGCAGAATACAAGACCACGTTTATAGAGCGGTTCGTTGCTAAAGTCTTTCGTTTGCTATTCGAGTTGTTTTTCTTTTTTTAATTGTTGTTGATGTTGTTGTTGTTGTTGTTGTTTTGTCTCTGGGTGCTCGTCTCGTGGTCTCGTGTTTAGCTTGGTGGACGGACTCCACACACAGATCCGTATCGCTTAATGTGTCTGTTAATTCACGTTGATGTGCTCATATATCTTTTGTGCTACGATTTCATGTTCTGACTTCGACATGCGAGCAGCTGGCAGCGGATAGTGGGGACTGTGGCATGAAGCATTGGCATCCGAGACCAGCAGATAGCCAGCGAACCCAGACCCAGACCCAGACCCAGACCCAGACAAGTGGACCGTCTGTGTGACAACAAGCAGGCAACAACAACAACAACAACAACACGATCAGTGCCCACTTTGCGGTTCTATGTGAAAACGTGTTGCAGTTGTTATACCAATTGTTGTTATTGCTGCTGAGTAACTGCAGCTGCAACTGCTACATTCAACCTGCTACTACACAGTTTGTCTATTTATTTATTTTTATTTTGGATCATCATCATCATTATCCCCATCGTCATTGAGGTGTTAATTAAATGTGTTCCAGCTATTCGTACAATGACTGATATCTGTTAAATCGTGTGTGTGCTCAATATTTACAAAATATTAAATGCAATAGTTTATTATATTAATAGTGAAGCGAGCTTAAAACTTAATCATCATTTTAAATGTCTAAAATGAATTGTGATTGTAAATAAGATAATACTGTGAATACTACACGCTAATATTGTATTTAAGTTCTTTACCCTAAATCTCAGCATATTCCATGCAGCTCCCCCATTTGGCCAAGTTGGCTGCCAACTCGTCTGTAATTTATTTCAGGTCAAGCTAAGTTCCACTTGCCACGAGTATTTTCAGATTGTTGTAAGAACGTACATTTATCTTGGCTCGTTACTTTAATAGCAATTGCTGTTAGTCAAGCTTGATTAAGATTACTAATACGCCGCGTGGTGCCTTGTACTATGTGCATGCTGTCTGTTATTTACTGACTTCCATTGCAGCAGCTTGCCAGACAAAATGGCGGCAGCCGACGCACACACACACACACACACACACACAGACAAACACTAACTGCATGTTGTGTGTGCCATTTAACTTGACAAGCTCATTTGTTGCTGCAACAAGAGCAACAACAAAGAGCAAATTCATATGCGTTGCAAACAAGCACATTTGCTTACAATATTTATTCATTTATTTATTTACTAACGCATTCTTATTGCCCCGATGCTACAATGTCAGCTACATTTGGCATTCAACACAAAAACGCCTCAACAAAACAAAAAAGAGTGCTCTGGTCGAAAGTGCGATATAAAAAGATACTCTGTGAAGATACTTGTTTGTGTTCATTGTCTGATTATATTACTTTTTACTCATTATTATTAGTATTAAGAGAAGAAAGGCGCTGAAATTACTAGTTATATTTATATTCTTTATTGCCATAAACTGTCTCTGTGAACTCATCTATCTATTTCTAAGAGTTTGAGCTACCCAATATAGTATATGGGTACTCATCACATTACGCAAATAAACTTTCTTATATTATTATATATTTTGACATCTATTTCAACTGAAAGTTTCATAATAATAAGCCCCAATGTTATTCAAAAATATTGTGACGTCTGTAAAACAGTTTTAAGCCTAAGCTCGAAGAATCAATTGTTGTTGCTGTTATTGTTGAGGTTTCTGGTTGATTTCATTTATATGTATATGTATTAATAGGCGATTATGGATTTCTTATGCTAAATTGATGAAACTTATAAAACTAAAACATCAAAATGGAAGCAAATTTTGTGATAATCATATGTTAATAGCAAGACTGCTGCCGTTGCTGCTGCTGCTGCTGCTGCTTCTGCCATAAACCTACTAAGTTATGTATTGATTTGCGTATTACGATGTCGCTTTGTAGCATACCACATGCAGTACCAAAAATCTGAAAAATTTTAAACTAATATATGTACATATATATGTGTTGATCAAACACGTGACAAGGCAACCAAACAAAAAAAAACAAAAATGTCAATGTAAAAATTAATGATATGAAAGAAAAAGTCGGAAAGCTAGTCATGTACCCTGCATTAGGTAATGAAATTAATTTATAGTAATGGAAATTATTTAACAAAACTACACTCGGAAAAAAACCGTCTTAAAGTGAAGTAGCTCAGCGAGATGTCAGCCTCTATAAAAACAAATAAATTTTATGAATTTAATAATTATACTAAAAGTTTGTTTATGTGAATTCTTAAACAACTTATTCTTATTAATAATATAAGCAACAAAAAATATACTGCAGAAATTATACATTATTTTTGTGAGTGTATATAATATTGTAAACAAAACAATTGCAAGTATTGTTATTTCTTTCAGATTTAATTACTTAATTAAATGAGCCTGTAAAATGTTATTGCTTAAGTAATTAATGTCATAAAACTAATTCACTAAGATCAATAAAAATATATGTATATTTATTTTTTTTCTATCGCGCACACAACTAAACTTGCCATACGCTGCCCACGCTTGTGGCACATACTTTAAGCACCTCGTATAGCGCTACTCGTAAAGCTTTTTAGATAAAAGTGCACCAATACATGTATGCTTACACACACACACACAGAGGCATTTATGTATATTGTGTTAAATGCAGCACGCCGCACAGTCTGCCGCAATTTGAAGTGGGCCATTTATAGGCTTATCTGCCTCTGTTATTGTTTTTGTAATTATTAATTAGTTTGTGTTTGACTTGCAACAAGCACCCCAATAGAAAAAAAGGAAGGAAGCAAATTGGTTCAGTTTTGCGTGTCATGGCGAAATTATCACAAGAGCGCCGTGTGTGTCTCTGTGTGTGTGTGTAATTGTGTGTGGGAGTGTTAGTGTATGTATGCTGTGCATGACGCAGACATCGCTTTAGTGGGGGGGCATGGTGAAATTGCAATGCAGACGCCGTCGTCTACAACCTGCTTGATGACGCATGGCCCTTCTGTGTGTTTGTGTTTATCTGAGGCATAGAAACATATGGCGACAAAGCTGACGTCATTAGGCTGCTGGCAGAGAACTACCCCCGAAAATGCTTGCCTCAGTTTCATATCAGTTAAGACAACCGAATGGCATCTGTCACTTGGCTCAGTGGCTTTAACACTTGGATTAAGTAAAAAAAAAACAGAATAATAAAAAAAAAATACAAAAAAACAACTAACTAACAACTACAAGTTGGCCATTACAGCTACCAGCTGTGCAGCCATCCACATCCACGTCCACATCCCACGCAGTCAATTAAGAGCGCGCCTTTGGCTATTGGGTTACACACTTCAACTTGCGCCTGGCCTGGCCTGGCCTGGCTATTGCCAGTCCGTCAGTTCGTCAGTCAGTCATTTAGCCATTCATTTTGGTGCTTTTCCTTTTATTTTGTTGTAGTCAGCATTTAAAATTATTTATTAGGAACAACAGTCGAAGTGGCAGGCTCAAAGAGCTGCAACTCTCTTGCCTGCTACACAATAGTTGAGCCGGCGCGTATTTAATGTTTTTTTTTTGGGTTGCTTTGCACTTTTTTTTGTTTTTTGTTTTTTCCTAGCAGTTGTTTTGTTGACTGGGGAACACTGTTTGACTCTGTCTGTGGCTCTTGCCTCTGGGTTTTGCCAGTCAAACGAGCCAAGCCGGCCCAGGCGAACGCGTTTAGATCGGCGAACGGCAAAACGGCAAAAACGGCTAAAAGCGACGACGGCGTCTGGCGCTTGCCGCTTGGCGACAGCAATTTACCTTTAAGCAAATGCAAAAGTATGCGTAAAAAAAGTAGTCAACAACCAACAGCCCAAACAACAATAATAGCAACAACAACAACATACTCACACAGAGAGGAGTCTATAAATAAGCCAAAAGCCAAAAGCAGCGCCATAAATCATAGGAAGACACACGAGTGTCGAGTTATTATGCGATCATATTTTAATTGCCGGATTATTATTATGCTGAGGACTCTGCCAGAATCAGAAACAGAAACAGACACAGACACAGAGGCAAGGACAGAGACAAACACAGAGACACAGGCAGAAGCAGAAGCAGAAGCGCTCTAGACCCAATGGCAGTCGCCTGTCCCAGTCTGAGTCCAAGTCCAAGTCCGATTGCGAGTCCGAGTCCGAGTCCGAGTCGGAGTCGGTGGCACAGCGCCAGTTCGTGAGAGCAGCTACTGCAAACTAGACCAAAGCAAAGAAAACACCTGCAGACCGCCTGTCTCTGGTCATGTCTATGCTTGGACAGGTGCGTGCACCAAAAAATAACACAACAACAAAAACAAAAACAAAAACAAGAAAGCTCATTTCATTTTTTCCGGCCGAAGCTTAAATACCCTTGAATTTATGAAACCTTGAGTCTTGGCCAGCATCAGCTCTAAAACTAAAATGTTGCCTTAATTATATAGGACTCTACTCTGGGTGTAAGAGAAAAGAATATAACTGTAATTGTGTTTAGCTGATCAAATAATAGTTTACATATGTCTTAAGAGAACAATCAAACCCTCTCTCTGAAAGGGTGTAACAGTACTGAAATGCAGTTGCAGTTACACTGTTGAGCCTGCAACTGAGCAAACGAGTTGAGTTGTTGTTGTTGTTGTTGTTGGTTGTGTTGTTGGTTGTGTGTGCGTGTGTGTTGGCAAAACAGGTATGGTTGCATTTTTACCATAAGGCGAACAGCAAATGCAACAAAAACAAGCAAAAAAGCAACACCTAGGCCCAGAGAGCCTGTCCAATTGTCGTTGTCGTCTAAGCTGACTGTCATCCAACCAACTGCCTACTGTCCAGCCAGCAAATGCGGTCTTTATTGCATGTCTATACTGTCCAGACTGTCTGCTCTGGCCAGAAATGCCAGCAAATGTGTCTGCATTCATATTTACTCCGTAAGCCATGTACAAAAAAAAACCCCCTCAGGCCACAATCGTCAGTTCCAATCCCAGTTCCACATGTCGGGTCCCATCCCAGACTGTGCCCAGTTTCAGATATTACTGGTAACTGCGTACGCAGTTATTACCAACATTTCATACAGTTTTTTTTTTTGTTTTTTATTAATGCATTTTTTGTTCGTTTCTGCTTGATGTCATATTTTTTTCATATTGTTGTTTTTTCTGTAATTCTCGGATACTTTGTTGCGTTTAATGAATGCATTGTAATTCCTCAAGTTTTAGAGTAACATATTCGTAATACTTATGAACGACAGGAAATTGTTATCTTTTTTATTGAATAGACATATGTATATATATATATATATATATATATATATATAGGATAGGATATATATATATATATATATATATAGGATATATATATATATATATATATATAAGTATGTATATTTTGTACACTGAACTGTCTGTGTCAATTCTAAGTAATTGTATTTAAAACGTGATTTTTAGTCACTTATGACATATAATTCTGGATAGATATATTCATGTGAGACAGGCGAAATTTGACACATTGTTACTAATGAGCCAAACAATATGATTCATCCCGAACAATACTATTCGACTGTGATAGAGTCACAACCATGAATACCTTGTAATTGTGCAATTCAAGCGATAGTCACCATCGGTGATTATGTTATTTAGTCTACTCGCGAAATACTAATATGCGTACTATATTAATATATGGAGCTATAAAATGGCAATCACGATAAACTATCAATTCGATTAAACTTTAAACGAACTTTGCACCAGGAATTAACAATTGTTTAGTATATGTTGCAGCAGAATTGAAAACTATAATTATACAATTTATTTAATTTTAAGATATGCTAAGTATGGCAAATAAATCATTTTAAGTTCTGTGATTTCATAAAAAATATTCGTTATGTTTATGCTGAGTCAGCATGAAAAGGCGGAAGCTACTTTGCATTTATTCTAATGTCTCAAAGGAATCACATAAAGAAATTCAAACAGAAATTGGCGTTTTTAGGAAAATTTAATTTTGAATAATCTTATTGTTTATAGCTTCTTATATGTTGAGAAAAAATTCCAATGTAGACTTAAATTCGACACAATAAAGTATATATACACAATAATATACAAAATGCAGAAAAAAATGCTTTCAGTTCAGCATTGCATATAATTGGCTAAAATGTCCGAAGACTGCTATTCTATCTATTTGTTAAACTGTCTAAAAAGGCAAAACTATCTGCCAACCCGTTAAGACAAAGTCAACTGTAAATGTGTGCCTTATAAATTGTGTGCACAAAATCCTATGCATATTTCTTAATTGCTTAACTTATTAGGTAAAATGCTAAAATATGCTTTGAGTGTTTGAATAATAATTTCTAGCTAACTTGATTCATTTCACAATTCACGTCGCGAATACATACATCGAAGGGGAATACACCAAAAGATAGGCTGTACGAGACAAGAGAAGCCTACATAAATACTCACAAATCTGTTGTACTCTCTCTATCTCTCTCTCTCTCTCTCCCTCTCACTCTCATAAAATGTGATAATAGTACTCAAACAATTAAACAATTTTCGCAAAATGTTGAAACAACCCGAGACAGCGCCGACGGGGCAGCTGGGCAGGGCAGTGCGCATCGGGCAGATAGCAAAATGTTTATATGTTCTCATTATAATAAAACAAAATCGCGCTCTACACGTACTTATTGTCAGGCAACAACAGATACAACAACGGCAACAACAGAAACAACAATAACAACAACAGAAATAACATAACAACAAAACGCAAAAAAATTAATTACAAAAGAAAAGTAAAGAGGCAAAGTTTACCCGTAGAATCGACTTCCAGCTGACGGCACGACGTTGGCGACGGGATGATTGTGGTGTGAGAGGCGGGGTGTTGCTGGGCAATCGACTTGACTTTCAGCACAATTGCAGGAACGTAGACAAGGCGGCGACGGTGACGGTGGCGTTGGCAATGGAGACGGCGACGGGTTGAAATTGGCGGCAGCACAGGCTGAATCGAAAATTAATTATGCTTGACATGTTGCCGGACCGAGGAGCAACAGCAGCAACAGCAGCAACGGCAGCGTGGGGTGCAGGCGGGATGATGTTCTGTAGGATGTGGAGCTGCTGGAGGCGGAATCGTTGTCTAGTAGTTGTTGCTCTTTTTTTGATATTGTTATTGTTGTTGTTGTTGTTGTCGATATGAATCGCATTTTCAATTGCTTTGTGCGGCTATGGCTGTCCAGTGTCTTCTTGGCTTTTATCTCAATTTGTTTGTTGTTTCTTAAGATACAGCAACAACAACATCAGCATCAGGAACAACAACAGCGACAGCAACACATAAAACACTCGCACCGCGCAGCACGCTTTTCATTTCAATTGTTTTCCTTATTTTTCTCTCTCTTAGCAAATAATTAATTGTCTCTCGCGCCACGTGCCACACACGCACAACAACAACACAAAAGTCACTGTTCTGTTTCCGCAGGATGTGTAAAATTACAGATTACGCATACGCCACGTTGTGCCACAATTTAACTTGCTTGAACTTTAGCTCAGCTGTGCTTAGCAGCGCGCCAACTAATTTATTATCTATCGTTTTTATTGTGGCTATTTGTTGTTGTTTGCCTTAATTCAAATGCAATTTATGCATGTAAATCACAACGCTAGGCAAAGCGCTTGCAATTGCCAATTGCGCGCCAATTTGTTATTAGATTTTCATTTTCCTATTCTGTTGCAGTACTTAAAAGCGTATTTTTGCCAGCCTTATGGAAACGCTGGACATTTTAAAATATATACCATTTCTTATTTATTTAAATCAATTTTGTTTCAAATATTATTAATTGGAAGCACACACACTGAAAAGACGCGCGATAACAAGGCTTAGGATCAAGCTGTTGTGGTAGCCAGTACGGCGTATAATGTTTTTTTTTCTATACTTGGAATTATTGCGGTTTTTTTTTCTATATATTTTTTTAATTTTTTGTTGTGTTGTGTTTTTTTCTTTCTATCAAGCGATCTTTTTGAGATGTTGACGGGCGCGTAAAATTTTCCAACAGCTTGAGAATTTTTCCTAGCTGCGCAGGTAGATTTTCTTAGCTCGATTTTGTAATCTGAGCTCAGCGCTTTTCCACAATTCTCTGACCGTTCGCCGGCGCTGTTAAACGAGAACTGAACGGGGGAACAGCGCACGAATCGCAGGCGACGAATGTAGCGAGAGCATCACCCGTGAAACACGAACCGAAAGCAGCGCGACACGAGCAAAAACAAACGACTCGTTTACGAAGTGCTCTGCTCTGTTATTGTTGTTATTATTGTTGTTGCTCTTGTTGTTGTTGTTGCTGTTGGCAGCCACAGACGCAGCGGATTGGCTTTTCTTAGTTTTGAGGGGCTCGCACCGTTAAATAGCGCCAGCAATTGGTTTGGGGTCAAGTTGAACTGAAGAAGTTATAGAAACGACGAGTTGCCGTAATATGCTTCATGTTACGCTTGATACTTCATTTAAATGCAAACAATACCTCTTTTATATGGGCCTATACAGTATGTTTATAATCTTTTAATGCAATTAATGCAGCTTAAGCTTGGTAAAACATACTGCATTTACTAAAGTTAATTTCGTTTGTATTTGAAACCCAGTTCCTTGGGTACGAACAATACGTAGTATCTAGTTTTATCCGGTTTTGATAGCAGTTCAGAGTCCACTTGGTGTTCGATATTTTGCAGCTCCGAAATCGACAATTGAAGTAAAATTTTTAAAAATTGTCCGCATTCCACAGAGGGGCGCAATGTGAAATTAACACCTTGTTAACGTGTGCTGCGGTACTTGTGAGTGGTTCATTTACCCCCTTCAAACATTACCGGCTAATAATGTTATCTCAATTCTCGTTTTCAATCGTTTCTTAGAATTCGGTGCTGCAAATTAAAATTTTGTCAACTGGCATTTTAATATACCTCGAACACTGTTTTCGTTGTCATTATTACCGTGGAATGTGAAATACCGGCACTCGAAACACTCATGAATGGAACGTTAATATGCAATTGAGGTCTGTTTATGTGTACCTACAGCTATACAAATGATATGATAAGCCATAGAATAGATAATTCGCATTCTATGGAATGTTGTGAATTACACTTGAGATATAAATGTATAAGAAAGGCATTCTATCTCAATAGGTATTAAAGTACCTAAAGTTTACTACATTGTTAGTGAATCATACTGGAAAACTCAATTGTATTTCAATAATCATATTTTGACTGGGGCCCTAACTTTCTAATGTCATAATTGTGTCAAAACTGAAATGATCTTAGCAAACAATCGCATTTTGAACGTGGTTTGATTTCCAGATTAATACTATGCTAAAAGTTTCAAACACGGTTTTTAGTCGAAAATAATGCACATAAGATTTCAAAACCTGTATACTTAATGAATATAATTGTAGTTTTATCTAGTATAAAAAAAGGCTGAAAAAATCATTTCCTCAAACATTTTCATAAATCGAAATAAACAAATTGCAAATGCCATTTACAAGCCACATAACATTTGGAAACATGCATTAGCCAAATGCAAAAGCAAGTGCATTACGCTAATAACAATAACAACAACAACTGCAAAAATAATAATAATAACAGCAGCAACAGCAACAGCAGCATTCACAATTAAAGTACAGCAACTAGCACTTAGCCGCACTTGTTCAAAAGCCACAAATCTTTTATGACATTTGTTTCAAATGCGATAATAACACTTAAGTTGCTAAATTGTTGGCTTAAACGCAAATTAAAGACAACTTTTCACTAGATAGTCGCTATAGAATGAGGGAAGTGGTGCGAGGGGGGCGGAAGTAGGCAGGTGTTTTGCCTGTTATAAATTATACTTAGCCAAAAGCCAAATCAAATTGGTAAGCATTTGACATTTATACGGAGAGCTGAGGAAAATGCCATGAAAAATTCAGTGGGTTTGCAAAGAGCGAAGGGGGCAGGCAGCCAGAGATGATTTATGCACTCATTGTATAGCTTGGCATAGGATAGGATAGGTATACTAGGTAAACTCGCATTTGGCGGCTGCTCATGGAAAATTGTTGCCAGTTATCACGAATGTTGTGAATTGCAGTTGAAGTTGCCTTTTCAGATTTCGCTTTGGCTTTCGGTTTTCCCAGGCGCACATTTTGTCACAAGAGGCTGGCATTATTTATGCGAGTAGCAAAGGAACCCACAGCCAGCTAACAATTTGCAAATGCCGCTGCCACAACATGCAACCACAACAACCACTGCTTGGCCTCATGTGGCATGCCATGAGGCAGTCAAATGATTTACTTTGAAAATTTAATAATTGCGCTTCATTAAATTACGGGCAGTCGTCGTATTTGTTTAGAGTGCTCTTGCTATCAGCGTTAACGGTGAATTGTAAACAACTTTAAAAGCAATTTGGCATAAACGTCACTGGGCCCCCATAAGGGGCGTAACACGGGCGTTTGGCCCACAATTTTCCACGCCACTTGAGCGTAATTAGCCGTTGAGCTTTTAAGCGCTATGTAAACAGCACAAGTATCACTCCCTCCATAGACCCCATTCCCTTGTGTTTTGTCTATATGATGCTCCGATATCGAGTCGGTGCAAGTGTCTTTGGTCTATATATATAACAGTTTGCGCCAAGCATCGATGCTATTTTGATAACTGTAAATATTTGCAATTTGCCATTATTTGCTAAACTTAGCTTTGTATCTTCTACTTATTGTGTGTTTAGTAATTTGTGTTTTGTATTTTTAGCTTAAAAAAAAAAAATAAATAAATAAAAACAAAAATAAGAAATAACCGCGGTACTCATTGGGGCTCAGGTGAGACTCTCTAGTTAAATACAAAGACAAATAGTCACAAAACACCCCCTAAAAAAACAATATGTGTAGCTCATAATTTTCGGCGTAAATAATTTCTTCGGCATTTTCCATGCGCACAATAAAAAAAAAAAAACAGATTTATAAAAGCCACAGACAAACAAGTTGATCGAATTTCTAATGGCCATTGATAAAGTTCATTTGCCTTCAAGAGTTGGTTAGAAAACAGAGTAAACGATACCATTATTCGATTGAAGGACTCCATTCACTTGAAACAACAAAAGGCAACGACAATTGACTCCTATTCAGCTGCAGATACTGACCAAGTTAGTTAGCTTATTTACAGCATATGCCTGTCAGACAGAGATCAGACTCGCATGCTGTAATTACATACATAGTTGTGTGTTTACTATCCATATACATCAATAGCAACAACAACTAATAACAGCGACATATAACAACTGGCTGTCAACTTGGCTAATTGAAACAAGACACATGCTGAGCGACAGACAGAAAGTGCTCGACAGAAAGTGAGGGGTTTCAAGAGTGTTAAGAGCCTAGTATTTGTTTGGAGGCGTGGCAACCATTTTACTATTGTTACAACCACACAAACAGTCGCTCGCTTATTATAATTGATGTACATTTTTTAATTATCTCCTGCTTGTAAGCACATTTGCACATTCGTTTTATTTTTGAATAAAAAAATTTGTAGTTTAAGAAATTATAAATAGACTCTCATAACAATCAGTTCTCAAACCGTTTTAATTAGCAAGCTATAACTTTAACAAGTCACCCACAGAGCGTATACGATATATACATGCTACAGTTTGACGCACACTGACTCTCAAACTGTTTGTTTTGCATGCGATGATTTATATTTGGTTGTTTTGGGCGCTCGATTTTTTTTTACTTTCGCTGAACTCACATAAATTTTGCTTTTGCTTTCTGATGCTACGAATCTGCCTTAATTGATCGCCTAATTAAAAGGCATTGAATTACACTCGACCCCAACATTGGCCATGGCAATTAAATCGAACAAGCGACGCATTTTCTGGCTTGTCGTGTTGTTTCTTCTTCTTCGGTTCGTGCCGTTGTCGATGCAATGTCGCTGATTATTTCGGAAATGCCAATCAGATGAAAGGCCCACAGAACCTTGTACACACAGCATGCTAAATCGCAATCGCAATTCGCACAGTGCACCCTTCCCATGCCACCGTACCCGTACCTCTCGTATCCTCCGTTCCAATTGCCGTCATCTGCGTTGATTACAGTCTGCAGCAGTGAGTGAGTCAGCAATCCCAAATCCCGATTAGCTTCTGTGCTTCGCTGCAAATGTTAAATCTGAATACGATCAAAGTACAAGTTTGGCCAATTATTTTTGTTGTTGCCTGCTTAGGCTAAAACAGGGACTAGTTTTGGCAACAATTGGTTTATTTACATGGTTGTTACAAAAGTGATTAATTCTAGTAAATATAAAACAATTCTCTGAACTTAGTAACTAGAGCTATTAATTACACTGAGATATAATATATAAAATTAATATTTATAGTCCACTTTTATCAAATGCTGTTTGATGTAAGCTGATCTTTCAGATGGTAACATCTACGTCCTTTATTATTGTTGCATGCAATAGAGCTGATTGCAATAACGGTATGTGGTATTATCACTTCGCACAATAGTAATGCCAGCTCCGTAGTAAGCTAAAAAATATTACAAAATAACATTGCAAATGTTCAAAAATTGCATTATTCCCATATCTTAAAATCATATTTTTTAAAACGATTGCTATATTGATGCTGATAAGGAATCTACGATACACGGCTTACATAATAATGGGATTATTATAGATAGCTAAAGCATATAATATATACATACGTATAATATAGGCCGACCCATCCGCCGGTCCCACAACCTGCATCGCAATCAGCACAATGTCCACTAGTTGGCCCAGAAACATGCCACCCAACGTGCAGAACTTCAGTAAGCCAATGCCCGGATAGCCCAAGTAAAAGCGATCAGCACCAAACATGCCCAGGAATATAGATAGCAATAAAGTGGTGTCCAAATGATAGCCATTGCTGCAAATGAATATAAAGTCAAAATCAATCAAGTCATCAAATCTCTTTGCTACTTTGAAATTCAACTTGTTACTTACGTCCATTTGCAGGTGGTTTGACGTGTGAACGTTGAGTTGCCTGTTTCGGTGCAGTTGATATCGTGGGCAGCTATGCACCAGACCGGCGCCCGTTTCTCTTTGGTGCAGCCACGCAGCTGCTGGGTTTCGGGATCGATGTGGTGCTTGGCGGGATCGGGGCACATATACTGACCCATCAGCAGCTCGTTGCAATCCACAGTGATGGGCTGCGTCTTGGCCGTGCACAAGAGCAGCATCAAAGACACGATGTACCAGTACATTATGCGATTGTTTAATTGTTTCGATTTAATTACGCATTTGCTTTTAAACTATAATTTTCGCAATAAAATGCACATTTGTTTTGTTTGTGTCCGGCATTCTTCCTATTCTTGTTGTTGTGTGGTGGTATATCGATAAGTGAAGTGTTGTAAAATGACAGTTGTACAACTGTCCACAGGTGGCGCTAGCAGAAGATGCAAAGAAGTCAATTTTAAACTTTAGTCTTGAATTATTAGCAATTAATAATTAAAATGTATTATTGAAAGAGTCCGGCTTGTTTATTGAAAATATACTTCTTGCAATGCAGCAGCACTCGCACTTCCTTCGCCCGTTCCGACTTGAGATGCTCAAGCGTCTCCTGCCTCAACCCCTCCCTGAACATTATGCACACCTTGGAAGATTGCCCGAAAGTGCGTTCAATGTGACCTGTTTCTCCAGTAGAAAGCTGTACCCGTTTGCCCACGTATATGTCACGATTCGCCTCCTTCTTGAAGAGATTCTGAACAATGATCTCGTTGGGATTAACCACACGCTGCACATTGGCCTCCTTCTGTTTGTGCTTAAAGATGCGCAACTGTGGCAACAACTCCCGCTTGTAGTTGATGCAGTTCGTCTGCCAAAGGATGCGACCCCAGAAGGCCAGGCGGCAACTGCTGCTGTGTACATCCATGTCCAGCTTGGAGGCAATCAATGTGCTGCCCAAAGTGCTCAGCACAGGCGACTCAAATTGGAGCAGTGCAAAAATGCAATCCGCACTGGAATCCGTTGCCTGCTGTGGCAGCAACTCTTCCACGTGCTCATAGTCCCTGCTCAAATCAAAGCTGGGTTCAGTGGCTGCATCCCGAAATAGGTGGAGATTGGCCATGACTGTCTCGTGTCCAATGCTGATGTGCAGCTTGCTTCTCGAGCGTATTGCGTGCTTAAAATAGCGAATCGGCTGCAGCTGGACACACACAGCATGGACGGGCTTCAGGTAATCCGGCTGGGCAATGATGCCACGTTCCATTAGCTTCGCATTAAACTGCGTCACACACAGTCCAATGCGATCTCCTGCGCTGGCTTCAGACACCGGCTGCCTGAATCTCTGTATGGATTTCACTTTGCGTCGTTCACCCAGCATGGGCAGTTCAACATTGTCATTGATGGCCACAGTGCCCTGGAGCACAGTGCCAGTGCAGACAGTACCCTGACCCTTCATTGCAAAACAGTGATCCACGTAGATGAGCAGTGGTGCTGCTTCTTCTGCTGGACTCAATTGCCGTTGTGCGGCTTCACAAGCTGCGCCCAAAGCCAGACGCAGTTGCTCAATATTGGTGCCCACCAATGCCGACACAGTATAAATGGGCACCTCTTTGCCGAACTTGGTGCTCGCCAGTGTTTTTGTCAATCTGGTGCGTAGTTTCTCCAGCTGCGTTTCTCGCTGCTCCACAGGCAGCGCATCCATTTTGTTGATCACTACCAGAAGCTGCTTGTCGAGCAGCTCGCCAATCAGCAAACATTCCGCTGTCTGCGTCTGGATGCCTTTCTGCGCATCCACAACGAGTAGCATCAAATCAATTATTTGCGCACCTGTTGAAAAGAGTCTTTTAATTTATTTATATATTTCTTAATTCATCCCCACCTCCGATGATGGTCCTTATGAGGCTGGCATGGCCAGGACAATCCACAAAAGTGATTTGCAGTTGTTGTTGCTGCTCCTTTTGTGGTTTCTCCCATAGAAATGCACTGAAACCCAAGTCGAGTGTTATTCCTCTTTCCACAGATTGCGGATTCTTGTCGAAGGCGGCTGTGCTCGGAATCGAGCTGAGGGCGCGCGCCAATGTTGTTTTGCCGCTATCAACGTGCCCCAGCACGCCAACATTGAAATTTGTTGTTTTCATGGCGCTGTTTACATATCTTTTTTTATTTTATTTATTTATTTAACAAACAGACCCACACACGTTGCGACCACTTGACAGCTATCGCCAATTAGAATTAGCTCTTGTTTACACTGCTTTGTCGCTTCGTGTGTGGGCCAGTCGACAAGTATCGAAGATTTGCAGAAATAAACGCTTAGGCAACATACACACACACACGATGCAACTGCTTGTCAAATGCTGGCATACAACTGACCTTGCACTGCTTTCTTGACGAGCAGTCGAAGCGTGTGTGTGCCAGCGAGGAAGTACGTCGTTCAAGAAATATACGCCAGATGGCGTGTACGAGACACTGCTTGGCGCCAAGTTTAAGTGAGAAAATTTATTAATATCTTTATTATCCATCATTACTATATCTAGCGTGGCAAAATCTTTACAGAACTTGAAGCCATAGAGCCATGGACCATATTTCTTGATATAAAAACCCAAACAAAAGACTTTTAGGCTAATTTGATTTTTGAAACAAACATTTTAATAAATTGTGTTAACGAATCCGCCAATATATATAGATATAAATTATAGCATACAGTAACAATTGAATTGTTATAACAATTATAATCGATAAATTAATTAACAAATTTTGCTCGTCCAATTTAAACGCTATACGATTCCTTCAAATTCTTGAAATATTCCAAATCACTTTGGCTAATTGAAGGCACAAATTTGTTGAAGGACGTCGCAAAATCCTCGGACTCGACAATGATGTGCGCAGCAGTCAGTTCCTTTGCGGCCAGGCCGCAACTCAAATGCTTGTTAATAATGCGACGGACTGCAGATAGCCAGGCATTGGAGCATATGGAGTACAGATCTGCACCGCTCATCTCGCTCCGCAGGCGCTCAGCGATCTGTACGAGATCCACGTCAGCGGAGAGGATAAAACGTTGCGTCTGCGCGCGGAGCACAGCTGCCTTGTCATCGGCCGTCGAGCATGGACCCACATAGAAGAGCTTATCGAAGCGTCCGGGTCGCAGGAGTGCCGGATCAATTAGATCCGGACGATTTGTGGCAGCCAGTATAAAGATGGGCTTGCTCGCATCCCCATTGCACATGCCGTCCATCTCGGCCAGCAGCTGAGAGACCACACGATCCATAACACCACCGGAGTCACCAGCAACGCCACGATTCGGTGCCAGCGAGTCCAACTCATCCAGGAAGAGGACACAGGGCGCCGCCGACCGGGCACGTGTGAATACCTCCCGGACATTCTGCTCGCTCTGGCCGACATACATGTTGAGCAGCTCAGGTCCTTGCACGGAGAGGAAGCTCAGATTGCATTCGGTGGCGACTGCCTTGGCGACCAAGGTTTTTCCGGTGCCAGGTGGTCCATAGAGCAGAATGCCCGATCTGCGCAAGTTTTTGCCCATTAAATGGACATGCTTCAGCGGCAAACCAATGCTGCTCTGAATTTCGTCCTTAAGCTTGTAGAGACCACCGATATCAGACCAGTACACCTTGGGCACCTTGGGTGCGCCCAAGCTGTCCGCAAAGGAGCTCTGCATCTCGTTCAGATTTGTGGCAAAGTGTTCCAGAGTGAGATGCGATTTTGCTTGAGTCGACTGGCGTCGCTTGAGTCGCACGGCATTGTCATAAAGCAGCTGCAGATCACCCAACATAAATCCCTGCGATTTGGCCGCGACTTCATGGAGCACACTCCTCGTATCGTGCCACTTGGGGCAAAGTCGAGTCAGGCAACGTGATTGCATGTGCAATGGAAAGAGCGGCAACTGAGTCAATGTTTTTTGGTTGTAAATCGCATCGTTAAATGATTCCCGAACATGCATCCATTTGAGTAGCTCGAAGCGTTCCGCTTGATTGGGCGTTTCAATGCTGATGATCTCAAGGAAGAGGCTCTGAATCATGGGCTTCAAGTGCTTGTCACTGGTCAGCGCAACAACAACAACGGGAAACTTGCGATCGCGTGTGAACAGATCCTGAATCTGCACATGAAAGGCGGACAACAAACGCAGATCCTCGTTGCCCTCGTTATCAATACCGAATATCTGTCGCAAGAAGTGAGATAAATATTTATTATTTATTATGTATTATAAATTCTAGCTCACCTCAAAGTTGTGGAAACAGATTAGAAGGGGTTCGCTTATCTGACTCTTGGCAAACACCGCCTTCAATTTCATCTCCGTATGTGAGGGAACTTGCGACACAATTTCTGCACAATCAGCTCCATAGATATGCAAGCCCAACTCCTGGGCCACCGCACTGATGAGCTTCGTTTTGCCCGCGCCTCGTTCGCCCTGCAGCAGAAACACGGGAAAGATGTGCTTGGACGACAAGCATGCCGATCTCTTTGGCAGAAATGCATCCACAGAGGAGCGCAACATTTGATAGGGTTTCCTCAGACCACTCGGATAATTATCAGCAATTGCGCAGCTATCAAGAATCTGGCGTGGCAGAAAGCTTTGCACATGTGGCACCTGCACCAGATTACTAAAATTCTTGGCGACCACAGCCTGCAGCTCGAACTCGCTGCCCTTCACCTCCAGCTGTACACAGCGGAAGTAGACCTCCCTCAAATATGCAAAGATTAGATAATAGTGAGCATAGGCAGCGGTGCCCACCAGCTGCGCATTCACCTCAATGCGATAGATGTGACCACGGTGCAGCATTCGCGGCGTATTGAAGTAATTGCTTAAGATCAGCTCCGACAACTCGGCGGGCAACTCATGCGGATTATTAAGCAGATAAACGTGCGCTTTTGTCGCTATTGTTGGTATCGTTTGCTCATCGCTGAAGTGCTCCAGCTGCACCCAAAAGTTGTTGGACTTATTACCACTATAGCCAAAACGTTCCATGAGATTGCCATACAAGTTTTCCTAAAGGAAGAAACAATTTAATTAGATTTACATTTATAGATTGATTTACATATAATACATACCATAACATAGAGGCAGTTGCTCTGGCACTGCACGTCATTCACCGGTAACAGTTGTGCCACAATCGTATAAGGCGTATCCTGTAATATTTGCTTGATGACCAACTCGGAGGCATCCCAGGATCTATCGGGATTAGTAGTGGTTGTAGTTGAGCCGGCTTTACTACCGCCACGCACCACCAAATTGACAAAGTTCACATTGTACGATTCGGCATAGGTGTTGTAGACATCTGCGCTGGCGAAGATTACGTGCTCAGATTTGATCAGTTCGTTCCTGGTCAGCAATTCGTAGAGGCGATTAGGCATGGGCGTCAATAGAAACTTGCCCCTGTAGTATTTGGCGTAGCGCCAATAGACGGCGTATATTAAATATCCGGGGTAGAAGAACCACGGCCACCTCGGCTGCTGCAATTGTACGGCGGAATTATAAGCCTCAACCAATTCTTGCATGCGTCCTGTGAAACTATATCTCGTCTCCCCCTCATCGGCATCAATTGATTTGAGCGCCTTAATGGCAACTTTTTTCTGTGACGGTCAATAATTATTTACATTTGCATTATATACTTATGCATATACATATATACACATGTGTATGTATATTGTTGAGTATTTGAACCTACCACAACATTATCAACATTATCACTCATTTTGAGACGGAGACAGACAAAATACAAAGGTTACTTTTGGACAGGCAAAGTCTAATTGCTAGGGATTGTTGGAGCACAGGTAGAACATATACGCAAATTATTCTGGAACAAAAGCTCAAGTCAATATACTAAGTTGAGTTGTTAAGTGCAAAACTTATTTATATTTTGATTTTAAATACAATTTGATTACGTACTTTTTTCACAATGACTCTTTTCTTCATGACTTGTTCGCCGTTTGCTGTTTCAAATTATTTATATAGCTAAAAAGAGCACGTTAAAATGATTGAACTAAAGTTATAGCAATGATATGTTTTATAAACGAGTTAATTCCTTTTAAATTCGGATTATGTATGAGATATAAATACGCCTCGCTCGTTGCTACAATTTATACAGTGATGAGTAACGACAATTTGTGAGCGAGTATTTTTTGCCAGATAATACCAGATTAAAAATACTGTGTTATGCTGCTCATTAATTTATATGATATAAAATCAAATTAAAATTACATTCAGGCATTTATAATAACGCTTAAATAATTATATATACTTGAATATTACTACAACAAGCTGTTTTTAATATGCCGGCTAAAAGTGCATCGATAATGTAAAATCAAAATCATCCCTGCCAAAAAGTATCGATATCGATGTTACCAAAACAAACACAAAGTTAAAGAATAATATTTTCATTCGTTTAGTATTGAGGATGGAAGTAACCAATATAAATGGAGGTAATGACACGGAGATTCCACCACAGACGCCCGACAAGCGGGAACTGCTCTGCCTCCTCAAGCTGATTAGGAAATACCAGTTGAAGGGTACCGAGGAGCTGCTCTGCCAGGAGGCAAATTTGAGCAGCGCCGATCTCGCTGGCATCTGCGAGGAGGATGTAAAACTATTGCTAAGCGATGCGTTGGCTCAGGCCAGTGAGGCGGGTGAACAGCCGAACCGGAAACCGTTAGCGGCGCAATCAGCCAAGTCGCTCGCTGTAACTGAAGCGAATACAGCCGAGGCACTGGCAAAGTTAATCGGAGACGACTCCTTCGATGCCCAGCAATATGAGCAAGCATACGATGAGTTGCGAACATTTGTTGAGGAATCCCTGGATATTTACAAACACGAATTGTCCATGGTGCTGTATCCGATCCTAGTGCAGATCTATTTCAAGATCATAGCCAGCGGACAGATTGAAAAAGCGCGCGGTTTTATTGAGAAATATAAATCGAATCTGGATGGTTACTATATCGAGGGTCTGTTCAACCTCTTGCTGATTTCCAAGCCCGAGGAGCTGCTGGATAATGATTTGGTGACTGCGATGGAGACGGATAAGTTTGTCATACGCATGTCACGGGATGCGCACTCGTTGTTCAAGCGGCACATACAGGATCGGGGGCAGGAGGTCGTCGCTGATATTGTGTCCAAATATCTGCACTTTGACACCTACGAGGGAATGGCGCGCAACAAGTTGCAGTGCGTCGCAACGGCCGGCTCGCATATCGGGGATGCCAAGCGACAGGATAATAAGGTAAGGGTATATTATGGACTGCTCAAGGAGGTGGACTTTCAAACGCTGACGACGCCAGCGCCAGCGCCCGAGGAGGAAGACGATGATCCCGACGCACCCGATCGACCTAAGAAAAAGAAACCTAAGAAAGATCCATTGCTTTCGAAGAAATCGAAATCGGATCCCAATGCACCTGCAATAGATCGCATCCCTCTGCCCGAGCTGAAGGATGCGGACAAGCTGCTCAAGTTGAAGGCGCTGCGTGAGGCGAGCAAGCGACTGCCGCTCAACAAGGATCAGTTGCCATCTGCCGTGTTCTACACCGTGCTCAATTCGATGCAGGGTGTCACCTGTGCCGAGATCTCCGATGATTCCACGATGCTCGCCTGCGGTTTTAGTGACTCGATGGTGCGCATCTGGTCGCTGACGCCGGCCAAGTTGCGTGCGTTGAAAGAGGCGGATGCACTGCGTGAACTGGACAAGGAGTCGGCGGACATCAACGCCCGCATGCTGGACGAGCGCAGTGGCGAGATGACTCGCACCTTTATAGGTCACGCAGGACCCGTCTATCGTTGCGCCTTTGCGCCCGAAATGAATCTGTTGCTGTCTTGCTCCGAGGATAGCACCATCCGCCTGTGGTCACTGCTCACTTGGTCTTGCGTTGTTACCTATCGTGGCCATGTCTTTCCTGTTTGGGATGTGAGATTTGCTCCGCATGGCTACTATTTCGTCTCCTGTTCGTACGATAAGACGGCTCGTCTGTGGTCCACGGATTCGAATCAGTCGATTCGCGTCTTTGTGGGTCATCTGTCTGATGTGGATTGTGTGCAGTTCCATCCCAATTCCAATTACATTGCCACCGGCTCCAGTGATCGCACTGTGCGTCTCTGGGATGCACTCAACGGTCAATCAGTGCGCCTCATGACCGGACACAAGGGCACCGTCAACAGCCTGGCGTTCTCCACGTGCGGTCGTTACTTGGCCTCCGGTTCCGTGGATCACAACATCATCGTGTGGGATCTGTCGAGTGGATCACTGGTCACAACGTTGCTGCGGCACACGAGCACTGTTACCACCATTACCTTCAGCCGGGATGGAACTCTGCTCGCCGCCGCTGGGCTGGACAACAATCTGACGCTGTGGGACTTCCATCGACTCACCGAAGATTATCTGAGCAATCACATCACGGTGTCGCATCACCAGGACGAGAACGATGAGGATGTCTACCTGCTGCGCACATTCCCCAGCAAGAACTCACCTTTTGTTGCGCTTCATTTTACCCGGCGCAATCTGCTCATGTGCGTTGGACTCTTCAAGAGCTAAGCCAGATCACATGGAATCTAAATATATATATACATATAACGTTATTAAGCTAACTGGCCAACAATTCGGGAATCATTTTGTAGTTTTTTTCTTTGTTTAAGTGCATTTTGTGTCGTCTTTAATTGTTTCTTAAACTATAATTTATCTTTCAGCATTCGGTTCGAGATTTCTGGCATCCGATTTACGATCTAAGTTAATATTATTCATAAGCACTAAAATGCAAATCTATTTTGGATAGAAGAACCAATCAGGTTAAATATTCATATTAAATAAATATAATTATTGTCAGTTTGGTGTTAAAAGTAACTTACTGTGCGCGATTTCAACTAGATTTAAGCCAACAATTACATGAAACATTTTTGTGGATTAGAATAAAGACAAAAAAAAAACAAACGAATCTACATTATTATTTATAAAGTTATATTATTTCTAAAGTGAAGTCAAACTGAATTCTAGCTTGCAAATAATTAAAATTTGAGCATTTAACCATTTTCATTCCCAAAAATTAAAATCTTTTTAGTTTCCCAAAGATATTGTAACTGTTGAAGTTTCCTCTGCATTCTCAGTCGATTCAAAAACTGATTAAATTAATACATATTAGTAAAAAATCGTATTTTAAATATATGCACATACATTTAATATGTATATACACAAGTGTATATTTTAGATCGTTTATCAAAGTCAAATACAAAATGCTGTAACAATTAGCGGCCCACTTCCTACTCGTCATCAGGAATGCCAAAGGTGCGACGCACTGCCTCAAAATTCTTAATGTTGAAGACGGCGCAGCGTGGCGGTTTCTCGCCGCCAAAGGCCAGCGTGTAGGGATCCTCGGGACACTGGCGCATGCACTGGAGCCGGCCCATGTTGAAGTCGTGCTCGTAGACATGCTTTGGCTCCGTGCTGTTAAAGTTCCAGATCTTTAGGGAGCCCTCGGTGGAGGTCGATGTGAGCAGATTGGGCATTTGACTATTAAAACAGACACCGGAGATCTCCTCGTTGTGCGCCTTGACGGACCACAGCAGCTGGTTGGGGCGACGCTTGTCCGCATAGTGCAGACTGCCGTCGTTGGTGCCAATGATAAAGTAGTTCGTCTGCGTGGGATGCCACAGAACCTTCTCCACCTCGTTGCCGCTCAGCTTCCATTTGAGTTCGCTGCCCGAGTTGACATTGTCCGCGTCACGACAGTCGAATAGACGCACATAGCCATCGGCACAGCCGGTGAGGATGCTTTGCGCTTCCTCCGGATGGAATTCGACGGATTGCACCTTCTCCTCAAAGGAGGTGATACTGGTATGCGGTTGTCCCTCGTCCAGATCCCAAAGGATGAGTGTTTGATCCACCGAACCACTCGCTAGAATATGCTCGAATTGTGGATTCCATGACAAGTCGAGAACTGCATCCTTGTGCCCATACTGTTCCTTCTGCTTCTTGCGATTGCCCTTGGAGCCCAGCTTGAACGTCGGCTCAATGGAGTCTTGTATGTCCAGATCCCAAATGGTAATGATCGGATCCATGCAACCAATGGCGCACATATTCCCAGCCTTATCGCTGCCCGCATCATGATTCATCCACTCGATACAGAGAGGAAAACTGGGCAACAAGAAGTCGTGGTGTGTATACAGAGCCTGCTCCTCTTGATTGAATACCCAAACTTCCATGCTGGCCGCATCGTCCTGTACATGACCGACCAACACTAGGTTATCTGTGGGCTTGATTATCTCATCCTCTGCCTCGGAGTCCTCATCCTCATCGGGCACCTGTTCGTCGGCATCGACAACATTTGCTAGATTTGTCACCGTCGAATTTGCTTCGTTTTCGTAATTTTGAAAATTGAACTCATCATCGGGATTTGCATTCTGATTTACAGCAGCACCGCTAGCAGCCATGGCTTCCTCACGATCCACATCCATGTCCTCATCATCGTCATCCTCGTCGTCATCGTCATTTGCATCCAACTCGTTTTGTGTCTCGCCAATAATTCGAGCAAGTTCGCCTTGTGTCAGAATTATTTTCTCGGGTCGCTCCTTGGTGACACCGCGTGGAACAAAGCACAGTGCTGGCACAAAGTCTATGCTTGGCTCTGGTGGACCGTCTCCCACTTCCGTCATCGTATTATTTTTCAAATTATCAATTAAAACGAGTGCTCAATTGAAATAGGTGGTCAACACGTGCACGATTTGTTGAATGTTCAAATTGTACTAAATGATACAAAAGTTAACTAGCTGGTCACACTCATCACTCAAAGAGAGTGTGGCCAAATAAAAGCTCGTTGCTTATCAATATTTTAAAAAGAAGCGCAATTATGATTAACATTTACAGCTATTTAAATGAAGACAAATAACAGATGAGCTCACCAAAATGATAAGAATAAAGATGCAATCATATAGACTCCATTATCTATATTATAACTTGCCAGAAATAGAAAGGAAAAGTAATATATATATATATATATATATATTGCAATATATTTGTTGGCAACTTTATTATAATTTCATGGGTATAAACGTAACATTAAGTGCCGCGATAAGTGGTGTATCCATAGGGACTGAGTAAAAGAGGAACATGATAATTTTGATTTTCAGTGCAATCGACAATAAGCTCAACGGCCGGATAAAATGTTTTAATATTTTGCGCTGCAAAATAGGCGCCAACATGGAAAGTCAGCTTATAGATTCCGCTGGAAAATTCTGCTGGATCCAGTAATTGACAGCGACCGTCTGAGTCCGTTTGCGTTGGTCGAATAGCCTTCCATTCTTGGACTTCATCCAGTCGAGATATGGTCACTTTTAGGTTAGATGCTGGTTTTCCCGTAGATGTGTTTAGCACATGACTGGAGAATTTACGTGTATTCATTGCGATGGCGAGCGAATCACAAATAAACTGATGATCTTCCCACCAGATAGCTTAAGTATAATCATGCCATGTTTACATATCACAATGCTTTCTTGATAAAAAAAAAAAAAAACTGATAAACTTATGTTAACTAACAGAACAAATAAGTAAGCGCAAATTGTAATCGCTTAATGATCGTTTATCGATAGTCAGCAACCTTAACAGCTGCTGTAAGCCCATAGCTAAAGCTACAGCGCATTGCTCTGTTAATTGCCTTACTGCAGCAGTATTTTCTGTTTGTTGTTATTGTAAAATTTGACTTCGAAGCGGTCGGTTCGGTTGTGCTGCGTCGGAACAAGTCTGTGTGTCGCGCCTTTAAAGAATCAAATTCAAAGTCCGAGAACGTTGCAGCTTTAAAATTTAAAGTATATATTGCAATACTAATACTGTTCCTTAATTTGCAGTTGACAAGTTGACAAAACGCTTAACGACAATTCGGCTTGTTGTTGTTGTTCAAGTCGTCATTTGTGCATGCCGGTAATAAAAAGTAATTAAAATTTGCTGAAATTGATATACGATACGTGTATCGTACACTATATACGGGCAAACTGATCAATTTGTTCATTTGATCATTTATTTTTACATCATGTCTGTGGTTTGATTATTTGCTCCCCAGTGTTTCCAGTGCACCTAGAAGCAACAGTTGTTTTTTGTCCGCGGATACAGTGTGAAAAAAGAATGCCAATGCAAATATAAATCGCGCTTTGTTAAATATGTAATAATATATGTATATAGATATATGCAATAAGAGAGAATAGAATTGCACCTTATTGGAAAGTACAAACTTCACTGTTTGTACCATGTAAACTCGATTGTTTGTACATAGATACATGTGTACGTTTGTGTTATGTGTGTGAGTTTCTGTGTGTGTGTGTGTGTGTGTGCGCCTGAACTGCCTTTGAGCAGAAGAAGCATCGAAGTTACCAACTTCAATCCCCAACAAATCTTAAACCAGTTTTAAGATACATATTCTTGTTGTGTGTGTGGTTGTTTGTTGTTGTTGTTGTTTTTCGCATTATTTTCGTTTTGTGTGTTTGGACGGATTTGCTGCCTCTGCAACTTTGGCTGTAGATACATATGTATCTATGTATGCATGTATCTATGTATTTGTACAAACATAAGACGAATACCCTTTGCATGTATTTCTCTCTCTCTCTCTCTCTGTCTTACTCGGCTTTAACTAATCGCGTGTTGATTTTTTTTGTTACTCCCATTGTTGTTTTTGTAATCGGCAACAAGTACTGCACGCAGTTCGTCAGCTTGGCAGCTTTTTGTCTTTCATCGTCTCCTACGCGAAACGCGAGAGATTAGGCCAACAATAATAAACAAACCTAATTGTTAACCAGATCAGTAAGAAACAAGAAAATACACACTGGTTATGTTACAGTTTGAGATTTGTTTTTCAAAAATTTTAACGAGAACTACCAATACGCTTAAGGTGAGTAAAAATTTAAAAGTTTCTAATATATATCTTACAAATCTTTTAAGACATCAAAATATTGGGAACAATTTTAAACACGAACTTTATCATTAAGATCAAGAAATTACATTAATCGATGTAAGAAAGACTTATGAATACTTAAAATAAATTAAATTCACCTTTCTTGAAATTTTGTCATTAAAATAAATGACTTTTTTAAATGAACATTATCAAAATTACCATAACAAATTTACACATCCATTTTAATAATTAAAATTTCAAGAAACTTTTGCTTTCTTATTTGAATATGCATGCGTTTGTAATTTATTTATGTATATAAACCGAAAAATAACAAATTTTGAAAAGAACCGTTGTCTTTGGCGATGATTTCTTTGTCTCCATTAATATATGTGCATACTTAATTGCATTTTCTGTTTTGAAGTTGTTTGCCCTTTGCGAAGCATAAAACTAACTCACAACAAAATAATGCCGCCAATAGACAATAATTTCCCTAATTGAAAACCAATTTAAGAAGAGAGAGTATTTATCTTTTGTTTCTCGATATTGAGAAATACGTAATGACTCCGTCGATTACAACATCAACGAAATTTCGGTTAATCTGTGATAAAAATAAAAAAACGATAAACGCAATCAGAAAGTGCTAACGGTCGATCACTCGATACGTTTAATGAATTGATACGAATTGAACGACAGGCCAAACACCTTTCTGCCCCGCAGCCTTAAAAACAAAAAACAAAAACACAAGTCGACATATTAACTGTATATATATAAGTGTATATATAAATTAGGGAATTTCATCGTCCATCAATTTGCATGCGAATATTATTGGGGAATTTTATTGGCATTAGCAAAGAGTTTGGCTACGCTTCACTTGAGAGATCATTAAAGGCTGTCTGCTAAATTAGAAACTAGTCGACTGTTATTGACAGCAAAAATTTTACACATACTCGCACAGGGACAGCAGAAGATGATGAAAAACTTAACAGACGTCGCCGACAGCAATTCGAACCAAGAGAGAGAGAGAAGCGAGTAAAAAGTCAAATTCCACGCTGGCATAGACTGGAAGCCAGCCGGTCGAACAGAAACAGAAACAGTAACAGTAACACAAGCAGAAGCAGAAGCCAAAGCCGAAGGCGAAGGCAGACACAGAAACAGGAAATGAGACCCCATACGAGTCAAGTTTTTAAGTACCTTTCGTTCGCCTTGGTCACTGCAACGGCCGCGTACTTTTTGTCATTATTTCTATATGGGCTTTTTATACTCTAACCCTACCAAGTGTATCTGACTTTGGGACAATCATTGCAGAGGGGAAATGCATGTTTTTCTGCTCAGTAGTGCAATTTATATTCCAATGCATATGGATATCATAGTAGCAAATATTGTAATCTTTATTTTTATCATAACGTATATATTCTTTTTAGAGTGATATTATTTATTTTGGTTAACACAATATTAGCTTTGTTTTATACATGAATAAATCTCATTTTTTACAACTCTGTTAGCTGGTTATATTTATTTGTTTTTTATCTGATGTAAGTCTAATAGCCAGACCTAAATCCATCTTTCCCAATAAAGCAGAAAAGCTTTGGCATAATTTTGCTTAGTTCTTACAGTGCTTATGATTTAATGCATTTTGGATTATCAGCAGATCTTTTAGATTGTTATTGACTTGAGGCACTCTCTGTTTGAACTCTTGGCCCAAAATTTTAAATCTTTATCGCTTAATGTAGGAAGCAAAATTGGCAACATGGCCACTAATACACATATACTCACTAAACCACACCGAGAACTGTAAAAAATCGTATAAGTTTTATTGTTTCTGCTGTTGCTTATGTATATTTATATTCTAGAACTCTGACAGTTTTGCCCAGCAAGTTTTCTCTGTTGCCGGTTGTTGTCTGTTTGCACAGATGACCCGCATTCTGAGCAAAACCAAACAGATTCCATCTGTTATCCGTGAGACATAGTTGAATGGCACTAAAGAGGGTCCGATGTGCCACAGTGTTGTTTACATAAGGACATCCTGCTTGAATGCAAAAAAGAAAAGAATAAAAAAATAAATCACTTGATCACAATATGTCCTCGAGCATGGCAAGTTCAGTTTGAAAATTTGCTTTGTGCTATGCCTACTCGTATTAAATGTCGCTACACATAGAGAAAATTTCGACTACCAGAATTATTTGCCAGCAAAACTAGATTTTAGCGCTGTTCTAGATTTGTTTCAAGCAAAAATTAGCCTAAATATCTGTAAGCTAGATAATTCCTCAAAGTCTTAGCTTCAACCAACATAATTGAATTTGATTACGATTAAGATTGGAAAATCATAGATTAATAAGATAAAAAACTACTAAAAAAGTGAAGTAATTGGTTTTGTTAGACAATCAAGTTGTGCATTGTCAGCGTTTAGTATAAAATAATACTCGCCTTGCAATGTAATTAAAATTGATTACGATCAAGATTTTAATATATTCCTTAATAATTTCCACTGCTAAAACAAGAAGTTCAAATTGCTCGACTTTAGTTATTTTGTGCTTTATAAATCTATCGAGAACTGCATTGTGCGTTTTGATAACAAAATACTTTTCAGTGTATATTACACCATGCATTAGGGTTGTAATTCTTGTTTGACAGCGTTTCGTGTCCGCATCAAGCGCATTTCCATATGGACCAGTCACACCCATATGTATATAAAGATATGCATATGAACAGTGCACATGCCAATACATATATTATATATATATATATATATAGATAGATAGATACTTATAATTAAGTGTATCAACTAGATAGTTTTGGAATTTTCTAACACGTTGCTGATGTACAATATATACAAACATATGTACTCAGGCTTGTGGCAAGAAAAAATACCAAATACCACATTGTGTTAAGTGCTATATGCCAAGTTTGGTGTAGATATTTATAAAAATTCTTCGACTGCATACAATGTCTGAGTGTGTGTGTGTGTGTGTGTGTGTCTGTGTGTTTATGTTTGGCTGATGTTGCGGCAGGTAGCGTGACTAAGACATTCGCCATGCTGAACTGAGTTTTCAAATTTGATACAAATTTCAGTTTTTCTTTCACACAGTTGCTTTTCATTGCGCTTTTCTGCCAAATTACTGCTGCTGTTGCTAACAAGTCAACCATCCAGTCCAATACTCTACTCCTCACACCATATACATATATATATACATATATATATTTATATATATGTGAGTGTTTGTGGCGCAAAATTCAAACATTGAATATAATTGGAAAGGCATTCGCGTTGCATATACATGTATGTGCTCATTCAAGAGCTGTTGCTCTTGCTCAGCCTCAGGGTGGTAATGGAGCGACTGATGTACATCTACAAGCCCCAAATCGGAATCACTTAAATACATCAAGCTCACTTTAGTCGCGCACTAAATCGCATTGGTAACGCAACCGTTAATCATACCTCATACAAATAAATGAAAATGTTTTATGTATGACGATGTTTTTTTCATGTCTGAACACATACTTTATAATGTTGATATTCATTCATTCATATTTATCTTAATAGTTGTCTATTAAATATTTAATTTAAATATGAAAATAACTTCGTGTGTTAATAATGGATATTAAGCTTCCAAAGTTAAACTTAAAAAATAAAAAAATGACCATGTCAAAAAATCGTTTCTTTTCAAAATTGATTGGGTTTTTCAAAGTAATTATTGCTGAAAGTTTTGTATTTTTTTGCAGATAATTTGCACAGGAATTTATTTTGAACATTTTTATGTAGCATTAATCGAGAGACCAAACCATGGCCAAAAATTAATTTTTTTTTAAATCGATTCATTTTTGATAAAGTAATGACTGAAAATTGTTTAATGTATTGGAATTTGAAACATTTTTGACAAAGTTCGACATCAAATGTATTTTAATGAAAAAAATGAAAGAAACAATTATAACTAAAAAAAAAAAATACTTTAACATTTTTGATATTGACTCGAAGTAAGTTACTGAAGTAGTAAGTAAATAGGAGACAATATTGATTGATATGTATAGGAATCTCACAGTGTGATGGAATTGCATGCAAGTAATTCAAATCAATTGCCACATTGACACACATACAAATGGTTTATACCCAAAGTTAGTGTGTGTTTGTGTGTGTGTAAACAAGCTTGTAGACCAATTGTCAGTATGTAGCCAAGTGCATAGAGCGATGACGAGAGCTATAAAAGACCTTCACGGTAGAAAACAAACACTAAGCCAGGCCAGGCAGCCAGGCAGCCAGCCAGAAGAAGACAAAACGTCAGACGAGACTGATGACGAGACGACAATAAAAGCGCAATAAAAGCGTGGTCGGCACAGAGTTAAGAGGTAGAGAGTGTCGTTGGTGGGGGAGGGGCGGGGAGAGTGTAAATTGGTCGTGCTGTGCATGTTAAATAATAAAAAAATATACAAAAAAGTAATGAGAACGGTCGGCTTACAATATATGTATGTACCTATATGTAGGTAAGTACGTAAGTTGTAATTTAATTTGCAATTGACAGCAATACTCTAGAGACGAGCAAATGAACAGCTTACAGGTGGGGTATTCACTCTCTCTCTCCCTCTCCCACATCGAGCCTAGCATACGAAATGAGCAGCGTAGTCGCTGTCTTTCTCTGTCCTCCTTAACGGAATAATACACTTAAAAAGTCGAATGACCAATTACATGAATTCTTGATTAAGTCTTACAGTTAATTGTTCACAAAATAAACAATATGTGATATAAAACTTAACCATCTGTATCAAGTACCAAACACAAAATATTATCTTTTTTTTATCCGTTCCTACTTAAGACTAATTGAATTGAATATGAAAGATTTAATTAAGCATCCTAAGATGTATTTATTCACGTAAATTCAAGCATGACCAATTTTTAATTTTTTGCTTTTCTTGCTTGAAACAAGCTGACTTAAGCTTAAGTGCTTTCTTCAAGAATATTCGAATAGAACCAATTTTAAATCTTACAAGGGCATACCCCACTTCATCCTAAGACTAGTAGACTTAGCCCTTAAAGATTTTCGTAGGACTTCTAAGATTGTTTTCTACGTCTTGTGTACTTTCTTTTTTCTAATATCACAAGGCCGCAATCTGTTTTGTTGAGTGTACTCGAATGTATGCACTTGTGCCTTAAATTTCGAGTGCTTTCCTTTCCAGGTCTACCCGTAACAGTTAGTTTTGTACGTTTTGCTTTTAACTGTATAATTAAGAGATTTTTAACTAACGTTTGGCGCACAACTGACAAATGTAAACAAAATGTCAGCAATTGTTTTTGTTTTCAATTTGACCCACATTTGTGTTTAAATATTTGGCTTTTATTTCCCCTCCCTCTTTCGATTCAATTCGTTTTGGGCTAATACACCAAGTTGCTGGCCGCTGGCCAAGTGAGGCTGATAATTGGGTCAAGACTTTTGTGGCGTTCCTCTGCCCAATGCCCAAACATTAGCCCGATAATCTTTGCATCACCGCCTGAGAGACCCAGACCCAGCCCCAGACCCACACCCAACCTAGACCCAAACCCAGACCCAAAACCCAGACCCGGGCTCATCAGCGTTGGACTCTTGTGTCCGGCTCTTTGTCTACTTTACACTCATTTTCATTGCGGATAATTTCACCTTTTATAGTTTGTACAAGATTTTAAAACGGTGTAGTGCTAATGTTGCCCATGTTTTTATTTTCGTGCTGTTTTGCGCCCTGTCTTTATGACTTTCTTTTAGATATTTTTGCTTTATTAGCGCTACTTTTTGGCACACTGCAATTATGCGCAATTTTTTTTTGTTTATTTATATTTTTTTTTTGCGCCAGCACTTTGATTATTTTGCAAGAAAATAAAGTCAGAAATATGAAAATGGGTTGTTAATACAGTTCCGCCTTAAGTGTAAGCGGTATACAGTTAAGAATACGTAATACCCATTCTAGTTGTAGACAATGACAGCATCCGACCGCACCCCATTGGGAAAATTTAGCTCGAATGTCAAAAGTCATTTGGCGGCTTTAACGCTTGGCTAACTTTTGAGAATTAATTGCGATCAGTGATTAAGCTGCCTTCTGTTTGCTGATTGATTATTGGCCGGCAAATACGTAATTGTATAATTAAATAAATGCAAATATATATATATATATACATATATTTGCACATAGTGTATGCGATTTCGAGCATTCGGTATTTGATTATCAGCATTCAATTCAGCGTCACTCGAGCGTTTAGCTATTTGTGCAATGTGTGTTCGCCTTTTAAATTTCAGCTTGTTTTATTTTATTTTATTTCAGCTTTTTTTTATTGCGTTCCATTTGCTTGAGCAAGTGCTGCGAATACCTTTGTGATCTTTTGTTAAGGGCCTCGCACAGGTTATATTATTATTATTCACCTAGTTGCTTGTTGTTGTTGTTATTATTGTCGTCCTTGGTGTGCCTTGGATGACGCACCAATCAACTGGGTTGTGATGTCGAAAAACTTTGAGTCATTTAACAAAAAAATTAAATTTAAACAATGTTTCATACAATTTCAGCCCTGACGACTGTTGTTAATGTACGTGCTAAACTATTAAATATTAGCTATTCTAATAGTTAGTCATACCAGTTGCATGACTATGTTTAAATTATAGGCCTAAATATTATAACTACTTATTAAAAATGCCACAAATTTCCAAGCACACTTTATCTAAGAGTAAAGAGTTTTTCAGATCAAAGGCATGTAAATTAACATAGCAATTAAAGCAAACAAGTTTCAAGAATCACAAGTGGATGCAGTGGAATCGATTCCAGAGTCAGACAGAATATTATGCCGTGGAATCTGTGCGACTGGGTGATCTTTGGCATTGGAATTGCTGGAATCACTGCTTCACTGTGTTTCATCGAACAGTCGAACATGTTCTATTTATGCCGAACTCTCGGGACCCCCGCCGAAGAATCAACTGTGCGGAGGTTCGTTAAAGAAGAAGAACTAAAAGAAGAAGAAGAAGAACAAGCATCGGCTCCGTTGAGGCTGGTGGTGGGGGAAAGCAACAGCAACAACAGCGACAACAATCGGTTTGTGTTCGACTTATTTTTACTTATGAAAATCAGAAGACAAAGAAATAGAGAAACACACACAAACACACACACACACACAGTCGCACATACACAGACGCACACACACAGGAAAATGTAAATTTTATGCCTCTGGCAATGCTCACGTTTAAGTCGGTGTCATAAACGGATTGGAATTCGACAAGCATCACAAAAAAAGCGTCACACTTCTAAAGTACTCGACAGACTCTGTTTGTGGCTTGAACTAGTTTTTTCAAAAGCATTTTCTTTTTCAATCTGACTGCGTTGAGTTTTTAATTTCCAAAGTACTTGACAGTCTCATTCTCTGACTTGAACTGGATTTTCATTTAAAATGCATTTCACAACATTTTGAAGCCAGTCAGAAACACAGAAAAATACGCTGGACTATTTTCTTTTTCAATCTGCAGCCATAATTTTGGAAAATGTTAAAAAATCACTTTTGTGATTAAAATGAATGAATGTTGCTTCGCAACATTATGAAAGCCATTGAAAAACATGGCAATTTTTCAGTTGTAAGAGTTTGTTGTCTTATGTTGACGATGTGTTGCTTGAATGTTGCAATTTCAATTAGGACAAGCACTTGTCTGCACATAACTACTAACAACCAAAATTATAATTTGCATATTAAAGAAACTCTTTGGACGACGAGGCTGGGAGCATGGGCCAAGAGGGTTACTCATGTATTAAATAACCACATGTAAAATAAGTTGAAATGCCTTTTTGTGCGACTAAGCAGCAAGTTTTAAAGTACAATGTAAAGTTTGGGCTCAAATAAGATGTGGTTGTTGGAATTATTGTTGTTGTTGTTGTTGTTGTTGGTCTCTTGTCTAGTTTTACCCAAGGGGGTGACATATTTGCTGCCACTGAGTGTGTGTGTGTGTGTGTTTGCGTGTGTGTGTTTGCGCGTTGTGGTCTCGTGGTTTTCAGTTTTACTTTTCCACATCTGTATACATATGTGTCTGCTTATAGCTAGAGCGGTGCCTTGTACTGTGGGCTATGGCATTGGAGTCTCATATTACGAGCCCTCTATATACATATATATATACATATGTATATATGTTTCTTTTCGTTTGCTGACCCAGCGAAACGGTGCCGAATAATAGAATTAACCAACAACTTTGCTAATAAAAACTACTCTGACTTAAAAAATCGTAGCTTATTTAAAAAAAGAAAATAAATTTTCAACTTTTTGGCTAATTCAAATTTCGTTTTAATTACTTACTCACTATATTAGTTCTTATTTAAAATTGGCATCTAGAGAAAACATATCAGAAGCGTGAAATTGAATTTATTTTTCATTGTAAAAAACAAGTTTGCCCATAAATAAAAAACAATAACAAAACACAATACTTTTGTCCAACCACAAAATTAATAACAAAATCAGATAAAAGCGATAAAAAAAAGGAACAAACACACACACAATTAAAAAGGCAAACTTGTTTAGAACTCAAAACAGCTTTGAGCTTCGACCGGCACTCTCGACAATTTATTCATGAATTTATTTAGACGCATTGTTGGGTGGTTTTTTTTTTTTGGCTAAAACAAACTTTTACTTTTCATCATTTGTTGTGCGGCTTTGTTGCTGCTGCTGCCGCTTTTTATTTGTGTCTGCAAGTCTGCTTCAAAGAAATCGTTCGTATTGCAATTAATCTTCAGCTGGCAAACCAATTAAGTAACCATACTAGTGTATATACTAAATCCCCCTAAAGATCTATCTCCCCCAACTCTCAACACTGTGTTCATTGTGCGTGTGGGCAGTGAAAGTTTGTCGGTCTGTCGGTTTGTCGGTTTGTCGGCTCGTTCTATTCCATTGGGTCAACCCAAGCCGATGATCACAATTTGCATATCTAAAAAGTTGTGGAAGAAACAAATCAACATTTCCAGCTGCAGTCAGTTGCACTCTTGAGTGGTCTTGAAATGTGTAGAAATCGGGTCAAGTAACATTTTTAAAGGCACTGTTCATAAATCTTCGCAGACCTAGTGAAATTGATGTATCTGTTGCCGCAGCTGAAAACTGTAATGCGCAAAGCAATAAATATCAGCTTTCATAAATATGCACTTAAAGATACAAATTAAATTAATGTTTTTGTTAGAAAAAATATGTACTTAATTTTGCGTGTATTCATTCAATGCTTTAAAGTGTCACTTTCTACGGCCAAAGCGGCTGACAGACGAGTGCCAAAAGGATTAGCTCAGTGGGTGACCTTACACGAGCAGTTATTGACATTTTTTTTTTTTCACTTTTTGCGGGCCATTTCTATGCAAATCAGTTAGAAACACGCACGCCAAATAATGGCGTTGGCTTTCAATAGAGCTCATTATATGCGATATGAATGTAGATGGATATGCAAATGCGAAATGCGAAAGGACTGCGTTCTATGTCTAAGTGTGTATCTGTGTGTGTGTGTGAGTGTGTTTAACAGTATTCGGATTCCGCCTAACCCTAGGCAAAAGAATTTGAATGCGGGCTTGGCTCGCTTTGCAACTGAGAATGTGACAGAGCGACAGACAGACACAACTTTCTCTTACGTAATGCAATCGACTTGTTCATTAATTTGATTGTAATGAAATTTCATGAACTTTCAGACTCTATGAAAAAAAAAATATTTCTTAAGTTCTTAACCATAAGACTTATATTATAAAAGTATAAATACTCTAATAAATTAATCATGCTTTGCATAAATAAATCTTTATTCCCTACAATACAAAAACCTTTATTCTTTTCTTGTTTTTAGCACACACAAATTCTAACAATGTAACTGGAACATCGACGAGCTGCTTATAAAACGAAAGTTCTTTGAGGCTATTTCCATTCGCCCTATCTGCGAAAAAAAATAAGGTCTAATCAGGTTAGTCACAAAACAGTTCTTTTCTCTTGAAGTAAACAAATTTGATTTGGATAAACATAACGGATGTATATAACACACATATATATATTTATATTTATATATATATGTATATAAGATGTAAGCTTACTGTGCCAAGCAAACCTAAAACATATCCGCGTTAGTGGCTTATTCTTGTTCTTGATATCAGCAGCTGTCGACAAAAGTTGCAAACAAAAAGAAAAAAGCCTTCGACTTCAAACATTGGATTCAGTGTGATACAAATTTAAAACAGATAAGCAAACAAGCCAAGAGTACACACAAAGAAAATAAATGATTCCCAGTTGTTATTGTTGTAATGTGAGCTATGCATATTTATATATGTATGTATAAAGTATACTTAATTATACAATAAGACTATTGTTGTTGATTCAATTCAATGCTGATAAAGAAGAAAATTTTCAAGAAGAAATTATATTTCCTTTGCAAATGTTATCATTGAATAACAAGCCCCAAGTTAGGCTGTTGACTCTGGCTGCCTCTCAACTGTTAACTACACACACACACATACACATGCTCACACACACTCACACACACTTGGATTCTTCAACAATTTCTTCCTTTGCCTTATATGGTTATATTCACTGTAGGGTCACCGCTGGCAAAGTATGTTTTTGTTTTTTTTTTTTTCAGATTATTCGTTGACTAGGTCAGTATGTGTATGTCTTAACTTTTAGTTTTAGCCGAGGACTCGAAACGACGACTGCGCACTGCTGAGAAAAAGAGACAGAGCGAGAGCGAGAGTGTGAGAGCAACTGGGAGCTTTGAACCTTTAGCAACACAGCAGGCAATCAACATTGAGGGCACACATTACTAGATCCATTACTACAACTAATACTATTCAATATATTTCTGCATAAAAGTGAATACAATGCAAGAGTTACAAGATGTTTACTCTCAAATCGACATTAAAATGCTGTTCTGCTTTATTTGTTCAGTAACGTTTGCTTGGCAACATGTGTCTAAGGCGAAATGTTGCTAAGAGTCATTGTGCTCTGATGCTGCAGTTGCTTTTTGCTCTCACGCCCACGCGAGAGCGGCTTTCGGGCTGCGCTCCTTGACCTTGGCGCACACATAAAATGTTGCTACAGCATTTTGCTTTGCGCTTCGCTTGTGTCATCCCATTTGTATGTGTGTGTGTGTGTGTGTGCGTGCGTGTATGTGTGGCCCGATGCCGAAGCTGCGAATTCGTTCAGACTCCATCTCAGCGACGAGAAAAAAAACGCATTTTAGTCACATATTTTTCGTTGGCAGCCACAAGTTGTAGCCTCGCCGCGTTCTACTTCTTCTTCTTCTGTTGCTCTTTCTCTGTGCCAGTGTTTAAAAAAACAAGTGAGTGTGCTGCAAATGAAATCATAAGAATTTAATGTACTCGCATATGGTAATATATATACAAATATATATATATATATATATAAATGAAACGCCGCACACGCGACAACGATCCCCCACAAAGTTGCCACTCTATATAGATACATGGGATACATAAAGGGGATAAACTGTCCAAATGGCACGCTCCCATCGCATCGGTCACAGTGACGCAGTCATTCGAAAATAAACAACCAAATCATCAGCATCAGCACCAGCACCACTTTAGGGGCCGTCAGACAGAATCTCTGAATCAGCAAAATCAGCAGCAGCCTCAGTCGCTGCCTCAGTCGCCGTCACTGCGTCATCGGCGCCGCTTTATGCGCCAAGTTGCCCTTTTTTTTTTGCTAACCCTTGGAAAATTTGTTGTTTGTTTATTGATTATGTTTGTAGCTCGCTCAAAATTGCGATTAATAATATGCGGCACAGCAATATTCTCAAGAATTTCAAGGGTGTGTACATTTAATTGCAGATATATATATGTATGTGTGAGTGTGTTTGTTTGTAAATAAATATATGCTAGCCAAAATTGCTGTTCAAAGTTCAAGTACTGCAAAGAATGTTTATTGTTTTGATTTTGAAAATTTTTAATTATAATGCGTTCTAGATTATTTTTATGTACATATTAAACATAAATCATTTTCGATGCCAAACTGTATCGCCTATATAAGAATAAAAGTGCTTGAAATAGATCAACTAAGGGTTTTAGAATAAAACCATCTCGTAGCGAATAAACAAAGGATTTTTTTAAATTTCTTTACATTTCATGACAATAATTATGAGGTTTAATATTTTTTTTTTCAAAACTGTAACTATTTTGTACACGCTTTGGCTTCTGAATTAATTCCCCAGCTAAAATTCATTTAATAAATATTTTCGGTTTCTTATTTCAAATATTAAAGCAACAATTATAACATGTAAATTATCAAACTCCCTTATCTAATTAGCAGAGCAATTAGAATCCAAAATGTACATTTGCTTAAACATTAATTTAATGTCCGTGCCTAATTTTCTATTCAAATTAATGTTCACTTATGATTCACACCTTGGCACAATTTTTTGTCGTATTATTTGAAATACATTTCGCACTGACGAAAAAATAATAAAAAGATGTAAATAAAAAAAATAAAAAGAAGAAGAAGAAGAAGCTGTGAAGTCATTATAATTAATGGTCGAATTATAAGTAAGTTGAGCACCGTTTACTGCCATACCTAGGGCAATACAAACTGTTTTTTGACTGAATGATTGTGTAAACTTGCAGTGAACATGCAGTTTGTCTGTCTGTCATCTGTCGTCTCTCATCTCGCAGTTCGTCAGTTTTGCTTAACTATCTTTTGCATTTTTTCCGGTCAGGGGCACTTTCCTTTTCAATTTTAAAGCGGTGTTTTCTGCGCATTATGCCATATATTTATTTCTTTATTTTTTTTTGCAATGACGTTAGCTGCTGCTACTGCTGCTCTTTGTCATTGAGTTTACAGCCAAAGTCAAAAGTGTTGGCAACAAGTGTGCTTTACTGCCTTGAGAACTTTTTTTTTGGTTTTTCATTTTTGTTTTCTTTGTTGCCACTTGTTTAGCTGCATTTTTATTCAAGGCGACATTGTGTAAGGCTGTCAGCTAAAACTCTTGGCCAAAAACTTCCTGGCAGCAGCGTATTGTGTGTACTTTTAGTTTTGTTGCCAGTCTGTTGCCAGTATGTTGTTGTGTGTTTTGTTTGTTTGTTGTTTGCCCCATTGTCTGGCCCGGCACATCATAATTATGTGGGCAAATTTGAGTAATGAGCAAGTGCAATTACCCGCGTGTAAGCAACAACAACAACAACAATCTGTAGCAACAACAGCTGCAGATACTGCTAAGTATCTGTGCTCATAGCCAAAAGATAGTATTCAGTATGCAAATAGACTTACGTATAAATTTGTAAGTAGTATAATTATTAAAGTTTGCGTTGTGTTTCACGGCGTCTTAACTTGTCTGTCTGTATATGTGTGTATATATATATGTAAATATGTTTACTTGTGCGCATCTGTAAAATGTATGCAAATGAAAGCCAAAGTTAATTTGTTAGATTTTCACGTTGCGATATGCGCTGCACACACGAATTACAGATTGCGGCTATGTGAGTGCAACACACGGTGGCAACAACACCAAAGATGGTTACTATTGCGGTCAGTTATCGCCACACTCAACTCTACAACGATGACTAAGATTCAGTTGTTAATTTACCATACGCAGTTAGCAAATTATTATAATTATTATTATTATAATTTAGCTCGATCTTTGTCTAATTATATCAGAAACAACTCATGAAAGTATGCAATATTAAGTTCTAAGAAGATGTTCTATCTAGTTTCAACTAATTTATTTATAGTCTATTGTGGATATAACAATAGAGACTTATCAACCTCCCACGTATAAATTAGTCTCTTCAAATATGCAGCATACTTTGGGGCTGTTGTTGAAAATCACTTGTGGATCGCATAGGTTGCATTCCCCTCTTGACCGGATTTAATTTATTCACATCAAATTGAGTTTCAAATATTCTAATATTTGTGCAAACTTTCCAATATTGTATTCTACAAAGACTCCTTATATCGAATGCTGACAACTCCAAATTTCTTTAAAAAATCGGAAAAACCTTCCTATAAGAGTTAATTAGCGTCTGTTATGCTTACATAACGCATACATAGATAGAAAGTATCTTCCCCACTGCTAAATTTAAGCAATTAAAATTGTTGTAGTCGATGGAAAGTATCTTCCTCACTGCTGAATTTAAGCAATTAAAATCGTTGTAGCCAAAGCAAAATCTTATCTCCGATTTCAAATCTTTAAAAATAGAGTTGAATAAAATAAGGCAATTGATTTTTTTGGTATTATCCCGTAGATCTTAATGCTATTCTTGTGCTTTGCATATTGTACATAGGCTACACACTTTTTGTAAACTGTATTTTCACTTGTTTAACAAGATTGTTTTCTCTTTTGCAGCATGTCTTCCGGCCTGATGTCGTGTGTGCGGGAAAACTCGCCACCGCTGGAATTGGAGTTAAGTTCGGATGCGGGTCCTTTATCATTGCCCGAGGGCAAGGGCAGATCGCATGGCTATCAGGGAGCAGGAGCAACTTCCACACCCATTGCTAGTCCGGAGCAGGGAGCCACAAATGATGGAAACAATGGCTCAGCGATAGTGGGTAAGTCACAATGATTAGAGTATATTTTCAAGTACAAATGTACTTATGTAAGATATTGTTTGCAATACACACTCACACATGCACACACACACACACACATACATGAATACATTTGTATATGGTTTGCAAAAACAGTCCGCGACTTTCCCGCACTGACAGACGAACAATTGCAACAATGCGCAGCAATTGTTTATGCCCTACACAAAAAAAGGGTAGCTGCAAATTGAGGCAACTTGTGTTGCTGCTTTTAGCCAAAACTATGCCTTAAGCGTGAGAGAGCTGCACTTAGTCACATATTAACAACGTGTGTCTGTGTGTGTGTGTGTGTGTGTGTGTGTGTATGTGCATAATTAGCTGGAGCTGTGAACTTTACAACCGCAATAGTTAGTCAGGCTGTCATATGGGTAGTCAAAGTATTCAGTGGTGTGTACCGTACATCAGTACATCAGTTTGTATGTTTGTAGATATTTAATTATACAAACATGCATTATGAGTGAACTTTGCTTGTTGTGAATTGGGTTGTTTTAAGGAAAGAAGTTTTAATTTAAATGTTAAGATAAATCATAATAAATCAAAATGAACAAAAATGAAATGTTTCTTCTTAAAAAATATTTTAAGCAATTTATCTTAAAGTTGAGTTTATAATTGGATACGGATAAATAATTTATTTAAATAGCTAATAATTGGATTATTAATCAATTTAAACTGATAATTTAATTAAGTAACTAAATATTCCCTATTAGATTAGCTTCACTTTATTTACATTGCTAGTTTGATTATTAAATGTTCTTTAAATAAAATTATGCTGATCTGTTAGCAATCTTTCGCTTAAACAGCTATTTTAAGATTAGAGAACTTCTAAAAATGATTGTGTAATACAAGCTATTCTCCTCTCCCAATTATAGACTTCCAGTGTTAAAAATGTATTACCAAATGCAGCAGCACAAGCTAAACAGGTGCGCTGTTAACCCAAATTGGATAGCTTTAATATATATACATATTAGCTCTTCTTTTCCATGGCATCGAAACAATGGAAATTTTGAATTTAATAGCCACACATCGTCACTCTGGCAACGAATAATGTTTATGTAATTGCGGATGGTAAACACAACAACTTTCTATAACGTGTTCTAGGCATTGAGGCATATGTGAAACTGTTGGCTTTTGTTGTTGCCAACCTACGCAAAACTAACTATAACAATAACAGTCAAGCAAGCGAAACTCCACAAAGCCAACGACGAATAAGTAACTACTTACATACATACATATATATATTATATTCATGTACATTTGTGCAATAACAGTGCGCTGTTAAGCATTAACAGTGTGATGTTAACGCATGTCCAATGTGTGAGAGCTAATCAGTTAGCCGCCAATAATATAAGCCATAAGCCATAAGGCAAAACATTTGCCGATCCGTTGTCCGATGTCGATTTCGTTTGCCGAGTTTGGGTGCTCGGGTTTTTTGTTATTCGCTTCGTTTCGTTTCGATTTCAATTTGTAGTTTCTGGTGTCTGCTATTTCGAATGCGTTGTTCGAATTCGAACTCTCTTGTTTGTTTCCACCTATACCTTTAATCATTCGCTGCTCTTCGCTTCACCTGTGCAGGTGCAGTACCTGACGCGTGTCGCACTAATTGCCTTTTGCCCATAAGTGACTAAATTAGAAGTGAAACATCGGCGGTCAATTGTCTTATTACCAAATCAATATTTCTAAAAGTACTTAACAGTTAAGCCAAGTGCTAAAATTGAATTAAATTAAATTAATAATGCGGCAGAGCCTAACGAAAAAGCCAATTTAAGTGCATAAGTGTATTTTTATTGATTGCTGCATATCGAGTGAAACGAAACTAACGCATACTTAAACAAATACATATGTACAGCTTCTGACTGAATTTGATTGTTTACAACACACAGTAAACATTCGTGAATTCCACACAAACCGAAACACAAAATAAAACAGCTGTTTTTTTTTCGCCGAATTTTTATTTGAACAGGTAATAGCTTTTAATTTTTATTTTTCTTCACTTTTTTCTATTTATTCAAGCACGAAATGCTTAAACGTAAAAACAGTGATGGAAGCCATAAATAAAAATTGCGGCCAGACCGATTAAACGCATATCGAATTGTGCTTGTCTAAATACATATACATATATATTTATTTCATATATATATATGTACTTATGCATGTAGAACTCTATCACAGTTTAATCACAGTTTATGACAGTCACGACTTGTGACCCTTTGCCGTGCCAGCTGAGCGACCAATAACAATCGGCTCTGAATTATTTGGGTCAGATATTATCAAACAATTAAACCGCTCAATGAGCAGCATTGCATTTAGTGGTTCAATGAAAAATACTACTTACATAATTTGTGTGAGGCGGCAAAAGAAAAACAAACAACGAGTTGTATAAGGAATGTTAAAGGCTTATCCATCGATCGGAAATGCGCACAATTCCCATAATCAGCACTTTATTTTCTTGTCGGGGGCGAGGCGGGTGGTGGTCAGACTTGGCTGGATGCCGCTAATTGAAGTGGCAGGGGCATTGTGCAATCAGTTTGAGTGTAAAACAACTACGACTTGCTCTCTTTTTGTTTCTTGTTAGTGCTGATAAGCTGACGATGTCATCGACGCCACGTTTGCCAGTTGATTGAAGCCAATTTCCACGAGATTATGGACTTTCCGTCAATAGAGACTGTCAACACCCTTATCAAGTCTGGTTGTCTCGCGCATTTCTAAAGATTGAACCATTTGGGTTTATTTGAGCAATAATATATTGACATGTGTTAAACATAATTTTAGCTACTTAACTCATTTAAACATTTAAAGGGGAATAATTTGAAAAAGTATATATATTCTTGATAAGTATCGATAGCTGAATCTGTCCGTCTGTAAAATTAAAGAGATAAAGACTTCAAATATCGAATATAAGTATTCCACGCGATAAACAAGTTTATTTCGATTCGCAAAGCTTTCCAATTGATATATTTTATAGATTTATATATTTCTTATCAGCTGCCCAAATCTCATTAAGATAGGATAAAAAACAGCCAAGGTGTATTTCAGATTTTGTATATTCATATGCAATAAATAAAATCACCTGCTAAAGCTATAGAAAATGCAAGCAATTGGACTACAAGTCGGCCAAAACCAAGGCCACAAATTGCACACAATCTTCGCCATTTGCATTTTGAAAGCTGTCTAGAATTTGTTGTTGAATGTTGAATGATTGTTTGCGGCAGCCAACGCAGCTCGCATTGCGCAACTTTAAGTTGTTTTCTGTGTTGTTTTCTTGCCTCGCTCTTGGTCTCTATTCTGTATTCACTCTTTTGCTATATTTAGTGTTTCAGCATAAGTGAATTAAGCACTTGCAAAGCGGATAAGCTGCCCACACGCCAATGCCAGCTGGGAGCAGTGAGGTGATGACGCCAATTTTTGGAGGCGTGGCCAGCACCAAACGCTTAGCTGGGGGGCTAGGCTCACTTGACCTTACAACGGCCAAACAATAGCTAAGCCAAAGCCCAAAGCATGGGCAAATAAAAAGAGTATAACATGCACACAACTCACACACACACACACACACACGTCTGCTCATACAACACAACAACTGAAACAACAACAACAGTCTCCAATTACTGCAACATGCTGCTGGCTAAAATAGTGGCAATCAATTTGATTTTGTCATATCTTTTAGCCAGTTTGCCAGTTTGAAAGCTTGCCAATTTGCATTTCTGTGCGCGCCAACAGTTTGCAAAATGATTAATTAATAAAATGCGCCTACTTGCGCAAAAGACTTGGCCAAAATCGTTAGCCAGACAACTCAACCATTTCAACGTCTCAACGCCTATTCGCTTTAACTAGAATTCGTGTCATCGCCACAACAATTACAATAACAATAACAATAACAAAAACAATAATAAAAATAAAGAAAAACAACATCAACCCACATGCATCATATAAATCAGCCAGATGCATATATATATATATATATATAAATATAAATATATATCTTGAAACACACAGCACTTGAAGTTTTGCATCAGCAATTGCCTCACGCTATTTGGCTTACAATGTTTTGATAAATTATTTAAGCCCCAGCAAGAGACAAACAAAAAAAAAATATATGAAAACACATGTGAAATGATGACGAAACCAAAATCAACACAAAATTAATATTATTTTTGACATTTATAATATAAAGTAAGCTGTGTAAAACTTACAAACCTATAGTCAACAATATTGTTAATATGAACTCAACGTGATTCACGATATTCATATATTAAAAATTAGCAAGAAACTGTGAGCAAATGATTAAAACTAGTAAGACTGGTAAATTTTTTATATAGGGAATAATCTAGTGGAAGTGGACTCTTATCGAGAAGAGATGTGGTGACGTGATATAGACACGTAAGCGGCACCCTTCGGGACCGTAATAAAACTCTAAATGATAAGAGTTCTTCGAAGCAAAAATATATATTCATAGAATAATGAGTCTAGACGTATTTGCAACAACAAATTTGTGCCTAGAAAGGGTCCAACGTAGGATAAACATAACTGAGGATAGTTTAAGATAACTAAAGGGTTTTCAACAAACCAGCCGAAGCATTTGGACAACAGTCTATGTTCCTATAATTACAAAGACAGCAATTAGATTCTCAATTTTAAATTGATTTATATTAAATATAGTTTATATATTATTGAAAAATGTCACAAAGATTGGATAGAAGAAACATAGGTTGCTCTCTCTCAGAGAGTTGTTAAAGTTGTTTGTTTATGTTTTGCTTTTTGAATTGAAATGCTATGAAAGGGATCAAGTAGTAAGAGATTATAAGTAGTAAGGGATCATATAGTGAACTAATGAGTATAGATCTTTCAGTATCAAAGAAATGCTTGCCAAAGTCATTAATGTAGACAGACAACACGTTTAGCCTTGAGGCAAACTAAAATTTGTCCACAATTCAAGTTACGAACAATAAGATCAATAAGCAATTATCAATCTCTGAACTTTGACAAAGAAAACCCAATGCCTCCAATCGCGTGTCAGCAAATATTCATACAAATATGCATACATATATGCATATATATAAGATATGGATTGGCCCCAAAACGTGACTGGCATATTTCGTCAATATTTGCTATGCACGCCAGTCTGCCTGTTAACGGTATCTATATATATATTGGTAGCCACTGTGACGTCCATTAAGGGAGCAAAGTCGCATTTTTTGGTTTTCGCAATTGGCAATTGGCAATTCTTGTACTTCCGCTAAAATTGAATAAAAAGAAAATGCTAAAGTGTCTCAAAAATTGCCTTTAATTCTTATAGATGATATTTGATTTTTTTTAAAATGATTTTTTAACAAGGGAAAGATGATTTTTGGGGAATGATCTATCATCATTTATCTGGTGGCTGCTTGTGCCAAGCAATAATCATCTGCCACAAATGACACATGCCACTCTTGAATTGAGTCACGTTGTTGGAGGCAATGACATCATTTCATATTTGCTTGCACCCTTTACTATTATTGTAGGGGAGATGAACGAGCGACTAGCTAGTATTCTAATATACTCGTATATATATATATATATATTATATCTCATAAGCACTTGCTAAATATCTCATACTTAATGCATTAGCGGATTTGGTAAATTGTATTATCTACGGGGTTTTCGTACTATTTATGACATGTCGAAACGCTAATTGAGCTGTGTAAACAGCACGAAAGGCGTAAAAGCGTTATCAGCCAGTGATATATATACATGTATGTATATATATATATATATATATATATATATATATACGTTATGAGAAGAACCCTAAAATTATAAATGGCAACACGATTGTCAACAATAGCCATTAAATTGATTATAATTTACAATGCAATTAAACTGATGCGCAAAAGCACAAAAAGTCAGAGACGTTTCTGATTTTTAGTAGAGTTTTGAAGAGGGGCAACATTTTGTGGAAACAATTTTGAAAATTTTAAATTTTAAAGAAGCTCTTAAGTCAATTGGAAATCGGGATTGTGTCTATCGCACTATCATGAACTTATGCCAATATATATTCCAATATATATTCATAGATTAATTGCGACCTTGCATAACAGCCCCAACTCTTTATCTCTCTCCCTCTCTCTCTATCTCCTTCTCTCTTTCTCTGTGCTTGTCGCACTTTCATTTAGCATTTGGGTGTTCCCAAAGAGCAGCCGCAAATTTGCTTTGCTTTTGCCTATTTATGGGCATGTTTTCTGTCGATCGTTGGCCAATTTAATTGCTTTTGGCCTCGTTGCTTATCAGTCGGTTGTGACGATGATTTGAGTCAGCAATTTGATTGCTCAACTCTTAATGGCAATTTGATTCACAATGAATATAATATTAAAATGTGTGCGTATTCTTTGCCATAAAAATATAAAGAAATAAATAAATCCAAAAAGACTTTTTAAATGTGCACTTGAAGAATTTATTTCTCGTTATCAGCAACGATTACTATAAATGGACATATCAAATTTCGGAAAGATTAGGACACAACCTGAGGCAAGGCAAAAAGCAAGCTATACATTTAGTGTTTATTTATGTTTATCTCATTTTTCGGCAATTTTCCTTACAGTTTCAATTTTGAACTAAATTAAAGTATTTTCTGACACAATTGTCCACAACCGATTTCTCTTGCAGAGCAACAGCAGCAGAAGCGACGTCGCTTCCATCCATTGCGGAATCTCCGGCGTATCTTTCGCCGTCGCACAATCAATAGTGCAGATAGCGCTGCTGCTGCCACTGGTAACGAGGTGCAAGGTGTGGGCTCGTGCAACACATTGCCACCACCGACGAGCAGTGCCAGTGAGAAGAATCTGCGCAGTGTTGCCATTGCTGGAGGCACATCCTCAGCAGCCGCCGAGGCAGTCTCAGCATCCTCGCCAGCATCGCCGCTCACCCATCAGCAGCTGCACGAGAGCTACCAAACTCAATCGCTACCCAAATCCAAATCCTACGGCGCCCATCGCGATGAGCTGCTGAGTGTGCTGCTCGGCAAGAAGAGAGCTAGCAAGCAGACGCATTGCTTGGAGCAGCCGGCCAATCTACTCCACGCCCAGCCACAATCCCATACGGACGCCATGTATCAAACACAGCGACAGCATGTGGGCGTGGCCGTCTTCCCGGACACCATCAGCATGAGCCGAAATTCGTATTTTGTCGAGAAGCGACATCATCAGCGCCAGCTGCGCAGCGTCGGCGACTCCTCCCAGGAGCTGGATGCCGGCGACAGCGTTGCCATTGGTGGTGGCGCCACAGACATGTCCGACAGCCAGCGCAGTCTGAGTGAGGCACGCCTGCTAGACGCCGATGCGGATGGGTAAGCATCGATCCCAGCGAGCTGACGTCCCAATGCTAATCCTGCATCTTGCATCTTCCTTTCTAGCAGCGGTTACACACGTGAAACGCTCTCCCAGTCACATGACAGCGTCTTCTCCGAATCCGCAACTGCCAGCAGCCTCTCAATCGTACTCAAGGTGAGTCATTAAATCTTGGCTAAAAGCAAAACTGGTTGGAAATACTCTCGTGCAGAATAAAAGCAGGGGTATTCAATACCAATGTGGCGCCTCCAAAATAGCTTTCCTTTCATCTCGACCCATTTTAGTACAAGCTCTTGACCTAAGAGGCACTCTTAACGGATAGATTAACACTTTGTGCTATTTTTGGTTGACTTTTATCGATCCGAAATTGCCCAATCCCAGCTCACAATTAGCCATGACTCACACAAAGCAACCCCAAAATGCATGTTTGTAATTGAAGCGGTCTTAAATAACAGTTAACAGCCTCGAAGGGTTGTTATTATGCAACAACAACAACAACAGCAACAGTTGATATGTATGTTTGTGCCCCACATGGATTGTTGTTGTTGTTGAGTCACTGCTTAAATTGATTTTAATCAAATTCAATTTACTCGCATTTTTGTACGCGTTGCCTTTGGGGAAAGTGGTCATTGACTCAGCCTCCATTGATTGCTGGCTCTTGTGGCCAGTCTCCAAATCTGTGACTCGGGTCTGTTTATGTTCTGTGGCAGCATTGATTGCCTTTTGTTGAGATACGCCGCTCAATTGAGCCAATTTCGCAATATCGAAACCCCGTAAAGTCTGATAAATGTGGATAGAAATAAATACAAATTGTATATAAATTGAAATTCAGATGAGATCCGTAAAGAATAAATCTATAAATCTGCATAGAAATTAATTAAAATTGAAGTTTAATTTAAATTAAGAATTCTGAAATCAGCATGGAAAATTCTCTTCTCACTGCTGGAAAGATTTCTAACAGTTTTCTATGACAGATCAACACAATTTTCTTTCGCATTTTCTTATGCACATTTTCTGCAATCAGATGGATTTTTTTTTTTGAGTGTATAATTATTACCTAACTTGATCAACAGCAGCAGAAGAAGAAGCAGCAGAAGCAGAAGCAACTGTGGTGTCGACGTCCGCGCCAGTTTTGACTGCATAATCGGTAAAGTTGGGTGTGAAAGAAGAAGAGGAAATAAGTAAGAAGCAGAGGCCACCAACGCCACCACACGCGTCTCTGTGCAACTGCAACAGCAAGTTGCAAAGCCCCAAGTCCGAAGCCCGTTGTTGCAATAGTCTAATAGTGTTTTGGACTGCAGCTTGCTCCCCCAAAACAAGTTGCATTTGCTGCATGGCGCGTGGCAATGTGTGGCTTCTTCTTCTGCTGCTGCCTCTGTTTCTTCTTCTTCTTCTTCTTCATCCTCGTCCCCTTGTTGTGTTTCTAATGCTTCTCCAGCGCTTTGCTGCTGCGGCCAAACGAGTTACTTGCTGCCTGCCTGCCTGCCTCAGATTTGTATTTGTATTGGTTGCACTGCACTCGTCCGCCGGTTGCTGCTTCTCGTTATTCCACTTTTTTCCACTTGACTGTCAGTTAGCCGCTGCGCTTCTACCCTCCTTTAACCCCTCCCCCTCCGTACCCCCAGCTGATGGCTTATTTGCCAACCTGGTTAGCAAATAAATCGCATTTCTTTCTGTTTCTATGCTATTGAACTCCTGCAAAGTTTTCCGCTAAATCAGTTTGCTTCGAGTCACTTGGACGTCGACAACGCTTCTCCTCGCAGTCGGCAAAAATCATCAGAATAGAAAATTCAATAAAATAAAAATAAATTGGAAAAGTGAAAAACATTTTCAAAATTGTGCAATTTTTGTGTAAACTAACTAACCAACTAAATTTATCATAATTTTTGTGGTGTAAGAAAGCTAGATTTGAATACTCGTTTCTAGTAACTATCTAAAGGAGTGTTGTTATATATTAAATGATTCTCTAAAAAGATATCTTCTTAGACTCTAGCTCTGTAATAAATTGAAGAGATATTTATCGCAATAGAAAGGAATTTCCAATAAAAAAAACTTAAGATCATCGAAGCTTTCGCTTCCTGTGTGAGTTGAGCCTTTGCCAGAGTAGTTTTTATCCCAGGCCATCGTGACTCGCACTTAACCGGTTCGAAAGACGCTCCACAGATTGTATATATAAATAATGAAAAGAAACAAATAGAAAGAGAAAAAAATCTAGTTGACGGTCCATAATGGGGTAATTGAGCGTCAGCGCAGACATTCAATTTTCACTGTGCCGCTGACGACGATAACTTGGCCAAGTGGTGAATATGGTAACACGGTAACACGCATTAGTTGCTCAGGAGCGGGCACACACATCAACAGCCACTCCAATGCCATGGGATGAGAATGGGGTGAGGTGGGAAAATGGGAACTGGGAATGATGGGGACAACATGCAATGTCATTTCACACGCTCGACTTTAATTGCCTTTGCCTGTGTTCGCCAGAGAGAACGGACAGAGGAACTTGGTCCAAACCTGTTGGCCCGCTTTCGGCCCATAGGACTGACTGAGTGTGCTCGAAAAATAAATGTCCAAATCAAATGTTGAAGAAATTAGACAACCTACATCCATCCAACAAAATGCATTCAAACTGTATCAGTCCGTATCGGAGTGCATTTAGTAAGTGGAGTATTCAGACTTCCTGCTTGGTGGGCTCGCAAATTGCATAATCAATTGATTTGCATACCTTATGGATTTCCGCGTCCATTAAACGGTTGTTATTTTACCAAAACAAAACACATACATTGTATAATTTGAATAAGCTTAATTAAGTTTCAACAAAACAAAAAACCATTTTGGGATCATTGGGATTCTCAGAGAAGGATAAAAAAAACATTGAGCGACTGTCTGCAAGCATAGAATTCTTTAAATGATTATTACTTTTGCAGTTAAAAGATAACTTTTTTTTAGAAATGATTAAGTTTGTGTATTCGTAATTGGATTTGCATAACTGCACCCGTGATGCAGTTGACTGCAACAGGAAGCCAATTTTCCGCATCCATATGTTTGACATCCAAAGTGCAACAGCACAGCGACAAATGATTTAATTCAAGCGTTTTGCATTTCATTGCTGCCAACTGTTGCGCCGCAATACGAAAATACATAAAAAACGAAAAAATAGAAGGAAAAAAAAAAACAAGTCAGAGCCAAACTAATGGCAAACTCGTCCCACTCCCCAACAGATGTCGACGTGCCGTTGTAATCAACACACAGTCACTCAGTCAGTCAGTTAGTCCAGCCGTCCGTTCGTTCGTCGTCTGACTGCTGGCCACAAGTTGCATGTTAGGCCAATGGCCACAAGTTGGCCCACTCACCAAGTGTGCCAATAAATCAACGAATGTGACGAGCGGGTGATTCGCAACACATTCGCGCTACTCCACATGAGTGCAAATGAGTCAATGTGAGTGCGGGTGCTCTTTTGTACTATTGAAGAATAGTACAAATATTGTGTGGAATAATGTGGGACCATCAGCTACCTGCCACACCAGCTTGTGAAGGGTTCAAGTGGGTTCTGGAATACTTCGCATTTATTACCTGCACCTTTCCAACATAGTTTGTCAATTTGGAGAATTTTCTTGCTACACAAATCTTACTAAATAAAAATAGGGAAAAAACTGAAAATTCTTTTACCAAACTGCAGTTTTGCTAAGATGGAAACATAAACAATCTATAAAAATGTTTGTTTTTTTTTTTAAAGGAATCAGTATTCAATTCTTCAGCAGTGTTTCTCATATGAAATATGGCATTTAGACTAAATATATTTTAATATATATGCATATAATAAAAGTTTAGATTGTGAATTATTTATTTTATATTTAACTACATTTAAATTTAATGTAAATAAATCAAATTTATTAAAATGTTCTTAAATAGAATCTTTTAACTACGTCACATTTTCTGGTAGTAGTTTCAAGTGGAGTCTTTAATTAGACAAATACTCTAGCAGTCGACACATGGCTTTAAGTACAACCTGGCTGAGATGGGGACATTGAACTCGCCTCGTCTCTAATCAATAATAGTGCTACAATTATATTGTGTACATGCGAGAGTGTACTTTATGAATGAGGTCTTTGACCTTGCAGCATTTTGTCATTAAATCCTTGGGATATCGCCCAAAAATAGACACCAAACACAGGAATGGACATGCTTAAGTACGCTGACTTCACGCGTCATGCTCCACAGACGCTGATTAATGTAATGGAAAAAAAAAAACATAAACGAAAGACGAGCATATCCATAAGGAAGCGTTTGCCCAGATCTTTATAAATAGAGATAGAGCAGGGCAAGGGTGGGGCAAGTGGGTGGAGAAGAGTGGCAAATGCAGTTGCATTTGTTTACTTTGCTCAGCTTGAAGTTTATGTTGCTCGAAGAAAAAACTATCTTAACTAGATTTGGGTCTTTTCTGTTACCCTTGAAATCACTCTCTACCTCCCTCTCTCTTTCTCTCTCCCTCTCTCTCTGTCTCTCTCTCTCTAAGTGATGACAATAAACAGATTCACATTGTGCCTGCCTGGCACCCAATTATGTTTTGACTAGGTAAAAAGACGGAGATACCATTTCACAATTGTTGCATTGTTGTTGTTGTTGTTGTTGTGGCTGTTGCCGCATCTGTCGAGGGTGCTGCCTGCCCCTGCATACCGCAGTCTGTCTCTCCGTCTGCCTGGCTGCCTGACTCGCCCTACACCACATCGCCATTTCGAGATATGTCGGCTCTACTTATTTCTTCAGTTGCACACTGCACTTGGACGCGTGCACAACGTTGTTTTGTTGCCACTGCCACAGCTGCCACATAGCTGCTGCTGTTGCTGAGGAAAGAAAGTGAAATCTAACGGATCGCGTGCCTGCCACAACGCAACAACAATAGCCCTTATTAGTGAATTATCGCAAGTGTGGTGGAAAAAGCTTCGGTGGCACTTTTATTTGCTCTTTTGCTGCATCATCAAATTAATAGAAAATGGTAGCCGGAAGCGCGGGTACCCGCAACATGCAAACCAATCCGTTCCAGCTTTCGTTTTCGGTAAGAGATTATACGAGTGGTCAACAGCTTCTCCTCTGTGGTTACATATCAATTTCAGACACTGTGACTATCTCAAAAATCGATGAAATACTGAATACAGAAGGTACTAATCGGCTTTGCCCGGGACAAGTGTTTATTTTTACACTCACCCATTTACCGTTTATTTTGCTGTTCTATGAAAATAACTATAAAAACAGGCAACCCTTCGAGAGTCAGTCTGTGTGAAATTAAAGCAAAATCCCTCTAATTTCCTCTTGATGAAGATTTTCTGATAAATGTGGAAAAGATACAAAATATTGTTAAACAAAATGTTTTGACAAATTTCACTACTTAGTCCTTGTCGCTTGCACAGAAACTTATTCAGGAGTCAGTTGGGATTCAGATTGAAGCGCTTACATCACAAAAAATATAGGCAATTTGTAAACTTTTCAAATTCTCTAACAAATTCAACAAACAGTTAAGTTCACTTGAGGCCTTGTCCTTGAGTCGAGGCAATCGAAATGATTGACTTTAAGCAGAATCCGTTTAAAATGAAACTAAGTGGATCATCTAGTGGTGAAAGTCGACTCAGCCGCAGTTGCCTACGCGCCCGTCTAGTGTTTCGCTGGAAGAGCTGGGTAAACCCACGATTTACTCTTAGAAAAACCGATTACAAATACAATTCCAACAAATCTTTAATAAAATGCATTTTCTATTTTGCTCGATTGCAGGCGGAGCTGACAGATGTGTTGCGGAAACGTCGAAATCGTCCCGATGCCTCCGACGAGGATCTGGGTCTGCCACGCAGTCCGGTTTCGCCGCAGCGCATGGCGGGCGGCGGCCAGAGCCGTAAGACTACCGGCAGTCAGATCCGAAGTGTGGCCCAGGGCCACGAGTCGTCCTCCCTGAGCCTGTTGAGCGTGAACAGCACCGATGGCGAGGATACCAGCCAAAGCCATAGACAGCAAACGAGCAGCAAATCGATTAGCTCCACGGAGCACAGCAGCTCGGTTGTGTTGCGGGAACACCACAATCATCACAACGAGGACGATGTGGATGCAGTGGGCTCGGAACGGCAACGGCTCTCACATGCCGCTGCCAAGCACAAGATGGCCATCCGGCCGGTCAAGAAGAATGGACCCACGCGGCATCACCGAAGAACTCTAGAGGTGTGTAGTTATATAAAACCTATGATCTATATATTTAATTTATATATTTGACCACTCAACAGACTTCCATACCCGAGGCCAAGGAGGAGGACCTTGCCAAGATGAGCCAAAAACAGGCTCAAAATCCCAGCTTGAGAGCTGTCAAGAGTAAGTTGGAAAATGCTCCCGTTACTCAGAATTTCAGCTAACATTTGCTTCCCGTAGATGCTGATCTTAAGACCAAGACACGGTCTTTGCCACTGGGCAGTGCATTGACTGCCACAACCACCGCAACTGCCACGAACACCACCAATTCTAATATGCGCACCAGGACAATCGAGCAAAAGAACTCAACGATAACCAACATCAACAGCATCAGTAGCAGCAGCAGCAGCAGCGAGAGGACAACAACCACTTCGCAATCCACAACACACACCACATCCTCGTTATCGTCATCTGCGCAATCATTTGGATTGCCTGCACTTAACTTCAAAGCAGCCCGCGCGCTCCTTGATGCACGCGGCGAATCCTCAACGGATGGAGATGATGTGCCCAGCGTCACATCGGATGCCGGCGAACATGGATTCCTGCGCCGACTGATGCAACGCAATTCGAAGCGCAGCATTGCCAGAGCCAACGATGGCTTTGAGGATGTGGATGGCGGTCAGAACTCGGCTAAGAAGCTGCAGATCTCCACCTCTTGCCTGGAAGCAGCCACACGTGACCCGGTGCAGCTGTCGAGCAAATCGCGTAGCGCCACCTCGCATGAGCAGAACATTCAGGAGACGCGTCAGATCATCAAGCGTGAGATTCACAACGAGGGCAAACATGGCCTCAATGCCATGGTCAGCAATTATGGCGTCCATCCACAACCACCCACCGCTGTCAAGCCGAAATCGGGTCCAGCAGCCCGTCAACGATATCTGCCGCAGGAGCTAGGAGCTACCTCACCCAGTGCCACGACAACCAACAGTGACACCGATGTAACCAATTTGCTCTCGAAAAATTCCCGTGGCAATGACACCTTCCAGTCGACATCGCTGGTCCGTGAGCAGGCACAACTCAAAGCGGAGACTGCCACCACAACAAGTCACTTTGAGCGGAAGCCTCGCATTGTGGGCTTGAGTGCCTTCCAGCAGAAGCTCTCGCGCTCCAGCGATTCGATGGGTCAGCACTCGAGCTCCTCCAATTCACTGGAGACCAGCACGGATGAGCCATCGCCGCTGTACTACGAGGAGAAGCAGCGCAAGACGGTCGAGAAAGCGCGCAGCTTTCGGAATTATCAGGAGGAGCGCGATGTGATCGTGGAGTCCGCTTCCATGCACAACAATATGCCCAGTCTACCGGATTTGTCACTCAGTTTCCGTCTGCCCAGCTCGTACTACAAGCAGCAACAGCAAACGCCGCAGTCACCGCTGACCATGTCTCCCATATCGCCCATGTCACCCAACGCAAAGTGCGTCTCGCTGGGCTTCGAGATCAATGACAACAAGCTGCTTCAGGCACGCGCCGAATCCACTGGCAAGCTGCAGCAGACGAAGCTGTCTCCGCAACGCAACTCGGCGCTGTTGGTGACCAGTCCCGGTCCAGCCAACATCACCCAGATCGAGCAGAACATTGACCTGATTGTCAAGTCACCAATGGTTAGTCTACTGAGGAAGTCCTGCACAGTGGGTGAGCAACTCTCGTTGGAACAACAGACATCGTCAGCCCCACAACGCCCCAAGGTGCTTGAACTCAAGCAGACAACGACAATTGCAATCGCTTCTCCCGGCAAGGAAGCAGCTAGTCCACTGGCCAAAAGCGCCAAGTTATCGGCCAGCCCGCCAACAACTCCAGTCAAATGCAATCGACGCGACTCCAGCAATGTGGAGATGCAGCCGGAATTCATGAAGATACAGCTGAATCGAGTGGATCAGGCGCGCCTGCACAGCAAAACGAATCATCTGGTGCTGGCCAAGAATGTGAAGTCCCCTTCGACGCCGACGGAGCGCAGTCAGAGCAGCGATGATCTGAGCATGCGACGTCTCAGCAACGAAAGCACGGGCAGCATACAGATTGTCGAGCGATCCCAGAAGCCAGTCAGTGCCACGCGTACTCCGCCCCAGCCATTGTCACCTCAGAGTATTAACCAAACTACGGCAGCAGCCTTGACCAAGCAGCAGCGTGCCGTTAGCGCCACCAGCTTGCGTTCCAGCTACGTGAGCAGCGGCAGCAGCAGCAATGGCAGCAACGAGGTGCTCGTCGCCACAGCCACAACTGTAATCTCGCCAAGCACACCACCAAAGATGAAGCCCGTCGATGCTGTGGAGCAGGAGAAGACTAATGGGAACCGCTTGTCGCTTGAGGAGCGCAAACGTTTATTCCTCAGCGAGGAGAAGACGCAGGCGGAACGCAAGCTGACCGAGATTCGCTACGAGCGCAAGAAGTCCATTAGCGAGGAGCTCCAGAGGAAACCCGAGACAATCACGGCCAGCTCGCCCAGCCCGCCCAGCTCACCGGAAACGGGCAATGGAAATGCCGTTGTGCTGCGCAAGAAATCCTTTGCCAGCGCCAATGGCACTAGTAATAGCAACAGCATGGCTAATGGGAGTGCAATCCCCACGAGCCACGACGATCCCACGCCAGAGCTGATGAAAGTGTTTGCGCGACGCTCGCTGAAGGTGAAGGATGACGATGTGGTTGCAATGGCTCAGATAGCGGTGGCCAATCACAAGAAGATTACAAACGGCAGCCAGAGTATCGATAGCGACAAGGAGAATCACTCCAACAGCGAGGAGAAGCTGGACAAGCTGCCGACCACCCAAGACCCACCTAAAATCCAACAATCCCACGGGCACAGCAACACCCAGTCCCACACACAGTCCGGCGCCAATCATCGCAGCACTGTGGCTGACTTCCGTAATCTCAACAATAACTTGCAGCCTGCCCAGCAAAAGTTGGCCAATCTGCCGCCCATCAAGATCAGCAATGTGCGCAACAACAACAACAACAAGAACAATAACAATAACAGCAACAACAACAACAACACTAATAACAGTGTTAAGCCAGCAAGCGAACGCTACTCGCTGCAGCTGAAGTCGGCAACGGCAACAGCAACAATTGCTGCCACAACAGCAACCGTTGTCGATGCCACAGAGGCTCCTGGCCTGCCCGTTGAGCGATCCGCAACGGTGGGCGAATTCAAGGGCATCCATCAGCGTCGCGCCGAGTGGGAGCAGCGTGTGAAAGAGGCCCTCAAATAGGGCCGCCGCTTCAGCTAACAGAATAGATGTAGTGCTCTAGGCTGCTGTTAGCTAACAGCAGTTGAGGTAGTGATATAGCGTCTGTTAATGCCCCTGTTAACTAGAAGAATTGAGGTAGTGCTATTAGCCTGCCTGCCTGCCTGTCTGCAATCCAAGTGCTTTTTGTCTAGTGATGCTCTCTAACGTATAACAAAGTAAACCCTAAAAAAAAATTAAGAAATTATATATATATCTATATATTAATATTAAAATATTTATAACGAATAGCAGTGTGAAAAACTCGTGGGCCGTTTTTTGAGCCCATTCCAAAGAAACGAGTTAGCGTCTTCGATCGATCTTCAAAATGTTTAGTATATATACTACTTGTAGTTTGAGTTTAATTTGTGTTTGTGCAAGTCCAAATCGTAACTAATAAAAAATGAAAACAACAACACTAAAAACACAATTTTAAGGACTGTGAGTAAAGTTTACAAAATAATATATAATGGTATATGATATTCGAAACATCTGATTCGCTATAGAATTGATATTCATATCTTATATAAGCACATTAATATATGTATAGTTCATACTTATTGCTAGATAAATGCGAGCTTTTAAACATGGAACAGTTTCAACAAACTCTTAACTCTGTAATAGCATTTAATCTGTATACTATATATATGCAAATATATATATATATATATATATGTATGTATATATATATATTGTTGTTCGAATGTAAACTGTTCAAGTTTGGGAAAATAACATACATATATTTATAAAATATTCAATCGCGTGTATATGTATACCTACATACGAATATATAATACTTACAAGCATGAGATATATGTATAAATTTATATATATATATATATTAAAATTAACAATCTTTATTCCAACGTACACAAATAAAAGAAGAAAAACAGTTAAAACGAATTAAATCATTAAATATGGTGTATCAATTGCGTAACTCGAAGTAAGTATATAACTTAATTTGAAATTGTAATTTGTGGTCGGAAATTAATATTTACGTCTGTTTCTTTCATTTAATTTAATTTATTATGTTTTTTTAGGTATTTAATTGTTTTGGTAAATGGAAAACATTCCGTTTGAGAGAAAATTCCAATGTACTCATAAATTATTAATATCTTCCACAATTTCCAAACGGCACTCTACGATTTTAATTTATTGGCCAACTGATAATCTTGACAAAAAGCCATGTTTGAATTCAATTCCGAAACCTTTCTTTTGCCACAATTAGTGGTACTTGATGCATTTGGAATGTTATTCATTATAATTTTGATTTAGCTTGTGTCATAATTTGTTGAATGTCTGATCGGGGTTGCAAATGTGTTTTCCATTCGCCAATTGCAGTGCGTTCAATGATTTTGGCAAGCGACTCGCTGGATTCTGATTCGGTGGGTCAGAATATAAATTTATATTTACTTTTATTTTCTTTTTTTTTAAGAAATAACGCAAAATATTCAGCGAAAATTTTGAATTCATTAGTGTCAAGCGATGAATAAATGCGAAAACATTTGTATAAATAACAATTTGTATTTGCCTTATATACATATTAGCTACATGTATATAAATTCATATAGTATACATTGTATATATATATATATGTACATATGTATGTATTTGTATAAGCAGCTTTTGCGTCTTACCTACTGGGAGTAATTTAAATAATTTCGACTTATGACTCATTGAAACGTGGCTTTACAAAAAACCTACCATTCCACATAATTATTAGATAATTGTCCAAGAGGGAAATAGTCTTTTTTTTCGTTGTTGTTTTGTATTTGTAATTTGGCTTAATCCGTCTTGCTGTGGACAACAGCTGACGATTGGCAACAGACTCATTGGGCGATCGGTCAACGGGCATTACCTGCTCAACTTGGCGAGAGGCGGACACAAGACGTCAAAAAAGGCCCCAGCGTGGTGACCTCATGGATGCCAATTTCTCCCATGGCGGTGGAGGTGTCGTCATTGTGCTCTCTCCCTCGCTCGCTCATCCATTCATCCGCTCATCCGTTCGCCCGCTCACTCTTTCGTTCACTCGTTCAACGGCGGACACACAGCGACATTAATGCTGTCTGTTGTGGATACACAAATGCTTGCGTTTAGTTTCAGTTTAAATCAGGAACGCGTCGGACGGAAGCAAGATCCGCAGCAAAGAACGCAACGGGCGCCAAAAAAGATCGCAAAGTGGAGAAGCAACTTTTGTACTTATAGAATTATAAATAATACACACTAAATGCGTTCCACATAATAGATGGAATAGCGACTGTCAGAAAACATATATAACCCAAATTCTAAACGGAAAAAGTGACCAAAATACGCTTTTCAAACAGGTGTCATGCCTAAATTGTGGTCTAATACCAATAAATAAGCATAAAATATAACCTGTAAATATATACAATAGTGAGGATGCAGTCTCCAACTCCTACGCCGAGTACTCCGCCACCTTCGCGTCGCTCGAATCGTCCGCCGCGTATCAATATCCATAATATACACAACAACAACTATGGCGGATCGGCGATGGGCGGCACCTCGATGCCGCCCAGTGCACAGCCACAGGCGCCGTATACCTCACAGACAAACTACACAGGCACCGGCACAGGCGGTCCTTATTGGCCACCCGTGGCGAATCCCTTCGGTGCTGGCAACTTCATGACGAAGGGTTACGAGGGCTTCCTTGATCTCACCAAGTCTGGGATGAGTTTCGGCGAGAAGTTCACCTACGGCTTGTACAACAAGTTTAGCAAGTGGTCCCGGCGATGGTTCACTCACTTCTTCCTATTGGTGGTCCTCGCCCTCTACAGCCTGGGTGGAGCTCTCCTCTTCCGCACTGTCGAGAGTAAGTTAAATGGCGTAGATGTGCTCAATCAGATCTGATTGTTGATCGATGAGGCATAAACAATCTCGACGAGATGATTTGTTTGCTTATCATGCTCTTCAGACAATGGTTTGGAAAACACTCGCCAAATCAAAATACACAGAAAGTTATGTCTTTTCGGTGTCAGGGTTAATCGTAAAATCGTATTTGTTATCTTCGGACAGAACACAAATGTTTAACTTGACTGAACGAACGGATGAGCAACTTGGCTAACATAATTAAATACACACACACACACACGCACACACACTTGCTGCACAACCAATGACCCCCTCAGGGATGTGAAACAACTTTATTATAAACAATTAAAAAAAGAGGATGATTAATTTTAACAACAACACAATAATTGCAGCTAGATTATTGGAAAATTGCAAAGAACAAAATCGAGAAGAACTTTTTGTATATATTCAAGATTCGAGTTTAAATATAAATCTTTTTGAGTGTCTTTGGGAAATATCTCAATGTGCTTGTTTGCAAGTCGCAAAACCTATCCAGCAAGTGATTTACGAATATTTATCCATTTATTTTAAAACAATAATCTATTTATATATTTTTAAAGACTTTTTATTTGATTATGTTAAATGTAGAACACACCTGATATATGTATATGTATAAATTTGTACCAATGTCTTTCACAGTGCGACCAGCCGCCCGAGAAATAGAAAACCTGCAATACCAACAAAAGATGTTCTTCAAAGAACTCCGACAAATGACCCAAAATCCACTTTTGCATACGGTACGGGAAAACCATGAATTCAAAGAAAAGTGTTATTAATTTTGGTCAATTCTTTCGCAGTTATCGGAGACTGCATTTGACAGCGATGTGCTGCGTATAATGAACGATCACAACTCAATTGTGGAGACGCTTCTACGGTCGGGACTAACCCAGGAGGAGGATGCCATCCAAAAGAATCCGTGGTCCTTCTGGAATGCGATGGTCTACAGCTGCACCATTTACACAACAATAGGTGAGTTCAGATTTGTCACACTTCTTAAATTGGTGTTAACCAATTCGTAAGCCAAATAAAATCATTATCATGTCAATTTGTCACTACAGTTATATTTAGATATTTATATATATATTTAAATATACTACTTTATCTTTTGTCGAGACAGACAGCATATTTATTCTAAGAGAACTTGTCAACATTTTCTAGTGAAACTCAAAATAAGTGTGTGACACAAAAACAGGCAAATGGAAATAGTTTTCCGTTGGTCTTCTTTTGCTGGCGAAAGTACCGTCACAAACGCGTGTGTGTGTGTGTAGTGTGTGTGTAGTGTGTGTGTAGTGTGTGTAGTGTGTGTGTCTATATGGTGTTTATATAGAATAGGAACATTTGCATGCGAGATATAGTAATTTATTTACTATATATTGCGCATCTAAATTCCTGTCTGCGAGCTGACAAAAATAATATCTCTTCATTTTCACTTTGGAAAATTGTCACCGTTTTTAATACAAGAATTTTAAAACATTTTGCTACGTAATTCTTAAAAATTATTTCTTTTACTTGATCAAACTTAAGACTTTTGCCGACCGAGAAATATTTGATTCGCCGCGAAACACTGCAAATTGCTCAATAATCATAATAACGAAATTAACAATTAAAATAAAATTTATTGAGCTATGAATTTGATGCTGAAAACACAAATTCACGGTTCTTGAATAAAATCTCAAGCAATTAAAATAAACACAAACATGAGCTTAATGCGAATTCGATCCGTCATCAAGTGGAAATGATTGCGTATATGCCACGTGTGTTTGTGTGTGGCACGTCTGTCAAGAGTGTGCTTAATTAAATGATACATATGTACATACATGCCACAAAAACGCATGTGGCCCGAATGGCTGGGTATTAAATTCTTATGAAAAAGAACACTTTTAAAATATATATGTTATGGGTGCCAAAATATTTATATTTACGTCACGATTGTTGATGGTGAAAATCGACGGCAAATAGTATTAATTGAATTTTCATTCGAATTTGCATACACACTCATGGTCAGCGGGATACTTTAATATGGAGTGTGATTTACCAAATTTAAACACAATTTTTATTGGCCACAAGTCACGATCGACCAGCGGAAGGAAACAGCATCATTCGCTCCTCCAAGTTTTCTGACGCATAAGCCATGTCAGAATTCTCAAAAGAAAAGTTAATTTTTATATTTCCATATTGTGATAGGGTCATAATAAAGTAGATGTATTCGATTTTGCTATGCTTTGCTGTCTATTTGCTTTGGCTAAAACAAACTTAAATATAACTCTGTAATTTGTTCAGCTGATAAATGAGATTGTTTTTACACAAAAAAAAACCCAGAATTCTAATAATCGAATTTAGAATATGATAAACCAGAATTTGATTTAGTCAAAATAAGCTGCCTATTTGCTTTTAAAAACAAATTTGAATCAATATATAAAACTTCTAGTAATTACTTTTTCAACGAAATTCATTATCTTGATTTTGACCCCAATACTCCAGTCGACTATGAATAAATATAATAAATAACAAATATTATTCCGTAATACTTGCGGCTGATTAATGAGTCTGTTTTACAAAAAAAAATCATCAATTTGTACAAATAAAAATGGTTGACAGTTTTTCAAATACTAAAATTCCAACATGTCAATAAAAAAAAAACAAATAACATCGCGTGCTTTATTATCTGCTAAGTAATAAAGAAAAGTCTGCGACTTTTAAGATTGCGGTAAATAAAGCGCTTTGGCGCCAAACGTTTGGCGAAAGCTTTAAAAGCTTTTCAACAGTCGTGGATCAAAAATGATGGCAAACATCAAAAGTGATTTAGAAAAGGGAAAAGTGTTTCACATAATTATTGCGAATTATGACAATTTAACGTTTACAAACAATAAATTATGTGACATACATAAATTTAAATATAAACAGATTTCAAAAATGCTCGTAAATCGCAACAGTGGTGGACATGCTAATAGACACACAGACAGCAGCAGATAGATAAACAGCTGTTTAAAATTTTTCAAAAAACACAAGAAAATGTATACAAAATATTTTCGAATATTTTCATGGCGAGAGCAGTTGGAAGCCAGACGACGTTGTAGGCGAAAGTGCGAGCAGTGAATACGTGAAAAGCGCGACGTGCTCGAGAATAGAATTTATTCGAAAATATTTATATATATATACAGAGTATATGTACAAAATAAATATTAAGTTGTGCATATAGTAATTTTGTGGTGCCAAAGGGAATTTCAGATATTGAGGTGTCGATAAACCTGAAAGTCTACAGCATTATCTTATTATATTACACCACAGAAGTCTAGTCAAGCGCTATAAAAAGAAATTTGCATGCATAAAAGTGATATAATTACAATTTCAGAAATAAGTTTTCCATTTGGAACAAAATATGAACGCCTAAAAATAGAGCCATGAGCTAGACAAGAACAGAATCAGATACAGAGAGAGCGAGGGAGAAGAACGAACAAAGAAAAATTAGCACAAATAACGATACCTGGCGGTGGCTATGGAGAATGCCGGGGAACTCGGAGCGTCTTCGACCAGACAGTTGAGACATCGTCGCCGCATTGGACGCAGTCAGCGGGAGCAGACTCCCGATGCCGGCCGACCTTCATCCCTGGGCAGTCAATCTGGGCTGGATCGGGATGACTATGGGGCGCAACATGTCTCCATGCAGATACGTCCGCCGGGTGCAATGTCCGCTCACGAGAGCAAGATACTCCGTAGACGAGATAAAACCTTCGCTGGCGCGGCAGCTCGCAGTCAATCGCAGCCGCGGGAGGCGGAGAAACTGAGCAGTCCGGATGCAAATCATTTGATTAAGCATCGTAGCTTGTCCTCGCCACGGCACAAAGACGAGTCCAGTGAGAGTGAATTGACGGGCAGCTCCCAATCCTATACAGCTCAACAGCAGCGTGGAGTGGATTCGCTCAGTCGCCTGGAGCAGAATCTGCAGCGTTTCGAGGGTGAGCGTCGGCGTTTTGAGACGGAGAAGCGTCTCTTCGAGCGGGAGAAGCGGGAGCACAAGTTGCGTTATCGCCAGCAATTGGATCACGAGGAGCGCAAGCGACTTTTGCAGAGCTACAGGAAGATCAGTGACGGCTTCCAGTTGCCCCAAGATGAGGATGAGCGCCGTCGACTGGTGCAGAGTCTGCGCTTGCAGCGCCACGAGGTGCCTGCGGTGCGCTTGAGGAATCGCAGCAGCGGCTATGAGGAATCGTCCACGCAGTTCAGCTCCTCCGATGCGGATACGGCCGAGGAACAGCTGACCAGGCAAAAGCCAGCAATGCGCAAGCCAACAGTTTCGCTTCCTATCCGAGGAGCACCTCCTCTGCCACCAAACGTGACACAGCAGGCACCACCGAAGCCACCGGATCGTGCGTCGGTCAGTCGCAACAATTCGCTGTCCCCGGTGCGACCCCAGCGACGCTCGAAGACGCCCGAGCAGCGAGAGCAGCAGGAGATCAGGCGAAAAATTGAGTACGTTGAGGTAGGGGAAACTCCTAACGGGAATGTGGTGAAGCCAAAGAAAACGGAGGAGGAGCAGCGCACAGAACTGCGGCGAGCCTATGTCGAGGCAGCTGAAAAGGCAGCCATTGCAGAGGCCGCCCTAGCCAAGAGTCTAGGCACCTTATCCATGGACAAAGTGAAGCGTAGCCATAGCCTAAGGATGCCCGACAAGGAGCAGGAGAAACCCAAAGCCGACACCAAGCGTAGCAGCAGTCTAGAGCGTCCACAGAGAACAAAGCGCACGTCGAGCTTGGAGAGGCCAAAGAAAGTGGAGGAGGTGCAGCCCATCCCAGCAAGCAACGATGAGGAACCTCAGACAGTTGAAATCATACCCGAAGTAGAAACACTACCGACTACAACTGAAGAAAAACCCTCGCTCCTGCAACGCCTTGGTAATCTATTCAGGAGCAAGCCAAAGCGCATTGAGGAGCAAAGATCTGTGATCACATTGGAGCAACCAGAGCCTGCGAAGCTCCTCTCTCGAGCATTTCTGCATCGCCTGCGCCTGGAGGCGGTTCACGAGTGGCGACGCCTCAAACTCGATTATCCTGTTCGCATGGCGGAGATGAGAAGGCAGCGAAACGAATGTATTTCCCACTCCATATTGTTAATACTCCTGCTCGGGTTTGGGGGACTGCTCTTCCGGTATACGGAGGGCATGTCCGAGAACATTTACAAGTGCGAGGTGCGCAAGGTGAAGAGGGATTTCATCGACAATCTTTGGACATTTAGTCATAATTTGAGGTATTCTTTCTCAGCTGTGTTATGCATTGGCAGTTTCTTGAACTCACTTTAATTATTGATTGCTAGAGAGGATGACTGGAAGTCCTTGGCTCGCCAGAAGCTGCGCAACTTTGAGGATGAGCTCAATACTTTGGCGGAGTTGGGTCTGCGACGATTTCCGGGCCAAAAATCATTTAACTTTGTCAATTGCATTATATATTGCTGGACCGTTATCACAACTATAGGTAAAACAAAACTGAGAAAAGGTTATCCTTGAAGAATCCCATTTTAGATATCTTGCTTAAGTATAAGTCCCATTTTTGTATCTTTAGATCATAAATTAACGATTCATATAAATAACGATTCATCTGATCAACTGTGGTTCTCCCTTTCTCGTCCACTAGGTTACGGTCACATAACTCCAAAGACAAACGTGGGACGCTCTCTGACCATAATCTATGCCATCATTGGTATTCCAATGTTCCTGATTGTGCTCGCGGATTTGGGCAAGCTGTTCACGAGGAGTGTGAAGTTCCTGTGGGCGTATGTGAGACGTGTTTACTACACACGCTCCTGTCGTCAAATCCGGAAGCAGCAACAGATCCGTGATGCAATGACCGGCATAAATACGGTCTACGACATGGCTATACGTCGTCCCAGCCACTTCTTTGGCATGAGTGATATGCCGGCTGATGAGGAATCTCAGGATGCTGAGGCGGGCAAATCGGGCACATCCCATCCAGAGACACCGACCTCACCATACCCGGAAACCTTTGAGGTGGACGACGAGTTCAATTTGCCGGTTTCAGTGGCTTCCATGCTGCTCATTGTTTACATTGTGCTGGGCAGTGTTGGATATACTTTCATCGAGACGAGCTGGTCCTACCTGGACGCCTTCTACTTTGTGTTCATCTCGATGTCCACCATTGGCTTTGGCGATCTGGTACCTGGCAATCCCTTCTACGTCATGGTCAGCATGATCTATCTGATTTTTGGATTGGCGTTGACCTCCATGTTCATCAATGTGGTGCAGATTAAGCTCAGTGATCATTTCAAGCGTGCCAGTGCCAAAGTTGGAGCAACCATTGGCATGGGCATGGCTAGTGAGTTTGGGGATGAGTTCGGGTCGCAGGTGAAGACGCCATCGGAGATGGCATCGGTGCATGGATCACGCTTGGGTCCCATCGAGGAGGATGGCCACGAAGCTCCCAGTCCACAAGCACCTCTGACCTCAATTCTGCGAGCACCACGCCCCCTGTCGCCCACTTCTCTACCGAGGGAGCCCGCAGCCACCTCAGACGATAGTCCGCCACCTCTGATGCCCAAGCGACAATTGGATCCTCAACAACAGACAATGCCAACTTCCAGCGAAAAAAAGAAAAAATATCGATTTTTTTAGAAATCATCTTGGACAACTTAAAATTAAAGGTCTGCACACATGAGAGTCCCTGAAACCTGAATCATACTTACTAGCATAAGGAAAAATGACACGAATAACTGTAAGCGAATATATGTCCTGCACTAGTGGGATATTCAATTGTTTCTCTAATTAATAATGTAGAATAATAGTATTTATAATAAAATCTATATGAGTTCTTATAAATGTTTTATTGATTTAAGTCTTGGTCATTATTTCTAAGTAGATACAAGAAAATGTGACATGTTTGGAAGATATTCTTAAAAATGTAATTGCAGTTATTTTGGGTGTAGAATTTATCTAATCAGTTCAATGTTGATTATGTTTAAAGAAGTCTTAACGTTTTATAAGGATATTTATGGGGAACTTTACACAGTTAGATCACAGTTAGAAAATATCCCAGTGTTAGAATTGCGTTTAACTGCTAACTGCTCACATACTGATTGTCACATATGTATGTAGTGGAATTTCATGCATGCATAATGTACACACATATTTACTACTACAAATACCAAACATCGCCCATAGGAAGCAATGCACATCTGCCAGCCTGAATTGAAATGAATTTAGTGGTCGGAGCCAATCTGATGTGTGTGAGAGTAGCGTGTCTCCCTTTATGTTTCTGTGCTTTGTGTGAAGGGTAGATAGAAGTAACGGAAGTAAGTGCGAGGGGAACTGGAGTGCTCACTGAAGAGAGCGCAATGCTTAACGTAACTCTCTTCGCTAAGTTCCTCGTCACTACACGACCCATCGTCCTGTCGTTCGGCTCTGGTTTTTGTGTGTGTTCCAATGCCAGATCGTTCCACTGCAGGCGCTGTTCGTAGTGGGTCTATCGTCAGTTGTTGTTTTGAAACGTTCGCGTGCGGTTTACTAAGCGGAGCATTTGTGTCGCCTCGCCAAACCAAAAGACGCGCCAAAAATTAACGCTTCGAATGTGTGCGCGTTTGTTTGTGTTTGTAATTGTGCAATACCACAATGCATATAGCAAATAAATACTAATTAAACGGCTGCAACAAAAATAATGTTCTATGACTGGTGCCAAAGTCAAAATAAAATTCATCGGAAACACGACAACAAAACAGAACAACATTTCTGATCGAAACAACAAAACAACTGCCGGTTACAATTTACTATTGCGTTGCATTAACTATATGCATAGACTTCAAATACATCCGCATTTCAATTTGTTGCCGCGTGTGCCATTTACTATGAAAGACAACTAGCTACTCAAAACTACAACTGCAAAACAAAAGCAACAACAGCAACAACAACATTGCCAGACAACCAGGTGTGCTTGGGTTCTTTTCTCTGTTTTGGTTGTTGTTCTTGCAGTCCTTCTATGTTTTGCGGCGTTCATTCAGCCAGTTGCGTTCCCTCTCTTTTTCTTTTTTTTTTTTGGCTGTGTTTTGCTGCATTCATTTGCTTTCAAATAAATTTCCTTTTCAACAAATATTACACAGCGGCAGCAGCTGTCAGCATCAAATTCAAGCAGAGACCATACAAAACAGACACTCACACACACACATTTGAGCATACGTACACACATACAATACTTATACACATATGTATATAAATGCCTAAGTACATTGCACTTTTTGAGGCATTGAAAACTAAATAAAAACATCTATTTTTTTTTACTTTTTAATCCCATGGTTCAAGTGTTAAAAACAAACAGTTCTTTTTGCTTAAATAACAAATACGAACCAAAAGGGGAACTCATCTAATAAAAAATACTCGTCAATAAACTACAGTTAAAATGTCCGCCATTAGCAGTCGCAATCAGAAAATGGAACAACAGGTAAGTGTAAAATGAACAGTTATTTCTGTAAGTGTTTACTTACACATTGATTTTCTTAAGTCCGTCGTTTTTACTTATTTACGTGTAAAATAAGTACAGTCTAACATCTATATGTCGAACCAAAAGGAAAGAACAATATTAAATTTTGCTTGAATCATATAAAATAACCAAACTTACTAAATTTCAATAAAATCAAAGTTGAACGATATTCAAAGTAATTTTAAAAAACTTAAGGAGTACTGTACTAGTACGTAATAGATATATTCGATTTAAGGAGACCAAACAGTCTTTTAACAGAAAATTGGACTTGAACAAGTGCGATTTATAAAAGTTGGCCTCTTTGGGCTTAAAAGCATGTTCCCCTTTAACATCTCATACATATGTATTAAGTATGCATAAATGTTATGTTATGTCTGCAAGGTCAGATAATATGTAAGATCTTAGAAAATGTACAAATGTGACAAGCAAATATTTCAAATTGTCAAAGATGTCGAAATCGCCGTGTTTGCGAATTTTACATATTTAATTTGCTGTGTTATAACAAAGATGTGGCTGTGTATCCCCTTCTCAGATGCCCCAGCTGCGTCAGCTGCCTCACCTGGTGAATTGAGTGTCTTGCTGTTCCCCAGGTACCGCTGTCAAATTAAATTGAACAGACTCCTTAAACCAGTTCGTGAAGACGGGTTGCCTTCGACACAGTGTCGCCCCAACGGGCTTATCTCAACCCTCGGCTGTTTTGTTATTTGTTTTGTCAGTTACCGATTGCCAGTTGCCCAGAAGTCAACATTGTCGTTGGTTTGGGATAGTAATCAGAGCCACACAAATTGAAGCAATTCTCCAATTCGTCTAATGATTGCTTGATGATGTTACCCTTTATAACTTGTATATTTTTCTAATAAAATTATTGATCGGATTTTATTTTGATACAAAAAAGTACACACACACACCACAAATTTAATGGAACCCAAATTGTTGTTACTAATTGAACAAATGTTCTAATAATACGAGTACTTTTAGCTACAGAGTAATTTCGAAAGGTTTTTTCCCCAAAGGCTGAAAAAGGATTTATTAAAAGTTGGCCACAGTCCAAAAGGTCTTAAATTAACATTCTCACAAGACAATTACAGTCAAGTTTTAAAGCCTTTGAGGCATAGCTAGTCCTTCGGGCTGTACCAAGACATTAGTTAGATAAACATTGTCGAATCTGAGTCAGTTTAAACCGTTGCGCAAATTAAAATCAACAAACAGAACAATGAACGACATAAAAAAAAATATGAAAATAAAATATGAGCTTTCAGCTCGCACTTAGCATAAATCAGCAAGAATATTTAGTTCAGTCGTATAATTCAGCGTTACAAAATACACAAAGGATTAATAAAACCCAAAATAAAATTTCAGGACAACTCGCCGCAAGCAGGAAACTTTAATAGTTGTAGCTGTTGTTGTGCCTTGCGTAACTAGGGGCAACTATCGTAGACTAAACAAACACATACACATATGACAAGTATTTTGATTATTTGTATTTTTTCCAGTTGGGGCGTGGAAAATTCCAGAAAAGGAGAGACAAACACAAAGACAGAAAGAGAGAGAGAGAGAGATAGTATGAGTAATATCGATTGCATGTGTAATTTAAGCCAAAACAAAAAGGAAAGCAATAAGTTAGCCAATTATTTGCCAGGCGCAATCAGCTCGTAACTTATCGAGCTCATATGCTCAGACAGGAAGAGTTGTGGGCGAGGGAAAGGGAAAAATTGAGGACCTGTTAGTGAGACTGTATCATATTAAGTACCACCCAGTCTGTGTGGTTACTACTTAATAAGTCAGCTGCCAAGAGTCAAACAGTCTGACACCTCAGTCCACACAACAAGCCAAGCAATGCCTTTAGGCCACACACCTGAGCATTCAACACGTTTTGCCAAATTTTATGTGTGTGTGTGTGTGTGGCCAATAGCGTAAACCCCCAAATACCCCACAGGGCGGAAATGACGCATCGAGCTGGCTTTTGTTTTCGGCACCTTCAGCCTTTGTGGAATTTCACCAATTTGCGCCAGGGTTGTAATTTTTAGGGGTGCTGCTTTGCGGTTCTTGACCTATGGCTGTTGTTGCTTGCGACTTAACAACTAAATTTTCTGTTATATCTGAAAACTTTTCGCTAACAATACCTTAATGGTAATAAAGTTGCAAACTCGACAAAACACTTTCTCTAAACGTACTCCACAATCCACAGTGCGACAAACCAAAGACACACCACAGAATTCCCAAGTTTACTTCATTGCACTAAACATAATAAAATCGTTTTTTGCTTGCAGCTATTTTTACGAGGGCTTATCAATAAATGGATGGATTAGAAAATATGCGACAGTTTAATACGAAACTGAAATTTATCAATTTCTAAATATATTATATTTATTTATAATATTCCAAATGCTAAATATATTATATTTATAATATTCCAAATGCTTTTCATCTCTTCTGTAAGCTCTTTAGTTGAGCTAGACCTCATCTCCCTATTCATGTTTCAATCGAATTGTTTGATGAGCTCCAAAGGCGCCTTAAGTTTGGTGTCGATTGACAGATGACACCAAAGCGACGCTAATGATAATTTATGTCGCACAATTCCCGGCTGCGCTGTAATCCTCTCATTTATTGATCGACCCTCGAGCAAGAATGCTATTATTGCCAGATTGGCGACTGCAATTTGTGGCATGCAGCAACAAAAGTACAACTAGCAAATCCTTAGCAAAACCATTCGCAGGCTTGGAAGAACATCAGTAGAAGAAGCGAAAAAAGGGACAAAGACGAAAGCGTAAGCTTAATAGAAATCTCGCTCGTAATGCGGCAACATTTGTCACAATTTGCAATTTATGCAATGTAAATCGTGTCCTGCGATGGGAAATCTCATTTCCCTTGCAAATTTGCCACTGCCGTGAATTGCAATTTGTCGGTTAGAACAGAGCCAAGGACCCGCTCCAGAATTTTTGATTCAATTAAATGTTGCCGATAAAGTTTCACAAACTGCCACAAATTTTGCAATATGCAGCAGAAACATAACCAAAATGAAAATCCAGTTTGAACCCAGTTAGACATTTCAAACGAATCAAAACTTATATTTGCCACACAAAAATTGTCATATTTTAAAACAATGCACATTCATCATTAACTATAAATCATTAGAGCGATGGCATTTAAGATTTCAAAGAGATTTTAAAGGTATTGCAATGACTGAAATGGAAATTTTCAAATTTTAAACTTTTTGCATGGAAAGAAAAAAAGCATTTTCATTTTGACCTGGAAGAGAGAAACAATTGCTTTAGAATCTGTAATTGGTTTGTCATTCGAAAGGCAAAGACACAAATGCCTGATGGTAGCTCTGATTAAATGTTTTGTGGACTGTGATTTCTCCAGCAACCGATGTACCGTAATCCGAAATAGATTTGCAGCCAGAATGTTGAGGTTTTTGATTAATCGAAATTTAGTGACCCATACACACAAATCACTATTCACATTAGGCTCTATACTATATATACTAAACAGGCTTTTAATTTAAATTGACCACAGAACACTAATGTTTAGTAGAACCCATTACAAATGAGTTTAACATGCTTCTGTTGTCATTCAGAACATAAAAGTGTCAATTTTAAATTTTAATATTTAATTTTCATTTATTAATAATGCAAATCTATGGTATCTGCTTAATTAAAAATCAGTTATTAGTGCTTTATTGAATTCTGATAGCACAATAATTACGACAGGCGATTAAAATGCAGAAACCGCTTTGAGAACAATTAGTGGCAAGCGTTGCATTGCAATTGCTTGAATACTAATTGCGTATTATGCACAAAAACAAAGCGCTTACCTTTTATGCTGATGATAAATCCATTATCAAAGGAAAAGTTAAGGAAAAATGCAGCTATTAATGCTGTCAATAACATAACCAGCTTTATTAAATCAGCACCAACATCAACTGCAGATGAAAGCGCATTGGAGGCGAGAGAATTCAACTGGATAAAATGGAATTAGAGTCTTTTGGCTTAAGTGCACAGTGGCTGTGGCAGCCAATTGGGTCATGGGAATTATGACCCCACTTGCAACACAACCAGAAATGTGCCACAAAAAATACCAACAGGAGACCCAGGCACTAAACACTCAACGCGACTGGTTAAGGTTAGTCACAGTTAGCTGGGAGAAAAGCAACAATCAGAACCAGGCCGCAAATTAGGAAAACAACAAGCAACCGAGGGTGTGGCAATAGTGTGAGGGGTGGGCAAAAACCACAAAATTGGCACGCGAAAGGGAAAGTTGTACGAGTTTCTGGAAAAGCATTTGTGCCATTTCACGCGAATTAATTGTTGCATACTCTGGCAATCAAAACAAGTTCAGCAAGCAATCAACTTACAGTTGTTATTCATGAATTATAATATAAACTGTATTATATAACTTGAAAGTGCTTTAACTGCAAGCTTTAAACTTGATGAGTACTTTTAGAGTTTAATGGCTATGTTAAGAATAGTCTGACAGACACGCAGCGCCAAAAAGGCATAAAATAAAGCCAGGCTACAACAGCTACAGCACGGCTCAAACACATAATGGCCACGTTTGCTGCCGAGGCCAAAACCAAGCAACGCTGCGTGCATCTTTGAATATATCCTATGCTATTAGTATTTCTTTTTGCAATTACATTTGAAAAATGAAATTGCTTACAAGAATATAATCAATGCCTCAATAAAAGTTTCAAAGAATTCCTAATAATAGTTTCAAAGAATTCCTAAAGCAAGCTTTTAAATTTAACAATCAACTCTACAGATGTTTTAAGCACGAATATCAGCTTCTATTTTCACTGTACTAAAAGCAAAATAATTACTTCAGTTAACGAGTTCAATTAAGACTTGGGTGCAGCACTTTTTCATACCTTTGGCAAGTTTCTAAAATTAATAATCAAATATATAAATGAGCTTAGAGAGAGCATAGAAAAGGATTCAAGCACGCACTTCTCCTCCATTTCTGATTGTATCCAATAAGCACTTCTGTTAAGGTGCTTATTTAAAACTTGGGTGCAGCACTTCATCATGCTTGTAAAAGTGAATAATTTTGTTAAATATTTCATAAACTCGCACATAAATCAACTGTGACTTATGACATTCTACTCTATTCGAATTGTGCACATTTTGAGGGTTATTTAGCTGGAATTTTGTCTATAGCTGTGGGCATCAAGGCGTCATTCGAGCATATTCTCGACTACCCACATAGTTAGGTAGTTGTGGGGGGCGGGTGTGCTTTGGAGACTTCAATAACTGTTTCGTTTGAATGTCCTGTCACTAGCGCCAGAGAGTCGGCAACTAATAAATAGTTTATTGCCATGCTTTTAATTTTTATTTAGGTCACACGATATGACAAAGAGCTTTTGAATATATGTATGAAAAGTAGGAAAAAAATAATAATAAACAAATCTAGTACACCTCATCAAAATTGTTCCCGTTAAGATTGATGATGCGTGCAGGACTTGAGTTTGTTTTGATGAATTCAAATCTCTTGTCATAAATCAGTCACTGCCACAGTGTGTTACGCTTAGTTTAAGATGTGCTCAAAAAGCTAACCAACTATTTAACTTATACACTACTCGTATTTTTGAGCGCGTTTGCAAAGTCTACCAAAGTGGAAAACAAGTGGAAATGTGAAAAGGGAATAGAGATTGCGACATTAGCCGTGACAGGATGCCGGCCCCCAATTTTGTTGCCTGCTTTTTCAGCTGCCACTCGTTGAGCGCTTATCCGTGCGCGCCACTTCAGCACCTGGCTGGACGAGGGCTCGAGAGGGCTTGTAAAAAAATGAGACAGTTTTGCCGGAGCAATGGAAAGTGATTTTGTAATAAAGCAAAGTGAGAGATAAGCGAGCCGAGGTGAGCCGAGGTGAGCCGTAACGTTGACAGAATAAGCGCAACCGTTGGCCACCATGACGTATGAGTGATATTAAAAAAGCCGTAATGTTAACGCTTGACTTGCCTTCGCTTAATTTGAAATGCATTTGCCCTAACTGGTAGAGAAACTGAATTATGATAAGCCGAATTGAATGACTGCCAGCACAAATTGAGGCCAAGGAAGTGGGTAAAGTAAACGACAGAATGACGAACACACGCCTTCAACCGTCGTCGTGTGTTTCCACAACACAACACAACACACAAGACAGCACAACAAGTATAATCAATAAATGCCTTCAACGAATAGTTGGATTGTATAGAGAAATAGTTGGGCAGAGCATTCACCTCGACTTCCAGCCTAATTACAATTGACTACACTGGGTGTGTACAAAACTAACCCCCCTTCCTACGTTTCCTGACACGCGCAAACATGTTATTGACACAGTGTCACAGTGAGGCCTTCATAACTCCGCAGCTGGTCAAGTGCGACGTTGTCCGACCACAGAAAAATCGAAGGACCCAACAATCTTTGGCCCCATTGAAGTGTTTTCTATGTGGATTTCATTAGTGATGTGTGACATGTGGAAGGCCCCATTGCAGTAGGCTCTTGCCAATAAAATAATAAATAGAATAGAATAGTGCTCTAGTTGGGAGTGCTTGACTAAGGGATACCTTCAGCTATGCTTCTATCAAATAGTAATATTTCTGAAATAACTTGGAGAATTGTTAAACTTGGTTTCTTGACGACAACGCTGCGTGTTTAAATAGAAAATAAATAAATACTCCAAGAATTACCATATAGCAAGTGATTATGGTATAAAATCGCGTGATCAAAAGTAGACTGAATTTTGCTACATAAATCAATACAATCACTCGCAATCAATCTAAGTCTGGCTAAATGAACAAAGATTTTCACGTCAAACAAATATTTGTAAAATATTCACGAAGCCTAAATCAATAGCTTTGACTTTAGAAACTCTATTAATTTCAGGACGTGCCTTTCCAGGTTTTCGCCGAAAGCTGTAACGATGTCGAAACTTTAAGCCAGACTGCTACCCCGATGGTTAACAATAAATTCCTTTAAAATTCTTTTTCAAAACTGACAACGAGAGGACTGAGCTGGTCCATATCCAAGACTTTATTTGTATAGGGTATAAAAACAATGACATCGCCGCAAAATACTCGTTCACTTCAGCGGCATTCAATCATTTGTTCAGTTTGCCAATGGTCATCAATAATATGTGTGCGCGCTTCTAATCTATGACCTGGTACGTAGCCACTAAACCAGAGGACCACTGAGCCACTGTCAGTGGTATAGATTAGGATTGTTATTAAGCGCCCACGCGACAGTGGTGTCCTTGCACCTGCATTGCATTTCCATTGTATGTCTGGGGCCTTTTGTCAGCTGGCATTGTTGATTTACTTTATCGATTATGTGTTGCGTTTTTTCTACTTATTTGCTTTGATGAGGAAAAAAAGAGGAAAAACACAGGAGTAATAACAGTGTTGAAATATGTATGTTGAGGGATCCATTAATTTAAAGCCGCACACCCGGTCGTATACTTGATTGCAATTAATATGCTTTGCCCCCATGCCGAACCGGAGCAAGGGAACGATTTTCGACATTTGTATGCTCAACGTGGGCCATAAACTATAATCAAATATGCACGAGCATTATTTTTATCTTCTTTTTTTGTTGTGGCTTTCCATAGGTAATCCAATAAATAACTCCCGACCATTGATTTTGTATCGCAATTAATAACATGTGATTTTCGTCATGCGATATTGGCCTTGTCACAAGCTGCTTGTGACCATTAATTACGATTCGTAGTCTTAACTTTTGGCTTTCCAAATACGACTAACATTAGTGCGTATTGTTTTCGATTTTGATTAAAGGTGGTTTTTAGGCTAATGTAAGAATTATTTTTATAGCCAAGTATTGGAAATATACTTATACTCTCTATACACTAAAACCTTCGATTTAGTTTCTATTGATAACTCGACTTATGGCATAAGAGTACCCATATTGGTTCCAGTAATTTAAATTATACTGAATGGAGATAAGAAGCACAATTGCATGGCATTTGGTAATTTAGGAAAATTCGAGAATGTTGAATTTAGGCTACATCAGTGAGTAAATTTTGTTATATTGAAATCCGATTATGATTTCGATAGCATCAATAATATGGTGATTTGTATAGCGTGCCTTGAGGCGCAAACAGCTCAAACGAAGGGAGCGCGTCCCTCTGATACAATTTGCATGTTTTAATCAAACTGCTATGTTTGCTTTTGGCACACACACACACACACACACACTCGCACACACCCAAACACAGTCGTTCTTCTTTCGAGCGTAAAATCAGAGAAAACTGGATACCTCTACTCGTTCAAGGACACCATTGTCGATTGGATACAATTCCAAATGTGATATTGGCGTGCCATTCACACACACACACACACACACACACACACACACACACACACACACACACTTACAGCGCCTTGTACGCAGCTGTGTAGAATGCAACGGCATAACTGTACTCCATCCCTCTGACGCTTGAGGCTTCCATTTCGCGATAACTTGCTGGCTAAATGTTGCAAATGCAATCGCACGTTGAATGCAGTTTAAAGGGGCTCCTTTGCCTGGTGGCGAATCAAAAAAGTTCGCTAGCCATCAACGAATGCCATGACAACGTCATGGAAATCCTTCTAAGCAGTGTGTGTGTGTGTGTCTCTGTATGCGTGTTCGTGTGTGTATGTGTGTGTGTGTGTGTGTGTGGGGACAATGCAGCAATGGAGCAGCCCTTAAACGGAGACAAGGGCGTTACTTCAGTAACTGATAGCAATTGCAGCACAAGGGCTGAAAAACAACAACGATTTCAGGTACTTTTTATTGATAAAACTTTTCCACTGCGCCAAGACGACGAAGCGACGAGGCGACAATGTGACGATGCGACGCTGCGACGCTGCGACGTCGGTTGGCGACAGCAGCTAAAACATGCATAATAAAAGTATTTGCATTAAATCTCAAACAGACTGCACAGAATGATTAAGTGAGTTGCTCGTGGCTCGTGGCTTGTTTAGACAAGTTGTTTGCTCACCGTTTTTGCTTCAAAGAAAGGAAAAATAAATAAATATTTTGGAGCTTGTTAATAATAATATGTCATTGCAACTTAAACCCACACTAAACTAAACTGTCTGTTATCCTCTTTATACAAAAAGTCATTGAGTTGCACCAAAATGACATTTGACCTGGAAACTCAATTTTTATTTGGCGTCGTTAGCTAAATTTTACTTTTTGGAGAGCTAAATTTGTTTTCCCGCTTAGCTCATCTCAACTCCTTGTTTTTCTGTAGTCCAAATATATATTAATGCTCCATGTTCATCCATTCAATATCTCAGTGTCGTAACCACCATTAAAATTCCTAACCTGAAGCTTAAATATGTTATTTATAATTTATTCTTTGCTAAGGTGTTTATTGATTAAAGAACTGTTGCGAGACCATTAAATCATTACAAACACTCTAGTTGCCAAGGACCAACTGATTAAGGACTTTCGTTGGCTTCACTGCCTCAGCATCTGGCAGTTCGTTAATTGGCTGCAGTTTAATCTCCTGCTCAATTGGCGTAATTATAGAAATTGCCGCCGTGGAAGAGTACACTCAAAATTGTCGCCAGTTGTCAGTTGGGAACTTTCAAGCAACCTGGACAATGTCAGCGACGACGACAAGGACAAGTACATTAACAGGATTATGATGACAGGAAAAGTTTGCGACGCTCAAACTACGAAACTGTTGGGAGACCTGTTAAGCTGTAACTGGCTCAAACTGAAACGATTTTAAATATTTACAGAGCAAATACAACACTGAAATACGTGTACATTTAATTAGTTTTTACATCAAAGTTAATCTACAGATGCAGAGACGCATACAGATACACATAAGGATACAGATACAGTTACAATTTACGTAATTAAAAGACAATTCGGATAATCAAATTAATGGTTGTGCAGGCATTCAGGCATGCAGGCGGGCAGTCAGCATCCTTCTCCCTTTGGACTACTCAATTATGAAAATACCCCTGGGGCAGGTTTGTCGAGTTGTCGCCGTATCCGGGCATGTCATTCGACTTTGATAGACCGGAGGTCTCCGATGGCATGCAATCCGACCGGAGGAGGGTGTAAATATGAAATCAGTTCATCTTCCCGATGACAGTCCGTACTTATTGGCTTAAGCTTTTCGATCCACGAGGAAATGCCACAACCAAACACAACTTCCATTCCCACATGACCAATTCGAATTATCATCCATTTCGTTATTTATTGTTGAAAATACTGCAGACTACATCTTTGTCAATAAATGCAAACAAAATACGTAAATAAAAAGTTTTCAACTGCACTCGAATCCGAATGTAAGAAAAATGCACTGAGAAACTGGTGGAAATTCGCATGGAAGAAATACAATAATTATTTACTATTAAAAGCTTTAACAAAGCGGCTTAAGTGCAAATATTAAACAAGGATGTGACTAGTATTGAACAGGATATTCAAGCACATTTTAATATCAGAATACAATATGTGTTTAGTAGCAATAAATATTAAAATATGCAAATGCTAGAAAAAAATAAACACTTCAAGTTCTCATTCGAGAAAAATACATGCAAAAGCATCATGTCAGAACCACTTTAGAATATATATCGATTACCAACAGAAGAATGAAATCTATTTGCCAGTGAAAGACTTTTCATTCACATAACACACACACACACACACACACACACACACACACACACACACACGCACACGCACACAAATGCAGAGCAATTGTAACACACAGAAGCATAAGCACATTCTTTCCAGCCTGCAACGAGCAATTTCGAGTAACTTTAAAGCTTTTAAAACAACATCGAAGAGGAAAACTCAGAAAATGCGGAAAACTGCACTCGCTACAGTTGCTTCACTTTGAAATGTTGTGGAAACAACAAAAGCCATTAGCCTTCAAACAAATATTCAGGTTATTTGCCATGTGGCTTACAGCCAAACGGCCTTAAAGGACCTTCTCACTATATATCGCGTCGTTGCAGCTGCAAAGTTAAATAAAATACTTTTTAGTAATGTCTCATAAAATGTTGAAACATTAATTAAAATTTCCCACTATCGTAACTTTTACACCTTGCAAGTTTTGTGCATGTTTTTCAACTTCGTTTTTTTTACACCTTTTTGTCCGCTGACTGAACAAAAGTTCTCCGGAATCAGTCAAGCACCGCAAAACACTGAATTAAACGTTGTTTGAATGCCCTTTTCCGGTCACTGTTTTTGCTAAAAAAAAAATACGATGGTCATTTGTGTGCATATAAGAAAAGAACAAAATAAACTTTTCGAACGATGATTACAAATGCATTATATATGATGTGAAAATCGGAGCTTTGTTAAAATCGATGTAGATTTAAGATTAAAGAACAAATAGTTGCTGAATGAGACTGCAATTGTTACAAATAGTAAACTATAAACTGTAGTTAATTGATATCAGATGAGACCATATTCAGACCAGACGAACTGAATCAATAATGGGTAGTTATAACCCCTTCTGCTAGGGTATTAAACGCACATTAATGTCCTTTTTTGACTAGCACGTTTCGCCTTTTGGCTATTATCGATTCTTGAGCCGACACGTGTGGCGCCTCGGTATTCACTTTGTACCTTCTTTTCTTCCATCTCAATTAAGGTCCAAATGAAACCCAACATGCTCGTATCGTGGTAAATATTGTCACGTATGCCACTCTTTCTGAGAATTCAGTACATAAATATTTATGGTGCTCTGGCACCTTTTACTCCTGGCTGCTTGCCAATTTTTATTGGCTACAACCGCCAGCGACATTTCTGTTTGTTCTAGATAAATATTTTTGCACGATTTCTGAGTCGCAAACACCCGGACAAACAGAGGACGGAAGAGCACACTCCAAGCAGCAACTCTAGGTCCTCTTGCTCCTGTTTGTTTGACTTTAGTTGGCTCTATTGAACTCCCGGTCACACAGACTGATGAACCAGTTTGACCCTTCTAATGCGAAGACTGGCAGCAATTTTAACTGGTTGCCATGGTGCTAACGAGTGAGAATCATGGGCTCTTTGTTATCCGGCTTAAACATAAGTCTGCACACACGGCCACACGCCTAGCTATGCGTACAGACAACGAAATCTTCTGCTAAAATTGAATTTGAATGCACTGAAAACAAATATTCGTAGAATTGCGCTCAAAGTGTGCTTCAATGAAGAACTCATAAACTTAAACTTTTTATCGTAGCTCAAATCGGTTATCTTTGTAAACCATCGGATTTAAAATGCTGATTGATACTTGATTATTTTTCTTGGTGCATGTGTGCGCGTGTGTGATTCTGTCGACGCACAACAAAAGGCTGCCATTTGCCCCGGGCTCAGTTACTTTGCGTCGTCTTTGCGCCGTTTGTGTCCTTTCTGTCATTTGTTGTGTCGCGTGTGTGTTTTTGTCACTTTCCACTTGTCACAATTTTCACTGCATACTTTCAGGCGCGCACAGCAGCCAATGTCAGCTTCACCTTCGTCATCGTCTGTTTGTTGTTGTTGTTGTTGGTATTATTTGGAATTTGAATGCAAAGTGTAAAGGCAATTGTGGCACTTGCACCACTACAAAACGCTGCTAATTTCGCCACAAAGGCAGCCCACTCCACATCCCCAACCCCCTCCACATATATTGTGTGAGGCACTTTTCGAGAGCGAGTGGCGCAAAGTGGCATTCTTTTCAGTTATTTTCTAATCCGAGCAATGTCAGGTGGATTTTATAAGGCTTAAGACTTCACTCCTTGCCCTGGCAGTTTCAACAACTTTTCTTTCATGAAAGGAAGCAAAAAAAAAGAAAAAAACACAAGTGGCAAAGCTCCAGCGCTTACTTGCCTCAGATTCCCTAAATTTGTACACACATGGTGTCGACTCGTGTCTGTGGTCGTTTCCTGGGCGAATATCTGTCGTTATCAGCAAACGCTTGGCTTCAGGCATTAGACAGGATATTAAACTTATTTAGTTTTGAGTGCTTAAGGATTGCATTTATATTTTAATTGCTTCAATTTTAAGGCTCTGTTCAACATTCTAGGATTAGATTTTCACTCATTATACGATTACTTTTATTAGTATTAGTAGCGAACATAAATTAACATTTTTTCATTTTGAGTTTATCCACATGCTGAATATACAATTATAATATGTATTTGTTTTGTTCGAATTCAATTAAATCCGTTATGAACAATTTCCGAAATTGAATTTCTGCCTGAATAAAAGTATGTTTTGTATTTCATTTCATAAAATGTTAAATCGTTATTAAATTGCTAATTTTTGTATCTATATACATTTAGAATTTATATGAATTAAATCTTAATACCTGTAGAGCTTAAATTTAAATCAACAAAAACTCTAGACATGTACTTAAAATATTTAAAATAAAATACATCACCGAGCCATAGATGGGGTTGTGTATAAACCGCATTTAAGCTCATAAAAATATATGTAAGGCACATCCTGTTTTGTCGCTGTCACTTAGAACAGGACATGACAACGTGTATGTGGGGGATTATGGCTTATGGCTTAATGAAGCGACGGCTAAATGGATGCCAATATGGTCAAACAAAAAGGTTAACACACAAACGCATTGGGTGCCAAGGGATGAGTTTGGCTCAAAGGCAGGGCCAAAGGTGGATCCAAGCGGTAGTAATAGTTTTCATCTGTCATCCTTGTTGTTCGCATCCTGTTTTTGCCAACACAAATCTATTTTATGGTCCTCATTTTTTTTATTTACGTAAATCGCCGGGTCGTGTTTGGCTTATCGTCCATTAACCAGTCTCAAATCGCTGAGTATTTTTCCAAGCCATTGATTATCTGCCTTTCTGCTCCTGTCCGCTGCTCATCAGCCCATTCATTATTCACATAGTTTGGCCAGCGTTGTAGACGCTTATTAGGTGCGCACATTTGCCAGATTCAATTTAAATTGCAAATATACGAAATAAATTTCAATCCTCTCTATCCTCATCCTCATCCCTGACCCTGTCGTTGTCCTTGTGTTTATTTCCCCAGCGATTTATTTGTTCATTGCGCGTTTGCTTTTTGGTGTTTTGGCTGCCACCTCGCACACTTAATCCGGCGTAATATGTGAATATAATGTTTAATCCGGAATGGCAAAACATCAGCAAGCAAGACAAGACCCTCCTTGCCTTGGCTGGTTTTCGTGTTTGTCATTTTTGTAATGTGGTTCGCACATTTGCAATAAAACAAGTCCGAGTGAAATTGACTCGAGGATATCCTGTATACAGTGAGACCTTTATTAAATAGTATAATTTCGTAAGTTCTTTTTACTTCTTTAATTAATGAATTTCTTGCTTCTCCCAGTTTTTATTTACTTTATGGGGAAACTTGCGCAGGAAACATTAAAGACAACATGTTCAGCAAAAACTACCCTTAATTAATAAAGTTACTCATAGTACAGGGTATATAAAAACAATAGCATGCATCTCAGGCTTATTCAGCCTGACTGTGTTAGTTGAGCTGACTTTAAAAATATTGTTGTTGTTGTTGTTGTGCCACCCGGCGTATGAGTAATCAGTTTATTGCACGACCCAAATGTAAGCCAACGTTGGCAACATAACCACACACGGTTCACTGTAACATATGTTGTGTGTATAAATATATATATATATATATATGTGTTCACGTTTTTTTTATGACCCACAGTAACGCCCTTTAATCTTACACAAATTTGTCTGCCTAAATTAAAATAAATGCGCCCAACGTAAAATTGAAAAGACTTCTTAAAAAAAAAAAATAAATAAATAAAACACTGCGCTGCATTTTGCATGAATGAACATAAATTTTGGCAGTTCGTGAGGAAAAATTGACGTGTGATATTGCATTTAATAAGCCATTTCAAATATGCAGGTGCAAATGGGATTTTCGATTGGCCATAAGCCAAAACAGCTAACAACAATACAAATGAGGGTTGTGCAATACTCATTTTTAATTGGTAATTATGGTTAATTGTTGTTGTTTTAATTAATATAATTATTGCATTAATTAATATGCTGCATGGTTACAATTTTATAAAAATATCCACGAAAGTTTCGTTTTTAGATTTAAATGCAGTTTTATTAAAGAAGTCAAAAAGAATTACTTCTGAAATGAATTTCGATCTAAAATCGCGAGAGCCAAGAGACTCTCACTTGTTGATTGGAACTACTCTGGGATTAGCCTTGCTTACCTATGCTAAATTATGCAAATTAGTTCCCACACACACACAAATGTTACGAAATATATCTAAAGCCAGATAAATGACACCGCCAATGACAAAAACTTCGCGATTTGAATGGAACAACGGGTGGCTTAACCCTCAACACACAGTGGCATAGAGCGTGGCGGGAATTGAGAGCAGTGGCACAAGCACAAATTGGACACACATGCAAACGTACTACATATATATGTATATATATATATATATTTATATCTGCAGTATAGGGCGACGGACCCGCACCCCATCAAGGCGACGCTTTTGCGCAGCACTCAAAATCAAATTCATTAAAGTTGCGCTAATACGGCGTTATGGGCTTTGGGTCTCTACGTCTCTATTTTCCCGGCTGCCTCAACTAGTGAACTGATGACGTAGTAAGAGCGCACAACTTTTGATATAACCGTAATTGTGTGTGAACACTCAGACGAATATATAAATAAATGCCAGCGATTTTAATATAAAAAAATATCCTAAACATTTATTTATTGCTAAAGACAATTTTAAATTTTGCAAAGCTATCTTAAAAAGTAAAGCCAGAATAAGTTTCTTTGTTCCTTACTAATCATATAATAAATCTAAATCTAATATTAATTTTAATTTTATAGAAATCATTTTTTATTTATTATCTAAAATGCCTTAAATATAAAAACAAAAATCAAGCTTGCTACTTCATATGACACAGATAACAAGTACTCGAAGTGCAGCTGCTGAAAAATAACTATTTGCCAGACAGTTTGCAATTTTGAAAGTGATCGTTTTTTTGCTGAGTGTATTCGGTCAGATGCACAACACGTGCGCAACTAGCCAGCGATCAGAGTTACTCGAGCTCAACCAGTCAGTTGACAATTCGCACTCGCGCTGATAGCTGATAGCACCACGCCTGGCTAGTCGGTACTAGTGGGTAGTAATACTTATCGCCCATTGAAGATGTCGTAAATCTCTCGAAGCGAGCCATTGTGTGATAAGAGCACCCACCTATACCCATACCGATTATAATAATAAACACTACAAAGCCGCTGCGGCCACTTGGACAACAGTCGCAAAGCGTTCGTCGCTGATTTCGGTCCGAAATCCGTAAATCCGGCAAATACTTATGTCCATGTGCAAAATATTTGTGACGCTGGGCATTGCTTGGCTGAGCGCACTGTGCCTGCTGCCAGTTGCCACTCACTGTGATAGCGACTCCTACTATGAGAAATACTATGCCTCGAGACGTTTTGTGCCGCCCAAGCGTAACTCTCCGTTGAGCTTTAATTTCACACTTGAAATCACCAGCAAGGATCAACTGGCTGCCCATGAGCGTCCAGCACTGATTGGCAATCTGGCTGCTTTGGGCAGCTGGCAGGCAGATCGAGCCATACTCCTGAATCGTACTGCCGTGCATAATCTCTGGATGGGATCGGTGCTGTTGCCACAGAATAGTAGTGTTCAATATCGGTATTTTATTGCCGCCGTCGGACGTTCCGGTGGCGTTCAGGTGCGTCGCTGGGAATCACATGTGATGCCACATGCATTTAATACCACCAAGTTGGCAGGGAATCGCTCGGATCAGTTGGGCAACATTGATGGAGTGCATCTGTTGACACGCGGCTGGCTCCAAAGCACCTCCAGCTGCATTGTGCAATTGAAGGTGTTCCGTCAGGCGTTGCGACTGCTGGAGCAGACGGTTCCGGTGGCAGCGAGTATGCGCCTTCGCCTGCAGCCCGTGCATCCGGCTACTCTCTCGCCCATACTGAGTTCCGCATCCGCCAATGTGGAGTATGTGCGTCTGGTTTACAGCGACAGCGTGCTGAGACCACAGCCCGAGTATGGTGTGCCCTTTGACCCCGAGCAGGATCTGCTCATGTTCCATGTGACACTGGAGCAGCTGCAAAATGTGGCCTATCAGCTGGAGGTATACGGTGAGCACCACGATCTGGTGCGCCTGCTTGGCTATGTTAACCTCCAGCCCGACCTACTAGTGGGCAGCGAGGGTAACTTGACGCTTCAGCTGATATCGCCCACCTGGCAGCGAGAGGTGGGTGAACTGCATCTGGAGTATCTCGTGGTGCGTCCAATGAGCAATGGCAGCACCGATTTTCGCACCAGCTTCGTCAACTATTGGCGCTCCAATTGGACAGCACTGGAGATTGGGCATCGTGGATTGGGCAAGAGCTTAACTATGACCTCGGCGACAGCGGCGCCGTTGGTGGAGAATACGCTGGGATCAATGATTGCTGCCGGGGAGTTGGGCGCCGATCTTGTGGAGTTCGATGTGCATTTGACCAGTGATCTGGTGCCCATAATTCATCATGATTACTCCATACGCGTGTGCATTGACTCCAAGACGCCAACATCGCGCAACGATCTAACCGAGGTCCTTATCAAGGATATAACCTATGAGCAGCTGAAGCAGCTGAAAACCTATCAGATTGTCTCTAACAAAATCATCGAGTATCCTGCCCACAGCAACGTGGAGCAAATTGAGCAGCGCCTCTTTCCTACGCTCCAGGACTTCTTTGAACGGGTTAATCTCAGTGTGGGATTCGATATTGAGATCAAATGGCCACAACTCAAATCCAATGGAGAGTACGAGAGCGAGCAGACCATCGATAAGAATCTATTCGCGGATCGCATTCTGGAGGTGGTGCAGAAATACGGCTGTGGGCGGCTCAACATCATCAAGAGCTTTGATGCGGATCTGTGCACATTGCTGCGTTTCAAGCAGAACATGTATCCGGTGCTCTTCCTGACCAGCAGCAAGGAGAATGCCTTTGCCGATCCGCGCACCAGCAATGTGGAGCAGAGCATCAATTTCGCCCAGGCATTCGATCTCGAGGGGATTGTGCCCAATGCTGTCTTCTTCAAGGCGGATCCAACGCTGGTGCAGCGGGCCAAATCCCAGTTGCCGCTGCTACTGCTTTGGGGTGCGGATCTCAAGGATCGCTATGCAATCGATTGGTTCACTCAGCTCGGTCCCAATGGCGTCGTCTACGATCGCATGGATCTCTATCTGCCCGCCAATAAAATAGGTGCCTTTGAGGCCGAGAAGGATCTGCCCGATTTCTTTCAGCTGCAGTGTCCTGTGGATGGCAAGCAACAGTCTACAAATTCGACCATCGAGAGCATCCTGAGTAATGTAAACTTTCTCTAGATTCTACTTTATAGCACTTGATGTTAACGACAAGCAATAAAAATAATACTATCGTTATATAGAAACTATCTCGTTGCTCATTTTACTACAGGAGAGTCTTTTATTTCTCAGTCGTCGAAAAACTTCTGCTCGCCGTCTAATAAAAAACAGAATTACACATTTCCACGTAATTGCTTTTTCCTCCTTAAGAATTCACAAAACCCAAAAATAAGCAAAAGTGAACAAAAGTTTTGTGGAATTTTCATTGTTCGTCAGTTAAATCCTTTTGATGCAAGTATTTTCATATAAAAAAGGATGAGAAAAGGAGCATTGCTGAAAGTTGTATAAAAAAATGGCCACTTAAATGGCGTCAAATGGATTGATACTTAAATATGGGAATATAAAAGACATCGTGAAAACACCGTCTAATTAAAAATACATTTACTTATCCCACCTTTTCAGCAATAAATCATATAAACAAAAGAAAACAAATAATATAAATATAAATTTTATTTATGCATGCAACGCAGTTTACTTTACAATTATTTTGTTTGCATTTCTCGCATTGTTTTTTGCATACTGAACTTGAAATTTAAATGCTTAATGAAATCATTGCCATCAACAACGGTCCCAGTTTGCTATTTGCTGTCATGTCGTGACAGGTCGCCTCATTTCATGGCAACTATAGCGACTGGGCCCCAGGTCCAAAATGGTCAATCGCCTCTTCCTCTCTCTCTCTCTCTACCAGCTAGGTTGCCCAGATGATGCAACTGCAACCACCCTCTGCATTTCCCATTAAGCTGCATTGCAAAACATCCGCAGTTCCACACACACACACACATATATATACATATATATATGTATGTATGGGTGAGTGTCGCTTCTGAGTTAATAGCCCCGAAAGTCATATCACACCAGGTCTCAATTGGATTTGCATGTTGTAATAGAGTGGTTGCAAGAAGGAGAGGGTGTATAGGTGGTATCCATGCCCATCCACTTGTAAGTAGTGTCAGCCTCTTTATCAAATTACGCTCTTATTCTGTCATCCATGAGGCTTACTTATGCAAATTGTTGTGGCTAAAATGAGATAATTATATAAGAGACTATATAATTGACTCTGAATAAGCATCGTTGCGCAAGCAATAGAAACAAGCGTCTCAAACTAGTTACGTTAATTAAGTTTAGATTATTTATGTGTTCAGTTACAATATTGCTGACCTTTAAATGCCATAAATTAATATATTGTCTAGTTCTATTTTACACTTGAAAAAATAAGGAATATTAAAGACTAGCGTTCGATTTTTATACGTAGAATTTAACTTTCATATTTTCTATTAAGAAAAATCGTAGCTATGCATTTGGTAATCAGGTATAAGTAAATATATATTCTTGAGTATATGCATATAGTCATAAAGATATTGAAACATTTTTGTTTCTTATCGAATTTGCTCCTGAAAGAACGGTAAACAATAATCGGAATCAAAGCTATCGCCAATAGCTGTTAGGCAAATAAACAATTTTTATTGTCCAGTAAAGTTTTTTACTTGCAATTTAAAATACACACGCAAAAGTTCTTATAAAATAATATAAATGATTTCCATTGCTATACACTCAAGAAAAACAGTCGGATTTATTTATAAAATTATGAATTTGTCATACAGGTTAATTTTAGCAATTTTTTAAATTTGAAAGGTATACTGCTAGAAACACCCTTCATAAATCTGCCGATTTTCGGACTATAATTTTGACTTATGTTCCGACCCAAAATTACGTTTTCAACTTTAAATGTGCGATTGATCTAGAGGTCAAACTCTGATCAAAACGCCCTTGCTTTTAAAAATGCGTTGAGTTTTGACGAACTTATGGCATTTTGAAGGTTCGACCTATGCCCATATGCCCAAATACCGATTTTCGGACTATAATTTTGACTTATGTTCCGACCCAAAAACACGTCTTCAACTTCAAATGTACGATTGATCTAGTGGCCAAACCATGATTAGAACGCCCTTGCTTTTGAAAATCCGTTAAGTTTTGATGAAGTTATGGCATTTTGAAGGTTCGACCTATGCCCATATGCCCAAATACCGATTTTCGGACTATAATTTTGACTTATGTTCCGACCCAAAAACACGTTTTTAACTTTAAATGTACGATTGATCTAGGGGCCAAACCATGACTGAAACGTCCTTCCTTTTGAAAATCCGTTAAGTTTTGACGAAGTTATGGCATTTTGAAGGTTCGACCTATGCCAAAATGCCGATATGCCGATTTTCGGACTATAATTTTGACTTATGTTCCGACCCAAAATTACGTTTTCAACTTTAAATGTGCGATTGATCTAGAGGTCAAACTCTGATCAAAACGCCCTTGCTTTTAAAAATGCGTTGAGTTTTGACGAAGTTATGGCATTTTGAAGGTTCGACCTATGCCCATATGCCCAAATACCGATTTTCGGACTATAATTTTGACTTATGTTCCGACCCAAAAACACGTCTTCAACTTCAAATGTACGATTGATCTAGTGGCCAAACCATGATTAGAACACCCTTGCTTTTGAAAATCCGTTAAGTTTTGACGAAGTTATGGCATTTTGAAGGTTCGACCTATGCCCATATGCCCAAATACCGATTTTCGGACTATAATTTTGACTTATGTTCCGACCCAAAAACACGTTTTTAACTTTAAATGTACGATTGATCTAGGGGCCAAACCATGACTGAAACGTCCTTCCTTTTGAAAATCCGTTAAGTTTTGACGAAGTTATGGCATTTTGAAGGTTCGACCTATGCCCATATGCCCAAATACCGATTTTCGGACTATAATTTTGACTTATGTTCCGACCCAAAAACACGTTTTTAACTTTAAATGTACGATTGATCTAGGGGCCAAACCATGACTGAAACGTCCTTCCTTTTGAAAATCCGTTAAGTTTTGACGAAGTTATGGCATTTTGAAGGTTCGACCTATGCCCATATGCCCAAATACCGATTTTCGGACTATAATTTTGACTTATGTTCCGACCCAAAAACACGTTTTTAACTTTAAATGTACGATTGATCTAGGGGCCAAACCATGACTGAAACGTCCTTCCTTTTGAAAATCCGTTAAGTTTTGACGAAGTTATGGCATTTTGAAGGTTCGACCTATGCCCATATGCCCAAATACCGATTTTCGGACTATAATTTTGACTTATGTTCCGACCCAAAAACACGTTTTCAACTTTAAATGTACGATTGATCTAGGAGCCAAACCATGACTGAAACGACCTTCCTTTTGAAAATCCGTTAAGTTTTGACGAAGTTATGGCATTTTGAAGGTTCGACCTATGCCCATATGCCCAAATACCAATTTTCGGACTATAATTTTGACTTATGTTCCGACCCAAAAACACGTTTTCAACTTTAAATGTACGATTGATCTAGGGGCCAAACCATGACTGAAACGTCCTTCCTTTTGAAAATGCGTTGAGTTTTGACGAAGTTATGGCATTTTGAAGGTTCGACCTATGCCAAAATGCCGATATGCCGATTTTCGGACTATAATTTTGACTTATGTTCCGACCCAAAATTACGTTTTCAACTTTAAATGTGCGATTGATCTAGAGGTCAAACTCTGATCAAAACGCCCTTGCTTTTAAAAATGCGTTGAGTTTTGACGAAGTTATGGCATTTTGAAGGTTCGACCTATGCCCATATGCCCAAATACCGATTTTCGGACTATAATTTTGACTTATGTTCCGACCCAAAAACACGTTTTCAACTTTAAATGTACGATTGATCTAGGGGCCAAACCATGATTAGAACGCCCTTACTTTTGAAAATCCGTTGAGTTTTGACGAAGTTATGGCATTTTGAAGGCTCGACCTATGCCAAAATGCCGATATGCCGATTTTCGGACTATAATTTTGACTTATGTTCCGACCCAAAATTACGTTTTCAACTTTAAATGTACGATTGATCTAGGAGCCAAACCATGACTGAAACGACCTTCCTTTTGAAAATCCGTTAAGTTTTGACGAAGTTATGGCATTTTGAAGGTTCGACCTATGCCCATATGCCCAAATACCAATTTTCGGACTATAATTTTGACTTATGTTCCGACCCAAAAACACGTTTTCAACTTTAAATGTACGATTGATCTAGGGGCCAAACCATGACTGAAACGTCCTTCCTTTTGAAAATCCGTTAAGTTTTGACGAAGTTATGGCATTTTGAAGGTTCGACCTATGCCAAAATGCCGATATGCCGATTTTCGGACTATAATTTTGACTTATGTTCCGACCCAAAATTACGTTTTCAACTTTAAATGTGCGATTGATCTAGAGGTCAAACTCTGATCAAAACGCCCTTGCTTTTAAAAATGCGTTGAGTTTTGACGAAGTTATGGCATTTTGAAGGTTCGACCTATGCCCATATGCCCAAATACCGATTTTCGGACTATAATTTTGACTTATGTTCCGACCCAAAAACACGTCTTCAACTTCAAATGTACGATTGATCTAGTGGCCAAACCATGATTAGAACGCCCTTGCTTTTGAAAATCCGTTAAGTTTTGACGAAGTTATGGCATTTTGAAGGTTCGACCTATGCCCATATGCCCAAATACCGATTTTCGGACTATAATTTTGACTTATGTTCCGACCCAAAAACACGTTTTTAACTTTAAATGTACGATTGATCTAGGGGCCAAACCATGACTGAAACGTCCTTCCTTTTGAAAATCCGTTAAGTTTTGACGAAGTTATGGCATTTTGAAGGTTCGACCTATGCCCATATGCCCAAATACCGATTTTCGGACTATAATTTTGACTTATGTTCCGACCCAAAAACACGTTTTTGACTTTAAATGTACGATTGATCTAGGGGCCAAACCATGACTGAAACGTCCTTCCTTTTGAAAATCCGTTAAGTTTTGACGAAGTTATGGCATTTTGAAGGTTCGACCTATGCCCATATGCCCAAATACCGATTTTCGGACTATAATTTTGACTTATGTTCCGACCCAAAAACACGTTTTCAACTTTAAATGTACGATTGATCTAGGGGCCAAACCATGATTAGAACGCCCTTGCTTTTGAAAATGCGTTGAGTTTTGACGAAGTTATGGCATTTTGAAGGCTCGACCTATGCCAAAATGCCGATATGCCGATTTTCGGACTATAATTTTGACTTATGTTCCGACCCAAAATTACGTTTTCAACTTTAAATGTACGATTGATCTAGAGGTCAAATTTTGATCAAAACGCCCTTGCTTTTGAAAATGCGTTGAGTTTTGACGAAGTTATGGCATTTTGAAGGTTCGACCTATGCCCATATGCCCAAATACCGATTTTCGGACTATAATTTTGACTTATGTTCCGACCCAAAAACACGTTTTTAACTTTAAATGTACGATTGATCTAGGGGCCAAACCATGACTGAAACGTCCTTCCTTTTGAAAATCCGTTAAGTTTTGACGAAGTTATGGCATTTTGAAGGTTCGACCTATGCCAAAATGCCGATATGCCGATTTTCGGACTATAATTTTGACTTATGTTCCGACCCAAAATTACGTTTTCAACTTTAAATGTGCGATTGATCTAGAGGTCAAACTCTGATCAAAACGCCCTTGCTTTTAAAAATGCGTTGAGTTTTGACGAAGTTATGGCATTTTGAAGGTTCGACCTATGCCCATATGCCCAAATACCGATTTTCGGACTATAATTTTGACTTATGTTCCGACCCAAAAACACGTCTTCAACTTCAAATGTACGATTGATCTAGTGGCCAAACCATGATTAGAACGCCCTTGCTTTTGAAAATCCGTTAAGTTTTGACGAAGTTATGGCATTTTGAAGGTTCGACCTATGCCCATATGCCCAAATACCGATTTTCGGACTATAATTTTGACTTATGTTCCGACCCAAAAACACGTTTTTAACTTTAAATGTACGATTGATCTAGGGGCCAAACCATGACTGAAACGTCCTTCCTTTTGAAAATCCGTTAAGTTTTGACGAAGTTATGGCATTTTGAAGGTTCGACCTATGCCCATATGCCCAAATACCGATTTTCGGACTATAATTTTGACTTATGTTCCGACCCAAAAACACGTTTTTGACTTTAAATGTACGATTGATCTAGGGGCCAAACCATGACTGAAACGTCCTTCCTTTTGAAAATCCGTTAAGTTTTGACGAAGTTATGGCATTTTGAAGGTTCGACCTATGCCCATATGCCCAAATACCGATTTTCGGACTATAATTTTGACTTATGTTCCGACCCAAAAACACGTTTTCAACTTTAAATGTACGATTGATCTAGGGGCCAAACCATGATTAGAACGCCCTTGCTTTTGAAAATGCGTTGAGTTTTGACGAAGTTATGGCATTTTGAAGGCTCGACCTATGCCAAAATGCCGATATGCCGATTTTCGGACTATAATTTTGACTTATGTTCCGACCCAAAATTACGTTTTCAACTTTAAATGTACGATTGATCTAGAGGTCAAATTTTGATCAAAACGCCCTTGCTTTTGAAAATGCGTTGAGTTTTGACGAAGTTATGGCATTTTGAAGGTTCGACCTATGCCCATATGCCCAAATACCGATTTTCGGACTATAATTTTGACTTATGTTCCGACCCAAAAACACGTTTTTAACTTTAAATGTACGATTGATCTAGGGGCCAAACCATGACTGAAACGTCCTTCCTTTTGAAAATCCGTTAAGTTTTGACGAAGTTATGGCATTTTGAAGGTTCGACCTATGCCCATATGCCCAAATACCGATTTTCGGACTATAATTTTGACTTATCTTCCGACCCAAAAACACGTTTTCAACTTTAAATGTACGATTGATCTAGGGGCCAAACCATGATTAGAACGCCCTTGCTTTTGAAAATGCGTTGAGTTTTGACGAAGTTATGGCATTTTGAAGGTTCGACCTATGCCCATATGCCCAAATACCGATTTTCGGACATTAATTTTGACTTATGTTCGACCCAAAAACACGTCTTCAACTTCAAATGTACGATTGATCTAGTGGCCAAACCATGATTAGAACGCCCTTGCTTTTGAAAATCCGTTAAGTTTTGACGAAGTTATGGCATTTTGAAGGTTCGACCTATGCCCATATGCCCAAATACCGATTTTCGGACTATAATTTTGACTTATGTTCCGACCCAAAAACACGTTTTCAACTTTAAATGTACGATTGATCTAGGGGCCAAGCCATGACTGAAACGACCTTCCTTTTGAAAATCCGTTAAGTTTTGACGAAGTTATGGCATCTTGAAGGTTCGACCTATGCCCATATGATATCTCCTTAATTCAAAAAAAATATCTTCTGCAATTCAAGAGCTACAGTTGCTTCAAGGGAGTGCTACTATATTATATCGACCTCAATCTGAAAGCCAAAATTGGACAGTATTTCTTGGCTGCACACAAAATATGGTATCATAGTATTTCGGTGTCGGTTACGTCCGACTGCAACGTTCTCTCTTGTTTTTGTATAAAACCATATCGAACCTTGACTAATGGCTCCACTTATTGTTTACAGCGACAGCTGATGGACGCATACATTCGTCAGAAGCGCGCCTCGCCCGGCATGGTGCAGGCGAGCGATCTGCAGATGAACCGCCCAATGTCTGGGATGAGGAGCAATAGCCGGGAGCTGCACGCCTACGATGGTCCCATGCAGTTCATTGGGTCGCCACAGAATCCCGACCAGATTCTGAGCAACAACAGCAGCAGCATCACAATGAACTCGAGTCGCAACAATTCGAATAACTTGCGCAGTCTTAGCACCATCAATCAGGAAGATCTCATCGAGGAGATCTCGTCCCACGAGCTGGAGGACGAAGAGAGCAGTCCCGTGACTGTTGTTGAGCAACCGATTCCTCCACAAAGTGCGAACTCGGCGCATTCGCAGCGAGCGCGCATCGGTCAGCCATCCTTCAACGATACTCTGGACGAGGACGATTATGCGAATCGCAATATATCGGGTGTGGCTGCAGTGCGTCCAGCTGGCATTGGCTCGCCGTACAAAGAGGGTGCAGCCATGGATGCCAGCAATGGGACAGCCAATGGCAGTGGCAGTGTCGGCGGCAACGGGGAATCCGAGGGCGATGTCATCGGTCAAATCGATCAGTTTGTCATGCAACCGGCGCCGCAAGGGGTGCTCTATAAATGCCGCATCACACGCGATCGCAAGGGCATGGATCGCGGCCTGTTTCCCATCTACTATCTGCACTTGGAGCGGGACTATGGCAAGAAGATCTTTTTGTTGGGTGGTAAGTTCAGCTTTCCCCTATTTTCCCAAAAACATTAATTCTAACTATCAATTCTTGGACAGGTCGCAAGCGTAAGAAGAGCAAAACATCCAACTATATCGTCAGCTGCGATCCCACCGATCTATCACGCAACGCAGATGGTTTCTGTGGCAAGTTGCGCTCAAATGTATTTGGCACATCTTTCACGGTGTTCGACAGTGGCAACAAGGAGAGCACGGATAGTCCACGACTCGATCTGGCAGTCATTATCTATGTGAGTATTGTCTCTTTTCTGCGTTAAATATAATAATTAGCAAACACTTGTTTATTTTCCACTTGCAGGACACTAATATTCTGGGCTTTAAGGGACCGCGCAATATGACTGTGATACTGCCGGGCATGACTGAGGATGATCAGCGTGTCAAGATCAGCTCCGCAGATCCCAAACAACAAGGCATTCTCGATCTGTGGAAGATGAAGGTAAGCCTTAATATCACTTTGTTTAAAGATCCACAATTAAACGTATTTTGACCTCCAGAACATGGACAATATTGTGGAGTTGCATAACAAGACGCCCGTTTGGAATGACGAAACCCAATCCTATGTTCTCAACTTTCATGGTCGCGTCACGCAGGCATCGGTGAAGAACTTTCAGCTGGTCCACGACTCCGATCCCGAATATATAGTGATGCAGTTTGGTCGCACATCCGAGGATGTGTTCACCATGGACTATCGCTATCCACTGTGCGCGATGCAAGCATTTGCCATCGCACTCAGCAGTTTCGATGGCAAGATCGCCTGCGAGTGAGCACAATATCATTGTCCTTGCTACAAGGATTCCTTACCTATACGACTTAATGCGAAAACCCTTACTCACATAATTGTCTATAGCCCAAGAATTACAATGTGTACAGAGAGGCATAATTATTTTTAAAATCGAACATATTATGTTCGAGATATATCAGGTATTATGGTATTATCCATATGTATGTGTGTTAGAATGGCAAAATATCTTAAAATAGGCTTTCACAAGGTCCTAAACAGACAACTCGATCTTCGAACAAAATCTCAATAATATTTTCAACAACAGACTTCTGCATGGAATGGTCTCTTAACACAGCACCTTAAATAACTAAGTGTTTTTTGTACAAATACTTATGCCTTCATATCTATTCAAGAGCCTTAACTTTATTCTTTTTATTGCTCAACATACATACATACACACATACATACATGTATACTTACCACATACATAGTCTATAATTCTAGTCAGTTGAAGTGCTCATCATAATGAATTTGTTCATTATATGCATGTGGCATGGTAGACAAACAATCAAATAAATGCATATATATTTATAAATGTAGTTTTTGTAAATTAAAATTTATTTCAAAATGTGCTCACCGATATTGTTAATTAATTAACAAAAATACCATAAAATATTCTTTATGATTAGCCTCAAAACTCAAAATAAAATTATAAATGAAACAAATATCAATTTCATAATTTGAATACACTTTTAAAACGAAATATAATTAGCGTAGGGTATAAACAACTATTTATATTAATGTATGTACTATATAATAAAACAATTACTATTAGTCCATAAGAGAGCATTACTATTTGTGCCGAGCTCTTAATAAAATTAAGCAAAATATCTGATTTTTGAAAACAATTATTTTTCAAACATGTATTTATGTATGCCTTATAAAATGTGTTTAGAAAATGTCAAAAATCAAAATATGAGAATAAAATGAATTTATTTAATGTCACTCAAACGAAGTACACACAATTAATTTTTTTAAAACATATATGGGGGGTGAGGTGGGGATTTGTTTAATGTTGGAAGTAAAGTAGATGAGCCGCTAAACCGCCAACTCGATAGATTCGATACCTATACTTCCTTCAAGTTTCTGTACAGGGAAGGTCAAATAAAAATGCTTTAGTTCACATTTAAGTACAGAATATTTTTATTTAATGTTATTAAGTACAGTTTCGTTGTATATAATAAATGCAATATTTCGGTAGTACTTATTTTACTTAAAAAGAAAACCATTAGTTTTATTTACAAAATAAAGTCAGGTTGTGATTACGTACTCTTGGTAAAAACCATCAATTCACATTTTTATCATTTGAATGACAATCCAACTAAGATTCAATTCATATACTGCACAATGTACAATTTTTGTTTACAAGTACGTTTTCTGACGATTTGGAATTATTGGAAGTTTAAGGCCGTTTGGCGCTATGAGCGCGTGCTGGTCTTGTGCATGTCTTGGTCATCAGGCAGTACGAACTCAAGGGGATCGTAGTCCTTGTAAGCTATCAATCGCTCTGGCGACGAATCAGGTAACTTGTTAATTTTTTGCAGACGTGCATTGACAATCTGAAGGTGACGGCCAATGTAATCCTCGGCGGGGGCCAATTGCTGGGCGAACTGGAGGCAGGCGGACGCCTTGGCCATCCACTTGCGCTCCACGAAAACCACACAGAGATTGTGCAGACCCTGCGTATTGTGTGGATCGTGTTTGAGTATGCTTCGATAGCACTTCTCGGCTGCATCCAAATCCTTCATGTGATTAATGTAGATGTCGCCAAGCAGGATTAATCCCTTCACATGCGTGGGATGATGTCGAATAAGTTGATGAAGAAATGGAACTGCATCTAATGGACGCATGGAGTCGGCCAGCAACAGGGCCAGATTGAAGAGGGCACTGCGAAAATCCGATTTGAGGTGGATTGCACGCTTGAAGAACTGCTCGGCATCATCGAAGTTGACCTCGTCCATTGCCAGCATACCGAGATTGAAGTACACCTTCTCGTTGTTCGCATCTCTGGCCAGGACTTGGTAGAGACGGGCACGTGACAAGTGGCGAGCCTCCTCTCCGCCTCGCTCCTGCAGCAGAATGGCCGAATTGAGCAGAGCCTGCTCGTGCTCCGGATACAATTCGATGGCCTTGTTAAAGTACACATGCGCCTGTTGGCTCTTGCCCTGCTCAAGGAAGACAACGCCCAAATTGTAATAGATATCCGCATTTTCGCTGTCGTAAAGAAGCGCCTGCTCATAAACCTCCTGCGCCTGAGCTGTGCGATTTAGCTTCATAAGGATATCGCCTCGATTGATATAAGCCTGTAATCATAATTGTCAGTATAAACTTTATATATATCTACAGCAATTATATAAACTCACCTGAACGTAATCACTACGCATGCTAATTGCCTGTCGGTAGAGATGGTCTGCCTCCTCAAGTCGCGTCTGATTTTTGGATATCAGATTGGCAAGATTGATGAAAACATTCAAGTGATTGGGCGCAATGCGAGCGTGATAGCTAACTCCAGCCTTGGCCTGCGGGAAGAGTGCCTTGGCACGCATGTAGGCCTGCTCCGCCTCCTCATAGCGCTTGAGATTGTTGTAGGTGCGTCCGACATTGATGTGGGCGCCAATGTCATCTTGCTGTATGTCCACAGCCTGCTGGAAGTAGACCAATGCTTCCTCATATCTTGCCTCATTCTCCAGCGCATGTCCCACATTGTTGTACAATTTGGCATTGCGCTGATTCGTATGCACCCCGGACATGAACAGCGAATACTCCGTCCGCCAATCCCAGTTGCGCTGCTGCGTCTTCAGGCCGTGCGCCAGCAACAGTGCAATGAGCGCCACTTGCGAAAGACGAATCCAACGGGAAGGGAGCCAGCACCGCTGCAATTGATGATAGCCATAGGCAACCAGCAGACAGTAGCCCATCGAGGGCATGTACAGAATGCGCTCAGCGACCACAAATCCCACCGGAAAGAATAGATTTGAAGCGGGCAAAAATGGCAGCACCATCCAGCCGAGACACATCAGCAGCGTTCGCGATTGCGCCAGATTCCGTGAGAGGCAGGCCTTGCCTATCAGTCCGCCTAGTGCCAGAAAGGTGCACAACGTGGCCACGTTTCGTGCATCACCAAATCCTTCCAACAAGGGCACAGTGCCTGCAAAAGAAAAATAACAGTTAATAGTAATTATAATTAAAAATCATTCAACACTAATTCCACTCACCCATTGTCCAATCGCAACAGAGCAGGGATGGGCAGAGCAATAGCCAGCTGTTCAGGTAGATGAGGTAGCCATAAGTCAATTGGCGCACAGGCGTTGCTGCCGCTGAGGCCGGATTATCGAAGCGGGTGAAGATGGGCAGCTGGGAACCCATTACGTAGACGCGACCCACCAGCAGGGCGACTGTGATGATGGTGAGGAATGCCAAGCGTGTCCACAAAGTCGACGACAAGCGTCGCGTGCTGCTACTACTGCTGCCTGCTGTCTTGGCTGCCGGCTGCTCCTCGAATATGCGCATAACAAAATGGCAAAGGTGCAGCGGACGCAATTGCTGCACCACAAATAGCTCATAGACAGCACAAATTCCAGCGACGGTGATGCCCTGCTCCTTGCACAGCATGGAGGCCGTCAGACAACTGCCGAAGCCTAAACAAAGTGGGACCCAGTTTGTGCGTCGTGGCGAGGAACTCGTTGCGTGCGCGTAGCAGAGAAAGGCGCCCAAATAGAACAGCGATGAGAGCAATTCGGCTCTACCGACGACGCCAGTAACGGCCTCCGTGTGCACCGGGTGCACGGCAAACAGGAGCGAGGCTACAAAGGCGCATGTGTTGAGTGAGGATGCGAATGGGGCGGAGGACGAGGCTGCCTCATTACTACTAGCAGCTGGTGCCACACACTGGCGCAGCAGCAGGCGGCAGACGCGACGCCACAGCAGGCAGACGCCGATGTGGAGTAGCAGGTTGACGAGGTGATAGCCGAATGGTTCCAATGCATGGATCAAGTAGTTAAAGCGAAATGTCAGCACAGTCAAAGGCCTATAGGACTTGTGCGATTGCTCCTTGCGCATAGGCGTGCCCCAGAAATCGTTGAGGAACACATTACGCAGCGGAGTGCCGGGTCGCAAATCCTTGTTATCCCTTATCGCACTGATGTCGTCGAAGACGAGACCGCACTGCATGCTGTTGTAATAGCAAACACAACAGGCAATGCATATGCTAAGGAACTCTATCAAATTCCGCTGTGAACTGCTCCCAGTCCATTCTTTCTCTCTCTCGCTCTCCTTGTCACGTTCACGTTCACGCTCTCTGTCTCTCCCTCTCTCTCGGTTGCAAGTTGCCCCAGCTGTTGTTGCTGCTGCATGCTGTTGTTGTTGATGTAATTGCTGCTGCTGCAGTTGGATTGGGTTCGTTGACATGGTTGCCTTTTCTTCTTCCCACTAACCCCTCTCTTTCCCGTTACTTTCTGCGCATTCCAGTCCGTGCAGAACTGCAGTTCATGTATTCATAATTGCAGTACAATACCAGTTGGAATATTACTTATATATATCTTATAGATTCTGCATTGCCTACAAAGATATGTAAATTTTGATATATATAAATATTAAAAATGCCAGTTAAAAATGTAAATCTTATACTTTAAAACCTTTTTAATTTTTACCATTATTGTGATTATTAGGAAACCTCTTTTGCGAAAATTAATCCTTTTTTGCACAATTAATAACACTTATATAGTTTATTAATGTTCAATTATTAAAAATATAGAAAATATTAAATAAAATATGGTTCTCACTTTTCCACTTATTTCAGCAACTACGAGTTTATAATTAGCTACCACAAATCCAGAGCACACAATTGAATTAATTCCCAAGTAGCTTTTACTTTGGTGTGTACAATAAAAAGTTGGACGAAAAAATCAATAAATGCGACAACAAAGTAACTTTGTCCCGGTTACTGTCCTGAATGCCGACTGACTGCATGCACTAAAGCGCCGAAGTTAACAAAGTTTTAAGCGCCTCTAACATGGGCAGCAGCAGCAGCAGCAGCAGCAGCAGCGGAAGCAGCAGCCGGCAAAAGTTGCACGGAGAGAAAATGTGCACAGCTAACGAACAGCAATGTGCGAGAAGAGTTGTTTGTTGTTTTTGTTTGTGTACTGTAAATATTATGAAAGCAAGGCAGGCCGCACAATGAGGTATTACTAGGCGAGCCAAGCACAGGCTGGCGAGTGCATAGGTATGCGGATGCAACGTTATTGCTGACCAAGAGACAGCAACAAAGTTGCACTCAATGTCATCGATTTTTGCAAACCACCACCAAGTAAACGAGAGTGAGAGAGAGAGTCAGAAAGCGAGTGACACTGAGAGCAACTTTGTTGCACGACCGACATTACGAGCCGAAAGGATGTACATATACAAATAGCACAAGCACAGGCACACGTGCAGGTGAACGCTTGTTGATTTCCCGCCATTGGACGCGCAGGCGCCGCTAAATCCTTGCACTTTCGTTCGTTCCTGTGATAGCAACCACAACTCAGAATTCTCTCAGCGTCGCTCTTTGCACATGTTTTTAGTGCTGGTACTTTTTGTAAAATTACTTTGACCGAGATCCGTGCGCCTGCTTTGCGTCTGCTCTTGGTGTAGCGTGTAGCCAGGCAGCCCCTTCCCCGAGCCGCCTCTTGCCTATTGCGAATTTGGACGACGCCATTACATCCAATGACAACAACACCCTACATATTATGCACATACATATATATCAACTTTGTTGCCAATTTACATTTACTACAATGTCGTCATCAGACTTATTGCATTTATTGCACTGTTTGTCGCTTGCCGCGCACTTACCGCATTTATGCCGTGAGTATTGGAGGTAGTTGCATTTAATCAAAATAAAGTTACATTTTAACACAAAACTCAACACAGTTTGTGGCCGACTTGCTTGCACTTTGACCATTCGCGTTGGCACGCGTGCATATCGATAACAATTTATACGAGGAAAGCGTAAAAAATTATCGAAACCAAGCACACATGCAGCAACCCTAAAGAAATATAGCCGCAACGTTGTAAGTAGTAAAAGTGTATGCCGGAAAAAAAAACAAATTTGTATTTTATATTTTATAAACGATAGAAAACAATTTGCGCAACACCCCAAACAATCATGTCAACGGAGGACTTTTATTTGCGATATTATGTCGGCCACAAAGGAAAGTTCGGACATGAGTTTCTGGAGTTTGAGTTCCGGCCGGATGGAAAATTGCGCTATGCCAACAATTCCAACTATAAAAACGACACAATGATCCGCAAAGAAGCATTTGTGCATCAGTCCGTCATGGAGGAGTTAAAGCGTATTATAATTGACTCGGAAATTATGCAGGAAGATGATTTGCCATGGCCGCCACCAGATCGCGTGGGTCGACAGGTAACCAAAATGGCAACAAAAAAAAACCTAATTACACATATTAATCACACTTAAACTTTACAGGAATTGGAAATTGTTATTGGCGATGAGCATATTTCGTTTACTACCTCAAAAACGGGCTCGCTGGTTGACGTGAATCGTTCAAAGGACCCGGAAGGCTTGCGCTGTTTCTATTATTTGGTGCAAGATCTGAAGTGTCTGGTATTCTCACTCATTGGTCTGCATTTCAAAATTAAGCCCATATAAAATAAATTGTTTTCGAACGGTTCCGAAAATCTGTATTCAATTCAGTAGATTTATACTAAGCATAATTAGCAGACTCATTAAATTTTGTATTTAACGACTACAAATGAATAATCTTTAATATTTTGTACGAATAACGATTAAATAAAATTGTATAGACATGTATGAGATTGAATACTTTTTACTCGTCTTTTCTTTTAAAAAGCAAAATTTTTCCATTGTGCTAAATGTGTTAATTGAAACAAGACAGAATCACAAAGTTTTTTATAGTTGTAATATCATTTATTGAACAAACAATTTAAAGTATGAATATAAAACATTTAAGTTCTTTTACATTTGTACAATTATGTATACTGAACCTAAAAATATTTATGATTTATAGATAAAACGTATCTAAATCTTATAAAACATTCATCTAATGCTAAAGCTGTTAAAATAATTCAATATTTCACAATCAGATTCATTTGTTTCACATATACAGAGATAAGCTCAGATGTTTCAATTGGTACTTATAGCTAAATATATAAATCTTCTAAAAGGCAAAAGGGGGCTATAAAAAACAGATTTGTATGACAACAATATTTGTGTAGCTTCGCGAAGCGCTCGGAGATTCGCAAATTGAAATGTTTGCATTTGCTTACTAAATTCAGTCTTTGGGGTTTACATAGCAGCTATAATTAAAACTAGTAGCTAAAGGAAGCTCTTGTAGAGCCGGATGCGTAGATCTCAGAGTCATAACTGCGGCTGCTGCTGGTGCAGAGCGAGCGTAGCTCCGATATTTGTGCTTGGTCGCTCCAAATAACTACTGGGCATTGGACCTAAGCCGGGCATCTCCAATTGCTGATGCTGCTGCTGCAGTTGTAATTGTTGTTGTTGTGGCGGAGCTTTCAATAAACTTGGCGATGCCTGAAGGGGAGTGTTGGAGCCGAGACCGGCACTGCTGCCACCTGGACTGGGTCCGCCCTCCTTCAAGGGACAACCGATGGTGAGGCGCACATGCAATCCAGACTCCTTGATGAGATTAACAACGTCACCGTGTGACATTCCCGCAATATCGATGCGATTAACGGCAATAATGCGATCGCCGACTTTCAGCTCCCCACAACGATCCGCTGGACTGCCAGGTATTAGTTTGCCTGCGGAGAAACCAACGATGAGAAATTATTAAAACAAAAACTATAACTGAAAGAAGTTATATTTCTACCTATTGTGGATCCGTAGTAATGATTGGACGAGGAGATGATGACAAAGCCAAAGCCCTCGTTCTCATGCCGACTAACAATCACATCGTAGGGATAGCGACGCAGTTGCACCAGAGGAGTCTGCTGCAGTAGCGTCGCCCGTCTGCGCCTCAGGATCATAGTCACCTGACCACGCACAGCTGATTCGCCCACCAGCGAAACGACTTTGTGGTGCGAGGAATTAAGCTGTACAAGATAAATTAAAAATGTTATTAAAAAAACCAGATTTCGTATACAAGTGCAAATAATCTAACCACATTAATGCCATCGATGCTGAGTATCTCGTCGCCGGTGGCAATGCGATGGTCGTTGTCCGCTGCACCGCCCGGCACAATGTGTCCAACTGTCACCTGCGAGCCCTCCTCTGTGCCGCCGACAATGCGAAAACCAAAACCCATTGCCTGACGCTCCAGCGTCACCTCTGTCAGCTCACACTGATCCGCATCCTCCGAGACATCCAGCAAGGCGCCATTGCGCCAGTTTGGCGAGTGCTGGAGCTGCAGCTGCTGCTGTTGCTGCTGATGCTGCTGTCCCGGTGGATCCAAGTTGGCAAATCCAACACGCCGTCGATCACTGAGCAGCTCGTTGACCCGACGCTGCATCCGTTCGTTTTGAATGTGCGCCGCCTGCAATGGAGAATATTGGGCTGCTGCTGCGTTGGGCGCCTGCTGTACGTAGTAACCCAGCTGGGAGTTGGCCTGGGGTCGCTGATATCTTTGCGCCTGACAATCGTAGCAGTAGCAAGACTCGTGATGAGCTAGCGGCAGCGGCAGTGGCTGCATACTCGGCGGCAAGCCATAAATGGGATTATAATTACCACCGCCACCATCGCCAGGATCGACATCGACACCACCCTGAAGCGTCGCCTCGGCGAGGCGTTCGCTGAGTCTGGTTACCATCTTGGGATAGGGATCCATAAAGGGTATGTCGTCAAGCTCTTGCAGACTATTATTTGACTTGCCCTGCCCTGCCTGCAGGTGCAGTGATTTGCTCTCACCACCACCCGACACATCCACCACATCCTGCGTCAGCTGCTGCATCAACTCGTTGCTGGGCGTTAGGACGCGAGCACGTCTAGTGTCCACCAGCGGCGTCTTGGGTCGCATGGGCAGCACCTCTTTGGGCTGCGTGCTATACAGATCAGCAGTTGGTGTCTTGCTGCGAAACAAACCGGCTCCAGTGCCGCCCACGAAATTCTTGCGCAGATTAGCCACATTGCCACCCACACCTTGGCTGGACGCTGTTTGCTCCGGCGGAGTGCGTTGTATTTTGAGAGCAGTAGGCGTTGTCTGACTGCACTCCTTGAGCAGTTCGACAACATAGAAATGAGGTTTGTTGCGCACATTAATCCCATTGATCTCGAGCAGCACATCTCCCTCGACCAGCTGCGTGCAACAGTTCCGATCGAGAATCTTTTTCACAATTTGTCCGCAAGCAGAATCCGCAATGGTGAAACCAAATCCCATGGCGCCCTTCATAACGGAGAAAGTGTAGAGTTCCGGTTTCTTCATGAGAATAAAGCCACTTCCAGCTGCTTTACTGACGGTCTCACCTCCAGACAGATCAAGGAAATTATAATTGCCATCCATATTGAGGTCAACATTCAAGCGACGCTGCTTCTCCGGCTCACAGGGCAGTCCATCAACGGCCATGGTCGTGACCACTTCGGTGTTGGGATCATTGGGATCGAAGGGCAGCGGATAGCCACGACACACCTCCAACGCCGCTGTCTCACCTGGCAAGATGGACTGAAAGATGTTGACCATGTCGTGGTGGGTGTAACCCAACACGCAAGTGTCATTCACATAGACTAGCACATCGCCCGTCTGCAGCTGGCCATCTAGCCAGGCGGGTCCATTGGGCACCACGGTTTTGATCTGCAGAAACTCCTCCACATCGCTGCCGGTGCTGCCATCACTGCCAACAATCGTAAAGCCCAATCCACGTGTGGATTTCAATAGTGTGGTATTGATGCGCTGACCCTGCAGCTCTGCCGGATTGCGGGTGAACTTGTAGGGCAACTTGGCTGGTTGGGGAGGAAGAGGAATAGGAGCAGATGGAATGTTCCCCGCTTCAAGAGCCGCTGTGGGCGTCTTGGAGCGCTGCTGCGCCTGCTGTTGCTGCTGCTGTTGTTGTTGTTGCTGATGTTGCTGTTGCTGCTGCTGCTGTAGCTGCAGCTGTTCCTGCTGCTGCTGACGTTGCTCAGCCGCGCGACGTTTCGCCTCCAGCACGGGATTCTCGTATTGAGTGCGACGATTGACGTGATCTATGAAGTACATGCCATACATGGAGTCCTCAATCTTCTCCCAACCGTAGGGCAATTCGTCCTCGCAGCAATCCTCCAGTGATTTCTTTTGATACTTGGACAAGCGCGGATCCAGCCAGTGTGAGGTGCCCGTATTGTGACTAAACACAAGATTAATCTCTTAATTGCATTTACTTTTAGATGGATTGTTCGGCTAACTTACTCAATAAAGTACAGTTCTCCTCGTTCCGTGTAGGCAGTCTCCCATTTTGGGGGCAAAGGTCCTAGTCCATCGCCAGGATCCTCGTGATTGGTCTGATTGATATCGGTGCCACCACATTCGCTGCCCATGCTGCTGTCGCCACCCTCGCCATTGTAATAGGTATTTTGCAAGAGATTCTCTACAAGTCAAGGAACAACAACAAAATGTTGAGATTGTTTATTAATTTATTTTGCCAACTATATCATTTTTATTTTATTATATAACATATAAAAGCTAAAGATTTTCCTGACTTGTGGTTTATCTAATATCTAAGCTATTATTAATCGTTAAAATAAGCCCTGAGCCAACATATTACATTTTGTGTTCCAATTTTTAATTTGTACAACTTAAAATACCATTTAAAAATGTTTTCAATTTTTGGCCATATTGAACGCTTGTGTGGCATTAGCCATAAGCTATTCCCACGCTTTGCAATCAACCAGAACTCTGGCTCAAATTTCAGCTCGTCAGCTCTTCCAAAAACCATTCAAATTTAAACCGATCGATGAACCTCGAAAGAACATAAATACATAACTAAATATGTACGTAGTCGAAGCTGACCTCAAACCGGATATGTGGGCCCCACAATTAACTCTTGCTTGAATGATTTGTCACCCTGGTTAGTTGGCCATTTAATGTTGGCCATCCAACAACGCCGCACAGGTGTGCAGCCAACCAGGCGAATATAGTTTGAGCCACATGCCCCACCATTTCAGCTTGAACCTCTCCATGGGTGAATGCTAATGCAACGCGGTTTGTTATGTTTGTTGAATGAACCGTAAATTGTTCCCAGCCAATGGCCAGTTGGAGTTCAGCAAATAAAAAGGGCTAACTGAAGTCCATGACCCAGTTTCAGCAATACTCTCAAGTGCAGTAAATAGGCTATATTAATAGATGCCAATTCTCAGAAAATAGAAAGTTCCATAAAGATTAAAATAATTAGCAGATTTCTCTTGATTTCAGCAGAATAAAAGTCATTGGACTTGGCTGACAATCGTATGCTAAAATATGCCATCGATGGTCATTAAAACAGAAGCAAAGCTTCTTTAATGTAACTCTGTGCAGCGGTCCAGTCATCGTTAGCCCCATAAAAACACATGTATGTGTGCAAGTGTATATGTGTGTATATAGGCATATAATCAGGCAGACACACAAACATGCATATGGAGCAGAATTTGCTCCAAATGAATCATTTGCATAGCGAAAAAAAATAAATATTTATATACTAGACTGCTGGAAACGGTTAGCGGACGGGACTCAGGTCTTATCAATAGGGAGCAGCCGAGCAGTTAACGGTTCGATTCAGGCAGGGCCAACACTAACGCAAATAGAAGTTGTTGCTAGTTTATGTAAATGGGTGTGTTTTCGTGTGTGTGTGTGTGTGTGTGTGTGTATGTTTGTGTTTGTTGGGAGGCTGCATAATCCAGAAACTGTGAACAAACGAGCAAGCTCCCAAGTACGGAAGTTGTTTGGCGCTGCCTCTTCTTCGTTTTTCTTTTTCTATTTTTCTCTGCTGATTTTGTGGCACAGTTTGCCTCTCCCTTATTTTGTGTAACCCGTGCAACTCCCCTTTCAGCCAGCCAGTCAACTTCACTTGCTCGTGTGTCAGGCGGCGGCTTGTGTAAATATTTGTAGAGCGAGAGCTAAAAAGCTATTTGATCAGACCAGATGTGGCACAAAAATACAGTTCTTTTGAATACACGCAAACACACACATTGAAGAGAGCGAGGTGTGTGTGTGTGTGTGTGTGTGAAAAGCATTGAAAGTCGAGTCGTGATAACGAATTTAACTCTTTGTACACGTCCACTAAAAGTCTAGCATATATTTGCCATATCTATGCAGAATGCTTTTGTATCTTTCTTGTCTCATTTGCGCGATAAGAGATAGATTTTTGAAAGAACTTGCTAAAATCGGAATATTGGAGACTACTGCATATAAATTATATTAGTTATCGATAGGTATAATTCTTATTTATACATATATTCATCTGCCTAAATGCAAGTCAATGAACTCTTCTCTAGCATGTTGCCTTAATTCAATTGTGGACTGCCCTTAAACTCAACACGCCCCATCTTCAAAGTGGGTGCGGCTCTGTAGGCGGACACATGTTGGGCACAAGATCGCTGTTTATATTTATAGTGCTTGAGGATGCATTGTTGTTGATCTAACAATGAGGCCTATGCTGCTAGTGGCATTTGGGGTTGGGGGAACTGCTCATTCGCATCTTGCGCTGCACGCCGCCAATCTCTTCGCCACAATTAACCACAATTTCTGCGTGATTATCGTTGTCAATCATGAACAACTGTGCAGACGTAACCCCTCATTAGCTGTAATGGATATGCTTTGATTACCACAGAAATAAGACATGAACAAATCAGATATGATTGGCCGTAGTTTAAATACACTTGCAAACATATGAAAGATAAACGCTATAAACGATAGTTGCCCGATTGAATCGACTTCCAAGTTTCTTCAAGATCAAGATCTCCTTCCTTCTCGAATGTGCTTCACAAATTACCTAACAAAACTGTAATACCCTCTGTGAGCGTATAAGAAAGCAGTCGTGTGTCTGCCTGATCTTCAGATACAGCGACATGAATCGGCCAAGTCAAGAGCATGACTCACATTCAATCGAGCCACATGCAAGACGTACAAATGTAAACATACCCACAAGGTGAGTCGTAGCTGTGAGCAGACCATTATTATTTTGGAACAGAGACAGTCATGGGGTGGATGTTCATGGTAGACAATTTAAAAGCAACCAATTCCAACAGAGGGTCAATGACAGTGACTCACACAAAATGAAAACACCTGCTGAAAAACTCGAGAGTGAGAAAAAGAGAGTCAACTTATGTTTGTATTGCTTGAGACTCAATCATCCACCCGAAAGTTAACCAGTATGTTAAATAAGAACCACTGAAGTTGTCAAGTTGTGTGTAGAAATAAAGTGCCTGACTCAGACACATAAAATGTTGTCGGGCATAGAAATAACTTTGCGTCCAGCTTAAGGAGTGAACAAAGCCAACAAGTGGTCAATCTATTGAAATGCGCCGAGTTTTCATCAAGTTGAGTTGCCGACTCCAACAACAACAACAACAATGCCAACTGCACAACTTGCAGCACATAAGTAATTAATGTCATTGAGCCACCAAGCCATGTGTGCCCCACTTCAGGGCAGCAGCAGCACCACCCAGCAACAGCACCACAATGAAGGCAACGTCTTTGTTCTCAACAAAAGCTTCACAGGCAACGAACGTACACAGCGAGAAAAAATTAATACTTATGTTATAGAAATGGCAACCCAATCACATTTTAGATCCTGCCTAAAACTAAGTAATCCTCGCATTAAAAAAGAAAAATTTCAGCCATTATCAAATATTTTATGCATTTGTTGAGAATATTAGAAACAATTGTGTTCTAAGCAATTAGATATTCAATTAAAGACAACAATTAAAGTGCATAGAATCCTCTGACTTTGCTTTCAGTGTAGTGCATGCCCCTTTGGATTGGCAGCTGATGCATCACCGGCTCGCAATGTGGAATTGCGGCTCCTGGCTGCAGAGCGAGCTCATGTGTTGGTTGCTGGTTAACGATTGCATCTAATTGGCTTTGCTGCTTCGTTAACTTGCCTTACACGACACGCCACAGAGTGAGCCAAGCCCCCACTCACAGTCTTAGTGAGAGACTTCCTTTGGCATGTCACAATGCTGTCGTAATCAAGAAATTAATAATCGCATCATATGACGCGAAGTTGCAACCGCTGCTAATTGCCACTGACGTGACGCGTGAGTGATAAGAGAGCGTTCCTTGACTGAGGTGTTTCCTCGTGGGTGACCATGGAGTTCATTGCCATTAGCTCTAGGTTAACATAGTCATACAAATTGAAACATCTCCGACTGGTAACCCCGCTAATAAATTCACACTTTTTACTAAATTACAAAGACGCTAATAAATAAGTTGCATAGCTTTAAAGCCAAGTTGAGTAAACACAAACTGCATGTTAACCAAAACTCATCGCCCGCATAACAAAGCCACATTTGAAGCTGTTGAAACACCTGCTCGAAAAACTTAGCGAAGCAAAACATTTAAATATACACAAGATAATTCTCCGATTAGGAAATGTCGCTTGGCCAACTTCCGAAAGCGATCTCAAAAGAGATGCGGAGTTGATTTTTAGAGTACTGCGAAACTATTGCCCAATTAAAGCCTTGTTTTACGTTTTGTTTTAAGTGAGTCTTTTAACTATAAATATCAATTAACCACACACGAGCTAAATATAATGCGTGCCACGCCTACCCCCGCCCGCCCACACAAAAACAGCTCTGAGCTCGATCAAAATTGAGTCAGCAGCAACAACACCTCCCACTTGCCTCCAATTTTGTGGGTCGATTTAGCTCTGGCTTTTGCGTGAACTCGTTTTGCTTAACGTGGTTTCGGTTTCATGAATGAATGTGAATTTGAGTGTGAGTGTGAATGTTGAATGTTTAATGTGGTTAACCCGCTAATACTATACTATAATTTACTACGTTGCGTCGACCCACAAGCCAAACAACAGCAGGCGAGAAACGCATAAGTTGGGTGACAAGTGTTCGAAATGGGTGCGGCTAAAATATATGAGAGAGAAGCATGCACCAGAAACAAATGGATTAAGTGGTATTTAATATCGCATTACAGCGGATCAAGTGGCATATGGAACACGACCATTTCCAAGTATCAAATGCGAGACCATATGAGCTAGAATGTGGCACAGCATGACTGGGAGAATACTCTGTATTCATTTAGTATTACATTTAAAAATACGTTTAATTTGTTGCAACTTTAAAAAGTTTGAATGTATTCATCTACAGACTACAAGTCATGACACTACTTTCCAATTCAGTTGAATTGAATTGAATAAAAATATAAAAAAAAAATTATGAAACTTAAAATATTCCTCAACTTAATCAACAGACTACAAGTCTAATTTCCAATTCATTTGAATTGAATAAAAATATTTGTGAAAAAATTATGAAACTCTTAAAATAAACCACAATCCAAAATCTATAACAATAAGTCAATGAGTATTTTTGTTATTGTAGTGGAAAAGTGAACTTCCGGTGAACTTACTCTTGAACTAATCTCCATGAAGTGCACAGAGTGAACATAAACTGAGCGAAGAAGACAAAACGAACACTATTGAAAGTAAGATAGTATTTCGACTACTCATAGAAGACCCACAAGCAGAAGTGAGAAATGGGTTCATCTTACACAACCAACAACCAATTCAACTCAACCATTGTCTTAAGTTTTGCCAGTTGAGCATGAAGTGTAAACAATTGGCACGTGTCTGCTTAAGACACAAGTACAAAACACAAACCGTACAACACAAAAACACCAAACACACATCAATTGAAGATTTAACGCCCACTTTCCCGCTGTGCCGAACTCCTCAGGGCATAATACTGATTTACTGTTTTACTGTTTAAAATCCCCGGGGCAGACAAATTCAATTGAAGACTCTACCGAACAGCTAATTTAATGTTTTTTTACTCCACATCTATGGCAAGTGTATTTGAAATTGAAACTGAAACCACATCGAAAACATCCAAAGTGGGTGCACTTGGCCATGTGGGCGGAAATGAATTGCTTAGTCTATTTGTGGTTCTTAGTAGGGACTGCAATGATTAAGAGCTCTTGCAGCTATGACCCCAATTCACAGCAGAACCAAATAAATTTTAATTAATTATTCACAGCTGCCAGTCGGCCAATCGATGGTTGGCCAAATTAAGGATTTGACTGTAAAAACTAACACTGAGTGACGTTATGCAAGCTGTGCCCAGCATCCATCAACTAATTGCACTACACAAAAGCAAACACTATGCCAAAGTTGTTCCTTGTGCCCAATTCGAATTAAATCAATCAAATATTAGATTACAATCCAATTGGCATTGCAAATAACAGCTAACAACTTGTTCACTTATTTTCTATGCCATAACCAAAATAAATCTTTAATAACTTTTATGTTGTGAGCAAATACCAAAAATCAATCAGTGCCTTAAATATATCAACTCTATCTTTTTCTCCCTTTTTACAGGGTATAAATCTCAACCAATGCTCACAAAAATTTAATTAAAAAATAAAAATAAAAAAATATAAGAAGGAAACAGTGCCTTGCTCTGAGTTAATTTAATACTTTTCTGTGTTTGTAATCCGAACCAGAAGGCAATGTAATTTAATTCGAGCACATGAAACTTCGAAACAATAAAGTTGCATCAACATAAAATTTAATCACCTTGCTATAAAGTAGCACTACTTAAATTAGGCTAGAAGTCAATAGATTTGCCTACCTTTGCTGCCTTTTAGGATGCTGCTGGGATGATGGGCTGCAGTGCGTCCCGTTGTTGAGTTGCCGTTGCCAATGAACTGATGATGATTGCCGGAGACTTGACTGTTGACGGAGGAGGTGCCACCCAACGAGGCGACATCTTCGCGCGACGCATGCAACGAAGCCGACGTCGACGTTGACTTCTTGATGGCGGGCGGTGGCAGGCCGATAGGTGGAGCTGCTAGTGGCTTGACAACCATTGCATAACCGTTGCCATCCACATCGCTGGCCAGATCTACAGCGCTGCTGACGTCGTTGCAATTGAATTTCTTGTTGCGACTACTTCCGTTGGCAAGGTTAGAATTTAGATTTGAGTTTCCGTTAAATGTTGCAAAACTGGTCGAAGCTGCAGCAGCAGCAGCAGCAGCTGTTGTTGTTGTTGCTGGTGCTGGTGCTGCTGACGCCGAACTGGCAACAGGATGTGAATGTGAATGTTGCTGGTGGGAAGCATTTAGCACAGGCGCCAACTGTTGCTGCTGTTGATAATAATGACTGTTGAACTGCAACTGTTGTTGCTGCTGCTGCTGCTGTTGCTGTTGCAGCATTAGATAATCACTTGAGGCTGGCGCTGCCAACGTTGAGCTTGCTGCCGCTGCTGACTTTATGCCGCTTTTATTCGCCGCTGCTGCTGCTGCAACGCTGTTCGGCATAGTTGTTGTTGTTGCTGTTATAATTGGCATCGTATTGTCGAAAATAAAACTTGTCTCGTTTGCTATTTGTCTCGTTTGCAATTGCAAGCTAAACGTTTTTTAAAGTCGTTTCATTATTACTTTATTCATATATATATATATATATATATATGTACATATTTGTATGTCATGTGCGAAATGCTTTGTCTAGCTCCTCGCTAATTATAATCTCGTGTTCGCTTTGTCATTGAATCTTCATTAAGCGCATAATTGACATCATCACATTTTTGTTTTACTGGGCAAGCGATGCCTTAAACTGCAAAGAGTAAAAACAATAAAATAAATAAAAACACATCAATGTATATTTTAATATTTTTAAGAGCGCACTCGACTAGAAATAACAAAGAACAAAGACTCCAAATTTACTAAATTTAGTCTTTATATCTTCATTTTTTTTATGAATTACGTTTGAAAATAAATGTTGTATAAAAAACAAAAACAAATTAATAAATATAAATACATATTTTAATATAGTTGAGAGCGCACTCGGCCGTTAAAACACAAAGAAACAGACTCAAAATTTGTTAAATTTAGTCTTTATATTTTTAAATGTACGTTCATATAAAAAGTGCAAATATAATATAAATGATAATAAAGCCAACACTAATGCAAATTTCATGGAAAACCCAAAAAATGTTGACTCATGCAAGCTAAGAATTATGAATTCGGATATGGATAAGCGTACATAAAGATACAACAACAAAAAATTAACTGTGCGAAAAAAGAGGGCAACAAGCTCGGCAATAACATTAAATTCCTCAAGCGAAAAATTTACTCCAATAATAAAAACCAAAAAACTAAATAAATTGAGAGGCACACAACAGTGGAGTCCACTCCACACGTATATAGGGAACAATCACCAGCAAAGAATGCCAGCAGCTACAGCAACAACAATTGCCAAGAAAACAACAACAACAACAACAACAAATGGCGAGAAACGAGTTTTCAGACCATGCCACCAGATCGACCAGTCAGACATGATGCCTCAAAACAACAAGAACAACAACAACAATACACAGACAAAAGGTAACCCCCATAAAAAAAAACACACACACATACACACACACCAATCTATGTGTATACCTAAGGTATACTTGTGTTGGTGGCAACTGTAGTGCACTTGCCACGGGACGCAGACGCAGACGCAGGATGCCGCAGCGACAACAATGCACTGGGAAAATGAGTCGCGAGACGCCGCGAGAAGCGTTGTGGCCTGCGGTCAAGAGGTGGCACGCTCTCTATTTGGATCGCTGGCGTTGCACGTTGCACATTGAGCGTTGCACATTACACGTCGTTGCTGTCGATGCCACCTGTCGCCAAAACGCAGAAAAAGGCGAAAACTGCACGTAGCCACAGCGACCATAGCGAAAAGAAGTGCCAACTTTCAACTGCGATACACTGAGATAAAAAACCTGGCTTAAAATTATCATTCAATTATAAGCATAATTCTTAGTATATTTTTCTTAAAAGATGTATACAATTCTTAATATAAGTTGAATGTTTGATTCAATCATACTAAATATTTGTATATTATTTTTATATTTATATTGAAATAAAAATATTCCCTCAAATGAAATGTGAAGCAACGATGTAGGCACAAAATATTTAAGCAAATTAGAAAATCATTTTTACGGTCATTAAGACCGATATTAAAGCTGCGAGAAATGTTGAGGGAAATCACTTTACAGTAGACAGCTTAGTAGTCCATGGAAATAATAGGTAAAAACATAAATATGGACTCCCACATTTCCATCTAAACTTCATTAAAATATTCAAATTCAAAATAGCTAAGCCAATTTAGGCGTAAAATGCGCATAAATTAAGTATACCAAGCATGAAAAAGGCAATTAGATCAATTATTTTGTACTGGGTTGGAAACCATTACAATTTGCAGTTTACGTTTTTTCTTTCAGTGTTGGCGTTGTTGTTTTGCTGTTACGAGGTAACCGCAAAAACAATAATTTCACTTCATGGGTGAAATTCAGCATTACTGTTCATAATTATAACCGTCGTCAACTTTTTCTTGATAAAGCAACATTATGCTTTTTATGTTGACAAACTTTGGATGATATGCCGTGGGCTGCTTAATTTATATATGGGAATCAAGTTAGAGCTGTTGTTGCAGCCAGCAGCATTATAATCATGATGATTAAGTGGGCAGCTAATTACGAAAAAAAAAAACCTTTCTTTTTGCATATTTAGCAAATATTAATTTTTAATTATTCTTGGCTCAACTTTAAGCAAAACAATTATGTGCTTATATACACATTAATATATACCTAAAAATCTACCGTAGTCACCCTATAATTACCACTTCTAATAGTAATTCATTTAACTTTACACTTTTTATAAATATTTTTGTTAAAGATAAATATGCTCATATTTTATGCAACAAAATGATTATGAACACTAAATCAATATTTGTAATAATTAGCGAACGAACACTGTATTGAAATATTTTTAAATGGACGAGAAATATTCAAGTTCGAGTACGAGTTTTCACGGTTGCCATCCATCATCAATCACACAAATTTAATCGACTTTCTATGGACACTCTCTTGTGTGGAATGTGGTAAGACTTGCCACAAAGTAAACAAATTGCAATTTTTGTTGTAGATACAATAGTGAGAGAAACAACAACAACACCAAACATACAAACATATATATGAAAAATCACTTTCGTTCTTCGCACCTCTTTTGTTTGTGGAGATCGATCACAGCAATCACAGCACAGCTTTAACACCGTTCACAGCGATCACAACAAAAAATCGCAAGGAGGAGGCACTTTCCATTTCGAAGCGTTAAAAACCGCAAACGCGTTTTCCAAATTGCGCGACTCACACACACACTGTCACATATATTAAACACTCACACACACATGCAAGCACAGCAGCAGTGTAGGTAAGAAACGATATTATGGATATGTTTGAACTTGTTATTGCTTTGCTACCACTCTTGAGAAAGAAAAAAAAACACGCTGTGGAAACGCGTTACACCTGCGCCAAAGATACTCGTTGTACGGGAAAACTAGTTGCACACTGCTTGACGCTGGCATAAATGCTCACAAGTTATTTTAAATAGGTGGTAATTGACTTTAAATAAACCTAATGCGTATTTGATACACTGCAATTTGTTTTTCCCGCTGGAAAAATGTCGGGAGTAAACGTAAACACACGCGCGGCTCAACCGAATCAAACGGAATCTCAACAACAACTAAACGACCTTTTGCTCGATACTATCGATACTCGTTGCGCGTTTACCTGTTGCTCATAAAAACTACTCACACACACAAAACTACAAATAAGCAAGTTCAAGAGCATTAAAATACACATACGAAAAATAAAAAGTAAAAATAAACTGTATAAACACATGAAACACCAACGCATAGAATTTTATAAACTGTAAAATTTAATATTTGCAAATTTAAAACAGCCACAGCGGCATCAACAATTAAGCAATCACTCACGCACGCACGCTAACGGCATCTGATTTTTTTAATATATCGATATGGCGACAGTACGTTGGCGTCTATCGATGTGTCTGTCGAAGTGACAATTCACAGCGAATGGATTGAATCCATTTTTAAAATTCAATTCGATTGTACGAATTAAAACAAACGTAGCAAACATGTAAGTACATTCCTTACATTTAAATTTTTATTAAATTACCTGTGTAACTTGTTTTAAAATTAACAAAAAAATACAAAAATACATAAATAAAATTATAAATCCAAATTCACCGTTATTATGGAAATCGGCAGTAAGTTCCTTTATTCTCCGTGCGATAGCCCACAAGGTAATCATAGTTTTTGATAGTTTCACTTGGAAATGAGCTTGAGGATCGCATTTCGGAAGCTTTCTGTATTTTTGACCATCACGGCGATAAGTATATAGACACTCGTAATATCGGTGATGTGCTACGATTTTTGGGCTGTGTTCCATCTGAAAAGGAAATCAATGAGATTATCAAAGCCACTGAATCTGTAGAGAATCCGGGAGAGACCTATTTGCCAAAATTTATTGCGCACGTTTCACATTTGCTAATGAATCGAAAGTAAGTTCTAAATATAGAATATATTTGTATTTATGGATATTTTATTATCATATTTGAAATAAGAATGGAGCCAGCCAGTCCGGAAAAAATTTTAGCTGCATTCGAAGTTTTAGATCCTGAAAACAAACGCTTTCTTACGAAGGATTACTTTGGCAAGTTAATGAGCGAGGAAGGAGAGCCTTTTACCAAAGATGAATTGAATGCTATGTGGCCAGTGGCAATAGATCCAATCACGGGAAATATACCTTATATATTCTACATTAATCAATTGAAGCACAAGACTGCAATTTATGATGTTGCTGAAGTAGTAAAGGAAGAAAATTTCGCCAACGAAAAGGAAAAGAAGAAAGATCGGAACCCAATGCCACAAATGCCATAAACTTTTCAATTTTAAGAATATAGATTTCGAAATAAAATTACATGTGTTGAAACGATTCAAAAACACAGCATTTTTTATTGCTACAGTAAGCGTATGTTAAAGTTAACAGCATTCAAGATACTCACAGCTGTCGCTGTTAATAACATTCAAGAAAATGTTAATCTTAGCATAGCAGCTGTCATATAACATCTTTTGATTTGTCAAACTCTGTTGAATTTTCACCAGTCAGCATTAGCCACGTCAGCTTTCCATTGGAACCCATTCAGGAAAGAACACGACATCGTTTGATTAAGACTTTGCGCTGAATTACAAGGTGGTTGAGGAAATTTCGTGAGACTGCCAGCTAGCTGACCTGGGCAAGCCACAAACGGGGGCAATGAAGAAATCCAAAGCCACAAAGCGACACATGAGAAACGCAGCAGCAGAAGCAGTTAAGGCATCGCACCAAATGGTTTAAGTTAAAGAAAATCAGATAAAAATTAGTGCTCAGTGCAAATTGAAGTAGCAGTCACCCAGAACAAAGAGCTACGATAAAAATGAAATTTTAATTTTTGTTGGAACTCTTCTCACTGCTATTCAATTACCAATTGCAACGGTAACAACAACAACAACAACACAAATATAAATAAATAATATGGCACCCGCGAACGGAGTGCTTCTAACCAAGATTGTGCCCATCGGCTCCAATTTGAATTTGAATTTGAACACATTGCCCAAACTGAGACCAGCGCCACAGATTTCCGCCACAGCTTTGCTACTCAAGCGCGGAGCATCATCGCCGTCAAGTTCGGGATACGCATCCTCCACTACTAGCAACGCGGACGAAGATTCAGTCACAATGGCAACGCCCACAAAAGCCAAGAAGCGTCGCCTTGATCATTTGTCCTGGGAGGAGAAGGTGCAGAGAAAGTAAGTTACACACACAGTCACAGTGCACACTCGCTAAACGCGAACAGCAACAGCTTCAGAATTTTCCAGAAATATAAGTGTTTTTTGTTATTGTTCTTACTATAGGTCTGATTATTTATTATTTTTGATGATTTTTTTAATACTTAGATAATTTGATTATTTTATATTGATTATGTTTCAATTATAAATATCTAAGCCTAAGGCAATTTTATATAACGTGCGTTTATCATATTATGAAATCTTTAAAACGTCTACTTACATATTGTTTCGCCTCCATCTTTCCAACAGGAAGCTAAAGAATCGCGTTGCTGCCCAGACGAGCCGGGATCGGAAAAAGGCGCGCATGGAGGAAATGGAATATGAAATCAAGGAACTCACTGACAAAACGGAATTATTGCAAAACAAATGCGAGAGCTTGCAGAACATCAATGAATCCCTGCTGGCCAAGAATCAGAAACTCGACACAGAAATGGAGAACATGCGCCTGGAACTCGCCGAAATGAAAGAGCTTGCCAAGAAAAACAGTCTCAGCAACAACAACAACAGTAGCAACCGCTCTAGCGTCAATGCAGACGCTGAGGGCTGTGCGTCCACATACACTGGATCTGCAGCATCCAATGCTGACCCTCTGCCGCAGGGTACACTAGTGGACACACAGTCGTCAGCGCGTGCAATGGCGCTGAAGCGATTGCTGCAACAGCAGTTGAAGCAGACAACAACGACAGCATCGCTCTGGAGAATTGTGGCGCTCTGCCTTCTATACAAGACATGCTGCTCGTCGACGATGAAGAGTTCGACGCGCGACGACTCGAAGAGCTGGCCGAAAGCCTACTCGCAGATATCACAGCAGACTTGGAGACAGGCAATGGCCCATGCCTCGAAACTGCTGCCCAAGATGCAGGCCATTCAGAGCGATTGTCTGGATCAGTGGTGGGGTCCCCAGCAGAGTGCATGGAATCCAACGGGCATAGAGCTGATGGCCTAACCACAGATGATGTGAATACCATCCAATTGAAGCACAGCCCACAAGTGCAGGTGTCATCTATAAATGGGAACTTACAAAATAAAGCTAAATCAACAACAACAGCGACAACGACAAAGGCGTTAAATTCAAATCAAATTTCAGCAGCTGCATTTCTGCAGAGCCCCACACCCGATACAGTTTATGGCACTTACGATGCCAAGACGAATTCCATCACGATAGTCATGGAGGGGGATGCGGTACCCGTTAACGAGGCGGTTGAGATCATCTACGGCGAAGGTGTCACTGCTGGCGATGAGGAGAACTCAACGGATGCCATCATGAAGTGTCCGCTGCCAGCAACGTCACCCTCCCAAGTTTATCTCAACATCATCAATGCGACCGATGATTCGGATGATGAGTCATCCGCGAGTCATTTGAATTTCGAGCCTCTCGAGAGATTCCTGTGTCCGCGCGTCAAAGCCATCTCACCGCTGGCCAAATCTCCAGCGAGATCCTTGCACTCGGTAGCATCGGATCATGGCTATGAGTCGGTCATTGGCTCGCCTGGATCGCATTTCGATAACATGGAGGCCGCGATATCCATGGAGGATGAGATTGACTTTCCGTGGGAGAGTAATTTCGATGAGCTATTCCCCAGTTTAATGTGAATCTGCTTTAATCTTAATTTTTCAAATTGAAAAACCTGTTGGATCATCTCTCTATCTATTGTTATCTTAATAGCTTGTTAGTTTTATGATTAATTCAAGCCGGCCGGCGCTCGATTTAAGCTTGTATTTTAAGGCAGTTGCAGCTGTTGAAAATTTAATTGGAAAGAATTTAGTTCTTTTCTCATTGTACAGAATTTGTCATCAAAGGCTTTATATTATATGATATGATATATTGGACTTATCGCTAAGCTTTATTTGTAAGTTTCTATTTATGTTTAACACCCGTAATTCACATAGGCTAAAATGTATGTAAAATGTGCTCAAAACATAAATCCAAAAAAAAAAATAATGCAGACCACAAAATATTGAAAATATATCAAGATCACAAACCGAAACACAAATGTGTACTTCATTGAATTGCTAGTGAATTTTTTCAGATATTGATTTCCTGTAAGGGACATGTTTTTTTGGAAGTATTTACTTATTGTTAACTGGAATGTCCAGCAAGAATGCGGAAATGTCTATTATGAGGTTGATAAGAATCATGAAACAATTCCAATCGGAAAAGAGAGTTTTACTTATTAATAATAATGAATAAATAAAGTTTTACTTATTAATAATAATGAATATTAATAAAAATGAATGTGCCTTACGAAGCCAGTGAAAAGTTTTTGTTGTGGCTTACATTTTTAAGTGCGCAGTTATGAAATCGAACAGTAGGTCGATAAACAGAATCGCGCCACCTTCCAGTGACGTCACTTAACAAACTTAACACATGTGCATACATACATATGTATGTATTTACGTAAGTGTGTTGGCAACAGAGCTGTCACCCTTTCGTAACACTGAGAAATTAATATCTAAGGCATTGCTTAATTTTAATAGGGTTTTTACTTCTTGGGATTACAGCAAAAACATAAATTTTTAACCGATCAGCATATTTTTTATTTATTATTTTCCCCAAAAATGTTATTCATTATAAGTTGTGCGATGAGTCGTTCTTTGCAGATTGTTGTGCGAAATGATGCATCCCTGCTGCTATCAGCTGTGTTATAACAGATAACGCTTAACTGATTTACAATGATTTTTTTTGTTTATTGAGTGTAAAAAGGAAACACCACAGAACAATGGAAATATTTTCATTGCATTTGTTTGTATAAATAAACTTTAACTGATATATAAAAAAAACTACGAGAATCGAAGCAAACAAATTGCTTGATGCTGGAGGCTTATTAAAGTTGCAATAGACAAATAATCGATAAAAAGTAAACAAATTTTATGCAAGTAAATAAGAATTGAAAGCGGACGAAAAATAAATAAAAAACTATATACATAAAACATAATTTCAAAATGGAAAATAAACAAGAAACCACAAATGCAGCAAACGACGAGGCGACTGCAAATGAGAATGCGGAGATTGCTATAGTTGAGCCGGTGGCATCTTTGCTGCCCAAATCAACCAATGCCGAGGAAATGAATGATGTAAATAATGTAAACCAACCCGCCAGCAAAACAACAACAACAGCAATCGCAAAAAAGAAAAACAAGGCAAAAGGCCGCAATCCGGTGGTTGTCACCGATTTGGACGCCGAGTTGAAGAAACTAACGCACCGCCGAATAAATGTGGCCGGCGCACCAAAAATGCCGCTAAATGCATATGTGCGCTTCATGAACGATCGCCGGGAGGAGCTGCGACGCGAATATCCAAATCGCTCGGCACTGGAGCACACGAAAATGATTGGCGAGGAGTGGCACCTGTTGACCGAGGAGCGCAAGGGCGCCTACATGGAGGCGGCAGCCAAGGATAAAGCGCTGTAGGTTCAGTAAATAGGGAAATCATCTCTATATAAATAGATAAGCTTGATCACAGTGATGAGCTAAGTCATGTCGATATTCTCTGTTCTTAATTCAGAAATCATTTTAGTTTACTCAAAGTCTCCTAGTTGGCTTTTACTGCCTCTCTATCGCTCTCCTGTCATTCCTGACATCTTACACATCAAATAATATTTTGCCAACACTTTTAGGTATCAGGAACAAATGCACAAATTCCTCAAGGAGCATCCGGAAATTGTGGCCAACGAGTTGGCCAAGGCGAAGAAGGTGTTCGACAACAAAAATGCCAGCACGCCAAAGGAGAAGGCCACCAATAGCAATAGCAACAACAACAGCAGCAGCAGCAATAATCATGAAGTCGCCAACTCTGCACCGAAAAAATCCAATGTGAAAGTCAACGTGAACAAACAGCAACAACAACAAAGCACACCGACTCCCGATCCTGATGATATACCACTGGCCCAAGTGAAACGCACACCGACACCACCATCTGTTAACTCTTATAGTTTGCAGCCACGTCCGTTTGCCGCAGGAGAGATACCTATCTATACGCACGAGTTCATCGAGCACAACCGGAGCACGGAGAATGAGTTGCGCACGTTGCGCAAGACCAAAACAGATCTGGAGCAACAGAATGCTGTGCTGGAGCAGCATGTGGACAACACAAAGACCGGCAATGCCAAATTGATGGGTGAGGTAACTGAGCTCAAGGAGGAGAATGCCCGTCTAACCACCTACATTAAGAATCTGCGGCAGAAGATTGTCAGCGCCTTGGGCGGAGTTGCGTTGCCGCCGGTGCATTCGAGCGGACTCAGCGTGGACAATGTGGACAAGTACATACAGCACTTGGCTGGCATGATCAGCACCTCGACTGCCGGCGAGCAGCAGCAGAATAATGCCATGCTGCTCAAGGTGGGCGATATGCTGTGCAAAATGGACACCACATCTTTACAGAAGCCATCTTAAGAATTATTAGTTTAGCATAAGTACATTCTCTGTACACATTTCCATATGTGTTCCGTGTATATTTATTTGTCGATTAAATTTTATGAATTAAACCCAAACTCAATAATTTAATAAATGTTGGAATCGCACAAAAAGAAAGTTAATTACTTTCGCGCAACGACATGTCCACGTCCATATCGAAGCTATCATTGCTGCCGATACTGCGATAGGAACCAATGCGCGGAGTACGAACCTGGCGGCGCATTCCATATATTTCTGATGCCTCAGTCAACATACTGGGACGCAGCCAAAATTTGTTAACCATGTAACACGATCCAACCAGCATCGGGATTACCATCAGCGGATGGCAAACAATGTGCAGGGCAAACAAAAGGCTGGACATCATCAGCTTGATCAACGCCTCTGCGTGAAGTGATATTTTTAAATTGGAACTTGTCGATGACGAGAAGCTTACCTTCGATCATCAATATGGTGACAATGGTGCTAATAATCGCAGTGGAAACTGCCTCCAGCAGACAGTAAATCATTGTGAACATTGTATACATTTTTGTATACTGTTTTGCGATAATGTTTAAACTTATTTAAAAACAGTACAGACAGATTTCAATTTGCAACTGGTTCATCTAATTCAAAGTATTGACATTTGTTGCAAATGTTGCTACTTTAAAAAGAAATTTAAAATAAAATCTTGTGATTAACTTATTTTCATATAGACAACGATAAAAAATAAAATAAAAAAATGATTTGTAAAACAATGAGTTACTCGCTTCACGCAGTGAAATGGTTTTTATTTTTATTAAACAAAATAGTCATCGTATTTTCTTTTCTTCGCAAAATAAATTCAAGCATTTTCGACTTGGTTTCTCTTTTTTTAGGAACAGCAAAAAATAAATAAAAAACTTAAAACGAAACGCATTTGTTATTTCAAAATAGGTAATTCTACATAATAGGCGTACAATTAAAGTTTATAACAAAAATAATTTAATGAGATAATAAATCAAGGGCGCAGACTTCAAAAATTCCATTGAAAGAGGGGCAGAAAATTTGGCAAATAAAAAACGTAGTTTTCACACCAAATTCAAAGGCCATCACTAAAGTTGAACAACTCTCACAGCGTTTTGTTAATAATAATAAGTAGTAAACAGATTTTTCTTTTCATCTTCATCATCATCATCTTTCTTTCGCATTTAAATTAAAGAATACAACTTTCCAATTTAGTTTTTGCATTTTTCTCTTTCTTATTATTCTTAAAATTGTTCAAATCATTCAAAAACTGGCGCAAGGAATCTCCCAATCGTATTAATTATTAATGTATATGTGTGTGTTTCCATGAGCGGATTTGTGGAATCGATTAACATCTGGATACCAACAGTTGCTTTTTTTCTAGCAAAAGTTTCAAAGGTTTCATTGAAGGATGTTATGAAACGAAAAAAAATAACCACCCTGAATACAAATATATTTTTGATTAGGTGGAATGACGTTTAAGGCCAGAAAAGATGAGTCATAAATACAAAATAAAAATAATAATAATAAAAAAAACTTCAATTAATGGCAGAAGTAGAATAATGTGAGCATATAAATGAGTGTCAGAATTTTGGAAAAGCAATCAACAAACTGTTGTAAGCTTGGTATCTTGGATGGGAGAGATTGTGTACTAGGTGATACTGGGTTGTGTGTATGTGTTTGTGTGTGGAAAGGAAATTGCTTATGCTTAGTACGGACATTCATATTATCATATATCATATGCAAACAGCTCCAATTGTCATCGGTTGACTACTATAGTCTAAATCAATCGGTCGCTGCTTGGCATTTCATTTGCTGTTGCTTTTCATAAAGTATTCTTTATGATAATCTCAAACTTGTCGTCTCATTAGCTGATGCGAGGATGAAGCGGACGCTGACGATGCTGTCGACGACTGCTTTTGATGATGCTGCTGCTGCTGCTGTTGTTGTTGTTGCTGTTGGCGTCAGGCATCCGCCCCATTGGGATTCATGCCAACCGGCGCCACCACCATCATGTTGCCCTTTTGGGGCGTATAGACGCTAGCATTTGGATCCAATGTGGACAGACCGTTGCCGCCATTGCCTCCACCATTGACAGCATTATTTGCCACATGCAGTGCAGCAGCAACACTCACCGGCACCATCTGCTGCGAGTTGTTCACCTGTTGCTGATGTTGCTGGTGTTGCTGGTGTTGATGCTGCTGCTGCTGCTGTTGCTGCTGATGTTGCTGCTGCTGTTGATGTTGCTGCTGCTGTTGATGTTGCTGATGCTGTTGATGTTGTTGATGCTGTTGATGTTGCTGTTGTTGATGTTGTTGATGTTGCTGTTGTTGATGTTGCTGTTGTTGATGTTGCTGCTGTTGTTGATGTTGCTGATGCTGTTGATACTCTTGTGCAACGCTCAGGCTGAGCATGGGCGAGGACGGGCCAGGTCCGCCCGACTGTAGCGGAGGTGTATCGTTCATACGCAGCATGCTGTCTGGCATCACGGCCAGCAACTGTGCTATCTTGGCCTTGAGATCAATGACCTCATCATCCTTGGACCGGCGATGACCTGCAAGTGTACAGAAATTGTTTCAATTTTGTCATTGGTTATTTTTAATTTTTTTTTTTTGTATGCATACTGTCAGATATTTCTAGCTGGCGCTTGGCCGCGCCCAGAGCCGAAAATAAGTCCAGCTTAACTCTCGTCTCTGAGGATAGATTTTTCTCCAGCGTAGCGTTCTTCTCCTGCATGGTAGCCAGTGCTACCATTAACATTTCGGCATCCGCCTGCGATGACTCGCGATTGCGCACCTTAGCATCCAACATACGATACTATCAAATATATATAATACAATGGAATTAAATATAAATATAATGAATTAAAACATGATCGACTTTGCCCACCTCCTGCTCGAACTTGCGACCATGATCCACGGCCATCTGCTTGGCCTCTTCGGTCTGTTTGAGTTCGGTGCGTACACGCTTCAGCTCTTCGTCCATTTGCTGACGACGCTGCTTGCATTGAGTGCTGCACTCGGGACGTGCGGCCTTCTCCTCGGCCGCCTTGCGTGCCTTCTTCTCGTTGGCCAGCTGGGCGTCCAGGGATTGCTTGAGGCGACGTTCCTCATTGAGACGGCGCTCTATGGTCTGCAGCCCGACCATGTCGGCATGGTGTGCATTTTGCAGCTCCTGTATGCGTTTCTCGAGATCTTCGCATTCCTTTTGTTTGGCCTGCAAACTAGATTTGCTGGTCAAATTCGCGTCAAGTTTTTGGCGCAGTTCGTTCTCAATTTGCTTCATGTGACTGATCTCGGCGCGATATTTCTTAACGTCTGCCTCCAGCTTGAGGCACGTTTCACATATCTTAGATACCACTTTGCTGGCAATGTGCGAAATGGCGGCAGCGGTTGCATTACTTGATGTTGAGCTCGCTGACGAGGAAACAGAACAGGCATCGTTGTTGTTGTTGTTGTTATTGCTGGAAGCAGCTGTTGCTGCATTCTCCTTATGCTTATCCTGTTGCTGGCTATGATTGTCTTTTGCTGTATTGTCCTTCTTACCGCGATTGCGACGACCTATACCAAAAAATTTAGTAGTTTTACTTTTAACATTTGTTGGAATCCGGACAAGTTGACCACACTTACCTTTTGGCGCCTTTTCTGCCTGAGACATTTGCTCCACGACCGCTGGTTCTTCTGTTGTCTCGTGCTGCAGGACGTTGCCGTTGCTGACAGCATTGTGCGTCTTTTTGTTGTCTGCAAGCAAGGAGGGGCCGATATCAATTTGCTTTGAATAAAGTGATTTCTTTTTGTTCAAAGCACCCTGTTTATCCTTTGCCCCCTGTTGCTGCTGCTGCTGTTGTTGTTGATAGTTGCTATTGCCACTATCCCAGTCTGACTTCTCCTTACTGTTATTACTTGTTGTGGTTGCATTGCTCTCTACTTGCTGATAATTGTTGCTGCTACTTGTATTGTTATTACTGTTGCTATTTTTTCCGCCATGCCGTCCTCCGCCGTTGTTGTGCTCATTGTTGTCGGCCGTATCGCCTTTGTTGCGATGCTTGTCCTTGTCCATGCTGCGTCGATGATTCCTCGAGCCACCGCCAACATGACCATTTGAGGTTGCTGCAACAAATAAATGCACATCTTATTATTATAAGTATATATAGAAAAATATTAACTTATTTTTGTAAATATATATAAAAACTGATTGAAATGGTTTTAGAAAATTAATCAATTTAAAATAATAACAATAAGTTATAATTAAATACAGTTTCCGCAAATTCTAAACTGTGATGAATTCACATTATTGATTAGGTGCCCATAAACTTATCAAGTTTTGTTAGTTTCTGATAACACATAAAACATGCACACAAACACACACACACACATACACATGCACACACACACACAATATCATATTCGAACACAAGGTTAATCCCTTGAGATTGCCAAGTTTTAGGCACAAAATGCTTGTAAATGCCGCACCTGTTGTTGCTGCTGCTGCAATTGTTGCTGCATTTGCTTGCCGGACAGACGAAGAGTTTGATGAGCTGGTGGACGATGATGCAGATGCGGAGGACGATGAAGAAGTTGCCGCAGCTGCTGCAGCTGCTCCTCCTGATGTCGCTGTGGCAGTCGTTGTGCTGCTGTCGCTGTTATCCTTGCTGTGATGACTATTGTTGCTGCTGTTGTTGTTGTTGTTATTATTATTGTTGTTGTTGTTGTTATTGTGATGGTGATGATGATGATGATTATTATTATTGCTGCTGCTGCCGGCGCCGCCACCGCCGTGATGATCGTGATGATTTTGTGCTTGCGACGCCGTTGCCAAAATACCATTCGCCTGGGATGTGGATGCTGCAGCGGACAGTGCTCCCGGCGTACCCCCCGTGCCATTGGGCACAACGGCAGTGCTGCTGCTGGAAGCCGACGTCACCACAGTCGAAGCCGCTGTCTGTGGTGTCGCCGCTTCGTCGTTGGCCTCCTCTGTGGGCAGTGCCTGCTGCAGCAGCTGCATGTAGAACTCATTCTCCTTAGCTACCTCGCGCTGCTTCCGCTGACGCATGCGATAGCCTACATAGCTTTTGAAGCCAAACCCAAGAGTTACCACCGGATAGCCAATGCTGCAGAGACAGAACAGAGTGGACAGAGGCGAAGCAGTCAGCTAAAGCTGTACTGGTTGTTATCGTGATTTTTACTCACCAGTGCGCGGCAAACGGTCGGCAGAGATCCAAATGTGGCATATGACGACTGTCTTTCCATCGAATGCCCACCTCCAGGTAGACAAACAACATCCAGAGTATTATGGTTGGCAAACAGATGCCTTTATCTGCAATCAATTATATCATTTACATTATTATCGTTATAACTATAATTGTATTAACGCACCTGTGTGCCAGACATATTGTACCCAGACGTATGTGCTAGCCGCAAAGAGCAGCCAATGTACGGGTATGAAGAACAAACACACCAGATCCGATGTTATTGCAATGCACACAAATAGCACGGAAAATGCCTATTGCACAAAAGGGGAAAATGTATTTTTAATTAAATGTATATATGATATATGAGCAATAAATATTTACCAATCCCTTGTACTTGAACGAGTCGTGCACGGAGCGAAGAAGCAGCCAGAATGGCCACAGGAATTCAAATCGGAACATAAACATAAAATCGGCTACCATCACAATTGCCCAAAGTATCAGAAATTTCATGTATAAAACAGTTGTGCTGCAAGATCAAGATTAATATAAATATTTGATAGTGTTTTTTTATATCATAATATATGAGCTTATGCGACTAAAAGATACTCTAAATTTTCAATAAACAGATATTTTTCTTATTACTTGATTTAATTAAAACGGATCTTAACGCTCAATTATGGCTCTCAACGGCAATAACTGAATAAATTATCTAACTCGATTGGCACGCCGCGACAAACACCCCAAAATTAACCACAAAGCAAAAGCCTCAAGCGAAGAGCGTCTAAATAGACACACACACATGTACATATATATATGTGCGTGTGTGTGTGTGCTTGTACATATGTGAGCATGAATGCATAGAAGAGAACAACTACAATGCAAAATCAAAAGGTAAACAAACAAATAAATGCGTAATAAAACAAGAAAGAGTGCAAGATGAAATCGGATAGTATGCCTAAGAATACCCTGTTGCTTCATACAATATATGTATAATAATACTGAAATATATATACTGATTGGCTGAATTTAAAACTTAATTTGTGATTTTAGAATTTGTACATATATATGATATCTTATACAAACCCATACTGTGCACAACGCTCAAAGAGATGCTCTTTAATATTTGTTTATTACAGGGTATTTGATAGTGGTTACATTAAATACAATGTCTCATTTCATAACAAGCTCGTTCTTATATTTAATTTTTGAATCTTTCAAATATTGACGTAACGCAACAGAGCTTAATACAAGTTTTCTGACGAATGAACCAACTGGAAGCAAATCTAGAATTATGGATTACGCGATCACTGCGGTATGTGAGTAGTCCCCAAATAAGTGTGCCAACAGAGCTCAATAAGCTGGATAGATGTACATACATACATATTTTAACACTTACCTGCCATACATGCCCTCTGTGATTTTGTTGCGCTTCATTGGGCGACGTAATTTGCCACAATCAGCGTTGCGTCGCTTCATTTTTGCAGCACGTTTTATATTATTTTTTGCTTATCGGTTTAAAGAACTTTGCGTTGAATTGTATGCACAATATACAAATATATGTATTTATATTTTGGTTGGCTGCTAATTTCGATCGATTAATTGTTCAGACGCTCACTTTTTACACTTAATTTATCAGTTTGCTGGAGGAGATCTACTGCCAATTATTTAATTATGCCTGTGGCTCGTCGTGGATACTTTCTGGTTGTAGTTGTTGCTTTAATTGTATTTATATTTGTTTCGGTTGTTTTTTGCTTTTGTTTCTGCTGCTGTTGCTGTTGACGTTGAAGCTGTCGACATCGATATGGCTGCGGTGGCTGCTGCCGTTGCGGCATTTCCTCACATCACACGCATACGCAAAATGTACCTCCTGCTGAGCCGGCTTTTAGTTTTTAACTGCAAATATATATACACACACACACACAAACACATAAGCATTTTAGATACATACGTCAGAAAGAAGAGCGGGAAACAAAAACTTTCTTGTGTGCATTTGTAAGCATGATTACACACAAATACAGGTGCATATATATATATATATATATATATATATATAAAATTATATGTGTATGTGTATGCTTTGTAAGATTTGATTCCTATATAGCATTAGGCATTGCATTTTAGGCGACGAAGGAGGGCATGCGATCGTTCATTTATTTATTCGAAAAATAAACTATTTTTAAGCAAAACTATTTTCTTGACAACACTTTCGTTTTGTTGTGCGTTGACCGCTGCTGCTTGTGGTGGGCGTTTCTGCAATTGGTGTCGAAATGCGGTCAAGCCATTTAGTATACAAAAATAATCACTTTTAGCTATAGCCGAAATACAACATTTAGCATTTAATTCCTATGCCACTAAAGGCAAATAAAACAATATGTAACAAAAACGAATCGTCCTTAAGAGAAAGAGAGAGAAAGAGAGCAAGATCAGCTGTTGCACTTTTTTGCAGAGAGAACAAAGATTGTTTGCAGGATTAATTGTGATGAATAGCGCGCAATCGCTTATCGGTTTTAATTGCTTTCTGTGCACACTCCGCTCCTCACTAAACATAGCTCGCTCGGTTTTTAACAGCGCAACAGTTGACATTCAACTTGAAAGAGCAGCAAGACCAAAAATAAGCAACTCATATTGAAAATGCACATTAAAAGAGATATACAAAAAATCGTTCTGCGCTGCTGCTTCTACAAATATTATAACCAACACAGACGTCTTCTTTGAATGTATTCACACAACAGGCTGCCAAGTCAAATAACAGCAGATTCACACATTTCCCAATAGGATAACAGCAGAAAATAATCGTGTGTGGGCCCCCATCAGACACGACATGCTATGTCCCTTTTCTGTTTTTTTAAGTGTTGCACGTTTTCATTGCAGTGGTTCACACTGCTGCTAACCTGTCAATAAATGATGAAATTGAATTTGAATGCGACCTGTAGTTGAAACGGGATGATGCTATGTACATTTATGCACATGCGTAAGCAGAGCATTCGAAAGAACGGGAAAGAAGCGGCAACTGCACGCGCCTCAACATGTGGATGCTGCTCTGCCCGGTAAGTTGAATGATTGTGACTCTCTCATACACACACACACACACACACAGGCGTATAGCATCCAATCCGTTTACAGACTGCGACTGCGCTGTAAACACATACACACACAGGCACAACATGTTCAATTTGGTCGGAAGCGGAACTTTGTATGCAGATTTAAAGGAAGCAGCATCAGTGTGTGTCCAGAAGAAATCATTCTTGCGCATGTGTATGTATGTGTACATAAGTATGTGCATGTATATATACATACAAGGAAAAACTTTTATAAATAGCATCCAAAAGTGGAGCGCATCATGCGAGAGCATGAAATCGACAACAAACAACTAGCAACGAGCTAACGGAAGCTGAGCTTACCGATGCACATACATATAAATACATCGGTATGTATTGGTGCATATGCATACATCCGATTTACACATAGATGATAGATAAATCTATTGACAGACATCTGCACTTTAAATAACAGATTCTGTGTAAGCCAGTGCTGATTTTTGTAGCTTGTAGTTAAAATACGTATGTATGTATAATAAACATAGATCAAATACATTTACAACCACACACACATCCATATACAAATACACGGAATCAACATGCCTCTGAATGTTAACATTTCGTCCAAAAGCGCTAGCACCAACCCCATCGTTTTGGGAGGAAATGGGTTGGAAATATAAAAATTAATATATAAAATGGTCATTAGCTGTATACCAAAATATGCATTTACAAATATAGGTACGTTCATATATAGTTTTGATTGCTTATTGAACGGAAATTGATTTACCAATTGCGTACGTACGTACACACAAACATTTATAACAAGAAAAAAATCCAGTTGCGAGAAAAATGCAGTGGCACTTGCTGTTTTTACTCTGTAAAGTCCTGTATTCTGCGGAGATTTAACATTCTGTCTGCACTTTCTAACAGTATACACAATACACATATCAAGCAAATGTAGACACACTCACAGACGCTCGCACACAGACATGAAATGCACGATCGTTTTGTCCCGTATTTAATATACAGCTGATTTCGGCAATTTTAGAACAACATAAACAACAGGCTGAGTAACATTGATAAAATCAAATCTCTGCACATAAATATTATGTACATAAGCTTAAGCATGTACATCTATTTACTGTTTGTTTGCAAGTTTCGAACGACGTGTTTATTTAGTTGTTTTTTTTTTTTCTTTATATGTTTAGACTTTTATTGCACACATTCACATACATACATATATTGAAATGTATTTTCAGTCACATTAGTTCATTGGAGCAGGCATCAATTTGATAAAAATTAAACCAAAGCCAACAGCATATTCGCGCCGATTTAAATTTGTATAGCAATGTCATAAACAAAGTATTTGCAACTAGTTTGCACAAAACCAAGTGTGGCAGCACTGAGCGAAGCGAAAGTGAAAAGTTGCTCAAAAAACACACAGCTAGCGACTTTTACAGTTGCTCAAACTGACTGTTAGGCTGCTGTTGCTGCTGCTACATAAAGGTAAAGAGGTATGGGCAATGGAAGGGGTGTATGGCTGTTGAACAGCATCCACATCCACGTTCACATCGACACATCTGCAGACAAACAGAAAGCAACAAGGGAGAGAGAGAGAGAAGTGTGCTCTAACAGGAAAAGAAACAAGGATGCTCCTGGATGTTACAGCCAGCTGCCGACGTCGTTGTCGTCGTCAGCGGTTACGTTTGCTTTTTCGCATTACATTCATACACGCACACACACACACGCACACTTTTGCATGTATTTGGTTTGTTGGCGGCGGCGATATCCCTGTGTATGCACATACATATATTTATGTAAATTTTTCACACTCTCAACATACGCGCGCGCTCTTTGGTGTGATGTATGCATGTATGCATAGTGTCTATATTAAAAAATACACAAATACATATGAATATAAATACATGAATAGACATGTTTTATTTTATCATAGCATAAAATTTCACAAGATTTGTGTACTCGCTCTCTCTCCCTTTCCCGTTCTTTATTGCAGCAGCCAAGAATTGTTGACAATTTGACTAGTACGGCTAACGCGTTTCACAAACAATTTCAACACTCTTTTGTATATGTTATAAAAAATTTGCACATTTCTTACAACAGCTATAGGCACACACACACATCTGTATACATACATACATTTATGCACATCGGTATACATATGTATGTATGCGTATGCCTTGTGTGTGTGTAAATTCTTTGGCACAGAGAAACCAAAATTTTCTTTTGCCCGTCGTTTCGCGTTGTTTAGAGTTTTATTAATTCAATTTGATTACTCTTTCGTACGGCTGTTGTTTAATTCATTGTGCAGCAATTTTTAAAACATTTATTAGTATTATTGATTTGCTTTTTACGTTTTATTTTACCGAATCGAAAATTCACGCTCTAAAATGACGCGAACATACACACATCAAATGCAAAGACTTTTATATTTATGAAAAATACCAAACAGAAATGTTACTTAACAGCGCCAATAACATTAACATTTGGCAAACTGTTTTCAACAGCAAACAACTGTAATCGGAAAAAAATCGATCGTTTTTCATGGTCCAACAAGTTTTAAATTCTTATATTTTTACACAATTTAAGGAAAAATGATTTTATTGTGCTCGAAAAATTTATAAGTTGATATAATTAAGTAAATCAGGGTTGAATCTTGAGTTTGAATGAACTATCGCTCCTTCATAGCAAAATTCTGCAAAACTATCGATTATAACTTTGCAGGATAATAAACGATTTTTGCATGAAAGCTTACGAGAAAGGTCAAAAAGCTGAAATGGATTAGTTACCTGTAAAACTATCGTATGAGCTTGATTCGAATTTTTAGTGAAGGAACATTTATGAATTTCGATAGAAAATCATTCTTTCTTATTTAAAATTCCAGAGGCTAATCCATAATCAAAGAGATTTTGTTGTTGAAGACACGCTGAATTTTCCCGAATTTCGCCTTATTATATCGATAAGCAGTGTATTTAAGTCAACTGTCTGTTTTTGTTTATTTTTAATAGTATTGATAATATTTTCATATTTAAATTGTACATTATTATACGTGTACTTATAATCTGCGCATATGAAACAATTTTATGTGTTAAATATCTGCTTAAAATTATATACATAACAAAATTATAAACATTTCAAGCGTGGCTGTTTTCTGTGTCTATCAATTTCGTCCATATTTATTTTAATAATTACTAATTATTTGCTACAATTTTGTTCCTTTGCGCCCTTAACTGTTGTTTGTTGTTGGATTTATTTAAAATTTACTTTTTATAATTTGAAAAGAAAAATAATTAATTATTGTTTTTATATCTTTTGTTTTTGTGTGTTTTGGGACCAGTGGGACATCCATCATAAATGTTTGTCGTTTGGCGGCTTAATGCCTTAAAATAAGTGAATAAAAATTAAAGCGCCTTAGCCTAGCAAGAATGGGTGCAGACTCGACGGGTCGCCTGCCTCTCAACAAATGCGTAATCTCAAGCTAAATTTTGTTTTAAAATATAAATGATGCAGTTGTGGGATTGGGGGTTTTGTGTCACATATACAAACACATATAAATTATATATGCAAGGAAATTATAAATTACACATGATTTTCGACTAACATGGTTAACCAATCGAAAGTTCTTTTCTGTGTTTCTTCTTACGTCGTCTCTTCTAGGATTTCGTTCTATGAGTCAGCCTCCACTCCTGGCTGGGCATCGGCAACTGGCTGGGGCGCATCCGACATATCTTTTGTTGCAGGAGGAGAGTTCTCTGCTGGCGCTGATTCCACAGTTTCATGCAGTGGTTCAGACGCTGGCTCTGGCTCTGGAGTCCGTTGTGTTTTGATCTTTGGATGCGGCTCCACAGGCTCCGGAGTAGGCGGTGCCGTTGTTGTGGCGCTTGCTGCTGTTTCCGTTGCTGCTTGTGCAGGTGGCGGCAGCTCGTCGTAGAGGGGCGTGCAGGCAGGTGATGTGGCCTTTGGCTTTGATCCCTCATTGCTCTCCTTGTGTGGCGGTGGCTGCTGCTGCTGCTGCACAGCTGGCCGGGCAAATTGCTCGTCTCTTTTTGCTTCGTCGAATGTAGTTTCCTCTTTCTGGCTGTTGCTGCTGCCTGTCGTTGTGTCATTTGCAGCGCCAGTTGACGCAGCAGCTGCAGCTGCTTCAGCTGCAGCGATTTCAGCTGCTTGCTGTGCCTCCATTCTCGCATCGTATTCCTGCAACTCACGATCCCAATCCTCCTCGGTGTCGCCATCGGTGGATTTGTTAACGGCTGGCGCTGCCACCGGTTTGTTTTTCATATCATCGCCCTCCGATGATGACGGCCGCTTGTTGCCTTCTCTGTTCTCATCTGTGGAGCTTACTGAATGCCGATTGCTGTCATCGCGTGAACTGCGTCTGTTATTGTTGTTGTTGCTGTTGCTGGGGCCACGTTCTCGCTCCTCGCTGCGTTGTCCGCCCCGTCCACCACGTGCATTGCCACCGCGACGATCGTCGCCGTCACCGCGCTCACCGCGGAATCGATTGCCACCAGGGCCACCACCTGGGCCGCCGCCGCTGGCGGAACCACCTCGACGTTTGTTATTAAAATTATTGCTGTTGTTTTTACCATTGATATCATCTTCATCGTCACTCCAGCGACCGCCTCGACCGCCGCCACCCATGCCACGACCACCACCTGGGCCTCCTCCACGTCCACGCTGATTGTCGTTAAACGGATTACGTGGATTGAAGAAACCTGCAAATTGCAAACGCAAGCGAATTAATATTGTAAACAAGAGTCTGCTCACATGTCACCTGGCTCACCTGGTCCTTGCTGTCTTCCGCCTGGCCCTCCGCCGACGCCGTTGCCGCCACCTCCTTGATTCCGCATAAACATCGGTCCAACGCCGTTGCCCGCACTTCCAGGTCCGCCCATGCGCTGATTAAATGGCGGCGGTATGTGCATCTGCATCAGACTCGTTGGCTGATTGAAGCGATTCTGATTCATGTTGGGCGGGAAGAAATCTCCTCCACCGCCATTACCATTATGATTGCCACCTCGTGGTCCCGGTCCTGGTCCCATGCCTCGTGGTCCACCCCCGGACCGATTATCAAAGTCTGTCCGAAATAAATCGTAATGTAGTCGACCGTTGAGTTAATCTGAAAAATGTATCCAAAACTTACCCACGCCACCCAAGAATTCTGGTCGCAGCATGCCGCCATGCTCCATGCTGTTTAAATTGAGGCGCGCTCGTGCCTCATTGAAGCCTGCGCTTATCTGAGGTGGTCCACTTCCGCCGTTCTCATTGCGCCAGCGCTCCGACGCCTCGACGATCTCATCGCGACCACTCCAACGTGAGCCGCCTGCGCCGCCAGGGCCACGTGACCGTTCCCGCTGGAAGAGCTCATTGGCTGCAGCAGAAACTGCCACCTCCACGTTGTTGGGCGGCCCCGAGCCTCCGGGGAAGATCGGTGGTGGCTGGCTAAAGTTGGGTGCCTGTTGCTGCTGCTGTGACGGCGTTGGCACGGACGGTGGCGCATCCTCCAGCTCCATTTCGATATCCATTTGATCGTCACTCACATTGCCGCCGGTGCCAGAGCCCGCGGGTGCCGGAATTGCGGCCATTGGTGGCGGTACTGCACCGGGTGGCGGAAACTGTGCGCCTGGCGGCAGTCCCATCGGATGTGGCGGCGGACCGCCCATGCCCGGAAAGCCGGGCGGCATCATGTTAGGCGGCATCATCATTGGCGGCGGCATGCCGGGCACCATGTTAGGTGGCATGCCCATGCCGGCCATCGGATGACTCATGGGTCCCATGGGGCCCAGCATGCGTTGCGGTGGTGGTGGTCCGCCCAAGGGCGGCGCCATCTGGAACTGACCGGGCACCATGCCCATCAGAGCGGGCGGAGGTGCACCTGGACCACCATGTGGCGGTGGCGCCACCGGTGGCGGCTGCGTTGTGTCGATGCCAAAGAGTAGATTTGGTGGCGCCACCGGTGGTACCGCATTGATGTCTCCGCCGAGGCCGGTCCCCTTGTTGTCCTTGACATTTTTCGCCTGATTTATTTTCTGTTTCATCCAGGAGGGCATGGTATCCTCGTCAAACATGCCGCCCTCCTCCAGACTGTCAAAGTCGGTATCGGGAGACAGCTTGTTCCATGGGACGTACGTGACGCCTAGCTCCAGGTCCCAGAAGTCCTTCCACTCCTTGCTCTTGACCCCCTTGCCGGCTGCCCAAGATATGGTGATTGCACGACCCTGCAATTTATGATTCTTCAGCGCCTGCATGGCCTTGTGCGCATCCTGCCGTCGATTCATCACGATGAAGGCGCAACCTCTCGGCACAATCTGATCGATGCTCACGATGTCGCCATACTCGCCAAACGTATCGGATAACTCCTCCTGATACACCAGCTTCGACAGATGTCCCACCCACAGCGTCGTACTGCATACTGTAAAAAAACAAAAAAAAATAAACGGTATAAATATAGAAATATATTGGGAACATAAAAAGAAACCAATTGCGGTTTTTAAAAACGCTTTTTAGTTAAAATTTGACCGAACTTAAACCGCATTGGTAACTTTAGGCAATTATACATAAGGCTTTATTTGACGATCACCTAAATCTCTCTCTATATGTACATATATCGATTTCTTCAGCGAAAATATCGTATTTTAGAAAAATATAATTTTACAACAGACTAGTTCTCTTTACCATCAACGTGTAATGTTATTAAGGAACACAGATAAGTAAATATATATATATACATATATATTTTTTTATAATCCTTATCAACTACCGCGTCAAGCTGATAGTTTATTATATTTATGAACATATACTAAACAATCAGCTGTGCGATTATATATATGAACATATACTAAACTATCAGCTTATAACCTTCATTAATTAAAACAGGTATAGATAATTTTTGTCTATATATGGAAGTCGGTTCTGACAATATCAAATAATTCAGTTGAATGACTTTTTGTAAGGAAAACATTTCTGTTGCAGATTAAATTAGCCTACAAGGTTTCCATAATTAATTATTTTGATCGAACTGTGAAATTGATCCGATATGTCTGAAAATCAATACTATATACAATCCGATAACTTATCTTTCTTTTTGTTAAGTTTAAAATATATATTATTTAAGATTTGGAAACTAATTTGTTTGGAAAACATTAATATGTTAACGATATTTTCGCAAAATAGTCGATACATATAATATATAAATAAATAAATATATATCTGCGTTTAAGATATATACGCTCTCTAGGCTCTGTTACTCTGCGTGAAGTTGTAGCTTTAGTATGTTGTACGATCATACCAAATGTATGTTTTTTATCGTAAATTGTGATCGCATCGAATATTCATAATTTCACTACAAAATGGGCGCGATTCGACTTGCCACAATTTAACTTTTGTTGAATGTGTCAAGTTGTATCAAGTATCAAACGGTAAATTGGTAAAGGTAAATGATAAATGTACACGACTGAGATAAGGGTACATTAATTAAGATGCTTATTTATCTTAATAAGTTTGCCAAAAACTTTGCTCAAAAACGCGTCAATAATTATTGTGAATATTATGTGGGTTAAAGAATGCCAGATAGTAAGTTTTGAAGAACCACTAAAGCTAAAACACACACACACCACACACACACACACACACGTCAACCGAGCCAAGGAGCTGCAGAATAAAGAAAGATTTTCATATTAGCCGCAATTCAAAAGGCAAACAAAAGAGAGAAAAAAAAAACTAAAGAGTAAATGTTGCATGCAAAAAACTATGCGAAGAAACTGAAGGATCAGCTTCTCTCCACATCCTGCAGAGCCTTTCGCTTGCGACATTTACTGTGACGAGACTTACATGATCGTTACGTAACGTAACGTAACGCAACGTTACGTTATGCTATAGTTTATGCGAGAATAGTTACCACTGAGGTGTTCCTTTTTGATGTCGGGCAGGCCCTTCTTGCGTCGCTCGCGTTCATGCTCACGATCCCGCTCCTTGTCGCGTGTGCTGCGCTCCATCCGGTCGCGATCTCTGGATCCACGCCTCCGGCTGGAACGTGGTGAACGGCTACGGGAGCGAGAGCCACGCCGGCGGCTGCCGCGATCACGATCATTGGCATTGCTGCCACCACCTCCGCCGCCGCCACGATTCCGGGGCGATCGACTCCGGCTGCTGCGGCGACTACGCTTGTAACGGTCCCGATCGGGCGTCGGACTACGGGAATCGGCACCATCCAGATTGATAACCTGATCGTTTCAAGTTGGTTGGTTTTTGTTTTTGGTTTTTTTGCAAGAAATTTGAGAGAGAGTGATGTGATATAAACGTTAACATTTTAAGCATAAAACAAATAATGGCGGAAAATGGGAATAGGAATTAGGATTGTTTTTCTTTTTTTTTCTATTTGTTTTGGTTAGCATTGAGTGGATGGAGGAGGTAAATATTGAAAGTGGGAAGATTTGGTTTTTGGTTGGAAGTTGTAGTACTACAAATAAATAGAAATACATAATTTATAACTGCATTCTTTGGCGTGTTGACGTGTGGTTTTTTGGCCTTTTTGTTTTGGTCGGCGGTATTCTTTACTATTTGTTTTTGGCATTGTAACTTTTTGGTTTTTGTATCTTTATCGATGCGTTTTCGAGCAAGTTTTTGATGGGTAAATTTGAATTTGAATCGACTTGAGTTTTGTGGTTTACATATTAAGGAACTTACCAAACGTGCTGTTATACGGGACTTCGCAATCATCGGCTTTCGCATCCGCCAGTTTGTATATATATAAACCTTACCTTTGGTCTCATGTTTTTTTTATTTACCATTTGTTTTTTTTTTTTTTTCAATAAACGTATATGCAAAGTTTCAAGTTTTAAAATTTAACTATGGCCCTCGTTCAATAATCAATTTATGGCCAAAAGTACACAAAATTAGACTATTGCAAGACAAATCTCGTCATATTTAAGTAGTCATTTCGAAATAAATATTAAATAATAAATTTGTGTTTACACTTGGCACACTTAATCATTATTATTCCCCAATACGTTTTCAACTCGAACTTGAGTTAGGCCAATCGGATAATATATATATAGAAGAGTCCGCCCCAGTATAACAACATTTTTGGGCACGTCAGCAGCACTTCCAACACAAAGAAAGAGGAGTTGAGAAGTGATCTCCAACATCCAGTTTCATGTGTGCGTTATAATTTATATGCTATTATGTAAAAACAACAAGAACCACAACTATTTGTTGCCGGTTTGTTTGCACTTTTGTTTCAAATCAAATCAAATCAAAAATACACACAATACCCGCTCGGCTAACTATAAATGTAGTAATGTGGGTGTACCTCAATGGGTTGCTGTTCCGATATAAATTCCACGTCCTTGTTCATGTCCGCCACATCGTTATGACCCATGCCCAGAGGCGCCATGCCCGGCGGCAATCCAGCTGTGCTCTAAACGTGGAGAATTTTAATATTAATCATTAAAAATTAATATATAGGTATTAATCAGGGCATTGGTACACAACGCACCTTGAGCACATTCTGCAAATGCTGCTGCAGTGCATCTTCCTGGTAGCGATGTTTTTGGTTCTCCTCCTGTTGCTTGAACTTTTGAAAGTTCTGCAACGTTTGCAGCTGACGCAGCACATTAGGATCGTTCAGCAGCTGCTTCAAGTTGTTGTTCTGCAATATTGTACATAAAGTATAAATCAAATAACATGCATTAATTGACGTATATAAATAAATAAAACAAACTAAACACAAACTTAAACCCAAAAATTAAAAAAAAAAATTACTGAAAACTCAAAATGCATTTGTGCAAAGTGTGTGTTGGGGACGACTCCTCGTACATCTAGCATATTCGATGAGCCCGGCGGGGAATCATCGCCCATACAATGATGATCATCGGCCATCATCATGTCACCATCGTCGTCATCCATAAACTCACGCACATCGTAGTCCAGCTCGTGTGAACTGCTATTCTTGCCATAGCTGTGATGATGCGACTTGCTCGGACCCACAACATCGAAGCGACTCTTCGAACCGGATGCCGACGAACTTGAATGCTGATGTTGCTGCTGCTGCTGCTGTTGTCGCTGCTTTATATAATGCTGCTCCATGTGCCGCCGGCTAGAACTGGAGCACTTATCATGGCTCAACTATGGGAGTTTTAGGCAAGACATGCATCAGAGACGGAGTGGTAAACAACAGAGCAAATCGTAATAGGCATCATAGTCATATTAATAATAATACTAAATGCAACCTGAGTCCTGGCAATGATCAATCACTAATTATTCAACTTATCTAACTACTCCATTGCCAGTCTCTGTAGCCGAAAGAAATCCATTTCGCCATTCTCTTTCCTAGCATTCACACTCACCGATAAATCCGAAATAGCTCCACCCATTTTATCATCACCCACCGAGCTAAGATCCATATTGCTCATTCCAGACGAATTCAAGCCATTGGCCACATTGCCACTCGACAGATCCGATAGATTTAGAGCACCACTGCTGCCACTTGGCCCGGGGCCGGCATTGAGTCCGCCAGCGCCAACAATCGGTGGCATTTGATGATAAATCGGATGATTGGGATCGGCCAAATCGAATATGGGTTGTATAACGTCAGATTTGAAGACATTGTTCTTTTGCCACAGATTGAGCACTCGGATAATGCGACTCTTGTCCTCGGGCGCACAGCGAAACAGATTGGCAAATGTCTCCGTCAGATTGCGTTGGAAGCGCGGGGCAAACACATCCTTCTCGGTGCCGTACTGATGCCTCGACTGGCGCACTATCGAATCTATGACATACAGGCCCGGCACTTTGTATTCTGGCTTGCATTTGAGTATGAACTTTTCGACACTCTGTACAACATGCTTGTAGAATTTGATTGCACGCATTGCCGACTTTGTGATGGCCGCCATTTTAGCCTTCGATATGGGCGGCCGGCTATCATAGAGTCCGGAGAGCTGTGGAAACAAATGGTGGTCAGTAAAAAGATATGGAGTATAACTCTGGGTGTGGACAGACAGGCGGCTACAAAGCAGCATCCTGCGGCTGTCTCTATTAGAAACATACAATAAATTACACATTACAATTGTGTACGATCCAAAATTATACAATATATATATAAAATTATATATACATATATATATATGTATGTAAGTAAATACCGTGAGCTGATTTAGATATGAATGTATGTAAAGATGTACCGAGGTATAGATGTATGTGTGCGGCGGCGGCCTCATCTTACCTCATTATTGAATGCGCCGACCGTCTCCATGTTCAATTTGAATGCTCACACACTACACACACGCACAAAATTCTAAATTTGCATACTATATTAATGTTGGGGAAACTTGATAAATCACTTTTCTACGCGTTTGACAACTTTTTACACGAATTTTTCACAATTTTTTTCGCATGAAAGCGTGAAAAAATGGCTGCCGATTGCAGGGATGCTTATTATTTATATCAACATATCGTTTTATATCGATGTACGACATATCTTAAATAGTCATACAAATAAATCGATTACTTTTTTCTCTGTTCTTAAATAAATTTCGCCCCAAAAATACGAATAGATTTTGTAATTATACATAATAAGCAGTACCATTCATTAATAATGTCGGCAAAGACATTTTAAATATTAATGTTGTCAGACTATTTACAATATGCTAGGGATGCATTAGATAGTTTGGGGACTTAGCGATTTCACGCACTGGTCACACTGGGTAGAAAGCAAAAAGAAAACATTAACTTCGATAAAATTGAGCAAAGTTAATGTGCAATAGTAATTAACACAAAATGAGCGCCCACCACCGGCCTCTCGACGAATCGGATGTTGTGCTTATACGCACGATTCGTTCAACGCCCTCACTGTACGATCACAGGCACGGCGACTTTCGCTTGTCGCAGCGCAAAGAGGAGGATTGGAACAAAGTCGCACAAACTTTGAGCATTCCATCGACAGACGCGCGACGCCGCTGGACTTGCCTGCGAGACCGCTATTCGCGTGAGCTGAAACAGATGCGCCTGCATCCGTCCTCCGAATTCGGACGCAATGAGTTCTTTCGCCAAATGGACTTTTTGCGGGAATTTGTGCGCAAGCGACGGGAAAGAAGCCGTCGCGATGATACACCAACAAGATACGAAAGGTGGCTAACAACGGAAGTGAGAAAGCCTACGAAGGTGAAAGTACGGACGGAGCCAGAGACGCTGATCGAAGAGGATTTGGATGAGTCGCAGGTGTATGATGAGTGCGATCACAACTACGATGCCGATGCCAAGATGGAAGTGCAGACAACTCAATCGGAAAGCTATTCAGTGCTGGTCGAAGCGGACGATTGCGATGGCCACGATTCCTATGAGGAGTATATGGCCGAAACGGAATCAAATGATCACAAAGTGTTGCCCTCGCTGCACTCATCGCCGCCACTGGTCAGCGAGGTGCCAGAGACGACAGCGACCACGGTTGCCACAGTTGCTGCATCGCCGTCGGATGCTGGCCATTCTCAGACGGACATGGACTACATGGTCTGCATACCGAGCGTGCGAGTGGAACGCGACCAAAAACCAGAGACAGCGTCGAACTTCGAAGCCCCAGTTGCACCACCAGCAACAGCAAGCACTGCAGGAGCAAGCGGCAGCGGAAGCTGCACGAATGAGACTGAAGATGAAGATGATTTCTTCTGCAAATCTGTGGCGGCCTATTTGCGACAATTGTCGCGTCGGCATAAGATTAAGGCTAAAGTCGAAATGTATCAGATACTGGAGAAGTACATATTGCTGGAGGAGTCGGCGGAGGCGACCACATAGATTACACACAACAGACACACACGTAGCGATACCTATGTACATATATAAATGTATATATATATATAGTTTTTAAATAGATTTTTATGAAGTACAAATATACAAGTGACAAAAAAATCAATCTCTCTTTAATCTTAGTGCTAAAGTAACTATGTGCTATGTTGTCCTAGCAAAAGTCCTCATTGATGATGTCCGCATTGACGGCCAGGCCACGCTCCTTAAGCGCCTTGGACACCAGACGATGCTTCTCCTGTCGCTGCTCCTGCTCGCGACGCTGTGCGTCGAGAATCGCGTCGACCGATATCTCTTTTAATGGCAGCTTCTGCTCTTTTTCACGATCCTACAATGGATAGAGTATTTCTAGTAACCGAGAATCGGGGAATGTTCTTCGTTATACTCACAATTTCCCCGAGGAGCACAACATTCTCGCCGCGTATTATGAAAACTCCCCGCGGAATATCTCCATACTCATTGCCAACATGTATTCTCTCGATGGTCCGCTGCAGCACCAGATTGGCGAACTGATCCACGGAACGCAAATAGCCAATGAGTGTTCTTCCATCCCTTAGCAGCACCATGAGTTTCTCTGTAAAAGTTTTATTTGCAAAACCACTTCACATAAATCAAGCCGGGTCTCAGCAAATAATTCTTACTATCTACTTCCTCCAGCAGATGCGCTGTGCCAGCCAACGGATTGAGATCGTCCATAGAGCCTTTGCTTATCTTATTTTATATTTAATTTTAAGTAATGCGCAAATAACTAATTTATATTGGTAATTTTACTTATGAAAAACATTTACTGAGCGTAAATTCACATAAATCTATGAAATACTTGTTTTGGGTTTGATACGCTGTTAACAGGAAATTTTTTTCTAGTATTAATTTGCTTGTTTTACCTGGTGGTATAAATTGCGCAATTAAAAATATATTGATAAGCTGAGTTGCTGAAGATCCCTTACAGTAACTGTAACGGCTTAATTAATTTAATTAAGTTTCGTTTTGAGACCAAATGTATTAAATAGGTTAAACATTTTCTTGTCAACAGCATACGTGGCGTAAGAAATGCAATAATGCCGATTGCTATCGATAGTTGTCGATAGTTGCCGGCATGCACGCCGCCCACTGAATGAAAACAAATACGAAATTACTCAATGCAGCGAAATTTTAAATAAGAAAAGGCTCTGTAATTAAAAAGCGTTTATTTATATAATTTAGAGTCTGCTGAAAATGAAGTAAGTGTGATTATGAATGAGTAATGATGGAGTTTGTATATTATTGACTTCTTCAGGCTCAGCGTAGATGGACTGCTTGTATATTTTCCCTACGAATATATTTATCCCGAACAATATGCGTATATGTTGGAGCTGAAGCGGAGCCTAGACGCCAAGGGGCATTGTCTACTGGAAATGCCTTCAGGAACGGGAAAAACTGCCACCCTGCTCTCCCTAATTGTCGCCTATATGATTGAGCATCCAGAGAGGATTCGCAAATTGATATATTGCTCCCGAACCGTGCCCGAAATCGAGAAAGTAATTGCTGAGCTGCAGAATCTAATGGTCTACTATGATAAGCATGCGGATATGCCGCCGGGGTTGACGGGTCTGGTGCTCAGCTCACGCAAGAACATGTGCATTCATCCGGAGGTTAGCAAGGAGCGCGAGGGCAAAGCTGTCGATGGCAAATGCTACGGATTAACTGCTAGCTACATACGCGAACGCCACGAGATGGATGCAGAGGTTCCAATTTGTAAATAACACCATCTATATTTTACTTAGATTATCTATTTTATATATGTTATTTTTACAGGTCAATATTATGAAGGATTCACGCTGGAGGGCAAGGAGTCTACGCTGCCTGTGGGCATCTATAGCATTGATGATCTTAAAGAATATGGACGCTCAAGGAACTGGTGTCCCTATTTTACAGCACGTTACGCGGTGAGTTGTGAATTAATATACCCTTGAAGTGTGCTATAATGAATCCGTATAATCCTGCACAGATTGCACACGCACATATTGTGGTCTACAGTTATCATTATCTGTTGGATCCGAAGATAGCCCAGGTAGTTTCCAAGGAGATGACACGCGAGTCTTGCGTGGTATTCGACGAGGCCCATAACATTGATAATGTCTGTATTGACTCGATGAGCGTGAAGATCAATCGACGCACCGTGGAGCGGAGCACGAATGCTCTCAATAATCTCACCAAATTGGTACAGGAGTATGTGACTCTAAATGGGATAATAATGTAAATTCCTAACTCTATTGCCCGGTGTTTCCAGCATGCGCGATGAAGATACGAACCGACTGAATGAGGAATATCAGCGTATGGTGCAGGGTCTCAAGGATGCCAGCGTACAGCGTGAAACGGACATGATTTTGGCCAATCCAGTGCTGCCCAAAGATGTCCTCACCGAGGTCGTGCCCGGCAACATACGCAATGCGGATCATTTCCTTAGCTTCTTGCGCCGCTTCATCGAATACATCAAGACACGTCTGCGTGTCCACCATGTCGTCCAAGAATCACCGGCGGGCTTTCTCAAAGATGTATCCGCCAAGATATGCATCGAACGCAAACCGCTTCGCTTCTGTGCTGAGCGCTTGTCCAGCTTGTTGCGTACGCTGGAAATCACCGATATGACTGAATTTGGCGCCCTGACGCTGGTGGGTTATAACAAACGATCATTGCTGTTAGTGAGACTTTTATATTCATCCATTCACAGATTACCCATTTTGCCACATTGGTGTCAACGTACACGAAAGGATTCACAATTATCATCGAGCCTTTTGATGACAAAACGCCAACTGTTTCGAATCCCATAATGCACTTTAGCTGCTTGGATTCATCGATTGCCATGGCGCCAGTTTTTTCGCGCTTTCAAACCGTTGTCATAACATCAGGCACACTTTCGCCAATGGACATGTATCCCAAGATTCTGGACTTTGATCCGGTGGTTATGAGCAGCTTTACAATGACGCTGGCGCGTCCATGTTTGTTGCCAATGGTTCGATTTTTTAATCGATATCCTCTTTGGAATCTATTTTAATTTGATTGGTTTTTTTGTTTTGTTTTTAATAGATTGTGTCGAAGGGAAATGATCAAGTGTCCATTTCATCCAAGTTTGAGACGCGTGAGGATACTGCGGTGATCAGGAACTATGGCCAGTTGTTGGTGGAGGTGGCTAAGACTGTGCCCGATGGCATTGTGTGCTTCTTTACGTCGTATTTGTATCTGGAGTCGGTTGTTGCCTCGTGGTATGATCAGGGCATTGTGGACACACTGCTCCGCTACAAACTGCTCTTCATTGAGACGCAGGACAATGCGGAGACGAGCTATGCGCTGATGAACTATGTTAAGGTGAGGCAATGGAACTGGCAGTGCTATGGCTTCCATGCTATGCGCTTGACACACATTTTCATCGTAATCTCGATCTTTGTTTTAGGCTTGCGATTGTGGTCGCGGCGCTGTGCTGTTGGCTGTGGCGCGTGGCAAGGTCTCAGAGGGTGTGGATTTCGATCATCATTATGGTCGCGCGGTGCTCATGTTCGGCATACCCTATGTGTACACGCAGTCGCGCATACTCAAGGCGCGTCTCGACTATCTGCGCGACCAATTCCAGATTCGCGAGAATGATTTCCTCACCTTTGATGCGATGCGGCATGCCGCCCAGTGTGTTGGCCGTGCGTTGCGCGGCAAAACCGACTATGGCATCATGATCTTTGCCGATAAGCGCTTCTCACGCCAGGACAAACGTTCGCGTCTGCCCAAATGGATACAGGAGCATCTGGTCGATAGCTTTTGCAATCTGAGCACGGAGGAGGCGGTACAGCTCGCTCGCCGCTGGCTGCGACGCATGGCTCAGCCGTTTTCACGGGAAGATCAGCTGGGTATATCGCTGCTGACGCTTGCGCAACTCGAGGGCATGGAGCAAGAGAAACTGGAGCGGCAGGCGCAGGGAAAACAGGGCGTGGGCGGCGAGGTGCAGGAGCTGTAAAAAAAAACAAATGTAAATCAATAAAAACGAAACCGGTTTTCGTATCTGGCGCCCGGCTCTGGCTTTGGCTCTGGCTCTTCCTTCCGCAATGTATTTTTCCTTTTGACGGGCCATGTTTGCGGCTGTATACGAGAATACACATAATTATAATAAAAAGTGAATTTGTTGCCAGCTTATGGCATTGAATGCCTTTAAACGGTACAACAAAAAAACCGAACAATAAGTTAAAAAGTCAAATCTTTGGCTGGGGCGGGTTTTTATTTTTTGTTGTATTATTTTCTTAATCATGGCAAAACTGACGTAAATGCCTTATTAACTGTTAATTAATATTATTTATCATTTAGTGGTTGCTCATTCACACCGCCAGTTGGAATGACTCAGTATCCAAATTGCGGGTGCTGTTCAAGGCGGCAAAATCAGCCTTTGGGGTTGTCGATGACGATGAACGTAATTTGCCTAATAGATGAATCGAATTTGAAACTGACTTAAATTGGGTGGCAATAATTCAATTGTGGCTTGATACAGTCAGTTCACCAAGACTGTGTACATTTAATGGAAATGTATATTACTTTAATATTTAGCTTATTTAGAGAACGTTCTAATTGCTTACAAACATTTTTGCAAGCAATTAAAATATTTGAAACTCAACATTCAAGCGACGTTTTACCGATTTCCTGTAGTCCTCGTATGAGCTGAGAGTGCGCTAAACCCGACACACACACACACTTAGAAAGAGACAGATTGAGAGGGAGATGAAGAGAAAGAGTAGCGCAAAAGCTTTGCAATAAGACGTACACGAGTACATACGTATTTATATGCACATAACTAACGGCCACGGCCAGTGTTGCTCAGAGAGCAACAAGTAAGCGAAAAGTAACCGAATACAATTACAGAGCTCTCACAATAAAGGAAATGCACGCAAAAGTATTGTATTAGATAAGAGAAGGTAGTGAATTTTTGAAATTAAAACTTTCTAGACACAAATATAAATCAGAAAAAATTAAGAACTTTGTATTTACTTTAAAAATCGCAGAGCGAATGTCAGTCGACCTTCTTGGCTGGTTTGCCTAAACGGAGCCACACTGTATTAGCAGAAACAAAAGGCAAGCGACCGCAAAAAGCGACGCTGGCAGCCGTCGTTGTCGCCGTCGTCGTCGTCGTCAGTTGTATCTCTCGTTGAACAAGAACTTTCGATTTTTCATAATAAAAAGGTTACAACTAAATCTCTGGCCGTTTAGTCGGGTGAAGCAAATAAAAGCGGAGCGCGCGCGCATTAACGTCAAACCATTAAAAACAAATTTCATAAAATAAAACCAAACCGATATAATCAATTTTAAATCTAAATATCAAACAAGAAAAAAAACAGCTAACTGCTATTTATCCCGCCATACGCGTTATTTAGTTTTTAGTTTAGCATCGCTTTCGCGCTAGTAAACCAAAAATAAATAGAAGCAAAATAATATATCCTTTTCATAAATTTATTAATTGTACAACACACAAAAGTGAAAAATAAAATGAAACCTCAAGTCAACGAACAAAATGGTAGCACTCAAAATGGTGACATTGCCACGGATGCGGCCAGCGTTGCTATGGATGCAGCGGCGATCGTGCCAGCAGCAGCAACAGCAACAGCTGCAGAAGCAGCCGCTGCGGAAAGTGCTTGCGCCATCGTTCCTGCGAAAAGCACTCAACAGTTGAAACTGGAAATGCTTAACATAGGCAACGGAAATAGTAAGTGTGCATTGCTTGTGACTCATATTTCCGCAAGACTGGAAAGGATTGCATGTAATTCGCTTCCTTGTTTATCGTTAGTTGTTAGTTAACAGTGCAATGGAAAGGACTGCAATTCGCTTCCTTGTAGATCGTCTGTTAGTCAACAGTGTTGCTCAGAAATCTCTCTGCTGTGTTAATATGGATATTTTTTTTTAATAAACTCTCGATTGTGTTGCCCTTTGTGATTGGCCAGCACGTGTTTAATATCGTGTGAAATGTAACATAAATCCCCCGACTAGTTTCAGAGCAATACTACACACACATTTCATCATATAAGCACACATGTATATGGATGAGATCAGGTGCAGCTTAGATTCTCAGATTCGCATAATGACCCTCTATGCATAGCTCTGATTTCCGGCGATGCTGGCACATAAAACTAATACCAATTGCACGTAAGCCGCAAAATGTTACCTCAAAATCTAAAAAAAATCGTTCATACATACACACAAAAAGCCCGCATACATATGCAAATGAATATGTATTCGAGAAGAAAAAAAACCATACATTAATAGACTAACTGACTTATTGACATTGACATTGAAAGTTTCGGCTGCAGATCGGAAGATCTTCAACAAGAGAACGGTATGGTTTATTTTTTCTTTTTGTTTTCTTGTGTACATAATGCTACACGGAGCATTAACTCCTCAACATAATCCGGTATTTTGGCCAGCGAGGCGGGAGTGTTGCCGAGCGGGGGCCCCGAGGCTAGACCTGTACTACTTTTTTGAAGGTTAAAAGCATTTAATTGGACGCTCTGCTGCGAGTACACTCGCTTTATAATACCAACAACAATACAAAGCGGCTAAAACGGTTTAGATTTGGCGGCTATGTTTTTTTTTTTTGTCTTTTTTTTTTTTTGTTTCTTGCGTATTGCATGAGTAATAATACTTAATACTTGCTCGCCATCCAAGCTTCACATTTGAGCGATCGCGGTCAATATAACAACAAAAAATGACAGTAACAATTTTAAAGACATATATCGCTTATTTTGTATTGTAGCACAATTAACCCGAGAGTCGCATAATTAGGTGTTTTAATAAACAACACCTACATTGAAATCTTTAACCTCCTGTTCACTTCTTTCCGCCTCGCAAATAGTTCATAGAATTCCGTAATGCGTAATTGTTTCAATTGTGACAAAAGAAAAAAATTATTAAAATAAAACACCTGCCCTATGGAAAAATGTTAATAATGACTTCTCTCACTTAATTGCAGTTCATGCATACGATCGATATTTCCCAAGCTGGTTGCACGTACACTTCGAATAATGTGCAATGCATTGATTGATCTCAAAAGATTTGCTCAGATCTATTCGTGGTAAATGATATCGCAATAATCGATTATTAGTCAAACATACCAACTGAGATATTCACAATATTCAATTCACGTTGCTAACGTGCCGTATACTTGATAATATCAATAAAACCCCTTCGATCAGATTTAGCTATACTGTCTCTGATTTTATTTATTTTTGTTGTAATAGAATATGTGTTTCATTCTGTATGTCGATGCCAATTTCGATTTCGATTTCGATTCCCCAGCTGCCTTTCAGCTACATATGCATGTTATGCATATGTTAAATAACTGTGCTCCAGCCATGGGATCCTAAACAAAATTCTAAATTTTAATCGTATGCAACAATTAGCATTCGCAGACACTCTCCGAGCTGCATAAATTTGGAAAGTACGAAAATGCTGAGCGTTCATTGACTCATTCGGGGACACTTTCTCTGCATTTAAATCTGTGCAGAATTCATTTAACTCTAGTTGTAAGCCATACAAATTACACTCAACGAAACGTGACTTAATTTGCTCCCAAGTTTGCTGAGGGCGGGAGTCTTTTTAATGGCTTCTTTGTTGAGTGTTAATGTAATTTGTTTGACTGCATTCTGTTGAGTTTTTTGTTGGCTTCGCGAAATTTAGAGTTGCTTGATTAAGGCTATATCGTTTGTAAATATATCTTTTTTTTTGTTCCTTTGTATTTTTGCAAAATGTTCGAGAGTCATTCACATAATTGTCTCCTGCTCCAGCATGAACTCAGTGAGGTCTCCAGGTCCCGATAAGAGAGTAACTGGTATACGATTCATTTGAGATACCTTCTGACTGGGCCAGATCATAATGTCATTGGTGTTGGTTAACACCATAACGTTTGTGTTTTCAGTCGGAGTGCATGGCAATCTTGAGATCCTTTGCGCATCGCAACTGTTTGCCTTCCGGCGGAAGCGAAACCTTATTGGTTGGGAGCTATCCAGTACGGTCTCCTCATCGAAGTATGGTGGTGATCCCTTTTTGTAGACGGGATTGGTAATTGCCGGTTTTGTTAGCTTTAAAATAAAAGAGAGTTAAATAATTATTGGAAGCTATCGAACCCCTCAAGAATATGGTGTTCAATCTTTAACTTTACATCCAAGTTTTTTCATAAATCGCTTTTCCTTAATCCATAATCATATTAAATACAATATTTGGTTGAATATTGTCTATGCATGATGATTAATTGTGACTATAGACTATGGAAAGATTAGACTCAAGTTGAGTTTAAGCCAGCTGTAGGGTGAAAACTATTAAAATCACTGAACTTGTTAGCCAGGAACTAATGCATATTATCGCCATCAAAACAAATTAATTACCAGGCGTCGCTAACAACTATTATTATTATATTCAAGTCGCGCCTAAATCGGGCATTCAACGATTAGGCGATAACAGCTGCCTAGAATTTAATACCCTCGAATTTTGAAAACTATAAGCTATATCTATTTCTATAATTACAAAATAATTAATTTAATTTATTTAAAATTGCGATCTTCTAAATTGTACGTCATATAATTTTTCTAAGTGTACGCACCTCTTCAAGGACCACAGAAGTTTTGAGGCGTCGACAGGGATCACAATAGTTGGGTGCATTGGCATCTGGGGGCGTGGTGCTGGCACAAGGATCTGGTGGTGGTGGCTGCCCCGCTTCTTTGGCTCCATTCTGCTGCTTTTTCTTATTATTCGCATGGCGCATGGCTTCATCACTAGCGCTCTGCTGCCGGGCACATTTTCTGAGAAAGTCCTCTTCGATATCAATTAGGTGCTTAACGGCACAGTCCCGTTTCAGAAAGTTCTTGATTACGGAGAGGTCTCGGGGAACGGCGCCAATAACATCGAAATCATCGCAGCGGAGCTTAACTCGATGAGCCATGCCAAAAGCAGAAAATTTGAAATTTTGTCAGTAAAGGATTCTCTAAATGTCGTGTATGTATGTGTGAGTGAGTGACTTTTATGTTCTCAGCTGACGGCTGCCGCTTGGGTAAACACAATACAATTGACGAAACAAAAGGGAGGAAAAAAACTAACAACTTAAAACGAACTGTAAACAGAGACAAAGAAGAAGTAACCTTGGCCATTTGCAGACCAACCCCGCGACCACCCACCGCCCACATAAAAGCAACAAGTTCGAAAGTCAAAATGCCACACAATGCCACCGTTTGGCAATCACTATGCCTCTCAAACTGTAGGCGTGCGCAAGCTGAGCTGAGCTGAGCAAAGCTTTTTGTTGGCGTCGCTCAAAGCTCTCCACTCGCAAGTTCTTATTAGCATCGCACAGCTCGCAAACCCAGCCAGTTTCCTAAAGCATTTCACAACGCAAACAACTCGCGCGCGCTCCGAGCTCCGTTTGTTTCTCCAATTCAAATCAAAGTCGAAGTTTTTGTGTATTTATAATTTGGCAATTGTTGTTTGTGCCATTTGCACCGCCATTTCCGAACACGCACGACAAATATTGAACCGGAAAAAAAAAATAAAAAAAGAGTAAACAATGAGCTTCACACGCCAACTGTCCGAGATGAGCGCCAGCGAACTAAACGATGCCATCGATGACACAAATTTTCCGCAGGCACACATCCTGTCGCGTGGCCGCAACAACAGTGTCTGCTCAACAAGTAGCACCTCCGGCACCTCCTCTTTGGCCGAGCGTGCTGTGCAACCAACCACAGCCAACAGCGAGGATGCCAACTCAACGGTCAACGTTGTGGATAATGAGGAGCAAGTGCAGCAAGAGCAACAGCAGCAGCAGCAACAACTGGTGGCCAGCACAACACATCCACGTCCACGTTTGATACTGAAGACCAGCACAAGCATTCAGGAAAATAGCGATGGTACACAACCGTTAACACCAATGACACCGCGTACATCGACAACGCCAGGTAGTCGTGTGAGGGCGTCATCTTATCAGGGTCAAATCAGGGTTCCCCCACCCACCTACCACTTATCGATCATAGATAACAAAAAAATACAATTTATATATAATGTATATAATTAGTAATTTATATACAATGTATGTATATAATTATTTATTTAATGTATATAGAAATTCCATCAATAGAATAGATTTAGTTTTTCAGTTTTTCAGTTAAAGTATATCATATATAGAAAATTCCTCTGATTATAGAATGCATAGTTGCTATTTAAAAACACTTTTTAGTTTCACAATCAAGTTAAAAATGATCAAAAAACAATTTTGTATAAATATTTGTATGTTTTTATGATAATTGGAAGTTACTATTATATTATCTTAACAAAGTAAATATAATAACCAAAAAGGAGCCTAACATGCCATTATAAGTGATAAGGGTTCAACTTTCTGTAGCTCTCACTGGGTGTGGGTCAAAGGTGATTCTAATCTGATTTGTGATTGTAAACTCAGCCCGTTTGGGGCAGAACTTGATGCTTTCCGGACTGGCTGCTGGCCTTATCTGCCCAAACGAGCGTTTCTACACATTATTTATTTTTTTTAAATGTTATTTTGTATATATTCAATTTGTTTTGTTTTTTTTTTTAGGTCATGAGAACTGCACTTTCCATCATGATCTGGAGCTGGATCACAAGCCACCAACACGGGAGGCACTGCTACCTGATATGGCGCGCTCCTATCGCCTGCTCCTCGGCGGTCTCGGCGAGAATCCCGACAGGCAGGGCCTGATTAAGACACCGGAGCGTGCCGCCAAGGCAATGCTCTACTTTACCAAGGGCTACGATCAGAATCTCGAGGGTAAGTGAAAAGAAAGAGTGGCAGAGAGTGGGAGGGAGGGAGGGAGGTAGCGAGAGGGTCACTCGGTTTATTCTCGGGCGCCTCTCAATTTGCATAGGCAGAAACACGCGTGGGTTCATGAATAAACATAAGAGCAATTAGCACCTGAAATGTTGTTGATATTCTTTGTATTTTTTAATTTTTTTTTTGTTTTGCCTAATTAACATTGGGTCAGTCATCCTGACTTCGCATGAATCAACTTTAGAGCCAGTCTGACTCTTCCAGGGCATTTCCAAGCTGAAACGCTGATAAACTAGTTTTATTTCCTTAGTTGATTATGATTCATTTTAAGTCGTATTGGGTACTTCACCTTTATCAGTGCTTTACTCTAATTGCTTACGAGTTTTTGAATTATGTATGCAATACTTAGTTGCAGGTAACGAAATGCCTTATACAGTTAGTTAGAAACATCTATTTCTATATTCTATATTTATTAATGTTGAGTTTAGTTTTACTAAAGTTTTTCAAGTCTTTCTATCCTAATTACGAATATGTTGTTTAATACAAATATGTTTAGCTTTAAGTGCACATGTTTGCAGACCGGTTTTAAAAATTATCATTTCAAAAGCAGGTTCTACACTTTATCAGACATACAGAATCTGGCACAAGTCAAAGTCACCTTTAAATTGGCAAGGCAACAACAATCTCGGACATTAACGAGAGCAAATCGCATCAAGGCATGTTATCAAATCAAAACCCCTTTTTAACATTGGCCAATTAGACATGCAAATTAAACTCCAGCCAAAAATTGTAGTAGCTACGGCGAAAGCGTTCTGACATTGAATGCCACTGCCAGGAATTGACAGGAAACGCACTTAAACTTTTTAAATTGCTAAGAGAGAGAGAGAGAGCGAGAGAGTGAGAGAGTATATGGCTCTCTCACAGAGGGAGGAAAATGAAAAGTGAGAGCGAGAGAGCGTGTGGGCGTCAAGTGGGCGCTAAAGCCAAGCACGAAATGTGTGCAAAAAGTAGAGAAGAGTGGGCAGCATTTAAAGCTGAAGTAGTGAAAGCTCAAGCGCCCAATAGAATGGCCAACAAGTGGCGTCACACACACATACGCACGCACACACATACATATGTGTACACATTAACAGTCAAGTGGAAAACTTCAACTTAAGATTCAGTTATGCCATTCCACACATTGCCACACATTTTGTTGAGCAAATAAATCTAGCATAAAATATGCCAAACACTTAAACATTAAACATAAATCATCGTCAAAGATTGGCGCTGAGTGGCTCAGTGGGACTGTCCACTTCCTGAAGGGAATGAATCTCATATCTCTATGCGGTTAATAATTCCAATTGGAATCTAAAGTTCGATTTATGGGGTAATTTTATTAAAGGCAATTTAAAAACAAATTTGATTTTAAATTTGGTATTGTAAATGTTTTATTATACCGTTAGACAAATATATTTTAATAAATATAAATCAAAGTATCTCATGAATAAGTTAATTGAACTTTTAAAACGGCATTTCAATATCAATTTGAAACGAAATCGGAATTAGCAAGAGGGTTGAATATTTTTTCAAATTAAATCTATTTTTGCAGATGTACTAAATGGTGCTGTTTTTGACGAGGATCACGATGAAATGGTCGTTGTCAAGGATATTGAAATGTTCTCCATGTGCGAACATCATTTGGTTCCCTTCTACGGCAAAGTTTCAATCGGTTATTTGCCATGCAATAAGATTCTGGGACTCAGCAAACTGGCTCGGTAAGTCTCTGAGAAAGGGCTGCAAAATAACATTTAATATAAACATATTGTTATCCTTTATATAGCATTGTGGAGATCTTCTCGCGTCGTCTGCAGGTCCAGGAGCGTTTGACCAAACAAATTGCGGTAGCTGTGACACAAGCGGTGCAGCCAGCAGGTGTTGCTGTTGTCGTTGAGGGCGTGTAAGTAACAAAAGAATAGATTATTTACTAAATTAATAAAAAAAAAAAAAAAAATTAAAAAAATTACGCATAAGAAAAAAAAGTAATCTGCATCGGCCGGGAATCGAACCCGGGCCGCCCGCGTGGCAGGCGAGCATTCTACCACTGAACCACCGATGCTTGTGGCACAAGCTGCGCTAAGTTTCCATAGAAAGAACAAAGAAGTTGTTAGACACAAATCAAAATCAAATTGTTATAATTAATTGAACTGACTTTGAAATTAATCCATATTTGTTTATTATTTCAGTCACATGTGCATGGTGATGAGGGGCGTGCAGAAAATCAATAGCAAAACGGTTACATCGACTATGCTGGGCGTATTCCGCGATGATCCAAAGACGCGCGAGGAGTTCCTAAATCTAGTCAATAGCAAATAATAACATTTATATGCCCATTTGACTTGTGTCATTAATTTGTTGAAATTTTTAGTTTTCGTTTAGCTAATTATGCAAAAAATTATATGTACACGAAAGCAACGCGAATTTTTGGTGGTGTTGGTTAGTTTTTTTTATAATATACATTTACATTTTGTTCATTTTTTAAACGCAATTTATGGCACATAAATATTTTTTTATATACATATACATACATAAATACAATAAGGGAACAACTAATGAGACATCATTGCAAACCGTTTAGGGAATTTACAATTAGGCTACAAATTCGTAAAAATAATAATCTACTCGTATACAAATTTACATATATACATATTTACCTACATGTACGAACCAATATTTAAATGTATTTAAAAAAAAATAGTAAACAAATGGAACGTTCAAATTGCTTGTTATATCTATATACAAACATACTTACATATGTTTATTATATGCTTAAAACAAAAAACAATATAAATATATATTTTAAATATGGCAACAAAGGCGAAATGCAGCCTATAATATTTAAAATAAAATTAAACGAATATGCTCGTTATGCAAATGTTGTTTCTTGCACCCAAATAGAAATTGCTTATATATAAAAATAAATATTTGAATATTGTTAAATTTATGTACATACGCGTCTATCAATGCATAATAATAAAGTTACCAAACAATCATAGTGACCAATTTAATCCCAATAGAACATTTTTTGTTTTATTAACCCAAAAAAAGTAAAGAAAAAGGAAAAAAGCTCGCTAACCTTCTGACCCCGACGTGAATCGAACACGCAACCTTCTGATCTGGAGTCAGACGCGCTACCGTTGCGCCACGGAGTCCTTGTTACGAAGGCCACCAAATGCCGCATAAAACGAATTCCAGGAATTTGCAAAATTTATCCTTGTTGAAATTAAATGCGTCATGAATGTACCCAAATTTAAAATTGATTTCATATAACCCGCCCGGTTAAATTAAGGATATACATATGTAAAAATAAATAGCCGTTCGAATTTGTTTTTTTATGCCGTTCATTGTATGAAATTACAACTACATACTTATTTATTTGGTTCGTACAATTAAACTTAATTGGTAATCATATACATATATTTATATATATAGAACAAATAGAGGTGATTTTAACTTTGGCGTAATCTAAAATCAACAAAATGCACATATTTTTATTTATTTTTTTTTTTTTTGTACAAAGAAACTAGAAACTAGACAGAATGTATAAAAACAAAAAAAAAATGCACGAAGAGAACGAAAACTAAACCAATTTATTTATACATTTATATATTATATATATATATATTTATATATATATGGTAATACAAATTGCATTTTGTTTTACACATTGTACGGCAGTAAGGCTTTATCTATGCTCCCAATAGTTAACCATCCAATGGAGTTCCCAAATAGACCATAGACACTTCAGTGTTGCCATAAACAGCAGATACTGTGGGATAAAGCTTCTTATCTGGTAAACCTGCAACACAATGATAAAGGACGATTATACAAATAAACAATAGATACTTTCAGATAACGCTTACGCTTAACGCAGACTTAAAAGGGATAATGATGATTATACAAATCCGGGTCTTACCTCTAAACGCTACGCCTAGAAACTCGTAGTTTTTCTCAAACGACAGAGTATTATCATCGCAATCGAGGATTACACGAATGCGTTCCCCAACCTGATATTTGGGTGCATTATTAAGTAACGGATAACTACCCTGCGTATCACCGTTATGCAATAGATGGTTCTCAACTAGGTTCCAGCCCCAGCTCTGATCATCGGAGCCCAACAGCGCCACATAGCCATGACATTGCAGTGCTGCCTCCTTTGTGGAAATGCCAATTACGGCCACTGTGCCCAGCGGACCCTCCCAAATCACTTCCCATGCATGTCGCCCATGACGGAATCCAATTTTACCTCGTGCCGCATCCGTACTTTGTGCAACCGGATTTCTGCAAATATGAAGCGAGAAGTTAACATAAAATGTATAAACGATGGAAGAATTGACAATTATCTACCGATGCAGGGTGAATCCGTTGGGCTTAATGTAGACATTGCGGGAGCAATCATTGGGACTCCAGGCATGCAGGTACGTTCGCAGCTTAGTCTTGTATGTGGTGACGGAGGATAACAGGTCGGATTTGAGTGCCTCCTTGGGCAGCTTGCGCAGACAGTGCCAGCGCCATACGTCGCTGTTCTCATCGTTCAGGAAGTGATACCAGCTCTTGCACACCTGCGAACATCGATTCAAATCGTTCAGCTCCAAATATGAGAATATCGACTCCAACACATTGTAATTGCACAGTGGATCGACCATTTTGTTGTTGCCTAGTCCCACTGTACCCACTGGTGCGTTTTGGCTATATTTTGATTGGTTTGTTGTGCAGACAGTAATCGTTTATTATTTTGTTGTAATTGTTTCACATGAAGTATGATTAAATCCAAGCTTTGACATTTTATAATATAAATTATATGTTTATGACACTATTTGGCAAAAACAGCCGTGCGTAGCTATGGATGCTGGACGATGTTATCGATGTTATATCGATATATTGTGATTTATATCGAACAGCGATGTTTTTCAAGGCTGTCGATATTCTATGTATTCTACTACTTTTCATCACTGAAAAAAAAATCACGGCAAAAGTAAGATAATTAAAAGATCGTGCCTGCACGATCCACGATCCACGATCAGCGAGTTTGTTTCGATTAAGTTGTATTCAATTATCTCTTTAAATCATTATTATGGGCAATAAATCATTTCTGATATGTATTACTTTTATTGATCATTAGCATTGAGCATTAATACAAACTTTCAAAAAATTCGCCATTCATTCGTCGAAAATATCGAAGCATTGCGAACTAGTTCATCACTGATCAACCTGGCTCAGAATTGGACAGTTAATTCCGCGCATTAAATTCCTTTACTTTTTTTATTTATTTATTCGAAATATTTAAAACTAAACTTTTTACAGCACGTTAAACAAATATATGTATTTCAATCAAAATTTTGTTTTGTTCGCAAATTCCAATTCAACACCTGTTAGCAACTGCTCTGATTTTGATTTCTTAAGCCTATCGATATGCAACAGTAGCAGTGGCTAGGGATGGCAAAAGAAATGTCGAGTTGGCCATATGAATATTGTTGTCAGCGACAACAGCATTGTTTACATTTTTCGCACAGTGCTGGGTAGCGTTGAAAATTGAACAATCCATTTTTCAATTTGTTCATGTATGAATGGGCGGTGTCAATATAATTTCAGCTCCAACTATTCATTTCATTTAGTGAAATAGTAGTACCAAGTTCATTACCTTAAAACATTGAATATCGCCTTTAAATAAAACCATTCTGGGAACAAAATTAGAGTAGATCAATCTTATCTGTATTGACCTTTCGAGATGATCGGACTCGCATAGCAGCCAATTTATGATTTGGGTGCGGTTTGGAGTTTTAACAGAGTGAAAATTCCTATTTCAGAAGTGAAGCATTATCAACTGCATTCCATTCTGTTATAAGTTGTAGGAATTCGCATCAAATATCAAATGTAGAATTTTGTGCTTGCCGCTATCAGCACGCACGTTACCCAGCACTGTTCGATTGATGCGTAAATTTGGCGCGTCGAGCCAATCAGCTGATCAACGCGGTGTCTGCCATTTCGCTCGCACTCGCACGTTAGTCGTTTTCGTAGTCGTTGTCGTCGTCGTCGTCGAGAAACCAACGACTTGGTAGAAATTTTATGCATATCGTTCTGCGATTAAAACGAACAATTCTTAAATTCTAAACAGTGCAACGGAAACGTTAGAATTTCTCGATCCTTTTGCAAAAAAGCGCATCAAAATCGAAACACTTGAAGTGCACGAAAAACGCTAGCGAAAAACCCGCATTGAATCCATTTTCTGTGTGTGTGAGTAGAAAAAATGCGCTGCTGGTGCTGGAAACAAAAAATGCGCTCGCCATTTTGACTCGCGCGACATCCAAATTTTCACTTGCTGCCATCAAAATAGGCACATTGTAAAGTGCAACAATAAAGGCAATAAGGCTCAAATATTAGCACATCTATTTAGTGCTGTGCAAAGCATATTTAATACACGTGGTTACAAATTGTGCACTGAAAAAATACGGATTTCATCGTAGGCCGCGCCACACACAGATATACACCAATACAGACACACACAATCATTGACGCACACACACTTGCGGCAGCGTTGATACATTTTGGCGGCGTGTTAGTGAACATTAGGTCTTCCTCTCTACCTCCCCCTGCAACTATAGAAAGAGGGACAACAACAACAAGAGTACTTACTGCTAAGTAAAAAATCCAGAAGGACAACAGGAAAGTAGTCGTCGTAGCAGGCAACTAGCAGGGTGCAGGCCACCAAGAAGGAAGAACCGCTATCACTACACCTGTAATCGCCTGAAAATGGCGCATAGCTCGGCAGCAAATCAGACAACGAGTGGCGCAGTCAAAGCAGATGAAGTCAACTATTTCTTTCAGGATGAACACGGTGAGTCCACAGGCTAAACCGCTTAGCTTAGCGGCTGATAGAAACCATTTCTCATGGCTGACCAGTCGACCAGTTAAACAGCTATTTATTACTGGAGTTGGGCACGAATCACGAGCACAGGTTAAAATTTGTATAATAAGCTTAACTCGGCATATAATACTTAATTTTTGTGGATTTACAAAAAATTGCCTTAATCTTTTGCGTCGCACGTTTTATTATCAATTTTCAAATGGTAGTGGCAGCGCTAATAAACCAATTTCTTGTGCTTTTTGCAAAGTCGTAGTAATTTGGTTTTTCAATGTGAATATCTGTCATATTAATATATTTAACGTGACTTTATTAAAATACATGAATTAAGTTGTGTTGCCTTTCTCTGTGATTCATGAAGAACATTCGACAAGAGTGCATTTGACAAATTGACTAACTATGTTGCAGCTTCATTTTGCTTTAATGAATGCGTAACATATATTCTTACACACACATGCACATATTGTCGACTTGCGTATTTACGTTAGTTGTGTGGCGGGGGAGCTGCTGCTACTAACTTGCATGCCCGCACACTGGCGCGTAAACGCCATCTTTTTCTTTTTTCGGTTTCCTTCTACATACAATATTTATCGCTTAATACGCTTTAAGCGCATATACAACGCCGCAACGCGAGGCAAAACCAACACAGCAACAATAACAGCAACAGCAACTACTACTACTACTACTACAAATGCACAGCAACACGTCAAAAAACAAATAATAAAAAATAAAATCAAGTAAAATCGTTTGGTTTTGTCTGCCGCTGCTGCCAATACACATACATATACATATATTTATATATATATTGGTATATATTTATGTATGTGTGGGTTTATACATTGCCGGGCAGCGACGACGACAGTCGTTCTTCGCCCAGTTGGCGCTCAGTCAAACACACATTTTATCGCTATTCGCTGACTACAACTACAAAACAGATACTTCCCCATCATATATACATACATAAATACGTACGTATGTTTTTTTTTTAGTGCCAAACAGCTGATAGCAGCGCAGCAGCCGCCGGCAGCGCAGTCGTCGCGCAAATGCGTCTTGTTTGCTTTATTCCTTTTTGCATAATAAATCTAAGGCTTGAGATACAAACATCTATATATGTATGTATATAAACTAAAAAATAAAATACATTCGAGGGAGGTGTAGCAGAATTGCTAAAGCTGCGTGACATTTCGGTGTGTGCTACAAAAAAAGCTGAACAAGCACTCACCACACACATACACAGAGATGAAAACAACAACAGTTGTATAGATAGAAAAAAAGCTGAAGCCCAAAATGGGCAAACACCAAACATGTGTAGCAGCGGCTGCGCAGCGGCGTTGACGCCGGCAGAGCTGTTGTTGTTATTGCCGCTCTGTTGACCACCTTACGTACATCCAAATACATACGTAAGCACGTTCGAGTGTGTGTGTGCGCGCATGTTTGTATGAATGGGTGAGCAGCGTCGACCGCACGCCGGCTAACCGGCCTGCAAGGCTGACTGCAGAAGAGCATGTTTGACAGTAGTTAAGACGTCGTGAGTCATTTGTATGTGTGTATGTCGTGTGTGTTCGTGTATTTGTGTGAGATGGTTGATATTTATAGTTTGGGCCCTTTTTGCGGTTTTGCTGTTTACTCATTTGCACAAAAATATGAATACATGTATGTATGTATTTTGTGTGTCTTCTTTTGCCAAGCTTTCGTTAATATTTGAATTATGCAAATATGTTATCGCAGCAGGTGAATAATTAGCATAACTGACTGATGTAGATGTAAATTGAATTGAGAAAAGCCGGTTACAAATTCCCAGGGCTGCACAGAATACGATCAAGATACATACATATATATGTATATCGATTCTATTTTATGTATGTATGTGATCACGTGCGGCTTACATACATAATTGTGTATATGCGTATGTATTTCTTTCTGTTTACTGCTTGCGTTTTGAGCTGTTTCGGTTTGCTGTTAATGCATCCTTTGCCAGACGACAGTATTTTAGGCAGGCAGCCACACCCCCACCACCACCACCACCCCATATGTCAAGCAGGGAGAATTCTTTCGTTTTCGTTTGTTCTTTGCTCCACGAGTAGCTGTCGCGCTTGCTGTTCTTGTTGTTGTGGTTGATGTTGTCACTTATAGCTCTGTGTTGGTTTTTGCTTTTTGCACTACATTTTCATTTGCTACATACGCAGCGCAAAGAACGACACAAATGGAGACTGTGCCTTTGCGTATGTATGAATGTATGTATGAAAGTATGTTTGCATATGTGTCTGTGTATGTATGTACAATGCATGTGTAATACAAACACATGTATAAGTATGTATGCTGCTTACATTATTGTGTATGCATTTGAGTCGAAGCGGCCCAACTGAACTTTCGAACGAGTGCATAAAAAATCCTTCATTTCCATTACACGATTCATTCGTTTAATTGTTGTAAGCCATTCATGTATTCTTTGTTCTTGCAACGCAACATAAATAAAACCACGTGGTTCAGTTTTTTCTCTTCTAATAATTCGAAAATATATTTGCAATATTTATCGTAACAAATATGTATTTTATGATATTTTATGTGGCATTATTGGATGAGAGTTTATTTCATATATTTTAGGACAAATTGCCAAAGTGCTGAAACCTGTACAAGTGAAACAATCGCAATCTATGGATAGTTCAAAATCCAGTTTGGTATTCCCTAGCAGCTCAACACGCAACGCTGGCGGCGGCATCGGTAATGTGGGGCGAGTGGGCGCCTTCAGTCAAATGGTAAGTTCCATTAATCCAATCAATCAATCAATCAGTCAACCAACCAGCAGTCAAGTCAGTCAGTCAATACAAATACACCCCTCTCACTTTAGAGCACAACGAATCAGGGACAATTTATAAAACTACAGGAAAGTTGTATTGCTATTCCAAAAACCGAAAGTAAGTGAAAACAGATTTAGCTTGCGATTCTTATTAGAACAATGATATTTTCTTCTTGTTTCAGATATTTCATATACTGCACCTGCGTCAGCGCAGAAGGGCAGCGGAGGGGGAAGCGGTATGCACGAGGTAGTAAATAAACAACTGACATAACTCTCTTCGTGACAAGAATAATCCAATTGGCATTTTACAGATAAAGAGCGAACGATATGTGAAATACACGCCAAATAACGCCATGAAAATGAAATCAAAATTGTAAGTGACTTTGGCAAATCGCAAATCGTGGCGTATAAGAAATATATGTATAAAAAAAAACATGAATTGTAATTTAAGGCACACCATACAGAGCAATTCCATGCACACAATGCCCGCCTCCTCATCGTCCGTACAAAGGAAACGAAAGCCAGACAAGGCTGGCAAGGGACTGCGCCACTTCTCGATGAAGGTGTGCGAGAAGGTGCAGGAAAAGGGCAAGACCACATATAACGAGGTGGCTGATGATTTGGTTACGGAAGAACTGAAGAACAATTCATATGATAACAACTGTGATCAAAAGAATATCCGGCGTCGTGTTTATGATGCGCTCAACGTACTGATGGCAATCAATGTTATTTCTAAGGACAAAAAGGAAATACGTTGGATTGGCCTACCCGCCAACTCGGCTGAGGTAAGGCTTCTTGTTTATTCTGCCTTTTATATGTAAGTGATGCATAATGTTATATCTAATTTCGTATTAAGCAATTTCTGGCTTTGGAGTTGGAGAACAATTTGCGACGTGAACGAATCAAGCAAAAAAATGAAATGCTACGCGAAATGGTTATGCAGCATGTGGCATTCAAGGGTCTCGTGGAGCGCAATAAGCGTTCTGAGAACCAGGGGGTGGTGCCATCCCCGAACTCATCCATTCAGCTGCCGTTCATCATTGTGAATACGCACAAATCGACAAGGATCAATTGCAGTGTTACCAACGACAAGTAAGAAGCATTTTTAACTTCGTCCTTTTCATCTTATATTAATTCGCTATTCATTCTATACAGATCCGAGTACATATTCAAGTTCGACAATACATTCGAAATGCACGATGACATCGAGGTTTTGAAACGCATGGGTCTTCTCCTGGGTAAGTGGACACCTCTCTTGGCTATCGTCCAATATTTAAATCTGCATTATTTGGATACTTATAGGATTGGATAAAGGCGAATGCACGGGCGAGAATATTGAACAAGTCAAGTCTTGGGTCCCACCTAACCTGGCCAAATATGTGGAAGGTAAGCTTTTATTCAATACGCTTTTTAGTTCATTCATAGATTATTTCAATTTTATTGTACACAGCGTACGGCACTGGTAAAATGGATCCGATTTACGATTCGGATGACGAAGACAACGACTTCAATACGTACCATGAAACAACCAATGAGTCTCAAAGCTTTGCACAACACACACAACGTACCACCGATGTCGAATTCAAGTTGGAGCTGGACGATGATGAGCTTGAGGATGACATCGATTGAGCAGAAGATGATAATGCGGATGTGTCGTGGGCGACGGGGTCCCCTGCGGATGCTGCTGGTTATCTCAGCAATAGCTACGCAGAGGATACATTTAGTTTTACGTTTATTAATGCTTTGTTAGGATTGCCACGCCCATTTAGTTAGGCTGCCAATTCTCACGATTCTCCTTTACCCCACACATCCACACAAAAAAGCATTCAACAGCTTTGATTTTGTTTATTTCTCAATGAGACTTGATTAAATTATATATATAAGCAAACACAAAAAAAAAACAACATTAATAATTATAAATATTACTTGGCGTTCAGTTTGTATGTGTATTTTTGAAGATTATTTTTAAGCGCAAAACAGTTAAATTAATTTTTTACTTAAGCTGAAAATTGTATTTTAGTGAAAATATACAAAAATAAAATGCCTGTCTTCTTTTTAGTTGTTAAACGATTGCTGCTTGAACAAAGCAAACAGAGTTTTTAAAAAGTTTATCTTAAATGTTGTAAGTGTAGAGCAACTTTTTTAAACTATATATTGTACACCAAATCTTTAAAGTGACAGCAATAAAATATATAATAAAACATATTTTTTAGATCTACAAGTTGCAGTGCAAACCGTAGAGAAGAGCATATATAATATGTATGTTTATTTGTCTAACATTAACAATTTTAAACCTGTTGTTTCACATTTCAAGAAATTCTCAAAAATCGTTCAGCAAAAAACAAATATATTTATATATATATATATATAGATATATATACATATATATATTATATGTAATACATATACATTTAAAAGTAAATGCGGAATAATCAACCTACCTATTTAGTCATAACAAAATTAAAACTTAATGCATTGATATAAATTTCTAGAATTTATATAAATATATTATTGAAATTACATCAAATAACAAAGAAATGCATACAAATTTAGTAGAAAAGTGAAATATGTACATTTAAGAAGTCAGAGTAGTTGTGTAATAAATTTAAAAATATATTTCATTTTGAAAATGGGTAATCGATAAAAGGCAAATCAAATACAAATAAAATCTATAAGCATACAACAACATACAAAAACCAATTATATATATAGGTAACAAAACTGAATACATATTGTAAAATATGATAAAAAAAAAAACAAATGTTTTCAATTATTTGGGGCGAAATAACATTAAAACCACTTTTTAATAATTAATCCATTATACCTTTTTGTTTTATTATATTTTAAAATGATTCGTGTCTTCGTAATCCCTTTTTTAGGTTAATAACGAGTCAGATAAATACGTTCAAACGCACATTCGAAATACCAAAGCGAAAATAAATTTGTATACAAAAAAAAAAAATACCATTTTGGGAGGGAACTGCAATATACACATAGATAAATTCATTTCAATCCTTAGTGACATTGAAAGCATATATTACAAATGGAAAGTGTAAGAGTGTAATTATTGAGCAAATTAAATAAGCTTACTAACGAAACAGTTTGAAGGTGACGTCTTTATTCTTCACAGCAAATCCTTTGTCCTAAAGCTCAGTGGTTGAGGCTGCTCCTCACCTCAGGCAAAGCCATCTTCCAGCCCAGTGACTGCCACTGTGGATGGCGGACCCAAAGGCTGCTGTTGCTGACAGGCCAAATTGAAGTCGTAGTTCATTTGTTGGTCAAATGGCGGGTTGGGGAATGCATTTGCGGACAGATTCATCAGCTCCGGCTGTGGTTGTAATGGTGGCTTAACGGATTCCCGTTGCTCCTGTCGCAACTGCTGCGGTGATTTCACATAATTGAGTGGTATTAGGCCTGAGCTCTGACCATTTATGGATGCGATGGCCCAGCCTGAATTTAAAAGTTGGAGGGTTTGTTGTATCTCACGCGGTGCCACCTGTACAGTCTGACCAGAACGTAATGTCAATTCGCCCTGGTTGCGCGCCTGAAAATCGTAGACTGCGTGCGTCTGAATTGGGGCGATCCACTTGGCCGGATTGCGAGCTGTTATAATTGAGTGGGTCTTATTATTATACAAATATGAAAATAAGGAACTTATCTCATCCCGCTATATTTGTATTAGCTGGTTGAGAGCAAAGTACACAGATTAGATAAGCGTACCTTCTTCTTGCGCCGTGTTCGTGACGGTGCCCAGTAATTTCATTATGAGATATGGTGCGGTAAAGATAAAACTAATGAAAGCTAACACCGGCCACGGGGATGTGCTTTTTCGTGGAGGATGAGGTGCGCCTCCTTGTTGCATGTTATTATCGTTGAGAGCTTCGGCAAACGCTTTCTTAAACGCCTCCGACGATGGATCCAAATCCGACACACGCAGCCAATATAGTATTCTAAATGAGCACATTGTTAATAATTGTTATTTCATATAGATGACAAGTATTTACTTCCTGTATATCCATCTCAGGCTGCGAAAGATGGCAAACGATGTCCAGAATTGTCCGAAAACACTGCGCAAACGTCCAAAGTTGGAAGCCACGCCAAGAATCGCACGAAAGGAACTAGTTAACGCGAAGAATGTCGAATCCAGCATGGATGCAATATTCCCGATAGCCGACACCAGCGATTCGATACTTTGGAATGCGGGACGCGAGCTTGCCTCAGCCATTTGTATGAAACGCTGTTCAGGATCGCTGGGATTCATGCTGCCATATCTGTTGTATCCACCGTAGCCACCACCGCCATAGCCCCCCATACCAAAGCCACCATAGCCACCACCATAGCCACCACCGTAACCACCACCAAATCCACCTCCATTGTATCCACCAATACCGAGTCCATAGCTGCCAACATTGCCATATCCTCCACCATAACCGCTATAGGAGCTCTGTTGTTGTTCAAAGGGTGACTGTGGCACGGGAGGGGGCGCTGCCAGGGACCGCACATTGCCGTAGGGCGTGGCTAGCATAGGCGACTCGTTTATAATTGCGCTACGCAGATTGTTGTCCATGTTGTGGCTGTTGACTGATTAAATTTTGCTTGAATGAACTTTGGTCAATTGTTTAAACCTTGATTCCACTTACCTGTGCACTTCTGTTTTTTAATTGCTGCGTACTCAATTGCTGGCTTTTATGTAGCTCTTCGAGTACTTTTATTTGCGCCCAGTATTTTTTCTTATTATTGTTAGTTACAAAATAATAAGAAAGAGGTAGTGTTTTTATTAATTACTTTTTCTTTATGGTGTCTTAATCGATAAGTGGCGACATTTTATTACGCCGATACAAATCTATCTATCGTTCTGTGTTTGCTGTTTTGGTATTTTTGGCAATCGAATATATTAAGTAATATGGCATATGCAATTTTTTATTTCAACTTAAGATAGGCTCAGATTACTGAAGTGATTAAGAGAAAAATTCATTAAAGATTATGCTATTTGTAACTGTTACTAGAATATATATTTCATCGATATACAGATTTAGTATTTTAAGTAATATGCTGAAAGTGTGGCAACTCAGTAACATAATATTGAGCACTCCAAAGAATCGAATATCAACAAAATCAGTGTAAATACGTTGTTGTTTACGGAGGCAGCAGAGCAAATTCCAAATAGAATTCCAATTCAATTATTATCCAGCCATAATGGCCAGTAGCAAGGAATTGTGCTTACGTGAATGGGCACCGCTTACCGGCATCATGGAGCTCATTCCAATAGCTCGGCGCGGTTTTTTTCAAGCCAATCTAAATATTACTTGCGTGGATGCCGTTGAAGATTTCCTGGCGTTGGGCAGCGATGCAGGAATTGTCTTTTGGTATAATCGCCGTTCGGGTGAAATGCAAAAACTCAAAGCGGAGGTGAGTACTTTTTACCCACATGACTCACAACTGGCGTTGCGTGTTAATCACTCATTATGTTTTTTATGGGTGCTTCCCCTGCCCAATCCACAATTTTAAATAGGTTGCCACACGCATAACGTGCGTTAAAATAGTTAATTCCGTCGAATATATGGTTGCAGCTGGCAGCGCTAGCGGTCAGGTAAGCGTTTTTCAAATACAAAAGGAACTGCCGCCGGACTTGGATCTGGTCGCACCCTGCACAAGGAACAAACCCGTTGAACGTTACACCATCAGAGACTTGCATCGTTGTGTGGTCAGCTGCTGTGAGTGGTCCAAGAATGGCATGAAGCTATATTCGGGCGATAGACAGGGCGTCGTTGTCCTTACCGAATTTGACTACCAAAGGGTGCGTGCTGAGATCAGTAATATTACCTCATTTTTTATAGCAATTTTTATATCCACAGCACCTGAGCAAATCTCTGGAAATACTCAGCGAAGCATATGAGATTGTCCAGCTGAGCGTGCATCAGAGCTACCTGCTGGTGGCGACACTTTATCGCTGCATTGTTTGCCGATGTGATGCCAAGACCTCAAAGTGGCAAATCACCCAAGTGGGCAGGAAAGACCGGAAGCAGCTAATCGACTGCGGTGGCGTATTCCTTAAGCAAACAGCGACATCGAACGAAAGTTTGCCACAGATTATCTGTGGTCGGCCAGGGCTGCGCTTTTGGATTGCCGACACCATTGGCAATGTGTCCAAGACGATAATATTCAACGAGGCCGTCCTGCAGAGTCCCGCTTGGGAGATACCCCTACTCAATCCCAAGCAGCGCAATCAGCCATCTTCTATAAAGGGAAGCAGTGATGCATATGTGGCTAGCAAAAGCTTTCGCGAACTAGATTTATACGATGGCCAGGATACACTGCTAGTTACCCACGATGACGTCACATTATATATCCTCAATCTCGAGGGTCTTAAAGTTGAGGCTGTGGCACGCGGATTTCGCAAAATCCTCGACTTTTGTGTTTGCGGTAAAGAGATCTTTGTGCTCGAAGGAGAACGTTCGCTGCTGCGTCTGGGTCCGCTGCCGGAACGACCAAATAAAACGGCTACGGTTATATTTAATCCACTACTGCCACCACCTTTGCCCATGTTGGGCGCCTCACAGTATTCCAAACTGGAGCTTGAGTCCCCGATTGAGCTGGAGCCGGCATTAAACTGCGCTGAGGAGTGCTTTGAATTGCCGGCCATCGAAAAACTAGATTTGAATGTTCCCATTGAGCTGGCGGTGGAGTCACCGATGGCGCAACAGAAGCGTCGTTTGGAGATCTTTCAGCGCATCGGTGAAATGGATTTTGAACAATCCATACTACACACCAGCGGCTCACTTAACCAGAAGAAGCGCAGCAAGCAAGCAACTGCCGCCGGAGGAATTGTGGAAATTGGACAGGAGACGTACGAGCGCAAATTGCCGTTAACCAACGCAGCGACCCTAATGGACGCCAGTTACTGTCAATTAGAAAAGTGAGCATAATACATTAGCTGATCCAGTTTGGCATCAAATGACTTGATTTTCTGTTTCAGCAACGGCTTGGTCTCTCCAGTGGATATGAAAACCGCCTTCTTACAGCATCTGCCAGATGTTATGACTCCAACAACGTTACAGAAAACGGTTGCTATAAAGGCCAAAACGTTAGCTGACGAGCTGGACTTGCCGGAAGTGCATTTGGGACCGGTTAGCTCGGAGGATCTTCGCACTGCAAATACACCAAAGCTAAGCGAATCATTGATAAATTGCTACCCCACCAGACTGGAGGAGGTCAGTGTACAGACAACGCCGGTGAAGAAACAGCTGTCGCTAAACGATGACGCCACAGATTACAGCGCTGGGCAACCCGTTGATGGTATTTGTGCAGTTACCTCAAAAGCGCCACTGAGTTTTGTGAATACTCAACCAAATGCGGAACCGGAATATGGCAGCTTTCTGCCTGATTTTCGTTGCGCTGGCGATCCACTCAAGAAGCAGCAGACACCACCCGCTTCCGGCGATTCCAACACATCCAGCGAATGGGAGTTTTTAGATAACTAATGTTATCTGTAGCCAAGTATTATTTACAAAGTTCAATTTGTTGAGTTTGATTTTCGTTTATAGTTCAATGCACTGTTTTCTTTCCTTTTTTTTTTGTTTGATCTTTTTATTTGTGTTTTGTGGAACAAGTTGTGTGCTTTAAATTGTGATGTGTTAATGTTACTAAATTTGTATATATTGTTAAGCATAAATAAGTTAAAATTAGCTTTACCACTGCAGTGTAATATATGAATCTCAGTCTACGGTTTTAGCAGTCACCTGTGAATTGCAACTCAGCAGCTTTTTTTTTGTTAAATTTTTTTTATCGGCCCTTGGCAAAGCTTTAGTATATAAGTACAAGGTCATAATATTTACACAAAATCATATTTATTTCATTCAAATGTAAACGCTTACTCATTGCACAAGATCCAGACGCAGGGCGCCACTTGGCGCCTTCCATGACTAAATGCAAACATGTGCACGATACTTGATATACAAATGTTTAATAGTGTTTTCTGATATCGATGTTGCGGCATGTGAGGGAAACGCGACGCCTACAACCGTCCGGCATTACGTCTGCCGATGATTACCAGAATATATATGTATACACTTAAAAAATTTATATTTATCAAAATTTAATAATAATTTAAAATTGGTCTAAAACTCAAATAATAATTTTATTTATTTTGTAAAATTGAAACGATTTGTTTAACGATCAAGCTAACAGCTTATTTAATGAAATCTAATCTCACAAAAATGTAGCGGCTTAAAAACTCTATTACCAATAAGTATTCGATTCGAATGGAAAAGTTGTACATCGAAATTGTGTGATTGTGCAATTTAAAACGTCGCGAAGCTTCGAATGGATCTCTATGCTGCTCAGTACTGAAATTCAAGCCAACCCAACTTTATCTATATTTATAAACAAATTGTTATTTGAGTGCAGTTTGGTTTCAATTGGCAGCAATGATGGAAAGTTTTACAGATTGTGCCGCAACGTATGCATCTAGAAAATTCTGATGGGAAAGAAAGTTGTTATACTTAAGTACAATAGCTATGATTGACAACCTTGAAAAGCTGAAGCCACTGAAAGGCGCTCACATTTCATTTCATTTCATTTGTTCGGCAACAAAAATTTTCCACTAACTAGGCATTGCCCATTGATTGAAATTGAATTACGAATACAATCTTAACCATAGTCATAAATGGGACCGCTCTGTTCTCGAGTTTAAAGAGGAATCAACCAATGAAGCCGAATGAGGAAATTAGGTATTCCTTCAATTGTGTATTGTTTGATTGTCTTCGGAGAATGCTTACTCTTTTATTATTTGACTTGAAAGAAATATTGAGTAAGAAATACATATAAAAAGTTAGTTAATATAAATAACAATTGTTTTACTATTAACAAATTAAAATAGAACACATTTTTGTATTTTAATTAGATATAAATAAAGATTTTAAAATCATAGAATAATAATTGGTATTGTATTGTATTTTATTTGGGAGAGACTGCATTATCATCTTAAAATACACATTGTTGTCTTGTTTGATTTCTTACTTTATTTGTATTTATTTTTCTTTCCGATTAGTTGGTTTAGCTAAGCGCACATTCTCCTTTAGAAGCTCATTATAAGTTCTGTTTTGCGGTTTTTGGCCAACTTTTGCAGTGCCTTGTGGCGGGAATCCAAAACGAGAAGCTTTTACTGGACACAACTGAAACTGACACACACACACACGCACACGCACGCAAACACGCGCACACTTATACAAACGAACACACACATCACAGTCCATTCGCTCGCGCTCCCTCTCTGGCTTTAGACTCTCTGTGTGAACGATGAAGCCGGCAATTTGTCGGTAGCAAATTCTCTTTAAAAAAGCCGCTGCGGTAAATAAAAGCGGGCGCATCTCGCTCTTTTGCTCATTAGGCGGCGAACATTTGCTTTGTGCAGACCCCAATTTCAATTCGCGAATGAACAAAAGCAAGGAGTGAGGGAGTAAAGCAAAAGTTAATCCTGTAACAAAACAAAATACACGCTCAATCATAAACAACAAGTGTGCATGCTAGTAAAGGGATAAAGCCCGAGTGACGTGGGAATAACATACAAAATAAATTGACTATATACGAGCATCCAAAAAAAAAAACCCGAAAATGAAGCCAACAAAGAACTCAACGCTGGAAATCATATCGCCTAAGGTACACGTGGACGATGATTTCATTGAGACCGACTATGAATATCAAACATCGCATGTGAAGCGCACAGCAGCGGGCCAACTGCAGGTGAGTTGACGACCTTCTGGATACACTACATCCAGCAAAAATATGTTTACGTAGAGCAGTTATTGATTTAAACGAAAGACACTTAAAAATAGATTGGAACAGCTGCATAAGGATTGAAAGAGCTTAAGGCAATTGTTGCGAATGACAAACAAAAAAGGGAACAGTTTTTTAGATTATTTATGTAGTCTGCTGTTTTTCTATTTCTTTCTTAAATAAAGCATTGGAGAACATTACAATTTTATTGTCTAGCAAATATTCTGACCTTCATATTGAAATTATATGTCAGCCAAAGATAAACTATTCTCGATTATTCTCCAGCTGCGCGAAATATAGTAATAAAACAGATATGCATATGTTCATAAAATATAATAAGTACATGCGGAAAAAATATTCCATTAATTAGCATTCCGTGCGGCTGGAAGTTTATTAATACCCTCGTTCAATATGTGCTATTTGTATGCAGCAAGAGAAAGGAAGATAAAACCAACAAAATTGGTACAGTCGAATAATTTATGGTTGCGGTATTAATATAATATTATATACATACATACATATGTATGTTTATTTTTTCATATTAATTTATACATATTTATGTATTGATTGTCGCACACATTTTCCGAAACAGCTGATAAAGCCAATTTGAATCGCTGATAACTGTCCATTCCCATTTTTCCTCTCATTTCCACTAACATATCCATAACAATGGACTTTTGGTGGAGTGTTTCCTGCGAACAATGCGCACGCGTCGACTATGAAACTAAGTCCCAGAATAATTGTGTTTGCATTGTGAATTTGATACGTAACTTAATCAGCTAAGCACATATTTACATAAATATATACATATACATATATATGTACTTATACGTCTGTAGGCAAACATAAACAAGTCTTCTGTTTAGCTTTGTTTCCCCACATTCTTGGGTCCAGCAACAGACACTTGCTGCACTTCCTCGCTTCCAAGGTCAATGTCAGGGGCTGATGTGCCCAGCTGACAAGGTCAAGAGCAATCATAGACCGACTCCCTGTTAAGAGCAGAGACATGTTGCTCTTATTTGGCCGACACCTTAACCCATTTGGCAACGAACTTTGCCCGTTCACATTTTAATAAATTCATGCTGATTATTATGGATTATTTATTTCACATGTCTATATTTCTATATATGTGATTAAATTTTCACATGTGTTTCTTAATTAGCCGGCCGGCAAAAAGATAACAATAAATGCTTATAAATTATTTATACGTTTATCATTACATACATATTTATAAAAAGTTGCGAGCTAACGAACACGTCGCTGACAAGAATCAGTTGATATATAAAATCAAAAATACCACACCGATTTCTGTATACACTTGCTAATAAAAAGCTTAAAGAGCATCAAATTAAAATCTACTTATTTTCATTGCATATCCGAAAACATAATGAAAATGCTAGAAATATTCGTAATATATATATATATATATATATATTTTTAATTTTGCGTAATATTAGAAAACGTTCTAAAATCTATATTAATTTTTTGTTATTGATTTTTTTAATGCATGAAATAACTAAACTAGCTTAGTTCCTTGGGTTGGGTAAAATAGTTGTATGGCAGAGAATAAGAAATTCGATCGGTCTTTGGGACACGTTAATAAAAATCACGCGATCGCTAAAGTCGCTGAGTAACTCTTGGGTGGCATGGCATCAGTTACCGGCCTGGCTTTGGATGATAAGAACGCCAGTAGAACAAGTGCTATTTTATATCTATGTGGTTTTGGCTAGGAAATAATTAATACTGATATCGCCCCGATCTCTTTGACAGGTGCACCCGCAGACAACGTCGCTGAAAATACGAACAGCTCGCCATGTGCCCAAATTGGGTGTCATGCTCATTGGATGGGGTGGCAACAATGGATCGACGTTGACAGCCGCCTTGGAGGCGAATCGCCGACAGCTGCAATGGCGCAAGAAGACTGGAGTGCAGCAGGCCAATTGGTTTGGTTCGATTACCCAGGCATCGACGGTCTTCATTGGATCGGATGAGTCGGGCAGCGATGTGCATGTACCGATGAAGGAACTGCTGCCGATGGTTGAGCCAAATGACATTGTTGTTGATGGCTGGGACATAAGTGGCGAGCATTTGGGCGATGCCATGCGACGGGCCGAAGTCCTGGACGTTGCTCTGCAGGACCAACTCTATGACCAACTTTCGGCGTTCAAGCCGCGTCCATCTATCTACGATCCAGATTTTATTGCTGCCAATCAATTGGATCGAGCCGATAATCTCATCAAGGGTACCAGACAGGAACAGTACGAACAGGTGCGTCGCGACATCCGGGACTTTAAGAAGACAAGCGGCGTGGAGACCGTCATTGTGCTCTGGACAGCGAATACGGAGCGTTTCAGCGAAGTGAAGAAGGGTCTAAATACGACCAGCCAGGAGCTGCAAGCCTCGCTCAAGGCCAACAAATCGGAAGTGTCGCCATCAACCATCTTTGCCATGGCCAGCATTGACGAAGGCGTAAGTTCCCTGAAATTATGACTGCTGGACTTTTTACCTATAGTTCTCCGAGTAACTCTCTCCGTTAAACTCTTTTTCGCAGTGTACGTACATTAACGGTTCGCCACAGAACACATTTGTGCCTGGTCTGATTGAGCTGGCGGAGGAGAAGCAGATCTTTATTGCTGGCGATGACTTCAAGTCGGGACAGACAAAGATCAAGTCGGTGCTGGTGGACTTTTTGGTTGGTGCCGGCATTAAGCCCGTCTCCATTGTGAGCTACAACCATTTGGGCAACAACGATGGCAAGAATCTCTCTGCTCCCCAGCAGTTCCGCTCCAAAGAGGTTTGTTTTGCAGCTCGTCCTGAAAATGGGATTGCAATTAAATATCCATTTCACAGATATCCAAGAGCAACGTTGTCGATGATATGGTAGCCTCGAATAATGTGCTGTATAAGCCCAACGAGCATCCGGATCATGTGGTTGTCATCAAGTATGTTCCCTATGTGGGTGATAGTAAACGTGCCATGGATGAGTATACCTCCGAGATTATGATGGGCGGACATAACACTCTCGTCATACACAATACATGCGAGGATTCGCTGCTGGCCACACCGCTCATTCTGGATTTAGTCATTTTGGGCGAGCTGAGTGCCCGCATTCAGTTGCGCAGCGCCGAGCGAGATGCGGCCCCTTGGGTGCCCTTCAAGCCCGTCCTCTCGTTCCTCAGCTATCTGTGCAAGGCGCCACTAGTGCCGCAAGGAGCGCAGGTGGTTAACTCCCTCTTCCGTCAGCGTGCGGCCATTGAAAACATATTGCGTGGCTGCATTGGACTGCCACCAATATCACATCTAACCCTGGAGCAGCGGGTAAGAAATCACATAGCTTATAAAGGAATACTGCTTGATCCGAGCTAAGTTGGGGTGTTTAAGCTTATTAGGATTTGACACGGGCAAAGCTGGATATTTTCTAAAGTTTATGTATATATATTAATATATTTCTTATCATTCTTGCCTTTTGCAGTTTGACTTTGCCAGCATTACTAATGAGCCACCATTGAAGAAGTCCAAGCTGATTGGCCAGAATTGCGCCGTGGAGTCCAAGACTAAGCTGCATGCCAATGGACACAGCAACGGCACCAAGCTGGCCACCAATGGCAATGGTCACTGAGTGGACTTCAAGTCACTGGATTGTGTGAAAAAAAAAATAGTAGAAAATATATATATATATATATCTACATATATGCAATAATTATGTATATCTACGTATTTATGTATGTGCGCTAAAGAGTATATGTACTTGCTAAATTACAAACTAGAATTAAGTTACAACTATCAAATAAAACTTTAAAAATAACCAACAAAAATTCATATCCGTTGCATTGAGATATTTTGTATTTTATATATGCAACATATATGTATATATTTATCTGTACCAATCTGTTTACAATTGAGCATTTCAGAATTTTTCAATTTTTTTCTCACATTAGCGTAAATTTAGACATATGGTACTTTATATACAAATATATAAATATTTAGGTAGAACGAATTTTTTATGATATTAGTCACTTAAACTGTTAATTTATTTGAATTATAAAAATTATGGAAACATAAGCAAAACATATTTTACAAAAGATTTTGGTAATTTTTGTATGTTCAGCCTAAAGGCATGCTTGAAAAAATGTAACTAGACTTAACTTGAGGTAGACTATTCTATTTTCACAGATTGCTTTCAGCTTGTTCTGCCACAACTTTGTTGAAGGCAAAGATTGAGCAGATTGCGATTATATATTCTGTGAAATTTGATAATCATGAATGTCGTACATGTGCTCCAATAATATATATTTCGATTAGCTCAATGCCTTGTCTTATCATCTGATAATATGAATCAGCAATTTAGTTTATTGGGTGCTTTTGTTGCGGACTCCTGAGCTAATGACTCATTACTTACTTACGTTTGTATGCCTAGTCCCAATCCGGGGTACCCCTAAAAACCATTTATTATATTTGATTGATAATGTGATAATCTTATCAATGATGTAAGATCTATTTCCAGAGTAATAATTGCCTCCTGGGGCCTTATCGTAATCTCTGTGGCAGCCCCAATGCACATGTTGTCTGCTCCAAAAACTCTTCTTTCCACAGTGAAAATTAATTATGAGACAACATTAAATGTCGAACGGCAATTGAACAAATTCGAAAGGCGCCTAATTGAATGCCTTAATGATTATTTGGACGTTAAATGCCGTTCAATTTATTACATTAATAGTCTGTCATATAGCATACATACTTAAGAAATGTATATGTGTAATTAAAGGTGCTTCGATCCACTGCAAATGTAGAACTAGCCAATGGCCAGAAAGGCGTAGCTCAACGTATACTAAAAGGCTTGGCGTGTCAATGTCAAATAGTCAGACTGACAGTTCCCGAGAGTTTATCCATGCACTACGGAAAATCATAAGGTCTTTTCACAGTTTTGTTTCGAATAAAACTTACGACATTTACTATGCCGCTTATTACTTTCCTATTGCCAAAGAATTAATATCTGTTGTATCTGGTTAATCAAATTATAAGCCTTGATCAGGCTCATTTAACATTTTATAGATATCTTTTATAGATGACACAAAGTAACAACACATTTCCAATGAATCAATTTTCTAAAATTCAATTAATATATTTTTTTTAAGTGTATATGCTATCAATCGCATATGTATATGGATGTTTGTGTGTGTGTGTTTTGTATATATGTGGAAACTCATAAATTTCGTAACACAGTCGAAGGTGTGTCCCTAGGGCATGTAGCTTTGAAGGATTTGCCATAATTTCGACCAGGAAAAACTGTAACATGCTTAAGGAACTGTGGCTCGCGTGCAAAAATGTCAAAGGACACAGATATATGAACGGAAATTGGTGTTCATACACACGTGCCTTCCAGGACGACCTCCCCCTCGTCTAATCAGGAATCCAAGGTTGTTAAGGCGACCTTGAAGGATTCTATGGCCAACACGTCCAACACGTGCTTCAACTCTAGACTCTATTTGCAGCTGAGCTTTAATTGATTGCAATTATTAACACATTATGGTTGGAAGCAAAAGATTTGCATTCAATCAAATACCTCTGCTTATACCCTGTGACAATACTGAAAATCCGTAAAAAGGGTGTATTACTGTTCAGTGTATTGGAGTCAACTGAAAAAATTATGTTTTCCATAATTTTTTTTAATGATAGGTAATCTACTAGCAACGAACTCCCAACAAGATCAGATCTACTTGATTTACCGGCCTTTGTGTGGCTTGCTATGTTGAGCAACTCTTTTACATTGAAACTTAAGTCGGATACCTTAAAAGTGACATTTTTATCCATTGTAGATACAGTATTGTTGCTAATATGCTTTTAATTGCAAATTCCGCTTTGATGTTTTCCACTTCATTTCATATTCGGAACATAACCCACACAACTTTGTATTAAAAAGAAGATTCATACATATCACAATTACATACACTGATAAGCTTAGTTGTCAAGATGGAGTATATTTTCTTTTTCCAAATAAATTAACGAATACAATACAAATAAAAATGAATCATCTATGATACATTTTGAAGAGCAAATCTGCTGAATCAGTAAAAGAACGAACACAAAAATACTACTCTTTGCAATTGAAAAATGTTTAGAATGCTGACTCAACATTATGCTCGATATCGCCTAACGTCTACAAACAATCTTTATCTGTGCCTTTTTTTATGTACATTGTAAGATTGTAGATTGTGGATTGAATAATATTTATTTCACGTAATATGTGTAATTTTATGATAGATAAACTTCGGTACAACCCTCGTCATAATCTATTATTACAATATTTTCTCTGGCGTAAATTAAACATCAAACATTAGCATATCTGACGCACTTTGACAGGATTTGACAGCTGATAAGGTGTGTAGATGCAAGTGAAACAACGCTTGATCGTTGGATACCACAAAAATAACATTAAAGGCACAAACAGTTAATCTTATCACCGTTTATCTGCCGGCAAAGCTTGTATACTAAGCATGATAGTTGGGGCAGCGCAGTTCGCGTCGCTGTTGACGTCGTTGTTGTTCTTCCTTCAAACCATTTGGCGCTCTCTTTCAATTTGTCAGTTGCGAGTTGCTTTGCGTTGTGCGCGGTCCGTTATTCGTTTCGTTGGAAAAGAAGAACAGCAATTAAGTATACGACGCGTTGACGCTGCCGCTAATATTGCTAAATAATAAATTGCGGTTTGTTAAATTACAGTTCAATTTGAAAAAATCTGAAATTCGCGACTAGACTTTACTTTTGTTTGGTATACAAGAAAAGGAATTATTAATCCTTGGTATGTGTATTGGAGTATTAACTGATAATGCTTAAATAAACTCAACATATTCTTAAAATTTCGATAAGTTATTTTCGTTAGAACTGATAATGAAACAAAAATATTATTTGTAAATCAGAAGAAAAACGAGTTTTATCACTCTATATTAACTCTACCATTTAATTCAAAGAGTTTTAAAAAATCAACAAAATTTTGATATTACAATTTATTCGATTGCTAAATTCTTTGCTGTTTGTTAAAGACTTTTGTTGGTTTCGGTTAATCAACAAAGTTAATCAACAAAAAATGCTGTAAACCTTCTTTGGGAAGCCTTGGCCAATTCAGAAATCAGTCAAAATCATAGAGGTATAAAATGTGTTAGAACTAGCCCCAATAGATAACAATTCATAGATAAAAGTACTTCACCGAGTTGCAAGCAAACATTACAAAGTAACAACATGTTAAAATTAACAAGTTTTGTTGCGTGCTGAAATACTAGACACCATTTTAATTGACCTAGCTTTAGATGTAGCTAAAACCCAAAGCCTTATCCCGAAAGCAGAAATGTCTATATATAAGTGATAAATAAAAAAATGGCCATACCCTCAAGTGCAGCATATAAGATTTGAAAATAATAACACTAGAATATATGTGAAAATTGAGAGTTCCTATATGCCTATTAATCAATGTGACGGAATAGAAGCCTGTCGCATGAGTCAGAGATTGCGACTACACTACATATTTATATTTTATGTATATGTATAAAGTGGTATCTGGCCGGTACACCTTGCTACCATGTTTAGTATGGGGCTTACCACAGACTTTGACAAACGACCGACATGGCCCGGGACCGCGGCATAAAGTGTGCTCTATCACTGATAGTATAGCGATAAGTAATAAGTTTACAAGTATCTTTAGTTAAGTTCACAAATACAAACACATATATTGACATATGTATGTGTACGTGCAACTATTTTTACTATGTGCGATTTTTTGTTTTAATTTGTATGAAAGATTTTATTTGTTTGGCAATACGTTCACAATGGCGCGTAGACAACAGTTGAATCAGAAACTGGCAATGAATGCAAATACATACATTTTCAACATATATAATATAATATATAATTAAGGATGTTGAGTTCAATTTCAATTATTTGGCAATAGATTTGTTCAGTCGATCGACCTCGTAGAACATCTGGTAGATATTCCATGGAATGCGGATTATGCATATTATAAAATAGAAGAAGAGTAAAAGTGGATTGCAAATTATAGCAGCTTGCAACAATTCACATGCTCAATTGGCTGTAATTACTAATCGAATTGTTGCACTTATTACATAAGCAAATAACTAAGGTAACTTGAACTTGCAATATGCAAGGACTTAAAGTTCAATAAATATTAAAACAGGGAGATGAATATTTAGTTTAGTTTTATTCAATGTAGTTTAACTTTGGATTAACACAACTTATTGCAAATGTCACATTGGTTATTTCATATTATAATTATCTAATCTTAGATTAGAAAATATGTTCCGAAATAATTAACTACAAGTCATATTTCTAATTGATAATCAAAATTCAACTCTCATTATCAAATTACGCTATTAATAAAAGAAAACTAGCTAGCAATGGTTAACGTTAACTTATCTGCGACCTCCTTTGCACTCAACTTGATTATATTTTTTAATACCTAAGCGAAAGATACTTTTGTATGAATAGTTTGTCATAAATAAATAAATTCTAAATAATATTTACCGTTCGCAGCAATTTTAACATCCTAAATTCTAGAGTTAAATTGATTTATTAGCTAAATTATACGGGTTAAAAAATCATTATGACGTTGTAAAATAACTTCTATTTATAAATTTGCAAATAATGCTATCAAAAATTATTAGCTTTTTGTGTTATTGCCTGTAGTTGAGAATTATTAATGATTTCATCATGCTATTAGCTACATTGCAACAATTAAATAGTTAAGAATCTACAACCAAATTAAACTAATAATTTACTCATGCACTACTTTTGGTTACAGTTGGGAACTTGGAGCTCATTAAAATGGATACTCTGAACGAGACAACGGAGCAACGTCATAAATTCACAGTAAAATATCGTCAGGAGTACTATGATCTTTCCAACTTTATGCACAAGCATCCGGGTGGCATAAATACCCTTAAGGGTCTCAATCAGTCAGATATGACAGCTCGTTTCCTGAAGGCGCCACCACATTCCGATGCAGCCATGTACTTGATGCGGGAATACAAGATAAGTCCACAGGATTACGAGGGTAAAAAGAAGACAAAGGAGAGACCAAGTACAGCCAAGTTAACAGAGAACGGAATTGAATTGCTGGAAGAACCGAAACAGTCAGCGGAGGACAGCAACAATAATCACATGGACGAGAGCATGGAGGTATTTGCAATATGATATGTATTTTATTTTATGTTGCTCTTCACTCTCATAATTTTTATTTGTTTTTTTTTTGGGTGAGGGGGGGGGGAGTTAGTGGTTTGTTCTGCTGTTCTTACAGATTGTTCTCATTTAAAAAATATAAATACTATTAACACAAAAACGACTAGGATTGATCCACATCTTCAATATATTGATATTGATAGTTCAGATAATTGATCCAGTTAACCTTCTGATATGTATTCTGCATGTATCTAATGAAGATTTAGAGATCTCGCGATTTTGGGGCTCTCACATAAACCTTCTGTTTGGAGTAGATACGTATATCATCCTCAACACCAGTAAGCTCCTTATCAATCTCGGCCTTACGTCTGCGCACGCGGAGCGTTTGTGCGGTCATTGGCATATGATTTAGCTCGTTGATCAGCATATCAAAATCTAAAATCATCAATTGAATATTACAAAATAAATTCATTGTCAAAAATTAATTGTAACTAACGGTTCTTAGCTGCAGCTAAAGCTGCGAGGCGGTCCGGTTCACTTAGAAGTACATGACCTCGTGGACAATCTGGATCGCGTGTCTCCATACGCTCTTTTGCCTCTGCCTTCTCGCGCTTCTCCTTTTCCAAATAGCGCGGCAGCCGCAAATCATCGCGTGCTGCAGGAGATACAAATATACACTATTGTCAGTCAAACTATACAACTACAGATTATACTCACAGCCCAGCTTGTAATCACGACGCTTTGATTTTGAGGTTGCGTTTGTAGCAATTGTGTCGCGACTACGTGCACTTAGTGGTGCTTCCTCATCATCCACCATATTGTCCGTAGCCAAATTTTCCATCTCTGGCAGAGGCATCATTTCATTGTCATCCATATTATACGAGCTACGTTTGAATTGTTCATTGGAGTATGCCGACAGTGGCTGTTCATCATCATCATTGTATTGACTGTAGCTGCCATAGTTATCGTAATTCTGACGCGGATCGCTACACAATTTGCGTCCCTGACTTAAGACTGACTTGCCATCAATGTTGCACCTAAAAAGAGCATATCTATTAGTATAATGTTGACTTATGACTGTTTGGTTGTTACTAACTTTTTCAAGGCATTTGTTAAATAAAGCTGATCCATTATGTCCTCTGTCTGTATGCCAATGCTTGTGGAGCTGCGATCAGTGCCACATGACTGACAACGTCCAGATGATTTTATTATTTGTTGCTTTTCGTTTTGTGTTTCATGTCTTTCTTGATCGATGGGTTCGTCCTCTTGTTTTGATATTTCCAGGCCATGAAGTGAGCGTGATTTACCTTGAGTGTGCAACAAACAGATCTCGCTGTCATTACGCTTTGATAACGACAATCTTTCGGTTTCGCAATGCTTCCGTTCAGGTTCTTCGGATGCGGTGCGAAGTAATGGTGGCATCCATTTTGGACGCACCGGTTTCTTAGCAGCAATCTTCTCGGTGGTTGCCTTTTCCAGAGAGCGTAAACTCTGTTTGTTCTCCTTTAGGAAATTACGTCCCGGTACGACACCTTCAAGAAAATTCGTATAAATATATTTAGTGCGGTTGCCATGGCTGTTAGGAAAAAAAGTAATACTTACGCGGCACAGTAAACATGCCTTTCAATGTTGGTATTGGACGTATTGAGGTGTTAGACATGTTTATGCTGGCTCACGGCTAAACACAAAACGTATTTGTGAGATGAAATTTTAATGTAAATTAGAATTTAAATACTGCCGTGTCAAGCAGTTTAGTAAAATGGAATGAAATCCAACCGACCTATTCAAATGACAGCTTTCAATTAACACCAACCAGCTGCTTGAGACGCCAACTTGTTTTGGTTTTGTGTTAGGGAACTATCGATAGGTCGATAATCGACGCTGCGTAAGTGTTGCTAAATGTTCAAATACAAATGAACCGATTATTGTTTAAATTTCCAGCACCTTGTGGACTGGTCAAAAGCGATGCTGCCACAAATTGGCAAAATAATAAAACATTACGATGAATGGGTGCATAAGCCAGTAGATAGACCCTTGCGTCTGTTTGGACCGTGGTATTTGGAAATGTTGACGAAAACGCCATGGTGGATTGTGCCAGCATTCTGGATTCCATCTATCATTGCTTGTGGCTGGGAGGAGTTTCAAGACAACTCGCACAATATGAAAGGAGTAAGTGTGAAATATAAATAAAACGTTTTTTGTTTATTTTTTAAATTCACGTAACATATTTTAACAAAGTTCACAGTGCTCTTCAGCCACATTATGTTTGGGGTGCTCTTGTGGACGCTGCTGGAGTATTCATTGCATCGTTGGGTTTTTCATGTGAAGCTGACCAGCGATAGTGGACCTTGGCTGTGCACATTCCACTTCATGATTCATGGACTACATCACAAAGTGCCATTTGATCCGATGCGTCTCGTTTTCCCTCCATTACCTGGAGTATTTCTTGCTAGTGTGATTTACACGCCGCTATGGTTTATTCTACAAAATCACCATCCACGCTTGATCCTCGTTGGTGCTTTAATGGGTTATTTGGGCTATGACATGATACATTATTATTTGCATTATGGAAGCCCTTCTGCTGGTCACCATCTCTACGAAATGAAGAGGTATCATTATCAGCATCATTTTGCGCATCAAGATCTCGGATATGGTATTAGCAGCCCACTATGGGATATTGTGTTCAAAACGCGCATTTATTTACGCAAATTAAAATTCCAATTAAAATGGTCGTAGTTGCCGTATGCTGTGTGACATAGTAATATGCTAATATGCACTAAGCAGATAATACAGCCAGTTTTTAGTCGATTTGACGCCTCTTTGTATTGTCTGCTTAGTGATATTACATTTTACTGTACTTGAACAAATTTCTAATATAAGCTTAAGAAATAAGATGACAATTTTGTAAAGCGCTAATAAATATTTACCTTCATATGTATTTATACGGTTATTTACATTTTGTTCCACATTTTGTTGGTTTGATTGAAATACAATTTTTTGATAAACAATTTTCGTTTTTTGTAATTTGAGATTTTTAACTGTCGTAAACGGCAGCTCTGCTTGCTGCCATATACTATTTCATCGATAGAAAAACGATCGATATGCAGTAATTCTTTGTTTTTGGTCGGGTGGCAACGCCCAGCGAAAGTTGAGGAAGTGCAGACGAATCTGTTGTATTTCCTTGATTTGTTTATATTTATAAAAATGCTTAATGCGAAAATTGGTAAAGTTGGCAAAGTGCTGGTGTGTGGCATGAAAAATGTGGGCAAAACTGCGCTTATAGAGCAATTGGTATATGGCAAAATCAACACCGAAACTGTAAGTGGGTCGCGTCACGCATCTATTTCTCACTGCCTGCAAATGTAAACAAAAAACTTATTTCCGAAGGAGCTACATCCAACCATCGAGGATATATATGTGGCGAGTGTAGACACAGGGCGTGGCGGTGCACGGGAAACGTTACGGATCTACGATACTGCCGGACTACAAGGCGAACAGGCTGCTCAGTTGCCGCGACATTATTTGCAATTTCCTGACGCATTTGTTCTCGTCTACGATCCCACAGATCCACGCAGTTTGGATATGCTGGCGGACATCAAGACGGACATCGATAAGCATAAGGAAAAGAAAGAAGTGCCCGTCATTGTATTGGCAAATGTACGAGCACGCAGCAAAAAAGATACGCCACCAACAACACCAATTCCCGTCGAATCGATAATGGACCGGGCGAATAATTGGTGTCAACGGGAACGCATTAAGCATTACACTGTCAATGTTATGGAACGACCCTCGCTATATGAACCCTTCACAGTGCTGTGTGCCCGTCTGCATCCGCCACAGACAAAGAGCACCTTTCCACAGCTACGACAGGTGATGCAGAATCGCCAGAAAAGCGAGATTTAAATCTAATTATATGTAAATCTATTTATTTATATGTATGAGATACATACTATACTATAAAAAAATGCAATTTAAGTTTATAATGAAATGGACGAACAAAATGACTAATGTGTATATTATATGAGTATTAATCGCCTCCCTTGTGTTTTTTATTGTTATTTATAAACTGAGCTATGTACTGTTTCATGCAAATGTGTAAAATATACTATATTTTAATAGATTAGTTTTGAACTTTCAACGAAACTGATTTAATTTAAACATTAAGCCTAATCAGCATTCCTGCGTCACAGACAAAATAAGTGCGAATATTTTTTTTAACAAAATCGGCTCCCGGGTATCCCCAGTAGAGTAGAACTTAGTCGAACTTCTGCCCTCGAACCTCGAACATGAGAGCTCTGAATTTAATTGTAGCCTTGGCGACGCTGATTGGTTGTGCTTATGGTCTGAGTATAACAGTGCCCGGTACAAAATGGTGTGGACCTGGTAATATTGCAAAAAACTACAATGATCTGGGATCCGAAGTGGAGGTGGACATGTGCTGTCGGGCGCACGATCACTGTAAGGAGAAGATATTGCCTGGGGAGCAACTCAACGGTCTGACCAACGATATCGTATTTCCCATGTGAGTGCAAACAGAAACGCGTTACTCCACTTTGATGTGAGAACTGATGTGATCCTCTACATACATATAGTTTCTCCTGTGGCTGCGAAACAGAATTCCGCCAGTGTCTCAGTTCGTTGCATAACGTGCAGTCGGCTGCTTTGGGTCGCATTTATTTTAGCGCAAAGGATATTTGCTTTGCCTATGGACCGCCCATTCTGTCCTGTAAGGAGCGACAGTGGGATCTCTTCAATAAGCGCTGCCTCAGCTACACAGAGGATCTGTCGCAGCCAGCACGCTGGCAATTCTATGATCTACCATTATACACGCACCCCACTCAGGAGGAAGATCAACTCAATTGAATGCGACACGTAATTGCGCGATAAGCTTTACATTTTTCTTGTTTTCTACGCATTAATAAAAAAACATTAAAGTAATTGCTTGATAAGGGAAACAATTTAAGGCGCATAATATAATTTTTTAAATCATCGATTCAAATTCATAGAATTCACAACATCTTTTTATTTAGGAGAATCGAAGACAAGAAATTAAATATTATCATTATAAATAATAAAATCTGTCATTCAGAAAATAATCGAATTTCTGTAGAAAGACTTTGAACATTTTCAAGAAATATGAATATTATATATTATATATATTATATATATATTACTGTATTCAAGATTAAAGCTCTTGTCAAGGTGAAGACTTTTCCATGAGCTGCGATGCCGCAGTGTAGAAGGGCATGTCATAAAATTGCCAGATTTTTGCCGCTCTGCTATTGACATTATATCGAATGCAACGCCTGCGAATTGCGCCCAGCTGGTACTCTTTGCACCCTGAGGTGGGGTAGCCCTCGGCAAAGCAACGGCTCCTAGTAGCATAGTAAATGCGACCCAACGTATTCGATGTCATTGTGTTGACAGCCTGCAAGCAATTGATGAACTGCTGTTCACAGCTGCACTTCAGGCTGCAAAAGGGAGCGGTGAGTCAGAGGGATTTTATTGATTTTTCCACGCCACTTTATTTACATGGGAAACCAGTCCGTATTGTTGGGCAGACCATGGAGTGAGCCGTGCGATTCGATAATCTCGTCGCAATGATCATGAGCACGACAGCATTTATCCGTTTTCCGCTCCGAACCAAGATCATCGTAATTGGCTGCCGTATTGCCAGGTCCACACCATTTGGTGCCAGGTGCTGTAATCCCTGTGTGCGGCACAGGTGGCAGCGCCTGATTGTAAATGTCCTCCTCCTCAAAGATGGCCTCGTCGCCAAAGGCCATCGAGACGCTGATTATGGTAGAGATGAGCGTCAATTGAATTAACCACATGTTGACGCTCTGAAAGCAAAAACAAAACTGAGCTATCAGCTTGGGTTTAACATTTCGCCTATAAATGCCGACGATAAGCAATTATTTATATTAAACAATTTGTTAAGGTTTGAACATGTTCCATAATATAATTGTAGTATATTTTTTAAAAGCAATGTAACTATTTATTACGTATATATATTTTTTATTAGATAAGAGCAGTCACGCTAACTAATGATATCCTTAAACAATTCATTTACTGTCTTCGCTGGACGTTTTTTCGTTTGCTCTGTTTTCTTATCCTCCTCCTGTTTTCCCAGGCTTATCAGCCATTGACTGGGCGACAATTTGTAGGTATCCAAACGATACTTTGTGTAGATGAGTCGGCCAAATGGTGAGCCCTTCATCATGTTTGCCTTGGTGCTCAGCTCCTTGGCAATGTGCACCTTGTGCGTCTCTTGCGCCGCCTTGAAGCACCGTTCTAGAACGCGTGAACCATGTCGGGTGATGGCGAGATCAACATAGAAGCCATCCAACTGGCGGATGAGACGCTCACGTGATTTCTCGCCAATATATTTGCTCTGCAAGAATGCATCGACAATGTGCGAGCCATTTGGTGTGTTAAAGATCTGTGCCAGCTGCACAGCGGGCAAATCCAGAATGCAATTAACCAAATAGATGGGCTTGTTGAACTGGAGCAGATGCTGGGCCATCAGCGAGCCATGCAGATGCACAAAGCCCGTCTCATCGCCAGCGAGCAGCTCATGCGGCTTCAGTTTAATCAGACAGTTGAAGAACAGCTTGGATTTATCCTTGTCGCCCCCCACATGCAAAGCCGTCTGTAGTGCGGCAATCATTTGCGCCTGTTTGGCTCCCAGACGCAGACAAGCGGCGCTCAGGGCGGACACAACGCCAGTGTAGCCCATTTTAAGCAGCTGCTCGATGTGTGGCTGCAACTCTGTGAAGACGGACTCAAAGTCGGGCACCTCCTTCAGGTGCTGCAGCAGACGCTGGACGGCAAAATTGGTTTGCTGCTGCTGGGCCAAGTGGCCAATGCGTCCGCTGAAGAGCATGGCATAGAGCTGGGTCAGCAGCTTGGCACCCGCAACGCTCAGCAGTGTTTCCAGCAATATAACGGCACACTGATAGTGGAAGACTTTTGGAAGTACCACCTCTGGTTTGGATTCGGGTTCAGATATGGATTCATCTGGTTTATCGTTTGCCACATCCTCATTCTCATCATCCCCGTCTTCAATTTCAATTTTCGTCTCCTTCGACTTGTCATCATTGTCAACAACAGCATCATTGGGTTTGAGCAAACTCTGCATTAAGATTTTCTTGCCAAAATGCTTCAACATGCTCTTGTCGACCACGCTGAGCGATAGACATATAACACCCAGTAGGGCTGAAGAGTGCTCCTCGTAGGGAAAGTCCACGAATTGTGGCCACATTTCTAGGCGCTGTGGAAACTCCTTCATGACTTCATGCCATTCCTCTGGCACCGTATAAAGACGCCGATGCTTGGCCAGCTCAGCTCCTCCCTTCTCAAAGGCAATCTTGGGCACATGCATGCCAACCAGGCAGAGTATAGCCGTCCGCATAATATGTGTTGCGCATGCATCCCACACAAAATCCTCCAGATTGTTGAGCATGAATTTCGATATGCGTAGCACAAATTGTTGGCACTGTTCACGGTGTGCATCACTGAACTCGGTCTCTATATTGTACTGCTCCTCGATTTGTGCGGCATCAGGTTTGGCACGCTTCGCCGTGACGGAATTATCGCCATCTGACTGTTCCAGTGCTGCTGTCTGTCCCAATCCCCGCAAGAAGGCGATTTCTAGCATTTTTTGCAGCACATGGGAGGCAAAACGATCGGAGCACATAGGACGCAGGTTGTCGCCGAATTTACCAAAAAAACGTTCAAGTTGCACATCGTCCACGAAACCAATGAGAGACTCCAGTGCCTTGGAGACAATTTGATTGGATGCCAAGTGAATTTCCTGATCCTTTGTCTCCTCGAATACGTTGTTCGCCATGATGACTAGAACAAAATACAAATTGCAAGATCACACTTCACATCGAGCAACAGTCAGGCAAAAACTTACCACGCTCCTCAACATCTTCGAGTCCGGCCTTCATGGCATCCAAGATGTTTATGAAATAGCTGAATTGGTCATCGGCTATGTGGGTGCCGCGACCGAAAATGCCTTGTTTGGCAAAGCCCTTGGCATTGCGCATAAATCTACTTCCCTTCTTTTTGGGTCTTTTACGTTTAGCATGGTTTTCCGTTTGCATGATCGTCTTTTGTATTGAAATTCAACTAAGTCTATTCAACAACGTGTGCCGTGCAACACACGCTCCGATATAATGTTAATCGGTGGCTGACATTGCTATCGTTGCTATCGATGAACGGCGTTGCCAGATTGATTTATATAATTTAGCGGCTTCCATCCCTACAATCAAGGAGTGCAAGCGTCACTTTTAAGCAAAGAATTCAAAAATGGATGAAATACACGATTTTCAATTTATTTTGCCAGTAAAAAACAATGATTTACTCAATTCACGCGGTGATCAGTTCTATGTACAACAGGTTTACACGGCGTCCGAAATACCAGATCAATTATTCGGTAAGTGAACACACATATTTCTTGCGCGCCTGCAATTCAAACCGATTAAAGTAAATACATATAAAGATACCATTACAACGTGATTTGCAGCATGTAAAAGTAAGGTGCATCAACGTGATCCGTTCTACATATTCGAACACTTTGACGCCTACTATTCAATAATAGAACAGTCAGCTAGCGATGCCGCTGCCGTACGCAATCTTATGCGCGCGTTCGATCTTCTCTATTTCACGGTGGATATATTGGGCGGTCAGCTAACGTCACTGTTGACTACGGCAGAGTCACCGTCGTCACAGGATCGTGTGCGCTATTTGAATCTGACTAAAATGACGCTATATCTGTTTGTCAATACGGTGAAGCGCATCGATGTGATTGTTCAGCAAGTGCTGCGAGATCAGAAGCTAAATCAGCAGAAGAAACGCACCAAATCGAGTGAGGTCCTGGAACAGTATCCCGATTGGGACGAAAAGCGTAGCAAGTTTTTGGTGCAGCTCTACAATATTATGCAGTGTCCGCTGGAGAAGCTCTGGAGTCCGCCCGTTGTCGAGGAAAATTTTGTAACGTAAGTGGTTGCAGTTGATCAGATCTCATCTATGATTTTGACCCACATATAACTTTCCCGATTGCAGCTTGATGTGCGATATTTGCTATCGTACTTTGGAAGTGGTACAGCCTAGATCGGACAATCGTCATGTCATTGATACACTCTTTCAAATTTTTGGCGTGGCTATCAAACGATATAATCATGCCATCACATTCCCGGCCCGCATTCTTCAAATCCTTCGAAGCACGGAACATGCTGCCACGGCCGTGGCGAATGGGATTTTGCTGCTCTTCGAGGAATATGGCATCACAACAGTTTTCTCCATACTGATGAAAGATATTGTGGATGTCCTTACGCTGGACACATCGGATACGGCGGTGTCGCGAAACTTTTCTAATTTTCTCTCTGAATTTTCGATGAGTGCACCCAAGCTGATGATACCGCATCTGTCCAAGCTGGGCGACGAACTGCTTAACTGCGAGTCGCACGTTCTGCGCAACTGTGTGCTGCAGATCATGGGCGATGCGGTTGTTGGTGAGCTGACTTCTGAGGATCTTAGCGCTGATATGAAGGAGGCACGCGATGATTTTCTCAACAATTTATTAGATCACATCAACGACATATCGGCACATGTGCGTACCAAGGTATTGCACATCTGGCACCATATGAAAGAACAGCACGCCATTCCGCTCACCTATCTGATCATAGTACTGCGCGAGGCCATCTGCCGACTGGAGGATAAGAGCTCCATGGTGCGCAAATCGGCCATACAACTGATCAAAGCATTTCTGGAAAACAATCCGTATTCGGGCAAGCTAACTCTTGAGGAGCTAATGAAAAAGCACGAGACTGAAGTGGAAGCGATGAAACAGTTGGACGCTGTGATAGCCGATGAACGCAAGAAGGCGGAAGATTTTAACGAACAGTGGGAATCCATAACCTCGGAGCTGTTGCCTATTATTGAGGAAAACCTAAGAGACTGTGAGTATTATTTATGTAAGTGATTAGATTTGCTGTGTATTTTATAAATTCTTACTCCGCTTCAGTTCCCGAAATGCAATTTGATAAGGAGGAGGAATACGAGCAGCTGGTGCATAGGATTTTGCCGCTTTTGTTGGAAAAGAAGTACAAGGAGGCAACAGTGCTGGTGCGCAAGGCAGACTTTGTTATGGGCAATCAAGAATTGAGGTGGGTGACAATTGTGAAATACACTAATTGAAAAATATATAATTAGTTTCTTCATGCTTTACACACAGCCGATTGTTGAAATCAGATGAAGCATGTGTCTATCATTTGGCTCTATTTAAAACATTTCTATCCCTAGCCAGTGGCTGCATTGATAGTGTGAGTAAATGCTTCATTTTGTCAATAATTCAGTAGATCCTAATGTTCTTTTCATTTATTTGTAGGGCGAAAAAATGATACAGCAAATCAAAACTGTTGAGTTTCTCAAGGATAGCATTGAGTTCACGCATGTGGCTGCAGGGGCAATGCCAAAGATGCTCGAATTGCTGCTATCCAAGACGAATACGGACGTCTTCGAGGCCGTGGATCTTTTTACGACGGGCTATCTGTTTGGCATATGCGGCACCGAGGTGGGCATGCAGCGCATGTTGAATCTGGTGTGGTCATCGGACAAGGAGAAACGTGATGCCGTCTCTAATGCATACCGCAAGGTACTCTTCACCACAGACGCGACGGGACGGACGCACGCCATCAAGGTGGTGAAGAATCTGTCCAAGTTCCTGTCAGAACTCGAGTATGGCCATTATACGGCCATGGAAACACTGATGGGTGAATGGGTGGGCAGTGATGATGTCGATGCGCTCATCATTCAGGTGCTTTTCGAACGCTTCACCCTCAAACTGGAGGGCACCACAAAAAATGAGTCCCGGCTCGCACTTCAGCTCTTAATTATGGCATCGCAGACGAAATCAACGATTGCATCGGCAAATCGCATCCTCATCGAAGACATTGCGACGGGAGATCGTGTTAAACAGGATCCGCGCATCTTCACCAGCTGCCTGCAGCTACTGGTTAACTGCATCGATGCCAACCACAACAACAAATACTACAAGCGTTGCGCGACTAATTCAAAATTTGTGCAGCAAATAACAAGTCTATTCCTGCAGTTCTTCTTTCATCCCCAAGTGCCGGAGTTTGATGCACTGGCGATGAGTGTGTTAGAGTATTACTATCGGATCTGCCAGGCGCCCGATGTGCTCGCCGGAAACATTGTGATGGAGTTAATTAGGCGCTTCAATGATGACTGGCTGGTGCAGAAGGCAGCAGCTCCGGATGAGTCCCCGCCGCTCACACAGACCACTGATATACCCCACTCCCAAGAAATGCCCCAGACTCAGACGCAGACCCAAACGCAGTCCAATGACGCTGATGGTCCACCTCCTCAAATGCCTGTTTATTTGGTTTCTCGGTTTGTGTTCTGCATTGGCTTCATGATCATCAAGGAGATGATATTTCTGGACATGGATGTCTACAATAATATGAAGTTTCGCGAGGAGCTGACGGCCCTCGAAGAGAAGAAGAACACAAAGAATGCGATCAATGCACACCGCCGCCAAACTGTGAATGTCTCTGCGATGGAGGCGCGGAAGCGTCTATCCGGAGTTGCTGCCGAACCGCAACAGGAGCCAGATGATGATTTAGTGGGTGCAACGGCTGAGGATAACATTGCCGAGGATATCAATGCCATATGTGAGGACATGCTGCTGTATGAGCCTAATGCCCTAATGTCCAAAGTCTATCCAATTATCATTGAGATATGCAAGCGGCCGGGAGAGTATCGGGATCAGCAGCTGCAGCAGGCAGCCACATTGACGCTGGCGCGCCTGATGACTGTCTCATCCAAGTTCTGCGAGACGAACATGTCCTTCCTCATGAACATCCTAAATTTGACAAAAAATTTAAAAATCAAATGCAATACTGTTGTGGGTCTGTCAGATCTCACGTTCCGTTTTCCAAACATCATAGAGGCTTGGACGGGACACTTTTATGCCCAGATGCATGAGAAGGATACCGAGTTGCGATTGACAGCCGTCAAGATGCTCTCCCATCTCATCCTACACGAAATGATACGCGTCAAGGGACAGATAGCCGATATCGCTGTGTGCATTGTCGATGAGTGCGACGAGATTAAGAATATAACCAAACAGTTTTTCAAGGAGATTGCCAACAAATCGAACATATTGTATAATGTACTGCCCGACATTATATCCAAGTTGGGCGACATCAATTTGCAACTGGAGGAGGATAAATATCGCACCATTATGCGCTACATCCTGGGACTCATACAGAAGGATCGCCAGATCGAGACGCTAGTGGAGAAACTCTGCCTCCGCTTTCCGGTCACTCGCGTTGAGCGCCAATGGCGCGACATTGCCTACTGTCTCAGCCTGCTCACCTACAATGAGAGATCCATCAATAAGCTCATTGATAATGTGCAACATTTCCGGGATAAGGTGCAGGTGGACGAGGTCTATCAGTCCTTTAAGCTGATCATTAGCAACACTTCCAAGCTAGCCAAGCCCGAACTGAAAGCAGTCGTCACCGAGTTTGAGACTCGCTTGAACGAATGCCTTCAAGTCACCGAACCGAACGCTAATCAACCCACCGAGGGATCTCAGCCTGGTCCGCGTGCCGGCAGAACTAAGAAAAGCGCAAAACCAGGTACGAAGCCGCAACGTGGACGCCAATCAGGCAAAGCCGCCGCCAACAATACCCGACGTGGACGAAATGTGCGAAAGGAGAGCAGCTCTGAGGAGGAGGATGAGGACGAGAAGAGCAGTTCCTCTGATAGCGATGAGTCTCCACAGCGTCCGGCCACACAGTCAAAGCAACAGCGTCGCAAGATAGGAGACTCGTCCAGCATGAGCGAAGACACCGAGGATGATGAGGACATACCAGCGCCATCTGGGAAAACTCAAAGTTCACGGCGTCCGCGTAAATGATATTTTAGCATGCAGCTGTGTCAGATTAGGAGAGCAAGCAACAATTTCCATGCACCCATAATCCCCTTTGTGGCAATTCACAAATTCTCAGTTCAGTTTTTTCCATTTTCCATTCATTCCGCTTTGTACATCGTTTAGTCGTAATCCCATTATATTGTCACTTTCGTGGAAACTCAGCTCAGCAGCCGTCAAGGAGAAAACAAAAAAGGAAACAGTAGAAAAACTCTAAATAGTTGTGGGCCAGGCAAACTGAGCAACTGATTTTGTTGTTGTTGCTGCTCCCAGACAATCCAACTGCTGAGTGCAACGATAGATAGCGATAGAGTGATCCTTGATCCTTTACATGCAAAACACCAATTAAAACACAATTGGAAGCAGCACAAATCACATCTAAATTTTTGTTAATTTCACTCTTTTTAACAGTATATTTTTATATTTATTTTTTATTTTTGTTTATGGCAGCAAGATACGTATTTTTACATTATTCTTGTTGTTGTTTTTTATTTCTTTATTTTTCGTGAAACAATTTAATTTGAAGTTAATAAGTTAAGTTAATATATGTGACGTAATAAATAAGAAAATAAAGAAAAAGAAAAAAATCAATTTATATTTTTTTTTTTACTGCATTTTCAACTTTCAATCAAATCACAATCTTAAATATGTAATTTTTTGTATGAAAATGTAACAATTTAAGGCCGTTAATTAAATTATCGACAATATGGGACGCAAGATAAGAAGTCAAAATATTGTGTAACCGGATAGGCGGCCTCAATCAGGGACACCGTCTCTCAGTCAGACACGTGTGTGTTGTGCGTTGGTTGTCCGGCCAACAGGGCGGGGTAGTGGGTGCTGTTCGCCGGAGTCTGCAACAATAGCAATCAGCAAATCAACGAGAGCGTGCCAAGCTTGTGAGAAGTCAGTCAGCCAGCCAGTCAGACGGCAGCCACCCTCAATGCAGCTACACAGACGACGACGGGCCATGGCAACATCCTGGTTGCCAAGCGCCGCCCTCCAGTCGAGACCACGTTGCCGGGTGGTGTGTGGAAGGCTCAGACGTTTGGTGCCATTAACATGCTCATTACATGCGTCGCGACCGAGCTGAGGCTGACTGAGAGACGGGCGTGTGTGTGTGGCAAGTGTGGCAAGTGTGCGTGAGACGCACGCGCCAAAGACGAGAAGAGACGAGACCCATTATCCGTGGCTATTAGCATTAGCGGGTTTACCTGTCGCCGCGGATTAGTGCCGTCTGCTCACTTCTGCTGCTGTTGTGGTCATATTTGGCTAATGGGTGTACAACACACAAATGTAAACAATCAGATCAACAGATCAAATATGTGGGAAAACTTCAATGTTACAACATTTATGTAAAATAACTGGTTATTATTAATTTGTAGTTCTGTCGTAGCGTGTGTAATGCATTGAAGAAGACATCTCCAACTCAATAAGGTATATGTATATTTATATATGACTATCCGATTCGATATAGCCATGCCCCGCTAACCTTTTTTTTTTGGTAAATGAGAAGAACGGATCAGACCACTATAGCATATAGCTCCCGTAGAAACAATCAGTCGGAAGATGAAAAAACAACTTTTGTAACCAGTAAGTAAAATATTTTAAGATTCTCACTCGTTTTAATTCTAACTCTGCTAATAATTTTGAAAATTTGACGATCTTTAAGCATACTTTTTGAAATCAATCAATATTAAGTAACAGTTTATAAATTGTAGGTATTTATATTTTTCATATATATGTATATTTAAGAATAATAAATATAATTACATTGAAAATAATTTAATAGAATTTATATTTAAATATTTATAATTTTTGCACATTTCGATTTGATTTTTTGCATTTTGCGGTTGAGCAATGGACGGCCAATCCATCCCATCATCATTCAATCAATCAATCAATCTATACATCCAACATGCCCTTGCCATCTATTGATAGATTCTCAGTTCCGTTACCAAAACCCGACCGCTCTAAAAACTAAAGCCTAGCTATTTACACAGATCAATGAAGTTATTTTTTTTACTAAGTGTGAATTGAACATGAACATGGATTATGTTGCAATATTCTCTTTCGCTTCTGCTCTCTCTCTTCTTGTCTCTTTTATGTCTGTCTCGCTGTTATTGTAAAAATGCGAAGTGCTAATTCGATGATTAATTATTGAAATAACTTCGAGAATGCTTTTCTCAATGCTCGCTGCTCCTTTAGAAGTAAAAGTTTTCCGGATGCCGCAGTTGCTGCTGGTGCTGCTGCTGTTGCTGACTGCGCTGTTGGCGTGGACGCAACATTGCTGGCCACTCGCCGCAGGCCAAGTTGTTGCTGCTGCTGCTGCTACTGTTGTTGCTGCTGTTGTTGTTGCTGCTGCTGTTGTTGCTGGCGGCAGCAGCAGCCTCCAACTAGAATCATAAGTGCTGATATTCGCCCATATCATACATGGGCATGGTGCCCATCACGCTATGCAGATGCGAATAGGCAACGGCGGCAGAGAGGGGCGGCATTTGGGAGGCGGCAACAGCAACGGCTGCCGCTGCGGCGCTGCTTTTACTGGCTGCTGCCGCCGCTGCTGCTGCTGCTGCTTGTTGTTGTTGTTGCTGTTGATGGTGTTGTTGTTGCAGGCTTTGCTCAGCGCTTGCCACATGTTGTAGTTGCTGATGCTGATGTTGATGCAAGCTGTTGCTGTTGCCATTGCTATTGTTGTTGTTGTTACTGCTGCTGCTGGGCGATTGCTGCTGCTGCTGTTGCTGCTGTGAGTGATGCGAGGGATGCGGGGCGGCTGAGTGTTGTTGTTGTTGTTGCTGCTGTTGCTGTTGTGCGCTGTGACTGGACAGCATGTTGCCCTCCATTTCAGAATCGCTGGACGAGTCCAAGTGTTGTTTGTCCGTCGAGCCACTAAAATTATAAAGATTTTGATATATATCAATTAGAATAAGACAAAATACAGTAATCTCTCTATAATTGGAAAATCCCTAAGTTATATATGAAGGACCAAATAAGAAATGAATATGGTATATAATAATGTATAATATTAAATTTATGATTTCCAGCAGAATTGAAGGGACAAAACAGATGCATTCTCTGTAAATTTTGACAAGCTTCTTAATAAATTCAAAATCATACTTTTGCGAAAGTATTCTTATCATAGTCTGTCACATTTCAACAACAACAAAGTAATGACATAATGATGGTGCTGCTGTTTATGTTCATTACAACAATCCTTATGCTCTTAGACTAGTCCCCACGGTATGTCTGTCTGCCTGTCTCTCTCTTTGCATCTCACAACAGATGTTTGAGTTGTCAGCATCGTTTAAATTAAAATGTGTCAATTGCTGCAACTAATTTACTGTGCGCAGCAACCACAACAAAAACAACAACAGTTATATGTGTTATATTTATAAACAAATGACAAATGACAGCTTGGGCAATTGAAAATAAAACCGGAAGGAAATAGTCTGCTTGAATATTTTTACTCTCTCAGCGCTGGGCATTTCTATAAATGGTTTCAGTTTCATGTTCGAGGAGCCCTTTGCTAGAGCAGCACAGCACATACAAAAGGTGTCTCATACCCCACTCACCCACTCATACGTAAACAAACAAAAGAGAGACAGAGAGCGAATGAAAGAGGGTCGGGCAGCAGCAGCAGCTCAGTGCATTCCCCCAAGAGCGGCGTCGCATCTGATTTCAGTTATATGAGCTGCGCTCTCTCTCAGCTGTGTGTGTGTGTGTGTGTGTTTGCGCCTTTAGTTTGTATTTCGTGCTCCCTCGCACCTTTGATCAGAAAGTTAAGCAGCTTGACTTTTATTATTTGCGGCTGATTCTGTAAATGACTTTCAAGTGTCGTTTTTATCGCCACCGTTTGTCGATGAGGGTGGCAGCAAGTCCCTCTCTTTCTCTTTCGCTCACACTGGCCCAATTCGAGACACCGCTTGGGAATTGAAACACACAGACATATGTTTGTTTGTATAAGTGTGTACGTGTGTTTGTTGTTCGTGTTCTTTCAATTTGTTAGTGCTAAACTGTTCTGACATTTTAATGGCTAATTCAGTGCCTTGGCGATAATAACAACGAGGCGCGCATTTGAAACTCGAGCAACTGACATTATCGATGCCCAAGTGTTTTTTTTCTCTCTTTTAATCAGAATCTTTGTTGCGAATCCCAATTGTAGAAACCAGTTTCGAACAACAAAATTGATGACAACGACATCGACAAGCAGGCGACAAGGGTTCCAGGGCCAATGCTAAAATGCAAGAAAAAAAAACAACAACATTTAAGCGCACACTCGACAAATTTGTGGCCAGAGATCATTGGGTACGATCGAGCAGATTGCTGGCCTTAACAGTCTCCACCCTCCTCCTCCACTGTCCACCAACTGCTTCATCCTCCCCCTTTGGCAAGTTATTTGCTGACTCGCGCGCAATTCGAGCCATGCCTGCAAATCCAGTTGCACAGACCCAAAGCTACAGCTACACATTCAGATACGATGCCACATACGGCGCAGTCGCAATCGCATTCACAGACTTGCCGGCATCTCGATTCTCGTGGCAACCAGCTGTTCTGTGTGTAATTGTAGATTCTACTCGCCATCTCCGTGTGCAATCCATTTTGTAGTCAGCCACTTGCAGTCAGCGCTTCATAATTGCCATGCTGTCCAATTGGCTTCTTGTGCAGCCGGCTCGAATCCGCGGATCTCTTGTGACGAGGAAAACACTTGGCGGATTCTTTGGGTGTGGGCTTGCTTGTGGCATGCTTTATTATGTTGCACTTAATATGAGATGCGGCAGTTTGAATTATCTTCATAATATCATATTGTGCTCCCACACTTGGTTGCAACGACACTCTTTGAATGAAAAGTGGTGTGAGATAAATTTTATCACATTTAGATATGTATTTTCCCTTAATGTTCTATTCGTAGAACAGCATATTAGTTTAAGAAAAAAAGGATTGATTTGATATATCTTATTCAATGTATAAGAAATCTAAGAATAAGCAATTATACTGAAAATGTAAATGTGATTTGGATATTTTGATATTAAATCGATTTGACCATTAAAGCTGTAAGTAAGAGAAACAATTTAAAGAGCAGTCAATTGCTGTTTGTTTGTGGCCAAACAAAATCGATAATGGCCCAAAAGAAGGAAGGAAACCCACCCAAAAAATATAGTACAAACACAGATCTCTACGCAAACAGGCTGAGCAAACATTAAGCTAACCTCAAAATGAGAAATGGCAGCCATGCCCATCCTCGTCCCCGTATCGTCTCCGTCCCTGTTCCTGTCCCTGGCAATGGCCCTCCAGCGCTATCCAGTCAACCAGCCATCCACCCAGCCGAGCAAAAGTGGGGAGCAAACAAAAGGCAGCAGCATATAAACAATGATATCAAATTACCAGAATTTCATAGTTGTTGGCTTTGCTCGCTGCTGTCTTTGGCTCAATGCAACACTTATTAACACGGCCACAGAGACAGCGAAGAGAGAGAGAGAGAGAGAGAGCGAGAGACTGAGAGAGAGCGGTACAACGGTAGGCAAGAAGATTGAGACAGCGCCTACTTTATGTCCCTACACTAAAAAAAAAGAAGATAGAAAATCGCAATGTTTCTTTCTTCATAATAATTTAAACTACATTTTCGAACATTCTTTTTTTAAAGTTTTTTCTAACAAATTAAAATAAAATACAGATCAATATAGCAAAGAAGTGTTTGATAATTATTTTCGTAAGTGTACGAGTATATATGCATTATGAAATAACTGCACATATTCGAGTTTTATATACATCCATAAGCATAAGTAAGCAGCCTTCGCGGTAGCTGCGCCTCAAGGACAATCCCTCAATACATGATTGTCACATAGAGTTAAATACATACATATATACAAAAAAAAATCAACTTGACCAAGACTTTGGGCACCTTGTTTATGTGTGTGTGGTCCCGACTGGAAAGTTGTTCTGGCTGTCTTTTTTTTGGGGTCTGCTCATTGATGAGGAATTAATTTTTACTTGTTTGCTCAATTGATTTTTTGTAGATTTTAAGCGACTTTTGTCAACGTTGTTGTTGTTGTTTACTGGAGCTGCATTAAGCAGATTCATTAGCTTGGCAATAATGCATGATCGGATTATGTGAGGGGCTTGACTTGAACTTGGCCAACTGCGAAAGCGAATGGAATAGAATGGGTTGATGATTAAGTAGAAAGATGGCTGAGATACGTTAAAAGAATACAGATTGTGAAGATACCAAGTTTAAATATTTTGATAAAAAAAAAAAAACAAACGAATGAATGATAGAAAAATATAAAGTTTGCTCCTTCCTTAAAAAAAAAAAAACAACTAAATCCCAAAAAATATTTCAGCTGTTCAACACTTTTAAGGAAACACTGGCATCTAATCGGAAAGCGATCTCAGCTGTGGCATGCAATTAAAAAGCAACAAAATTATTAAAAAACTGTCAAAACAATGCGCAGCCAGCATAAAATGCGCCACACGCCAACAAACCATAAGATAAAATATTTTATAACGATGGGAACGATGTGGTTTTATGTTGTTATTGTTGTTGTTGTTGTTAATCGTTAAGATCTACATACTCGAAACCGAAACTGAAACCGAAACCGAAAGCAAAACATAGTTGTAGACAATGGAACAATGCTTAGGGACAACTCTACTACAACTACAACTCCAACTAGGTGAAGTCGAAGCTGCGAGGTACCCAAGACTCGAGCACCGTCTCAAGCCCGCACCACCAACAACCTTTACAGCAACAACAACAACAACAACACCCCACACATGCGTAAATTAAATGATAATTTATGATCAACACCTTTTCAGATTCTTCTGTCTCTCTCCCTATCTCTCTCGCTCTCTCTTTCGCTCTGTCACTGGTACGGTCACCGTTTAGTTGGGTGTCCTGCTGCGCACACGTCTCGAGATTTGTGTACCGATCGCGCAATGCGATAACTCAACCTGTTCGCTTTGGTTACCCCCCTCATTCCGCTCCTTGGACTTCGATCGATCGTGATCCCCAGCTCATCTTGGACTTCTTGGGGTTTAGTGTTTTTCCTTTTATTTTTTTGAAACAGCGTTTCATTTTGGTGTGTGTGTGTGTCTGTTTGGGTGTATGTTTATTTGTTTTTACGATTTATTGGCTTATAATTTTTATTAGCAATGGAATTTCTTGGAAATCCTGCACACATCTACCATATGATGTGTCGTTCTGACTAGGGACACATTGAACCCCTCTGTCCCCTTATCGCTACCGACTCTAGATTTTTTCCTAAGATTTGTTGTTCTTGTTCTTCTGTAAACAGCTGATGTGGGCATCTTATGCGATCATGGAGTTGTACGTTGATAATCACTGTTCTCTGATTATTATTGCCGGGAACTTGGGTTGGATAAGAAGAATCAACTTGGCTTTGATAATTGCTGAACTGTTAATTGCAGGGAACGTTGATGGAGTTGGGAGTAAAGTAAAGAAATATTGTCAGAATTACTAATCCTAACAACTTCTGTAGAAGTCGTTTTACATAATAAATAAGTTCACCTTTAATAATAATAGTTTCATCTTTCACTTCATTGTCAGTTAGAAATTGTTGATTTTCAGGGTCTGCCACTTGACCAATGAACTTGTTTGTTGTTGCTCTCCAGTTTTACAAGTAAGCCCTAACACTTTTTTAAGACGCTAAGCTGCTTATGGCATTTATGCCATTGCCTACTCAGAGGCGAACTTCAACTTGTTCCCCAAAGAGGAATCCAAGTGAAACCCTAGAAATTGAAGCACTGCCATTGAGAAAAATGTGTCAGTCCCGATATAGAAAGAGAGAGAGAGAGCAAAAGGGGGACGGACCCCTCAAGAGGAGCAACTTGAATGGGGTGGGTCAATTAAGAGCCAATCTTTACTATAGATGCATGTACTTTAGCCACATTGAGTTTCGATGAGGTGCGCACACCGATTTCTAATTATAGTTCGAGGCAAATCACTTGACATCGGGGGCCCACCCGATGAGTAGTGTACCCCACATGCATGAGACACCCTTCGATTGAGGTCTCAGTTCCATACCGGTCCATCATCACCAACGACATCATTATCAACGCCATCAGTGGCGGAAAAAAAAAAAACAAAAAAAAATATACAACTCAAAACTGCCTTAAATGCGTCACGGAACTCCAGAAAACGGGAACAGAGACCCATATAGAGGAACGTGTGTATGTGTGTGTGCGTATATATGGAAGCGAGCAAACACAATTACAAAAGCGAGAGACAGGGACAGAGACAGAGACAGCGACGGGCAAAAGCGCAAAATACATAATAATAAAAACAGAATGTACAATAAAACGAATAAAAATGAATAACGAAGCGACGTCAACGTCAGCGTCGGCGACAGCAACAACAACAACAGCAACAACAGCGACGACGACGGCGCTGAGGCGAACGAATAAAGAACACACGCACATTTTGTGATGGTAACTTGATACTCTTTCCAGCTACCCTCCAGCCAACCGTGGCATTCGACGAACGGCGAACGTAAACTCAAAACGATGAGCCCAAGAGCAGCCCGAGAGTTCGACACACACACACACACAACACACACAGACACACACGCACACATTTTAGTGAAATGAGCATCGAAGAGACTGAAAGAGGGGGGAATTGGCACTGGAACCTGGAACTCTTCTCGTATTTGAAGTAGTTTTAAGGTTTTTTGATCGGCTGCTGCTGCCTCTGCTGCTGGTTCTGTTCATTGTTGTTATTGTGTTGTGTTGTGTTGTGGAGCATCATCAAAACTATGACGAAGGTGTGCCTTGAATTGGAATCCTGGAATCGTGATTCTACTCAACTGTCAATCGATTAAGAATATAATGGCAGTCAAACTTAACGTTTTCATTTGATGACACAAATTTTGTGTTATTCAGTAAAAGTTAACTTGTCGAATTCAACGTTTTTGGACTGTCTAATTTACAATTATAACATTAATTTCGACAAAAAATAAAGTTTTCCAATGTAGCATTAATCTTGAGGTTAAATAATGATTATAATAGGTTTAGTTTTGGCCAAGTTTTTGTATATGACACGCACTTATAGTAGGCATTTAAAAAAGTTTCGACAACCAAAATTTTAGAAAAAAAAAAGATAGAAAAAAATATGCGGACGACCTGGAAAAAACCACTGCACAAGCGGAAAATCGTAAGCTCAAAAGACACACACACATTGGAAGGCGCTAATCTCATCTATCGCTCTCCGCATCTCTCTATCTCTAACTCATTCTCGCTAGTGGGCAAATGTTTCGTGGTCGGGTCGCTTGGTCCACTATATGCAACCTCTGGTGGAGCACCTGTTCGATATTTGGCTGCAGCAGTTACCATTTCCGACGCTACTCAAATGCGTTTATACGTGTGCCCTGCTCTTCTTCATACTGCTACCCATTCTATATCCCGTTATGGTCATGGGAGTATACTATGCTGTGTTCCAGTATATTGGGGAGAAGCATTTTAATGTAGTCTTCCCGACAAAGTGGGATCTACTTGGCAACGCATCGCACTTGTGGCACTTCCAGGTCACCAACAAGAAGTATTTGCTCTTCGTCACCATGCAGATCGATCGTTATCGCATCGCTATAGCGGCCATATCCTCTGCCGTTGACTATATGCGAATGGCATTATCCGTTGTCTTCAACTGAAAAGCATACATCTGGCTTCTAGCTCTTGTCAGGTACTTGATATTTGGATTTTCAAATTACATTTTTCTTTTTTTAAGTTTATACCAAAAAATTGTTGATCAACTTTACAGACTCGTTATTGAAAATATACTTGGTCGAAATAATTGTTAGAGGTGCAAATTAAATATATTGGCTCAGATCTCATCAGCAAAACTTTTTTCCATTTCCATTTTATATCTTCATTCGTATGCAAAAGGTACCTAGAAATCGTCTAGTGTGTAAATGCACTGAGAACAAAATGCTATTGTTTTCTAAATTGTCTAAATGAACGAAATTCATTTGCAAAAAGTAAATAAGTTTATTTTACTTATTTGTGCGAAGTAGAAATGTATTCGTTATAAATATAAATTTATAACATTTCTTTTTAACATATTTTTATTTTTAACTTATGACTGGAAAATGGAAATTGATATTTTCGTACTGCAACTGTAATATATAATATATTAGTTACTATACTCTTACCATAAATCATACATATATTTTGTTGAGTGTAGGGACGAGTTTTTTTGCTGCACTTACACAAACCAAAACCAAAACAACAATAACAAAAAAAAAACTATATATGAAAAGTTAAAGTAGCAGCGCTGAGTTGCGCCGTTGCCGTTGCTGCTGCTGCTGCCCGAAGCGGCAACAGAGCCATAAACACATATCAGGTTACCAGCAACAACAACAACAATAATAAAATAAAAAGCAGTGAGGACGAGCTACATACGTAGTGCAAACTACCGTAGATACTGCCAGCCTATATCAAGTATATACATATACTCAGATATATGCACAAGTATCTGTGAGATACTTTTGTCAGCTGCATATCTGTTTGTGTGTGTGTGTGTGTGTGCATTGCGGTTGCTACGGCGGCCAATTTTTATTTTTATTACAATTTTTCGTTGTTATTATTGTTTTAACTTAACTTTTTTTTCGTGGCTGGCACTACGCGAATTGTGAATTGTAAATTGTAAATTGCAAATTGTGATTTGAAGTTGACTTTTTGAGTAACTGATATACCGTTTAGGCTAATGGCCAACTCTTTGAATGTGAAGATACGAGCCCAACTACTTAAAGTAGTTTAACATGCTTTCGGCCACTTCAAAACCCATTTCACATTTCACTCTTCTTTTTTGTTGTTCATGTTTGCGCTTCACATGACTTCTAACAGCCCGGCGAGAAAGAGAGAGTGTGAGAGAGAGAGAGAGAGGGAGAAAGTAAACAAAAGGATGCCCGAAAGGATGTTTAATATTTGAAAAACGTTGCCTATCAGCAATCAGGCATCTGAAAACGGGCCAAAGAATTTTGGTTGTTGTCCTATTTGCTTAAGCGGAAATGCAGATGTTTCTTTTGAGTGGCATCCAACGTCCTTTCGCAGGGAGGAGTACATTAGTTTTAGTTAGTTGACCACGTCTGCCGCACATATGAAAATACGCCTATCAAAACAAAGTGTTCAACAAACATGAAAATAAGAAGAACATGTTCTTGAATTTGTCAGCGACATATTTCCATATCCATATATTTTTATACAATATATATATATATATTTATATATATATATTTATATATATATATTCACATTATCCACATGTGGCGTCCGTTCACGTGAAAACGGCCGTGTCCTTGACACTAATTGGCCAGCCACCCACAAGCCACATTTTGGCCTTGTTATAAGCGAAGTAAACGCTTTTGTAATTTAAATATAAATAATAATTCATTTCGCACGCGTTGACGCTTACCCAAAAATAATTCATAATAAATTCAATATTATAATTACTACAATAAATATTGTATATATATATGTGTGTATGTACGAGTATATATATATTTATATATGTGTGAGAAAAACTTACTCTTTATGCTCGGCAGCTCGATCTCTTTGTCGTCGATTCTTGAACCAATTGGAAACCTGTAAATGTGTAAAATAGAAATGTGCACATTTATAAATAGACGAATACATCATGTCAAAATGATTAATGACATGCAATTAACTTGTTGCCATCGGAATTTCGCGAAAGAATTGCTAGCGTATTTTCATCAAAGTTGGGCCACATCTCAAGTACAAATAATTTGAGTGGAGACTCACTCACCTGGGTGGTTGTCAGTCCGGTTGCCTCTGCGAGATCGCGTTTCTCTCGTGGCGACGGATACGGATTGTGCGCATACCAATCTCTCAACACTGAACGGGATTTCTCCTAAAAGAAATATATAAACATTTAGTTTGGCATTATATAGTTGATTGTAAAGCTGGTTTTTACAAATCATTTCAGAAATGTTGTAGAATTTCAAAACTATCAAAAATCAACAAAATCTCATATTATATTCATAAAAACGTATATGTTATTTTCAGATAATTCGATTCTTAATTCTTAATGGATTAAGTTTACAAAAACATTGCAGTTATGCTTACAAGAGTGCTTAAATTACAAATATTATTGCATAGTTACACATAGTAAATAAATAATTAAAATAATGGAATTAATTTTGAACAACAAAAAGTTATCATATAATGCTGTCAATTTTGTCAGTACCTCTCAAATGATATAATCTTTAACTATATACACTTAACTTATATATCCTTACTTTTCTAGTTGACTTCATTTAAGCCTTCCATTAATGATCCCATATCGCTTAATTATTTGTGGCATAAATTCACACGTTTTTAATCAATTGAAAACCCGCATAGATAAAGCACAAGTGCAAACAGTGTCAATCAGGAAACGGAGGTGAACAGGCAAAAAAGAAGGCGTTGCCCAGCACTGCTTATGTAATGTATGTATGTATGTATGAATGTATGTATGTGCCGTGACCGCTCCCGGTTTTCATTGCCGTAGTCGCTGCTGCTTACCACATAGAGAGAGAACATTGGGAACAGGGACGAGCGGACATTTCTACGATTTCATTTTGTGCCCCCTTTTTTTGTTTTTTTTGTCGTGTTGCCCGCAATTATTTTGCGGCAAGGAGTGAGAAGAAGTGAAAGGAGCAGCAAAAAATGGAAATGGTGTCTGAGTGCGCCGAGTACTCACCTTAAAACAGTAGCTCGTCTCCTCGCCATCCCAAATGGTGCGGGGCAATGGAAATTTACGACGAACACGATATTTGCCCACAGCACCCAAAGGTCTTCCGCGCAGTTTTTCGGCTTCCACATAATGCGCTACAGTGAAAGAATTTCGGGTTAGTACAACAGAAAGAGAGATGGAGAGAGACAGAGAGGGAGAGAGAGAGAGGGAGAGGGATGTTCTTGTCTCACCTTTTAACCACAGGGCCTGCAGCTTGGCATGATTCTGTGCAGAGAAGTGATGATGTTCGAGCAGCCGGTACAGCTCCTTGTACTGGCCACGATGGAATGCGACGACCGCCTTGGCCTTCAGCACAGATTCGTTCAGTTGCAGTTTATCACATTGTGGCAGCGACCAAAGGAAGCGTCCCAGTCTTTCGATATTGCCCGCCTGCTGCAGTACCTAGATTGACAAGATACCAAGGACATTATGCATATTACACGCCAAGTGGAAGTAAGAATGTTCTAGTCGAGACTGCTCGACTTCATTTTACTCTTTTACTATAATTTTTACTCATTTTACTATAAAATCATTTGGCAAACTTAGAATATTTTAAAATTGTGAAACATGATTTCAATAATAATTTTAACATATTTTTAATTAAAATTTAAAAGAAAAATATGATAAAACTTTGCTGTAATCGACAAATTTCAAAGATGTTGATAGATTTTAACTTTTTAAGAATTTTCTATTATTAAGAAATATATTTTTAATAATGTATATTAAAAATTAAAGAAATAGTTGTCTGTTAAAAATGTACATTCTCAAAAATCAAGGTAGGCTCCCTTTGGATATAGTTTTCAAAAGCTAGGGTATGTTTAAGATCTGATTATGCTCACCTCACACACACAGGCCACCTGCTCCTGCGTAAAGCCAAAGCTCGGCAAAGTCTCGCGTCCGGCTGTCGCTGAGCTGACTCCGCCTCCAGCTGCTCCGCCTCCATTGCTACTGCTGTTCAGGTGGAGTCCCGTGACTGCCATGCCCCCCACGCCCACGCCTAGGCCACCAACTACTCCTCCTCCTCCTACGCCTGGTCCTCCGTTGTGCGTCAGCATATCGAGATTATTGTTATTATTGCTTGTGCTATTGTTATTGTTATTATTGTGCAACGCAACCACCGACCCACTCAGCCCCGTGGGGCTATAGGGCGGGGTGTGGCGGGCGGTGAGTACAGCTGCCGCATTTGCAGCGGCCAAGTCGTAGAAATCGGTGGCGGGATGTTGCAGCATTATTTGTGGGGTGCGGACGACAGGCAATCCGATGTGGGGCCAAATGGCTACTCAGCAACTGATCCACCGATCCACTGATATACCCAACACACCGATCAGTGATCCGCCAGCTGCGGATCTGCTCAAGTCCCCGCTAACCACTCACTTAATACTCATCGAAGATAGCCTAATGTAGAAGTTTAGCTTAAGATCTCTTTGGTAATTTGAGCGCTGCAAGGAAAAAAGATTACGTATTAATATTTTAGTACATTATTTTAGTATTTTAGTTTAACGGCATTTATATCTTTATAATTGTTTGAGGTTCATTTGGAATTTATAACTGATCATTTTTATCATAGTAAATAGGAAAAGTTGGTCGTAAGATGAAAAACTATTTCGTTTGATGATATAAAAAAACCAAACTTATTTTAACCAAAATTTATCGAAGTCGGTCGATCGATTAAAATATCAAAACTTGTTATACTTTTCACGAATACATTTTCATAATTATTTACTATATATTATTCACAGGGCTCTTTACCTGCTTCAAAACCCAAGAAAATTCTGCGATTGGTATTGCTCGCTTTGGCTAATAGATGCCAACTGGCTAATGATGGCACCCAATTTGAACTGTCAGTTATCCGCAGTGGTTAAGCCAAGCATAAAAATGCTTGGGAGCCCATATTACCCGGCTAATTGGAAGAAATATTTCATATTTTTATTGCCGTAATTTTTTGAGTGTTTTGTTTAGTATTTAAAAGAACGATAATTGAGAAACATAAAACTGTTGAAACTGCCATTAATGTATAATGAATATTTTCACATGTTCTCCACATTTATGTTAAACAAAACATTTCGACCCAATTATGATGTATTAGCCGAACACAATTTGTGGCCCAATGAGAAGTGAAAAGGCAAACATCGCAAATCTCTGGACCCCATGTTGTCCAAGTCGATTGGTTGATTAGTTAATGGCACAGGTGCACATTTAATCCAAATTCTTCAATTATCAAAATATGGTTTTCCAAATGCCGCCCCCCCACCCGCCACTGTGTGGCAAAACGATGACGACGACGGCGACGACGATGAGAGTCTCAACGAAAATAAACTTTTACACAATATTATTAAATGGGGCGCATGGTTTTTTTCCCCGAGTGTTCGGTGTTATTGCTTATGTAGAAAATATTCTAAAATTACCAGCGACGACGCGACGTGGCTGCCACATCTCTGCTTACCGAGAGCACAAGCTGGCAAGTGTATATCTTTCAGATACAATATCTGCAAGAGGTCAGTGCAATCGATCGCAGGCCAACGCACGGTTTGGCTACAAAAAGAACGCTTACATATCGAGATGCGCTAAGATTTGAGATTTGAGAGGCCAGATCTAATGACGATATGCCGTAGCACTCGAATATACATATATATATATATATATATATATATATATGTATATAGAATATATGTAGCTAGCACCTCGTATATGTTTTCAAATTGAGGCAACTGCGCCGCAGCGAGATTCGAGATATTCTTGGATCTGTTTTCAATTTTCAGCTTGCATGTCTGGCTCTCCCTCTCTCTCTCTCGCTCTCTCTCTATCCCTCTCTCTCGCTCTCTGTGTGAGGCAGATTATATATACAAAATACATTTCATTTGCCTGCTGCTGCTGTTGCTGCTGCTTGTTGGTGTAACAAAAATACCAACGCCAAGTTGCCTGCCTGCTCTTGAGTCATCGGCCTAGGCCGGCCAAGCGATAGAACCGATCCATCCGATCCAACAATCCGATCCCCACTCATCACCCGCCCCACACTCATTTGGCCCAAGCGTCAGATATTTTGGCTTGTTCTATGTTTGACGCAAGTAAACAAGCTAAAATGCTTGCTGCCAATGCGAACGTGAAACGAAATACGCTATAATTTTCAGATCTGCTTATATCTGAAATTGTGTACAACAGAGAATCAAACGATCTATATACGATATGTATTATATTATGTATATTATGTACACACAAGCTTGTTGGGGGCAATCGATTCTTATACTTAAATTACAATTGCAATGTTGCAACGAAAGTTCTGTTCTCCTTCTTAGTTTTCTTGGATTGAATTAAGTCTTTCTAGAACAGATTATCTCAAGATAAATGTATGAAGTACCTAATGATTAACTGTAAAAAGTGTGCCATAAATTTGATATCATCTTGGCACATTTATATTTAAGATCAATATTATTATTGCTCAATTTAAGTTCGATATAGATTAATTTATGACTTAGCATCTTTTGAATTTAATTTGAATTATTTGTTTTATTTATTTTACTTATTTCATTTTTATTTATCCATTTTAATTATATTATTTGGAGTGTTTCTTGACCTGGTTACAATTTTAGAATCAAGTAGCCCATTGATACATATTCTTTGCCAGTTAATAGCACTAACGATATGATCTATGGCCCCGGCACAAAGATGCCTCACATGGGGCAAGTATTCACCAGCAGCAGCAGCAGCAGCAGCAGCAGCAGCAACCTCATAGATACTTTATCTAGATGTAAAACGGCTGCTGGCTGTTGGCTGCTGTTTCTGTTGCCGTTTGCCGTTGCTGTTACTGCGGCTGAGATGTATTATCTGGTTTGTGTGGCTGCCTCTTAGTGGCATTCAAATAAACTAAAATGAATTTAATTTATTTTCAGCTCAACTTACACATTTTTAATTTACTTTTACAAACGCATCCAAATTCGAACGTGTTATCTGTCAGATTTCCGATTTATGCTATTTGCTCGTTTATTGCTTGTGTGTGTGTGTGTATCTGAGTGTGTGCGTGTGTGTATGCGCGTGTGTGTGTGTGTGTGTTTGACTTTTATAAGCTTTTAATTTGAGTGTTATTGTGATTATTGTCTTCGCTTGTTTGGTTGCCTGTCAATTTAACTGCATGCGGGAGCGTTTCGAGCTGAAAGCGGACACCTTTTGACCAGCCAATGGTGATTCAATGTATTCCATCTATTTTGATTGGGGATTTGTGTGTGTTTATAGAGTTGTAGTATGGCTTTTTTGTTAGTCAAATCTAGCATCCAATCGACTACTCTTTTGTTGCCTGAAGCCCAATTAGTTTCTAATTAAAATCGTCTCCAATAAAAAGTTGAATTAACTTTTTAATTTAGTGCATAGTTTGTTTGATTTGTTGGCCATAATCGACACATGCGATGTAAATGGAGAAATACCAGATGAATGTGCGAGATATGCTCCCGAGTTGTGAGGATTAAATATCGTTAAATGTTTTTATTTTTTATCTTTTGCTTAGAAATTGATTGGAGAATTTTAATCGTTTTCTTAATCAGTTTGAGGGCTTACAAGATTTATTGTACATATATTTAACTTAAGTTGAATTTGGAAAATGAGTTGTTGACTTTAAAAATCACTGCGGCACTTTCAAGCTATGAAACCAAACTGTCAATAAAACAGTTTACGGATTTCGTTATTGTTACGGCCAACGGTACCATCCGTATCCAGAGACGAGGACTGTTTTTAGTGTTGTGTAGAAATTTATCTGCAATATTGCCGTCTGTGTTTATGCAATGTAATCGACAATTGCAACAAATTTAAAGCTGTTATTGCACATTTCCCGCCCCCTTTTTCCGTGGAAGTAAACAAACGGAAGACTTCACCTGACCGCTTACCAAGCCAATTGTATCTGTGAGAGATAAAAGCCAGCAAATGAATCGTGCTCAGACAGCATTTGCTATTTAATTGCCAGCTGTACTCACAACATTGTAATGAATGAAATTTGTCAAATTAATGCGCCGTTCTCTGGGGCGTGACCCCAGACAAAATACATCCGCATTTTGTAGCTGTATCTGTGTATGTGTGTATCTGTGTGCCTGTCATTCTTGCATTTGAATGGATACGCCGCAGACTCAAAAGCTGAGCAGATCTGCAAATACCCAATCCACAATTTAAATTGGCCAAAAGACCGACAAGCGATTCGCATCTTTTTGAATGAAAAACTTGTGTATGCAAATTAAAAAGAAATTTCTACGCAAGTGCGTAAAATCATCAAAGCCACAATTTGCTATCCTCTCGTATCATGAATTATGCCAGCAATATTATGGCAAAAAAAAAGAGGAAAATTAATGAAAATGTTCATGCCAAGTCGATTTACCGTTATAGTTTGTGTATTATTCAGTGCTACAATGAACACTATATATTTATTAATAAAGTGTTATTTTGGTGTTAATCAGAATTTTAGTGAATTTTGGAATGTTCTTATATGATACCATTAAGATATCTTTGGGCTGTTTCCGAAAACATCCTTAAGTACTTGTACAATCTATAAAGTTAATACTTGATCTAATATGTTCCTTATGATGTCACTATTTCAACAGGTTTTTGCTTATCGTAGATATAGAGACACCAATCTGTATAATCTGGCCACAACTGCGCTCCGCTCCTCAATTCATAAATCAATCTATGACGACATGCGCACGGCTAGCCAATAAATTAGGGAGCTGGTTAAGCGTTCTCGATTTAAATGCTAAACATCGAAAGATTGAGAAGCAAACAACCTATGCAATACTTATAAATATTAATATTAATAAACAAATCACATGCAAAGCGACAACCAGACAAACCCGACAAGCAAAAAGGCGGATAACAACTGTTTGACACCCACCCGCAACATCTATCCCAAAAAATAATGCAAAAATTAAAATCGGGGAAGAACATTTAATTTATTCACGCCGAATATGCTATACCCTTTTACATTGGAGTTTAATTGCTGACATTTCAATTTACGAGATTTTTTATATTATTATGTTGTTGTTAGATATACAAAATCTGTTTTAGGACTATTTCACTGCACTGACTATTTCAAATTTTGGTTATTATATTATAAAGTCGATCTCACAACTTATTTCTATATATAATCCCTCGCTTCAAGAATATAGCTTCAAAACTGAGGGAGTTCTGCTTATTTACAAAAACGTCTACAAACGAATAAATGCACATTACTCGGCTAATGACGCTGATCAGGAATATATATATACGAGTATAACTTAACGGATCGGTGACGTCTCCTTCAATGCGTTACAAATTGTACGACAAAATGAAACAGACCACAACTAGAACGAGTAAAGGAGGCTGTATCTAGTTAATAATTTTCAGATTTATACAGCAAACCGTTTAATTTATAAATAAACAAAGACCACTGCGAAAAGTATCTCACGGATAGCACAAGGCTCTCTCAGCCGTAGGCCTCAAATGTGATGAATGAATGACAACTGGAATGGCCCCGTGTATGTTTTGTTTTTGTTTTTTTTTTTTTTTTTTTGGTTTACTCTTAATTAAAGCGCAAATAGCCGCAATTTGAATCGGAAACTTATCAGATCCTGAAGAAAAAAAGCTGTAGCCGAAAATAGCTGCAAAAATTGGCAATTTACATGCCTTGAATTGTTGCATTTTATTTTCATTTTGCCAGATATGCGGTTCATTTCTGTGTATTTTCAAAACAAATGTGGATTTGGCCAAATACAATCGGAAAACCGAATCTCGGTTTGAGATTGCCACAGTTTTGTGATTCTCATCGGTTATGCGATAAGCAAAGCATTCGTAACACACTCAGTAAATCAGCGATAGAATATCATAATATTTATGACAGAAATACACACTTATATGTTTGTAATTGGTACACCTTCAGTTGGTCTTATAAGCAATTGGGGGAATATCTTTATGAATATACAATGCGCTTGATAAACAGTTCATTATTAGTGTTTATGCCAAGTGTAAGTAAAAGACTTGTGTGCAAAAATTGGCTATACTTTTGATAGATAACATTTGTTATTACTATATTTATTGTAGTGAAATATCCGGTAGATAAAACTTTTAGAATAATCTAGTCTAGACAGCCTAAATACAGAAATTTTTTTTCAAAATGAAATTAAATGTTGTTTCTAATGAACTTTTTGCAGTTAAAAATAGCTCTTTAAAACCGATTTGTATCGATATTAGCAAAACGGGGGCAATTATCGATAAAATAAAAGTTATATAAGAGTTTTTATACCATATTTGAACAATTTTAATAATCTTTATGGGATTGGACATGATTAATTCTGGGTTAAGAGTATTGTTAATACGATTATTGTAATATTTCCAATTCCATAATAGTAATAATAGATAATTATTACTATTATTGATCAAATTCTTGAGCCTAGTCTTTCAATATTATCTTTTGTAAGCTTTAAAAAAAAGTTTTGTGGAACATTCGCTTTGTTTATAATAAAACATGAATCTAACTTTGGAACTGTTTGTGTATAAATAGAAAAAGTCCAGACTAAAATCGAAGCTTTTCGCCGTCGGCACTTTTGGCCAGATGCTAACTCACCTGTGTTTATATGTATATTATTATGAATGTATATCACTGTTGCAGCTGCGTATCCGTGTTGCGATTCTTTTATCTACTGTTGGTGTTGATGTTTTTATGGTTGTTGTTCTTTTGGTTGTTTTACACATTTGCTCTGCTGTCAACTTTCGCAACGAACAATGGCAGCAACATATAAAATGCGTTGAGTTTTTGTTTTATGCTTCGATTGGCGAAACTTTCAGCAAATTTTCCGAGACATGTGCCACAGGGCAACACACACGCGTACACACACACGTTTACACTCACATCTGCACTCACTCACTCACTCGGTGTGTGTGTGTGTGTATTTTTAAACGAAAATAACTGCGGCCGCAGACTAAAAGCAACAAATTTTCATACGCACTGTTGGCATAAAAAACACGTGTTGCAATTTCTTAGCGTTAAATTTTCCGCTTTCGCGACTTTTATTAATTGCGTACAAGGGGTTAAGAAAACAACAACAACAACAAAACATAAGAATCACTATAGGCTAAATTTGAACGATTGATAAAACTTTTCAGTGGCTGTCACCGCTTCTTTTCTGTATTCTCTTCTTTTTTTATTATTATGTATATTTTTTTTTTGATTTTGTGTGCGCACGTTTTCCGATGTATTTGTATGTGTATGTGAGTATTTTAGTGCTCCGCTTGAATCTATTTCAATGTGCGCGTTGACTCTTGATTTATAAATGCGGACATTTGTTTATTGCCGCTGTGTATTAAGATCGTTGCCGGCGGGTAACGAGCAACAACAATGTGCTACCAACAAAATTTACAACGAGCGAACTGCGAACCGCACGCGAGCAACGCAAGAGAGAAACTGAACGCAACAGCATTGACAACAAAAAATAAACCGAATAGGCCGCTAAGGCCAAACGCAATGGCCAACCGAAGCGAAGCGAGCGCTCTGTTTGCATGTGTGTGTGTGCGAAGGCGCAGCGAGGGCTCTGTTTGTATGCGTAAGTATTGTTGGTGGTTGATGGCAACTGAATGAGAGCGTGAGCGAGAAGGCAATTGCTTCATATAGACACAGTGAATGTCAAACTGTCTCTCTCTCTTGCTGCACAGCAAATTGCTCAATTAGGGAAAAAGAGAGAGCGGCGCCTAAGCGGATGGCACAAAATTAAGATATGGTAAAAATAAACATACATTTTGAAATTACTTTCCTTGTACCGAACTTAATATTAAATAGCTAAACATCAAATTAATATGTACATATGTGCGTTCAGCATTCAACTTATTACATATGAATTTAAATATTATTTTGTTACATACGTTTATGAAAATATATTATACAATTTTATAAGCTACACAAAATACACTTCATTTAAAGAACCCGACTAAATATTTATTTCAAATCGAACACATTTGCTTGTCCACCACTGTTGAAATAGTAATTTCCTTGCACGATCTCTGGCTCTTCGTAGTTTGAGAGCAACTGTAAATGCTTCGCCAAAGAGACAATGCTGTGTGCGAAAGAGACAGTAGGCAAACAGGTTATATTCTGTAAATTGCTCATTGTTGTCGCTGGCTACGCCTACTCCATGCTACCTGTTTACACACACTCACACACATACAAACACAAGCGCACAAGCAGTCAATAACAAGACGCTGATTGGTCAGCGCCTACGCGACGCTGACATCCGCGTCATGCGCAATGGCCGCCATATTGATATTGATAAATGAGAGTACATATATGTATAGGTGTGTATGTAAATACATATGCAGGTACATATGCATCGAGCCTCGTAGTCTTCCATGCCACCATGCCCCGCACCTGTCCTGAGGCTAGGATGCTCATCAGAATCTGATTCTGTGTTTGAAATTCCCATTTAATTATGCCAATGTTTGTATTTCATTTTCATTTCTGCTGCAATAATTGCAAATTATCCTTGTTGCTTTTGCTGTTTTTGTGATTCCACAAGGATTTGGGTGGATTACGGTTGCAGCTATGCATCGGAAATGTGGTTTTCAACTCGACCAGGTACCAATTATTGCTTGAAAAATAATCTATGCTCTGCTGTATTTTTTGTTGTATTTTTTATCTTTGCGGTTGCATACACCGAAAATTGTATATTTATAGGCAAACATGTCATCTTTAAATTCTGATTTTATTATTCACTCTTAAATTGTTGAAATCTAAAATTATTTTCAAATGCAAAACTCTATCATTGAAGTTAAAATTCTAGCAAAATAAAAATTGCTTGTGGGGCTGCTTTTGTATTTGGTCTCTGAGATAATAGATAATATTTTAATAATCGCTTGTCAACAGAATGCATAAATTAGAAAATTTAAAGAAAGCTCAAGAGCCATCAACACCATATTTATAAATATATTTCTTATTGACCACCCATGTGATAAGAATGAGGCAAACAATTCTAAACGAAATCGAGAAATCACAATCGAATCACACTAAAATTGATTGAAACTAGCATCGAAAACAAAACAAAGCTGATTAGATTAACGGCAGTGCAACCTGGCGCCAGTTTGATCGGCGACTTGTTGCACATACATATGTAGGTGGTATATATAAAGATATATGGGGTATCGTTATAAAGATCTTGAAACCTTTGCTGAACAAATTGCATATCGATTTCAGTGGTATGTCAAAAGAGAGTATTTGATAAACGTACATTTAACATATTTTGGCGCCACCTAAACTATCGGACCAAAAATATGTGTTAGGGAATTAGGGAATCATCAAATTTACATAATAACAGATCATGTTTCAAACCACCAACTGGCCAATAAAAAAAAAAAACCAGCAACAACAGTTGGAAATGTCCAAACAGCCAGAAGAACATTAAAAAATAAGAAACTGAAGAGGAAGAGTGGACAAAAAAAACCCATCTCGCAATATGTTAATGAAAAGCGCGATAAAAATCTTGTACAACATGAATGAGAAAATGAGAAGAAGGAAAAAAGCGCAGATGTAGCAAGCGATCAACACCACATTCTGTGGTTAGCAGATGCGGAATGAAAGAAAGTGCCCCGAAGAGTAACAGTGACTCCATATGGTTGATGTGGGGGTACCCCTACCACCTACCCCCTACCCCTATTCCTATGCCTGTGCTGCCTCGTAACTATTCCCATTCAAATGCTGGGTGTTAAAAATGAAGATAATAACGAGAGTGGCGCACGCGCTGGAGTCAAACTCTAGGAAAGTCACCTGCTGTGCCACAACACACAGTGACCCGCAACGTAGAGTGTGTGTGTTGTGTGGTGCAGTGTAAACAAAGCACCTCTCTCAACTTACCCCTCTGGCGCCTGCAACAGCTGCTGCTGATGCTGCGTCACATCTACAAATTATTAGAAATGATCAACAAGCTCGAAAAAGAGCTTCATAAATTTGGATGGTCTTGATTTCTATATACACACATTGTAAATCATTTTGAAATAGTCGACTCTGGTGTTATTAATTTAGTTGAAATGATTATTAATTTAACGTCATAAATCTCTGCACAGCGTCGACTCGGCTTGAGCTCAAGACCCCAGAGAATCGAACTCTGCGTGATTTTTTTTGGGGTACGTGTGGGTAATTAGCTTTGAATACCTTCTGTCTCTCTCTATCCCTCTCTCCAAATCTCTCTCTCTCTCTCTCTCTCTCTGTCTCTATGTTTCTCTGACCAAATTTGACCAAATTTGTGGGCATTGTTTAGGGCCTCTGAGCTGCTGCTGGCCAGTTGTATTTGTGCCATCAGAGATATTAAAAAGTGGTTGATAAAGATCATAAAACTTTTAACAAGATAAATACACATTTTTTATTCATGCTATGATTTATTTTAAGCGTTTCCCTATCTGAAATGATCATATCAACAAAGAAATGAACAATTTTGATAGGATGTTTTAAATGTATAGCCATAAAATGACGAAATATGATTAAAAAAAAAGAAAATAAATTTTGCTAAGGAATTAGAAAAGATATAGAAACGATCAATCAGTCTCTATTCATTGAGCATAGTATCACTTTCACTGTCTTATTTGAAATGATATTCAAGATAATTTAATTACAAAAATTATAAACTTTTATATTTACTCATCTCATAAACTTAAAAACAAGTTTTATAAAATGATTTATTTTCGAATTAATAGTGGGATGGGTTTTACTTCATTTTTAAATGATGGAAATTATTCTTACTTAAAGGAAACTGTTTGGATAGTGAAATTATGTGCAGGGAGTTAATTGTGTTCCCGACTAATGGGGTGTTTCCTGCCAAAAGTCCAATTATATTTGAGTTTTTATATGTGGATAGCAAATTGGGAGTAAGGGAAAGTATATTATCCATCTTAAGATAATCTAAAATAAATTACTAAAATGCTGTGTCATGTTGGTTAAAATTGCGAGATATTCTACTAATATAATATATATCTATTCTGGAATAGCGGATGCTCATTTTTCAGTTGCCTTCATTTTCCAGTTTATTATTATGTTTGAATTATGTTTTTTGAAAGTAATTTCTGCTATTTGAGGCAACACTAAATAAAGCAGAGACCGTCTAAGCCACAATCCTTTCTATTCAATTCACAGTAACCGGAAACTTAAAAGTTCATTCACACACCTCCTGTATCCTCCTCCTCCTTAAGAGTTATTCGGCTTACAATGGCCACATAATTGGAGCGGCAATTCAATTACCAATCCAAAGAGTGAGAGAGAGGGAGGGAGGGGGAATTGAAGTTGGTCAGGTTATTATGCAATTGCCATGTAATTTGCCACAATTATTCATATTTAAAATGAGTTAGGCCCTGTTGCAGTTGCAGGTAGGAGCGAGGGGCTGGCGAGGGGTGCGCGGCAAGTAAGCAATTTTCACGCGTAGGTAACTTTAAACGGCGACGGGCCTCTCGGAATAATAATCGCCGACACATAAATATTACAAGCATCTGACAACTGAAAATTATCTGCTTCACTCACGAGCCATTTAAATCAATTTTACACTTCGAATTTCACAGGCCAAGAGCCGAGAGCTGTTCGGCCAAAAAGGATACGATTGCGAAGGGGGGAGTGGAGGGGGTGGGCCGGGAAATTGAAATTTATTGAAAAAATGATGACAAACGAACGAAAATAAGCGCATGCGGCAGCTGCAAGGTGGTCCCCGGAGGTGTGACGTGAGAAGTTGAAATTTAAGGCCAAGCCAGCAAGCACATGAATATGTATATATATATATATATATATGGCCAAGATATGCCCTGATTAGGGTTGTCAGGTGTCAGAGTGAAAGTGAAAATCTTCGCTGTGATCAGTTTTGGGAAAACCAAGACGAACCCGTTTTGCACGGAACTTGACCACAAAATAATAGAAATTAAATTCATTCAGGAGATTTAGCAATTTTATGGATTTTATGGTGTTAAAGCTTTGGAACACATCGTGTATTTGTGATATTCTGTATAGTTGAAATAATTGTATCCTACATGCCACTCATTAATCCACATGGAACATCTGGTTATCTGCTTGTTAACCTTAGACTTCTTAGACTTAAACTCAATTTCAATTAACATAATCTTTGCCATGGCTTGGATATTTCTTACTTGGTTTGGCAACCCTGAACGGTGCCTCACATTTTGCTGTATGGTGTCATAAACGTTGTCTGCCAGTCGCCGTCGCCCTCCTCGGTCCTCCGTCCGGCGTCCGTTGGTTGGGCCCCCCAACTTGGACACTTTGCGAAACGTTTAAACCAACAATTACGCGAGCATAAATCAAACCGTCGAGTAGAGCCCGAGTGGAGTGTCGGGGTGCGAGGCGGGCGGTCCTGGTCGAGAGTCGCGTGCAGCTCCTTGGATGGGAGAGGAGTGGAGTGGAGTGGAGAGTCTGTTGCATGGCGATGGTGTTGCTGATGATGCTGCTGTTGCACGCCGCGCCTACTGCCCGATGTGGATCTGAGAAAAGGTGCCTGGAATGTTACACCAGCAGCAGCAGCAGCAACAGCAGCTTTGACTTCAACTCCAACTCCCGACACCGACACCATCTGCGCTGTCACAGCAGCAACGCCTCAACTCCAGTCTACAGTCTGCCGTCTGCCGTCTGGCGACTCCAGCTCTCGGAGTTCCTGCGTCAGCCCGTTGCTTATTGGTTTCAGGTGTCAATAAATAATGGCGCGGCACTTGCTGATCTCGATGAGATTAGATTGGGCTGCTTAGTTTGCCGGCTGCTCCCCAACAAATTTAAATAATTTTCATATTAATTAAACACTTTAAAAACAATTTGCAACTGCAACCTAATTGAATGTTGCATGCGTCAAGGACGATGCAAAATTGCAATGTTTTAAGTTTCGTTTGGCGCATGCGCCGCTGGTTCGATTTGATTCAACACTTTCGGAATGGGTATATCTAAAAATGTAAAGTTATTTAAATGTTAATTTATATCTTAAATTATTTTTGTACTATTTTTCGATTATTCTTTAACTTTGTTACTGGTTTGTTAGTTTGATTTATTCTACATCTAAAATAGATGCAAGTAATATTTTTGCTTTTCAAATTTAATTTCTTTTCTCGATTTTTAAGCTAACATGTAATTTAGCTAATGGTTTATCCCTATTTTTTATTTTATAAAAATCATTATTTAAATTCTGGTACGACAATTGACAAGTTCGTTAAGCCATTAAGCCTAATACTAACTTGTATTTTGTATCTACCACATTTATCTCCACAGCTGTTGCATTTTCTTCTCGCAAGTCTTTTTCCAGTGCTCAATTTAATAATAACATTTTTGACATTTATAAATAACCAATTTCCTCTTACAATCCTTCGATTTGGCTACCCGAATTGCTTATAAAAAAAAAATAAAAATAAAATAAACCCACACCCAGACACACTGTGCTGAGGGGCAGGCATTCAAATTGAAGCCGTTGAATAAATCAACGCCACAAACACACAAAAATTGAATTGTGGTCAACGCTTGCGGCGCTTCGACCCGAAACAAGCCGGCTGCCAAAGGTGTTAATATTCAATTAAAATTCTAGGGATACAATTCGAACTGCCCAATAAATTAGCGCTCAACAAGACAACTTGCCAATTTCAATTTGTTTTCATATCATTTTTCGCAGCGTCTGCGACTGCTGCTCCATCTGGAGGCGCAACATAGAGGATGCCTTTGCAACCTGGTTGCCTGGATGCCTCACCAACTGTCTGTTGCCCATTATTTATTGAGCTGCGCAGGTGGCAAATCAGTTGAGACCAAAGTTGAGATTCCTCTCAACTCTCCAGTTGTGGACTAGACTTTTTATGCATTTTAAGTGTGAACTTTTTGCACTTAGCTGAATTGTAAATTGGTAAGCTTCTGTTAACCATTTAAGGAAGACTTTTCCCACAATCATAAGGGGCAAAAGAATTGCTAATAAAAACATTATTTATGAAAACATTATTTATTAAATCATTATTTATAAAAGCATGATTTAGATTCTGCCAAAATTAGCATAAATAACTTTTAGTTTTTCAATTTCAATTGAATCCGTGCCACAAAATCGAATAAGACAAGTTGTCAAAAATATAAAAATCGAAATACTTCAAATGCAATCGCAAAACTTTAGCCGCTTACATTTCAGCAGTGCTCGGAATGGTCTTGTGTCTTGAGTCGTTAGTGCCTCGTGCCACAGTTGGTTTTCCTCTTTCTTCTTTTGGTGCCCCAGCTCTGCGTGTGATCTTGTAATCGATGTTTGTACTTAGTTGGACATTTGTACTTACATCCAAGCACGCCACGATATCGATTTAATGGACCCACCAGCACACAAAACGACCGATTGACGGCACGCACCACAGCGAGAGGGAGAGAGACAGAGAGGGGGACGGGTGACAGAGACAGGGAGACAGAGCTACAACAGTGCGATATTTATCGCCGATAGTGGGTATCGAGATGGAGACCCGTGGGGTCGAATGTGCTTCAATATGCGCCTATCTGGATGTGATTGCTCATATTTCCTGGTTGCCCGGCACAGTGTGAAAAAATAACAGTTCTTGTTTGTTGAATTTAAAACGATGAAATTCAAGATAAAAGCCAAGATTCTTGAGATGCTTTTGTAGAGAGAGCTCAACCCACAAACTCAGCTTTTCAGCCGAAGGACATGGCTGAATTGACTAGGCTATTGATGTTGTTCAAGAATATATATGTATATATCTTATACTTACTTCTATCTGGTTGGGGATTTCTATGTCAATCGATCTTAAGACACTTTTCCCTTGAATACCGCATCTTCTTCTGGCTAAGGTGACACCATATGTAACTAACAATGCCACAACTTAATTAACCATTTTTATGCATTTTTAATGGACAACATTATTTGAGTTTTTTTAGCTTTTTTTGAGTACATATTTGACAGCTGACTGCTCCACAGTGCAAGCAGTTGCAAGTTGCAACTCGCTAGTTGCAAGCAACACCGCATGAGGTCGATGCGTGTCTGATTTTCTGAATTGGAAACTGAATGCTGCTGGCAGACAGATACCCCATAGTACTTAACACACACACACACAAACACACAAGACAACATTCCTATATCAATTAGTTGGGGGTGTTGCTGGTCAAGTGATCTATGAACGCTATTTGGATTTTAGCCGTGATTAGCTCCAATTGTGAAAAGGCCATTAAACAGCTTAACTACAAATCAATATAGAAAACACAGATGGAGAATTAAACTCGGAAATAAATTTTATGTGCTTTCTCTGAGTATTATTTTTGTATGTATTTTATTTTGGCATTATTATAATTCTTAGAGTCTGTGCTAGGATCAATCCTTATGAACGAGTTATAGTTTTTGATTGTCCTTATTTGACTAACATTAAGAATGTAGTCCTTCCATCTCGATAGTTCCCATGCACATTTATTCACATCAGTTTTGGCAAATTATAAGATAGATGGCACACAGGTTTATGTCGGTATACATAAATATAGTAATACACCCATTTTATGTTCACCCACGACGACGAAATGATGGCAAACTTCAATGAAATTAACATACTCATAAATTTATGGCTGCTCGGCGTCGGGGCTGGCGCTGGTCAAAGAAAAGTCTGGCGCGGAAAAGTCATATTAGATGCATTAAAATAATTTCAAAACACATAAATTTTGAATTATTGCCCACACACAACATGCGAGCTGTTGTGCCCCACACGTCTACCGTGTCCGTGCAAAACACTTAAAAAAAAAAGTTCAACAATTAAACTAAATCTGAATCCAAATTTTTGCTAATGGAAATAATTCAAAGTTTACGATAAATAATTTGGGAAAATTTGTAAGCGTCTGTAAATTAGCGATATGCCCATAAAAATGTTATTTATTTCTACTTTTTGAAAATTTACTTTTCAGTATTATAAATTTATTTAAAGTAGATATGCACATCTTAGGAAACTTTATTTATACAATTTAGTAAGCACCAAAACTAAAATTGGAAAATTACGTTCTGATTTTCAGTTTCAAATACAGAATTATTTTTATTAAAATATCGTAGTTGCAAAATTTAGAAAATGTGATTTGCCATTATTTTGCGAACATTATTTTTTTTAAGTGTATACTCTGCACGACATATACGAGTTTTAAAATCAATTTAGCTGCCTACGATGGGGACAGACAGACTGGGGACTTGAGGCTGGGAGCTGAGGATCTGGGATGCGATGCAGTGTTTGCACCACCATAATTACAGACAATTTTCAAACTTTTCGCGATCGTGCGAATTAACTGCCTAGTGGGGCCCCCAATAGAGCAGACCCCCGGCCCCTTCCCCGCTACGAGACTGTTCTGTCCCTGGGGGAGCGTCCACTTAAATTGATTTATGGGCGCCTGAACGGGGCGCATTTGTCAGGCAGCCGGGGCCTGGATGGATGTTTATACCTGTACAGTTGTTGCTAATTACATTTGCATAAGTGGGCGCACAATTTGACAGTGGGCGTGGCAGCTGCTTACAGCTGCAGGCTTCCGATTTCAGGTAGCAAAAATGTTTTAAAACCTTTGATTGGCCTAACCCTTGTTGGCAGTTGGCCTTGACCCAATTTTCTAGCAATGTCTATTGCTCTGACAAGCAAGGAATGGTCAAGGATCAAGGGGTCACTTAGAACAATGCGGCATTTAATGAAGTGAGGACTCCAGTCTTAAGAAATTGCATTTGTCAACGATCGCGTATTGCATTCCAATTGTTTCTCAGGCTTTTCATTTTCCAGAGAGCGATATTTGTAATTTAATCAGCGCAACATTGTCTGGTTGTGGATAAGAATTAGTATTTTGATTTTTGACATTTTTTATTGCTCTCGTTTCGATTGTGCTGGGAACATACATCAACTCAAAGTGGGCCAACCAACAAGACGCCCAAAATCGAGGGTAACTAAACGGCTGAAGCCAATTACGGGCGGCTAACACAAAAGGCATTAGCCATAACAATTGGAAACACAGTCATGACTACACTGCGAAAACCAATTTTTTTTTAGAATTCACTGCATTATATTTTATTTAATTTCTATAAATTACAAAATATGCCAGGAAAACTCAATTAGATAAACAATGGTTTTGTAACAAGGAAACCAAAAAAGTTTAGTAAGCACAGTAAAGTTAATTATATTTGAATTGTAGATTTAAGACTAATTTTTTATAGTTATTGATTATTACATTTTTCTCTCAGTGCATATCTGTTTGTGTTTGACAATGCCAATAAATGAGCAACTTTTCGAAACGAAAGTGTCGATAGGCGGCAAAATATTCGCAGTTAGCAGTTCAAACATCGAAACTAACAACAGCAGGATAGAGAGCGAGCGAGAGAGAGAGAGAGAGAGAGGGGGGGTAGAGAGCAGGCCAGAAGCTAAAAAGGAAGTGCCATAAAAATGCAATTTTAGATTTCATCAAGTGATAAGAAAAGTTTTCAAATTAGCCGCACACAAAAAATGGAATATGAAATGCGAATGGAAACTGTAAAAAGAGCAGCGAACAACAACAACAAATGTTCACATGCTTGATTAGAAAACAAAACAAGGACAATGGAGAACGCTGAACGCTGAACTAACGGAAAGTCAGTCGGGCCTACAAATTGCTCGCGTCACGCCAAAATACCGTTAGAAAGTTTTTGTTGTTGCTGCTGTTATTGTTGTTGCTTGTGGCTGCCTAAAAAATTGCAGGGCACCTCCAAACAGGAGTATCGTTGCGACCACCCACGCCCACCCTCCACCTTCCACCCCCATTCCCCTCGACTACAACACTACTTTCAATATACAATAAACACTGAGCTAAAAGTATCAATTTCACATCAATTTTTGTTGTATTCTTTTATCAAATGCCAGCAATCTCAATGTTGCCCGAGATTCAAATAATAATCGAAAAGGATAAGAAAAGGACACAAGCGAAGAATGCATTGAACCTAATTCTGTCTGTAGGATAGAAAGAAAAATCTTCAAGTGCAGATCAGCGGCACAATAATTAACGCTCTCAATAATGAGAAAAAAGTATCTTCCTCTCCTCACTAGAAAGATGAAGAGAAAAGGAGGGAGGAAAAAACAGTAGCTGATGTGGCGGCGGCGCCTGCAGGGATTTAGTGCAAAATGTTAATGATGATCTGTCTTCTTCTTCATATTCTTCTTGTGATACCGAGGGTTGTTATTGTTGTTGTTGTGTCATTGTTTGCTTTCACAAACATAGAACTGGTGATAATCCTGAGGGCGGCATTTGTTGTTTGTTTTGGTTTTAGAAGGGATTTGCCAAATGCTGATGCGATTTTAATTAAGGCATGCATATTAAGTGCACATTTACGAAATCTATGCAGTCTGGTTTTATATGTCTATTTATCCATTTTCATTCTTTTCAACAGTTTGAAGCTTAAATTGGCGCACATTTATTATTAAAAATAAGGCTGGTTCTTTTTCTAACTGTCTGGCACCTCTCTAATTCAAGTGTTGCACATCGGCGCAATTGAAAATCAGGTGACAGTATTTCAGGCTCAGTATTTTTCAGTATATTTGCAACAAATATTTGGTTTTTTTTTGCTGGCGGCATACGTCTTTCAGCAGTCTTAGTTTTTAACAAGTCGTTCGTGGGTCGTGTAAATATTGTAAGAACACTTTTGTTAAATTGTAATGGGAGGCATATAAAAAACAAGAAAAACAAGCAGTGACAAAAGGCTAATTTAGCAATATGATTGCATTTAACGAAAGATACTTAGCAATAGTTCGAATTGTCGACAAAGGAAACAAGCAGCAGAATGCACACACACAGTCGCACACACACATGCGCATACATATGCATATGTATATTTTCCGTCTACGTTTCAATTTGATTTTCGGAAATTTCACCTTCGCTTTGCTGTTTTCGGCTATTTCAAACTTGTTTTTCAGCTGTGTCTGTTTCATAGTCTCATTTTTTTTGTGTCGTTTACGTTTGCCAGCCGCTCACTTTTTGTCGATTGCTTACGTATTACGTGCATTGGTGTGCGTGCGTTTCACAAAATTATCGCTAATTTGCACTAAAATGGCTTGTAAAGTGCTATAATTTGATGCATGCTTAACGATGTACGCAAGTACTTCTCCCTATATATACGTATGTGTGTGTATATCTATGTGTGGGTATATCTATGTATGTGATCTGTCAATTTGATCAGCTGTAATTTACATAAAGAAATTGGCAACGCTTACACGGCACGTGTATATACATACATGTATATATCCATATGCGTTTGTGTGTGTGTGTATATCTGTGTGTGTTATCGCCTTGCTCACACATACATGCACATTATGTGCGAGCAATTTTTAGCTATACATATGTATATCTGTGTGTATGGAATGTTTATTTGCATTCAATTGTGTTATATCGATAAAGAAGAAAGCGGCCGATGCGACAATAATAATGTGCAACCTAAGAAGCAAACAAACTCGCACAGCCTGCAGTTTGATCTAAAATGTTAGTGGAATGTGTCACGATTTGCATAAATAATGCGTAGTTCCGAAATGTGTGTCAATATGTGAGCAAATAATCACAACAACAACGTCAGACCAGCAGGTGCAGTTGGCCAGTGTTGTAAAGCGCATAGAATACATATGTTTGTGCCTCTCCAAATAATTACTGTTTTATATACATATATAAGTTGCGTGTGTGTATGTGTGCGTGCGTGAACAGTGCAAACATATGGAAAAAATACAAAAAAAAAAAAAAAATTAAACAAAAAACCAAAAAAATTAAATTATCATATTTTTGTTTATTCTCTTCGCAGTTCCCATTGTTGCCTTACAACAAAAACTGCTCCGACTCAAAATAAGTGAAATGACGGGATCAAAGCACACATAACTGAATGAAAGAGAGAAATAAGAAACACCCAAACCAATGCCAAATGTGACAACGAAATCGCGAAAGCGCCGCCGCCCCAAAGGAGTAGCAAATAACCATCAAATATCAAGACAACATCAACCAGAACAACAGCAAAAACAACTTCAACAATATCAATAACAACAACCACCTCGATTGCATCCTCGGCTACGCAGCGTACCTATTAAAAGTTACATTTTTTTTTTATTTTTAATTTCCTTTTTGTTTGCATCGATTGTGAAACGTGTTTGTTTGTAGCGTGCAACACACTTTTTTCTCCCACCCATCGTGTCCAGCGTGTGTGTGTGTGTGAAAAAGTCTGTGCAACGTTCAGAAACAACACGTCGAACTCTACGGCCGCAAAAATTCCTAAATCCGTGGCAATAACGAAACTTCAGCGACTGAAAGCTAAAGCAGCTGCAAGTCAACCTTACGGCGTCGGTTATCGTAGATCCGGTAACAATTACATCGGCAGCACCAACGGCGGCGTCGGCATCGGCGTCGGCGCTGGCAGCAGCGATTTAGGTGGCAGCAGTACAACAACAGCAACTACAACATTTACAAACAACAGCGGCTACAACTATCAACGCGGTGGCGCTGCGGAGGAGCGGAGCTTTGTTGCCACAACGGCGACGTCGGCGTTGGCGTTGGCGTCGACACCCAACAGCGACACATTTGGCGACAAGTCATATCACTACAACAGCAACAACAACAACAACAGCCACAACATTAACAACAACAACAATTATCAAAAGTCAAATCACACCAGTGCCAATTACAATAATCAGATACTACCCTCAAGCAACCACCTGCCTTACCAGCCTACACCATACTCCTCCCACAACAACAACAACATTAACAACGGAAACGGGCCAACGATGATGATGACCAAACAGAAGCCAACGCTAACCGAACGCCTCAATCTTGGGGACGAGGTTCGCGAACTGAAATTGGGCTCTACATTCAATCCGAAAAATACATCGACCGCATTTCACACAATTAAATGTGAGTTTTTTTTACCGTTTCGGGTGTTTTTTTTTTTTTTTTTTTTTGTATGAGTTCTGATGTTGCAATCAATCCATCTACGATTTCCAGATGACTTCAAGCCAGCGAGTGTGGATACGAGCCGTATGGCAACTGTGGATGTTGGCTCCAATAATCAAGTTACTGTTACCGTGCCAAATTTAGGTGAGTTTTCACACTACAAATACTTAAACTTGTGTGTTTTCCGTCGGACTTTCGAGCCCACTGAAAGCAAAATCTTTACGGAATTCCGTTGTCTTTTAATTAATATAACGAATTTTTCAAAGAGTCGAACAAATTTACTGATTAGCATGCCATTAAATTGGCAAGTAAAATCAAGTCTCAACAAACCCGTCGAAAATTCGAATGAATATAAACAGGAACAAGCAATTTACTTATTGCCACATGCTGAAGACACGCAATCGAATCGGCGCAAGCTTGCTGCCTGCTTCCATTAAATATTCAAATGTGCTGCATTAATAAAATTACATACTAAGTATGCTAATAAACTGAACTTGTTCCCACAAATGCCGTTGACAAAGTCGGCAGGAATCTCGCACGGAACTCAACGGCTGTCGATACTCATTTGATTGTTTGTGTGTGCTGTGGCACATTAACCCCAACATAGCAGCGTTTCTTCTTCATTAAAGTGCAACACATTTATGCAGCTATCCACAGCTATTCAAATAATTGGCACAATAAGTCTCTGCCTCATTATTGCTTCTCATGGAAGTGAAAACTGCATTGTTGTAAAATGCCAGATTCGAGACTATAAATATATAAATATGCCTGCAGTTTAGTTGTGCTTGGTGGCTTTGCTCTACCTCTACCGCTCACTCTCTCTTTGCCTCCTTCGCTCTCTCCGTCTGTCTACCGATGACATAATTTTGCGGCATTATATGAAACGACATGGCCTAACTGCTCAACACAAACAGCGCACAAATTAATAGTTTGCCTTATGCATTACTTGGCTTAAAAAAAAAAAACAACAACAACAAAACAAATACAAATCCAATAATGCTTTAGCAGGGACTAATCGACTATGAGGTACGGATTAAGTCGAGTAATTCTTAATTATAAATTAAACCAAATCGAATCTAAATGCATTATTAATTTTGTTTTTCTATGACAAAACTTGGCTTTGGAAAAGTTGAAGCAATAATAGGTTTTTTAATTTAAAACAGATATGTCAAATAAATAAGTATATATTATTTATAGTGCCAGTTACTTGACATTTCTTCGTATATATACCACATTTGGTCATGTACAGGGTATATAGCTATAGCAACAAGCACAAAAGGTAGCCGCCGACTAAGGTAAAGAAACTAAATTACATCAAATCAGGCAAAATGCAGCCGAGCGTTCAGGTTTTTTTTTTTTTTTTTTATTCATTTCGCTATGCTCTTTGTGGCCAGACAGGCGCAGTTGTTGTTGTTGCCGTTGTCTCTTTTGTTGTTGTGCTCCATTACAACTAACTTGGTTTAGGTAACGCTTCGTTGACTGTGCCACGGTGTAGCCAAAGTTTTTGCCGGCGACAAACGGTCAAGTGTACTTATTTAGTTAAGAGCATTTCAATTTATATATTGGGGGCAGATAACTAGGCGGAATCGTTGTACAAAATGTGCCATATTATATTAAACTAAGTGCAAGACCGTGTACCATAAAAAAAATTGAGAAGCATTCAATTTTATCGAGTAACTTTGAAGAACTGCTTTTTGAGCACGTACAAAACAGAGAATTTGGCTTTGGCTTTTTATTGCAATTTCGACACAACAATTTGAACTTTGTGCTGCTCACCGCAAAATTGATTTAGAATTTTCAATAGATACAGTATGTTATTAAACAATCGCTGCTTTATCAACGTGTTCATTGCATGATATTAATAAGACCGCAACAGCAAACCCCGCTCCTTATCAGCTGTATCAACAAAAGCAACATAGAAGAAAATAGGTGGCTCAAACTGAATAACTCCATTTGCCACAGATTTGATGCACAAGCTTCTAGTTCAACTACCGTTATGAATATTGCTCAGCAAATGATCTCGTCTATTATGCAATTATCTGCCAAGTGGCAACGCCAAACAGCAAACGACATAAACTTTGCATCTTCTCATTTCTTCTTATTTCTTTCTATATGTCGTTTTTGGCACGTCGTCGCTCTGCATTTTATTGTGGAATTTTTCCATAGCTGTTTTCGTTGCGTTTGCTGCTTACATATATATGTATACATATGCATACATTTACATTTGACATATAGAAAGAAGCATAGAGAGAGAGAGAGAGAGACAAAAAAACGAACAGTTTTGGTTTTCGACCAGCTGTTCTCGATTGCACTTGCAAGAGCCCTCCCACGCCATACGTGTGCGTGTGTGTGTGTAAACGTGGGAGCAAACTCTCCTTACAATTTTTTGCCACGCCGACGGCATGCGCACCACTAGATTTCGTTCTTTTCACAACGTGTGTGCCTGTGTGTATGTGTGTGTGTGTGCATGTGTTGGTTTTTTTGTTTACGATAAGCTGATAGGGCGGTGCAAGTTCATTACCAATAAACAGTGAACAAAATTATGGCTCTAATTGCAATTTCATTTTTTACACTGAATCGATGTGCTAAATATGCATTAGACTTTAACTTAAAAACAAACTGCAAAGGTGCAAAGTGACAGCCACTAAATTAAAAGCAGTGCAACAAAACAAAATAATAATGGAGGTGGGCGAAGGGTGGGTGGGGTGCTAAGCGCAAGATGACAGTTGGCAGTTGTCACCTGCTAGTGATAGCTGCACTTTAAAATGATTATTTAGCAACATGCATAGCTGGACACGTACCTAAATACACACATTAATGCCATTTACTTGTAACAACAAAACAAATTCCAAAAGCACAACCGGATTTCGATATACGATTTCGTTGCTCTGTTTTTGTTTGAGTTTGTTGTTGTTATTGTTGTTGCTGCTGTTGTAGTTGTTGCTTGGCGCACGCTTTCATTTTATTGCTTTTTGACTTTGTGCACTGTTAGTTGTTGGCTGAGTTTTTGCAGTCACTGCACTGCACTGTGCATTTCAAACTGTGAGCTGAACAACCGCAACAAGAGCGAGATTATTCAACAGGCGAAAGGCAGCGAAAAAACAAAGAGAAAAAACAACAATTACACTCAACCACACCACAAAGAGTTCAAGTCAAATAAATAAATAAAATAAATCGAAAGAAAAAAAAAAAACAGTTGCAGACAAGCAAACAGCCTTGTGTTTTTTGTTTCTCTATGTACCTCTCTGTGCGCACCCCTGAATGTCTGCCTTCTGTTGGCATGTGTTTGCGTATGTAGTACATACAAATGTGCTTAAATTTTCTTTTATTTGAGTTACTTATTTAATTGTTTGCCGTAATCAGATAATTATTTTTACAGCTGTTTCAGTTGTGTCCGCAATAATACTTCATATCTTGAAGGCTACATTTATTTTGAGCTTTGTGTGGTTTGTTTTAAAAATGGATTAACCTTTTCTGATTTACACTGTGTAAGAGAGCAGAAAGCGATTCTTATTTCCTATGAGAATACATCACTTGTGAAATATTATAAAAAGTATTCCATATTCCTGCGTTTCGTAAATCTTATAAATATATTTGGTTCTTATCTTCTTGTGCGGGTTTCTTATCGTGCAATAACTTATTTTTACTCTTTACTCACAACAACAGACCTAAGACTCTTACAAAATTAACGCATTGAGCTGAAGTTGCCATAACAATACTTGAGAACACTCCCACGTAAAAAAACATCAGCGTGTACATATGTATGTGTACACATACATACATATCTGCCTAAAAATATTGAATAGTTCATTTGGATACAAGAGAAAGAAATGAAAAAAAAAAAAAAATAATTATAGTTTCTCTCATTTCAATTACTTCTTGGGGCATTGGGGCTTAACACATCAAGTACGGATTGAATTAAGCACTTAAATGTTTGAAATATTTCTGATTTTGTTTCCCTTTCAACTCTGAATAGTACTGCTATTCATTTTAATTAAGGTGACGCTAAAAACTCCCATATAAAGATATACAAATACTTACTGTTTGTTGCATTTTATATTGTATTTATTTTATATTGTTAATTTCCGATATTAATGTACATTCACTTTTTAACTTGTATTATTTAAAAAAGATAAAAAAAAAAAATAAGAAAGCTGTTTAAAATTTGTTTTCTTAACATGATAAATACTCATTGAGTCATACATTTGCTAAACAAATTTGCATTAATTTATCCATTTCCAGAAAGTTCCGGTGTGCCTCATACAATTTATAAGGGAAATCACAAAAAATATACAAAAGAATGCCTAATCATTTACGACAAGGAAACGGGTGTTTTCACATTAGAGAAGCTAAATCACAATATACAAGTGAAGAAGACAAGGTAATTAATGCATATTGAACAGTTTACTGAACAATCTAAAACTTTGATCGATTTACAGAAGCGAAATGACAAACAAGCCAAGCTTGATGCCTGCTGCAAATGCTGGACCGCTGATGTCTGGCGCCAATGGTGGTGGCCCCATTCCGTCCTCAATGATGGCAGCGGCGGGATCAGGTTCCGGAACGGCGCCCAAATTGGAAAACAGCACTATGCGTATATCATCCAAAACGAAAGTGTCTACGGGCAGTCGCCGGAACAACATAAGTAAGTGCCATTAAATTGAGTTTAGACTAGATTTTCCATTTATAAGAGCTATCTATATATATATCTTCTAGTCGATTTCAAGCCACGTAATTCGCCAATGCAACAGAGCTCACCCTCACGTCCAGTGGTTTCGCATCGCAGTCCACAGTCGGCGCCCGCGTAAGTTATTTCGCCATTAGTTATTCGATATTTATATGTATTTATTTATTTATTTTTTATTTAGCTGGCATGCGAACAATGCGCAACAAACATTGCCCAGCATACCAATGATAACGGACGATGATGATTTTGGCCTGAACGCTGCCTTGCACAATGGTGGCGGCCATGCAAATATCTCGGGCTCCTCTACAGGCTCCTCCAGCGGCCAGCCAGATTATGTGCCATCGTCGCACATGGGCAAACAGAGACAGGCACTGTCGCAAGGACATGCCAAACGGCAGCAAATGACTCAACAACGCTCCAGCCCTCCCATGCATCATCAGCAACATCAAGAGCAGCAGCAGCAGCAAAACTATGGTCGTGTTGGCGGTAGCAACAACTATGCACATCAGCAACATCAGCAGCAAATGCACCAGCAGCAGCAGCAACATCAGCAGCAGCAGCAGCAGCAACGCTCGTCCTTCAGCCATAGCAATCATAGCAACAGCATGCCCTTGGATATAAATTCACCCAGTCATCATGACCATGTTACGCAGTCTGTGGCGCAAGCGGCTGCCGCACTGGAGCAGGTTTGTGCCCTAATTGTAGGTATGTGTGCTTGTGTCTAATCTCATTTGTATATTTACAGCAAATTGGCGAGCCGAGTGCATCCAGTTCCAGCTCGGAGTCCGATTCCAGCGACACAGACAGCGGAAGCGATTCTGATGACAGCACCGACGATGATCGTCCCACACAACAGCAACAGCAACAGCAAAATACGGCCAAGCAACAGTCTCAGCATCAGCAGCAGCAGCATCATCAAATGCAGCAGCAACATCAACATCAACATCAACAGCAGCAACAACAACAACACATGCATCAACTGCCCAATTTGGGTTTGGGTTCCATATCGCCGGCATACAACAGTCACTATCAGCACCACCAGCAACAGCAGCAGCCGCAGCAGCAGCAGTCGTATCATCATCAACATCAACAGCTGCAGCAGCAGCAACAACAACAACAGCAGCAGTCCGGCATTTATGCGTCCAACGGTGGCTTTCCTAATGATTTGCTACAAAACGATTTACAATTGTCCTCCAATTCGTCCGAAGATGATAACGATTAGCCGTTTTTTAATAAAATTATAACATTTAGTTTTAATCTATATGCCTTCGTTTGAGTACTTTAAAAAAAAAACACAACTAATATCCGCATAAAAAAAGGGGGGGAAAAACTATAACAAATACAATATTATAATATTAATATTCATTCTCTCTTCGTTTTTAAATAAGTTGAAATTATTAAATGGTGAATTTAATTGCTAGTGAAATTTTTATAAATAAATTCTTAGTTCTATGAATAACGCATACACATACATACAAACATACATAAAATATACTAATTAATTTTTAACATTATTTGTACAACTTCCAAAATGTGCTGGAGAACATTGAAAGCAAAAAAGAAAAAAAAAACGAAAAAATTAACAACAATGTAAGCATAATTGTAATTCTAAACGTACGTTTGCCAATATTTCAATGTACATTAATTTTAAAATGAAATCAAAGGTTATGTGAAACTTGTTGGAGAGTCCTGAAGAGCGCGCGCAATATTTATAGAGATACATACAGAGGACAACAAAAAATTATTTAGTTTCTAGTGGAACAACATACACACACAAACACACACACTCACACTGACACATGTAATTGTTAAGTGAAAAGAAAAATCGATAACAAAAAATGACCACAGCGGATTTTTGCCATTAATTACGCATTTTATTCTAAGCAATTTTCAGCTAACATTTAGATGTAATTCAATTTGACAACACCAAACACCAAAAGAGACGGACAACAAGCAAGAGTAAAAAACAAAAACAAAAACAACAAAATAAATTAGAAAAAAACCCGCATACTTATATGTAACTTGTACATTAGTTAATGCTTTGTATTTTTTATTTTTTTTTTTATTATTCGCTTTGCTCGTTTTAGTCAAGTTTATTTAAATTTTATATGCGACTTCATTTGTCATTGTTACGCAATCAAAAGATTTATGTTTAATTTTCAATTATTTGTTAGCGTATATTACAAGTATTTAGTATTTAATTGCTAGCGTCCTCATTTTTTAGTTCACGTTAACTACTGTGCGGTATGAAGACATCTATGTTTTTAGCTCATGTTTTATTTGAATTTATTTGTAATTTTTTTAATTAATTTGTAATAACTATTATTATTATAATTTTGTTATGTGCTTGCAATATTATTAAGCAAAAAGAAAATGATGTGAAAAGAGAAATAAATATGCATTGAAAGAACGATGATCACCGTGCTTCTTGTTTCATATACAATTAAACTGTATTCATAGAGACATATATACCACAAATTGTACAATTATACAGCATATTTACAATGCACTCAAGATTCATACCAACAGACATAACACATAACATTTGCATGACACTCTGAATGGAATGCCTTAGGATTTTGAGGTGCAAATCATAGACTCAAAATTTAACTCCTTCCAAATAGAGAAATGCACTGAAAAACAAACATGAAGAATTTTCACATAATACAACATTTTTGTAATAGCATTTAATTTGCCAAGAATCAGAAGAAACAAAAAAATAAAGCATTTGTAAAGTACCATCCAGAAGCAAAACGACCAACAGCCGAAACGTCTACATCATGAGAATAATACAAATATTTTTGTACAATTAATAATTATATTGTAACGGGTAAAATTGCATGTTGATTGATTTTCACGCCATAGAAATTTGTTTTTAGACATTATATCAAAGAGGAACTTAATAACAACAAACAAACAAACAAACAACAAAAGGATTCTGATAATCATAAGCACAATGTATGCCTACAACTAATTCTAATTACATATATAAGAATGGGAATTATTCAACTAATACAATGAATTCAAAGCAAAGTAGTTTAATTGATAAGCAAATATACGCTATATATATTATTATTATTATTATTATTATATATATACATACATATATATATATCCATATACATACAAATATTAATGCATACAAACAAAATATATACACATACCATACGAAATTGAGATAACGACGCCGAATACCTAACAAAGATCGGATCGGAAGTAACAGTTAAATTAGTTCTAATGACAAGACCACAAAACAGTCAAACAAATCAATACAATGACAAAAGCAACGTTATGTAAATAATAAGTAAGAACAAACAAAACATCATACACATAGAGACATGGCCTTAATAATGCCTTTACAATGTAAATATATAAAGACGAAGAAATCCGATGAAAGGTTACGCAGCTTTGAATGCCGATTACAATTTAATAAAGTTAACGAACATAGACCTATTTATATATACTACACAAAATATGTACATTTATTCTAAATTTGGTCTTGGTTGGGATATTGTGAGCCTAGCTGTCGACATTGTCGTTGAGAACTAACCAATTTAATTCTGGAGCGGTAAACGGTTTGAAAATGTGCGTTGCGCAACACTAGCAAAGCCCACAAGGACTATCGATATGAATAATACAATGTCGCTAAAATCATAAACTTACAACATTTTTGCGCTACGCCAAATAGTAAAATTAAAATACAAAAGCAGTTTGTGGATTTATGCAAATCTCAATGGAGCAGAAAACTAAATTGAACAATAAAGAACGGCAGTTGTTGCAAATACTTGATGGGGCGCCCAGCTGAGCAAACAGCTGTTCAACAACAAACAGCTGTGCGAAATTTTGTTAAGCAAAACGTGAGATTGCTAGAAATAAAGTATTTGGAAATTTCGCGAACCGGAATCAACAAGTGATTTTTTTCTTAGAAAAATGGGTGATGTTACCGGGCTGACCAATGCCGAAGCTGATGAGCTTTGTCAAAAACAAGATGCTTCCACAAAGGTTAGTCGAAAATAATTGAAGTCTGTGAAATTGTAAGATATAACCTGCGTCCGTTTCTCGAAAGGATTTCCTGTTCCAGCAAACCATGTATCGCATCAAGGATCCACGCAAATCTTTGCCCTTCTACACAGGTGTCTTGGGAATGACATTGCTGGTCAAATTGGACTTTCCTGAGGCAAAGTTCACGCTGTACTTCATGGGGTATGATCAAGTGACAAGCACTTATCTTCTGATTAACAAAATGAACACGTTTTTGTTATTGCAGCTATGAAAACCCTGCCGACGTGCCCAAAGATCCCAAGGAGCGCAGGAGCTGGGCAATGAGCCGCAAGGCCACCATTGAATTGACGCAGTGAGTGCTTAATTTTAATAAATTGCTTTTGCATGGTTTGTAATTGTTTTTTTTATTTATTTACAGCAACTGGGGCACTGAAAGCGATCCGGATCAAAACTATCACACTGGCAACAGCGAACCACGCGGCTTTGGACACATTGGACTGATGGTGCCCGATGTCTATGCTGCCTGCAAGCGGTGCGTCCATTATCTGTCTGATGAAATGTTCATATATTGATATCTTATCTATTTTAATATAGCTTTGAGGAGCATGGCGTTGACTTTGTCAAGAAGCCCGACGATGGTCGCATGAAGGGTTTGGCTTTCATCAAGGATCCCGATGGCTACTGGATTGAGATTTTTAATGCCCACTCCGTACCGAATTAACACAAACATACATTTGTATCTGGAGCCATAATCGCCTTAATTTTTTTTTGCTTATCGGATTTGTCTGCAATTTTATTGCGAGTCTTTTTTGAAATTCTTTCTCATTTTGATTTATTGGTCTTATTTAAAAACTTCAAGTTGTATTTGGCCAGGAATGTTTGTAATAATAAAATCACAAGCCATATTTATTCAGCTCTCGCAAGTGGCATGACAATTGTCGATGGCGACTATTTACCCTTGTCATTCATTTTATTCCGAACTCATTCATAAACTCAGCATTTGTTTGTGGCTACCTATAATCGACTCATATATCTCTAATTGATTGACGTTTCAGACACGCTAATTATTATTTACAGCAGTTATAAGGACAGACAAAACTATAGTAAACAGCTTGCACATATGCGCCACGTGTGGACCAAGGGTAGCCCTTTCAGTTTTCAATTAGGCTGTCTGCAACTAACAATTGTCAAACACGGGAGTGTATTATTTGTTCAGTGTCAAATGTACGCAAAAAAAACCCTTTTCGTAGGCATGTTATTTGACGACGTCGCGGAACCGCAACTCAGTTATAGTTGAGTCCTCGAAGCTAAAGTGTGTGAAAATTGTCAGTCATGGAAATATCGGAGCCAAGCATTGGTATATTTTATGTTAGCAAAGTTTTGGCCCTAGCGCCATATTCAGCGAAAAAGAATTCCAAGGGTCAACGGGAAATTCGTCGTAGTTGGATATTTACAATTTATTCGGTGTGCTTGTGTGTGATCATGGGTTAGTAATCAAACTTGAAACTGCCATTTTTGGAGTACTGGAATAAAATTGCTTTGCTTTAGTTTTTCTAACCTATCGCGGACTTCTCTTCGATGCGAATTCAAAAATACCCGTTCGGTAAGTAAATAAAAAAATGTTTTTGTCATCTGTTATTCGATGTTAGAAATAGACAAGGATTTAAAAGTCGATTTGTTTTATAATTGCTTATGAGTCGAGCCAGCTTTTTCGTTTATTGTATACAATTAAGGAGTGCATAGTTTTAGGCGGAAAGATATAATCATTAATCTGATTAAGAATTTCCAAATTTTCACTGCATACTTTTAGGTGGAGTCATAGACCAGGTCTAATTGGCCTAATTGGAAATAACAAATACTTTGCAAAATCCATGTAAATTATTGAAGGACATGGTTGGCTAGTATCGCCATTCTTTAGAACTGGATCTAAAGATTATGAGATCACCTATAAAGTAACAGTTCAAGTATTTTCATCCGGGGGGCGAATTGAAGCGTGTTTGAAACGCAAAATCCTTGATAGCACGTCCTTTGAGGAGCTTATGTTCGTTATTAATAAGAACTGGTACACGGTCTATTAAATATGTAGTTTTTCATATTTCTTTATATTTTATCAGATTTCAAAACACATGTGTTATATTTTACAAGCTTTAGATGGTATAAGTCGTAATTCTGATGGAGTCCTGGGCTTATCCTTGACTTCTAGAGCTGCTGAGTTTCCACCTTGAGAGTGTCATCTACAGGAATCGCCTCACGAACAAGCCGAGCATTAGGCCGGAAAGTGGGTCGTGGACGATATGGTGGCCTCTCATAAGCCAGCGCCACAGCGAAGATCGAGAGCAGCAGGAAAATAATTGAGAAGTTCATTCTGATTGGATTGACAAAACTTGATTGATACTGTTCGGTTCGAATTCAGCGTCTTTTATAGTAGCGCTGCTCTACGTGAAAACGCGGTGCTTTTCGCTTGGGGGTTTACAGATTATGCTTCAAAACAAGCAAGTTTGAATTGGCCTACAAATTAATTATGCGGTCACCAGCGAAAGTAAGGCGTTGTCTTATCAGCTTTGACCTAAGCAGATTTGTTTTCACGGGAAATTTTACAATTGTATATTGTGCTCGTATACTTTAATTGATATATAGTAAATATTCCCAAAATATCTTATTGTTTTAAGTTCTTTTCGGACTTAATTTAAAGGATTTATCCGTATAAAGGTTAAATTATTTGTAGCATTTGGAGCTCAAAAAATTTAAGATTTTTATTATTATATTATTTTATTATTATATTTTATTATATTTAAATATTCAATGGTCAATGAGCGATAAAGGAAATGAAATACCCTCTGTATATAATTTGTAAGTGATTCGAGTACAAATAAGTTATAATTTATATAAACCGCTATTGCGCATGCATTTATAATTTAAGTCACGTACCGTTTTCTCTTGAAAAAATCACCGGCGAATAAAACCCCCATTCTGATTTGGGTTCCTATAAAAGCAGCTGCATTCAAATCGAACAGCATCAATCAAGTTTTGTCAATCCAATCAGAATGAACTTCTCAATTGTTATCCTGCTGCTGTCTTTCTTCGCAATGGCTCTGGCTTATGAGAGGCCACCATATCGTCCAAGACCCACTTTCAGGCCTAATGCCCGGCTTGTTCGTGAGGCACTTCCGCCTGTTCCTGTGAAAACCCAGCCGCTCTAGATGCGGATTCCGGAATCGAGCTGATCTAATTTTTTTTTCTCATTTTTATGTTCAAAATAAGCTCGGCAGCTCTGAATTCGAATGCAGAATCGAGCTGATTTCATAATCCTTATAATTTTATATGTTAAAATAAAAAAAAAAAAAAATTAATTAAAACATTTGTACAGAATTCTTTTAGCACAAGCGAAGTTGCAGCGGTTTCAATTAGTACCTTTTTTGGAATATAAATGGCTAATTTATTTCCATTACGAAAAATCGGTTACAATTTAATAATTCCCATGGCCATTGAATTAGTATTTTAACAAGAACTTCGAGCACATTTTGAGTTTTGAACTTTAAATGCTGTTTTAATCCGGAGGCCAAGCAATAATTTGTTCAAATATTTTACCTATTCCAAAAAAACTTTTTTGATGGTATAATCTTAATATGAAAATACAGACGGAATTGCGTACATAATTTTAAGTGCAGTTTTCATCTAGAGATTTATTCTTTGATTTAAGAACCCTGATTTTTTAATGGTCGATCACTTTTGACAAAGTTGTGGCTCTGGAAAACTCTGAATTCTCTCATTATTGCATTTTTTGAGATTAAAATATTAACATGAATTTCAAGCTAAGTTCGCGATTACCACTTAAAGTGTATAATTATTCTATGGGTCAAAACGTGGCAAAAAAAGCCATGGTTATTAAAAATCGGATCACTATTGATAAAGTTATAGATCTGAAGAGATTTCTCTGCTTCCTATATGCAATTTTGGGGATATAGTGTTAAGCGACAATCATTTCTCCAATTTGAACGGCAGTATTTAACTAAGAAGCCTTCGTTATTAAAAATCTGGTCACTTTGAAACATTTATAGCAATATAAAATTGTTATCGCTCCCAGAAGACACTTTTTGAGGGTACAATTTCAATATGAAAAGTGTTAAAACAAAAATTGCGAAGTTCGAGAGCAGCAGGAGAATAAGTAAAAGATTTATTCAGATAATATTGACTGCAATTAATTGACAGTTTGCCGTGTTCAACTTTTCTCATACATTTTCTCGCGTATTTGGGGTTTACATTTTGCATATATTGCGGTTGATGCCTCGAGACAAGGAAATGCGTGACCCCGCACCAAAATTGGTAATCCGTCTCGTTAGGGAAGATATGTCGAGGTCTTATCAATATTAAACTGAGCCGACTTAAATGTAGGGGGAACTTTGAAAGGTGGTTCACAAATACATTGATTCAAAATGTCAAAGATTATGTTTTTCTATTATTTCTTACAAGTAAAGATTATGCACATCGCATTTTAATCATTGTAAAAAAACACACCGGTCCAATAAAACCCCCTTGTTAACTGTGTTCCTATAAAAGCAGCTGCATTCAATTCGAACAGCATCAATCAAGTTTTGTCAATCCAATCAGAATGAACTTCTCAATTGTTATCCTGCTGCTGTCTTTCTTCGCAATGGCTCTGGCTTACGAGAGGCCCCCATATCGTCCACGACCCACTTTCCGGCCTAATGCCCGGCTTGTTCGTGAGGCGATCCCTGCAGCTGATCCTGTGAATGTGGACGTCGAGCAGTTCTAAATGAAGATGAAAGATGTACGGACTAAGGCACAACTCAAGCTACAACATTACGACCACTTCCTTAAATAAAATTTACAAATAAAAGTTTTTCAAATAAATAATGTTGTTTAAATAAGCTTTAGTATTTATTTATTTAGCAGGTCTAATTGTATTAATTACAACTTGGGCACTAAGTTTTCATCTATAATTTAAATGTATAAGGATTAATGTTCTTGCAAGTAATGTCCCTGTTTGATCATATATCTCCCAAATTTCCTTTAGGAAGCGGGGAAATCTTTCCAGATCTATAACTTTATCAATAGTGATCCGATTTTCAAAAAACATGTCTTTTTTGTCACGTTTTGACCTCTAGAATAGTTCTACACTTTAGGTTGGAATCGCGATCTTAGCTTGAAATTTATGCTAATATTCTAATCTCAAAAAATTCAACAATGTAAAATTGAGAGTATTCAGAGTTTTCCAGAGCCACAACTTTGTCAGAAGTGATCGGACATTAAAAAATAAGCGTTCTTAAATTCTAGTATGATCTCTGGATTAGAACTGCCCTTAAAATGTTATAGGGAATGCTGTCTGCATTTTCATTTAAGGTTATACCATCACAATTTATTGCTTGGCCTTCGAAGTCTTGGTCTCCGAATCCTTTTAAGGCTCAAAATTCAAAATGAGCAACAAATTCTTGTTAAAATACCAAGAGAAAATCATCTTTCTAATTTTAACTGCAGTAATTACTTGGAGGTCAAACCACTAATAAGAAGCCTGTGTTTTGAAAATCTGGTCACTTTGATACATTTTTAGCTATATAAAATTGTTATCGCTCCCAGAAGACACTTTTTGAGGGTACAATTTTAATATAAAATGTGTGATAACAAAAATTACGAAGTTCGAGAGCAACAGGAGAATAAGTAAGAGATTTATTCAGATAATATTGACAGCAATTGATTGACAGTTTGCTGTGTTCAACTTTTCTGATACATTTGGGGCTTACATTTTGCATATATTGCGGTTGATGACTCGAGACAAGGAAATGCGTGACCCTGCACCAAAATTGGTAATCCGTCTCGTTAGGGAAGATATGTGGAGGTCTTATCAATATTAAACTGAGCCGACTTAAATGTAGGGGGAACTTTGAAAGGTGGTTCACAAATACATTGATTCAAAATGTCAAAGATTATGTTTTTCTATTATTTCTTACAAGTAAAGATTATGCACATCGCATTTTAATCTTTGTAAAAAAAACACACCGGTCCAATAAAACCCCCTTGTTAACTGTGTTCCTATAAAAGCAGCTGCATTCAATTCGAACAGCATCAATCAAGTTTTGTCAATCCAATCAGAATGAACTTCTCAATTGTTATCCTGCTGCTGTCTTTCTTCGCAATGGCTCTGGCTTACGAGAGGCCCCCATATCGTCCACGACCCACTTTCCGGCCTAATGCCCGGCTTGTTCGTGAGGCGATCCCTGCAGCTGATCCTGTGAATGTGGACGTCGAGCAGTTCTAAATGAAGATGAAAGATGTACGGATTAAGGCACAACTCAAGCTACAACATTACGACCACTTCCTTAAATAACATTTACAAATAAAAGTTTTTGAAATAAATAATGTTGTTTAATTAAGCTTTAGTATTTATTTAGCAGGTCTAATTGTATTAATTACAACTTGGGCACTAAGTTTTCATCTATAATTTAAACGTATAACGATTAATGTTCTTGCAAGTGATGTCCCTGTTTGATCCTGTTGAATATGTATGTTTATGTCCACAGTGTTTGTGTTTGTGCATGTATTCAAATCAGTGTTGCTTAACTGAATCACTTGAAAGAATACTCATTTAAATATTATCAAAAAAATCAAAAGCGCTTCTTTCAGAATGAAATCGGCGACATCGAAAGTGGTTACAGCAGCGGATGTATCAGTTGTTGTGTTGGCCATCGTAGCGGGTGTCTACTGTGGTGTGTTTGGCTTACGTGCCACACAGAAGCTGAACACCCGACTACAGAGGATCGACAGCACTCTTAGCCAGTACAATAATTTCAGGCGCGATCGCTGGAGGGCTCACGGAATGGCGATTGTTTCCCTGCTCATCATTGGAATACTCCTTGGGCTGGATGTGAGCACTTGGATGCGCTTGGCACAGGAAATGAACAGTGACTCACCTGATATGGGTAGGTTGTGGACTTTTGAATTGATCTGCTGCATATTTAGCCATTCAACTCACTTAAAAGTATCCTCAGATCTCAACGTACAGTGGTATATACCCTTCTATAGTCTCTACTTAATACTGACCGGGCTGCACGTCAATTTCGCCAACACAGCCTACGGATTGGGTAGACGATATGGCCGTCTTAATCTGATGCTAAGAACTAGCTATCTCGGTGGTAAGCATTACGCAAAAGAATATTTATTTATTTTAAAAACTCGAATTGATTTTAAATGAAAATTTCCTAAATTTGAGAAAATTCGAGAGAGGAATTTGCTTTATTTTTTGCTTTTTGGTAAAAAAAACGAATACCAAACGATTATTTATTTTCAAATTAAATATTATAATCAGGCTAAATTTTTCAGTCACAGTAAAAAAGTTTAGTTTTTTTGATTGTGTAAAATATATAATATAAATAAAACAATTTTGTGCATTCTTAGCAAAGCGTATTCATCTTGTTAATATTTTTCTATCTCGATTGTAAAATCATAATTTTGTTGTAGAATTGTAGTTTTTTGTTAGATAGATTTTAACTTCCTCTAGTTTAATTGAAATTTTACCCCATTCCTGCTGAGTGTCCATTGAGAATTGATATTTGCAGACAAATCGTATTTGGTTAAGGTAAGCTCTGTTAAAACGATTAGTTTCAAGCCAAGGGCTTTGCACGCGAGCTTAACTAAGTTGAACACGGAGACATTTGCCAACGAATCGGCCTGTAAGTTGTATTACATAATGAATCACCCTAATGTGTACAAAGTGCATCATCATCTTCTGTTGCAGCCAAGGGCAAGAGTCTACTTATTCGAGCCATGGCCGACAATCACGAGTCGTTGGGCAAATGTGTAAGGCTGCTTTCGAGGTGGGCCCATTCTCAAATTGACATGAATATTTCACTTACGCTTTCTGCAATTATTTCAGTTCCTATGGCATTGCTGTATTATTTATACTCGTCTCCTGTCTGCTGCACTTGGTTGCGACCGCTTACTTTCTGTTCCTCGAGATCGTGAACAAGCGATACAATGGCTACATGTGGGTACAGATGCTCTGGATACTCTTTCACACTCTGCGCCTTCTAATGGTCGTGGAGCCCTGTCATCTGGCCGCTCGCGAGTCCCGCAAAACCATCCGAATTGTCTGCGAAATCGAGCGCAAAGTTTACGAACCCATTCTGGCCGAAGAGACCAAGAAATTCTGGCAACAATTGCTCTCCGTCGATGCCGATTTCTCGGCCAGCGGATTGTGTCGCGTTAATCGCACAATTTTGACATCGGTAAGTTTATTGCCAAGTTACAAATATAAGCGTGAAAGATTGATAATTAAAAAAGCTACATTAAAACGAGTTTTTTCGGAACACAATCGATTTTAGCAATTTATCTTATGTTTGGCTAAAACGATTTCTTACAGTTCGCATCGGCTATAGCTACCTATTTGGTCATACTTTTCCAGTTCCAAAAGACGAATGGTTGAAGTCCAACCGACCATTTGTGGCAATTTTGAACGCATATTTTGTTAGTTATACAAAAGGTTGCTTTTTTTATTAACACTAAACGGAATTCTTAGATGTGTGTTTATGTTTTGTAATTGCGTAGGCAAATAATAAAGAGAAAACTTTTTATGTGATTATATATACCAAACCGTTTTTGAATTGGAACAATTAAGCACATTAGCATCGGTTGCTACTTAAACGCACAAAATGGTTAGATTTCATTTGTAATATTGTTTAAGCTATTTGTTTAAAAAGCCGATCGGTTAATCAGAAACCCTTCTGATACTGCTTTGTCTCCATGCGCTGCTGGAGCAGCTCCAGCTGTCGCTTGGCCTCGCACTGCGGAAAGTTATTCAGATCGTAGTACTGAGGCGCCAGGCTAAGCAGCCACTCCGCTGAAATAACGCAAGAGGAGATTGTGATTAGCCACGAGGATAAAAAGAGGTATTTAAAGCTACTCACGCTTCACATCTGTCACGGTGCGTATGTAGTTTTTGGTGGTCAACACAAACTCATTGTAGATGACCCAGTCGGGCTTGTGGTCCAGGCATGTCGACGGATGTAGCTGCACATTCTGGTTATCCTTGATGGTCAGATAGTGTCCAGTACGCTCCAAGTGCGCCACCTGCATAAAGAAGCCCTGCACCAGAGCCTTGCGTATATTCACATAATAATCCTTGGAGGTGAATTCTGTGCTGGTGCGCTTCAAATTGAAGCGATCCATAATTCGCGCCAGTTGCTGACGCACATTGTCGGCGCTCTTCAGCGATCGGAAATTGATAAAGTTCTCGTAGCACCAGTTCGGATCCTCGCTGCCTATTAACGTAAAATATATAGTAATTGAAATCGACAAATAGTGCATTTTTATTACTCACTCTGTTTGAAGGCATGATAGACATTCAGCAGCGTTAGATGATCTCCATCGATGTGTGCGAAGCGCATCTTGGCCTCGTCGGCCACCTTCTTTGCCTCATTCGGTCGCACGAAACACTGTGGCACTTTTATGTTAATGTTTGATGTTTGAATTGGTGTGTTTTTGTTCGATTAACGTATTTTTTTCATTTTTTTTTTTTTTACATAAACAAATAGAGTGTGCTTGCATTTTGTCAGCTAGGAAATCTAGAGGCTTGATTTAAAGATTCGATTGCATTTGTGAGTTGCATGTGCGTTTAAAGCCAGCGGCAGTTATTAAGCTAAGTAGCTGTTATTTTCTTGTTTTTGTTTTTTAATACTTGAGAGTGTGCCACGCATCACATTTCAATGTTCAATAATGAAATGTGCGCATTGAGGTGCAACACGCACGTGCAACTTTGCTTTAGTGTTGAATGCAAAGAACAAATAAATTGAAAAAACTTTTTTCTTTGCACTACAAATAACATTAAATGGGGCGCGGTCGAAGTACGTCAAAGTAATTGTCAGGAAAACTTAAGTAATAATTGCACAAACCTATTAGCTGCAAGTGGCATGAAACCTGAATCTTGTGCGCGCCACTTGCAGCTAATGTCGTTGTGTTATAACTAAAAAGACCCATCCTAAGCTAAAATAAAAGCTAGCTACTTTTCAATTTAAGGGATAGCCCAGACAACAACTGACAGTAGAGAGAGAATGCTCAGCTCTACGACTACGGAAGCTCAACTTAATCACGGAGCGCATTTAGTTAGTGCCTCACCCGACAGCATAGCCGTTATTGAGAGTATCTCATTGGAGCAGTTGTGCTGGCAACTGGCTATCAGCATTTTGGCCAATTGTGGATCCAGTGGAAACTCGGACATGACTGCGCCCAAATCGGTCAGATTGCCATCATCGTCGAGGGCGGCCAGATAGTTGAGCAGCTCTAAGGCACGCATAAGCGTTTCGGGCGCTGGCGGATCCATGAAATCAAAGTGCACCAAATCATCAATGCCCAGTTTCTTCAGCTGCAGCACAACGGTGCCTAAATAAAGAAATTAAAATTAATCAATGAAAACAAGGGAGGAGGCAATTGATGACCTACCCAAATTGGAGCGCAAAATTTCTGGGTATGTGTTGTCCTGCATTTCATTCTTGAACGCCTTCTCCGTGTACAAGCGGAAGCATTTGCCCGGCCGTGTACGTCCGGCACGACCCGCCCGCTGCTGAGCCGATGCCTTCGATATCGGTGAGACGAGTAGACTCTCGACGCGTATGCGTGGATTGTATACCTTTTGCTTGGCAAAGCCCGGATCAATGACAAACACAACGCCGTCAATGGTCAGCGATGTTTCTGCAATGTTTGTCGATACGACAACTTTGCGACCAATTGCACCATTTGCATTTCGTGGCGGTGCCGCTTCGAAGATACGCTGCTGCAGATTCGGTGGCAGGGTTGAGTACAATGGAATGCACTTCAGCTCGCCGGTCTCCGAGCCCAAATTGTCAATTTCGCGCTTGATGCGTTTACATGCCTCCTCGATCTCCTCCTGGCCGGTGAGGAACATTAGAATGTCTCCTGTTTAGCAGAGATTATCGTTTACCAACTGGGCTTATAGTAGTAGTTTACAAATTTAAATGCATACCTTCAATTTCCTCGCACATGTGTATCTGGATGACTGTACGGATGGCTGCCTCCAAATAGTCACGCTCCGGCTCTGGTGTGTAGAATATCTCGACGGGATGTGTGCGTCCAGGCACATTCATAAGTGGTGCATTGTCGAAGTACTGCTGGAATTTGCCAGCGTCGAGTGTCGCCGACATCACTACCAATTTAAGATCATTGCGCTGACGAATGACCTCCTTGAGCACACCCATCAGTATATCGGTAGCCAGTGTACGCTCGTGCGCCTCGTCTAGCAATATGACCTGATATTGATCCAGCATGGGATCCGACATCGCCTCACGCAACAGCATACCATCCGTCATGTACTTGAGCAGCGTTCTGGGCGACGAGCAATCCTCGAAACGTATGGAGTAGCCGACCTCCTCGCCGAGATTCACATCCATCTCCTCGGAGACACGTTGCGCCACCGACATGGCGGCCACTCGACGCGGCTGTGTGCAGGATACCCCCTTGCGGCCCTTGGACACGGCAAAGTCCACGCACCATTGCGGTATCTGTGTCGTCTTGCCCGAACCCGTCTCACCAACGAGCACAATGCACTGATGCTGACTGAGCAGTCGCATAAAGTCCGCTTGATACTCGAAGACGGGCAGCGAGATACGTTTCTTGTACAAGTTTTGATAACGCGTCGAGTAAGGCTTGTGTGTGAAGGGATTCATCGTTGGAGGCTGCACACAAGAACATAAAACAATAACAGATTAAGTATGAATGTTTTTTATTAGCGGTTGGGATATCTTAAAACTCACCTGTTTGCTGGGCACGAAGCCACCCAGAATTTGGGCAACGGTGCCGGCGGCTGAATTAGTTGCCGCCGATGAAGAAGCCTCCGATTCCCTACAATTGGTAGATGGAAGAAAACGTTTTAATTAAAACTGCGCATTAGCTGAAAACGGCTTGTTGCGACTTATACTCACTTCTTGGACTTGTTCGAGTATGTCTCGCCCACTTCAATGCGTCGCTTCGACATCTTTTCGGCTTGTAAAAGTGCACAACTCGTAGCAAACAACTTTTGCACAAAAAAACACGCGCTGAAAACCAACGTGAAAAGCGATAAATATTACGAGGGGTGACTGAAACTATCGCCAGTGAATTATTGAACACATTATTGTTATCGATACTATTTTAAATATTTATTTCCTATATGGGGTATTCCCTCTATGTTGTTTCTTCGCTGCAAAAGCATAATTGATATAAAATTATGCAAATTTGTGTATACATAATAACCCAGGTGTGTGGAGAGAATAAATTTGTACTCAATTTTTAATTTAGGTGGCTGTTGGTAAATATCGTATATCTTAATTTTTAATGGTGTGAAAAGATAATGCTTAAATATTAAATTAAATGACTGCAAAACAGTCTAAAGCAAGGTTAATTAAATTTCTTGAATAAGTCACTAAAACTACATTTTTGTTAATATCATTTTTTTGGTTTCTAACTTTCTATTTATTTTTCGGGAACATGTGAAGCTAATTGAGAAATAATTATGATTATAAGAAATAAGCTACATTAATCGATACTAGCGATGATTCGACGTTGTCGCATATCGATAGTTGTTGTTAGTGCGCAGCATTATCGATTCAGCAGTTTTTGCAATAATTTTTTGAGATGCGCGAAATGTACACAAAAATGCCCAATTCAAAGTGAAAAACGGCTGCCTAAGCGACAACAAACAATGGAAATACCCATTCAAGTGGCTGTGCGCATTTATCCCCACACACAGCTGCACAAGTCCGAGCAGAAGGCGCCCAACGACGACGATGGCGTCGCAGCAGCAGCAGCAACTGCAGACAAACCGCAATCGGAGCTCAACTCCCCGACTCCCCCACCTGCCCCTTCGTCCCCAACATCATCACCAACACCACCAGCACCACCGCAGACCACAGTAATAGATGCGAATGGCAACAGTGAGTTGCATACAAATGAGCCGGAAGATGTGGACGATGCCAATGGCAACGGCTGCTGCGTGCAAGCTATACCAATCGCCCTCTCGGCTCTCGGCTTGCCCAGCGCTTTGCCCGGCGGTGCGGGGCTGGACAGCATTGCGGCGGGCCTAATACAGGTGGGAGCCCACACCATACCCGTGACACATGCGCTGCCCAGCAGCACCACACAGTGTGAGGTCTACCACCAGACGGTCTTCCCTTTGATCAGTCTGTTCTTGGAGGGATTTGATGCTTCGGTGGTCACATTTGGACAGCGTGGGACAGGCAAAACGTATACGCTCTATGGCCATGGCTTTGAGTGTGTCTATGGCGAGGCGGATCAGGGTGTCGTTCAGCGATGCGTTAGGGAGATCTTTACACATATTGCGGCGCATTCAGGTGAGCAATTTTAATTTAATTTAAGTTTGAATACAACTTTGTTTTATGAACTTTAAGTCGCTATCTTCAAATTTCTCTCTATTTTATTTTAGATCGCACCTATGCTGTCAATGTGGGGTTTGTGGAGATCTGCAGTGGCGAAATCCGCGATCTGCTGGGCATGGGCAATGTGCACTGCACCAATGTGGAGGAAGTTTTCCACTGGCTGCAGTTGGGCTTGAGCAACAAGCAGCAACAGTCACCAGCACACACGCTCTTCACGCTGACACTGGAGCAGCAATGGGTGTCCAAGGAGGGCATGATTCAGCATCGTTTGTCCACGGCCAGTTTCTCGGACCTGTGCGCCAGCGAGCGTTGGGGTGAGCCACCCCCCGGACATCCACGCGACGCTGGGCTGCAGATGCTCGAGCAGGTGGTGAACACACTGACCGATCCGAGCATTATGTACGGCGTCAATGGCAACATACCCTATGGCCAGACAACGCTCACCACTCTACTCAAAGACTCCTTTGGGGGTCGTGCTCAGACTTTGGTCATTATGTGTGTGTCGCCGCTGGAGGAGCATCTGTCGGAGACACTGGGTAATCTGCAATTTGGTTTCAAGGTGCAATGCGTTCGCAACTATGTCATCATGAACACCTTCTCCGACGACAATACGCCCATCTCGCCGGAGGCATTGCCCAATGATGCGACATCGGCAGCCACAGCTGCTCTTATAGCGGCCGTTTCGACGCCCAACGGGGACAACTTTGGCCTCCAGTTTGCGGCCAGTCAGTGGTTCAAGCTGGTCTCCAATGCCGAGGGACTCTTTGCCAAGTGAGTGGATGGCCCGAAACTGAGGCAGCTCATCTTGATCACCTTTCTTTTATCTCTCAGGCTAATGGGTTCAACTGCTGTCACGGAGCTGGAGAAGGAACAGATCGAGGAGTGGCTTTTCTTGAAGCAAGAGTGTGAGGACTGCCTCAGTTCCAGTGAAGCGTTGCGCAACCAGAAGGCACTGGTGCCCATACAGGAGGCCGAGGAACCCGAGGAGTCCATCAGTGAGCCGGAAACCTCCTGTCAACAAAACTCGGACAATGACACCGACAATGAATCTCAGCGTCCCGATCTGGACGAGAAGCTCGACAGCCTAATGGTTGAGTTTCGTGTGAGGACGAATGCTCTGATCCAAGCCAAGCACGAGGAGTTCATGCTCAAGCAGCCCAAAGCGGTTATGCACAGCCAGGACAAGGAACGCGAACCTGCCACCCAAGAGACACCCGTCCAGCTGGAAAAGTGTGATGAGCGCAAAGCCAGCATTGGTGGTAAGTTAAGGAAGGGTTTAATCAAAAATATATATAATGGAATTAAATTATTATAAAAAACAAATGAATTAAGAGAAGAAATCGTCTCAAGAAGTGCCTCTGCCTGCAAGGAGTATTCGTTAAGAGAGTATTCACTGTAATCACTAATCTCTCTTATATTTAACTCCTTCAATAAGAGTATTCACTATTTTCACTAATGTATCCCATTTTTAATCCCTTCCAGGACGTCGTCGGAGCATACAGCCGGGCGCCAGTTTGAGCAGTGCTGAGCTGGCAATGCTAAATCGCGTTGCCTCCCAACAGGCAACGGTTGGCGCTGAAGTGCCACACGAATTCGATCCTCTGGAGAGTGCAGCAGCAGGCGCTGGAGTCGTTGTCGCCACTGCCAATGCAACCACCACCGCCGCAGGCGCAGGTGTCAATGGACCCATTGAGCAGGTGCAGAAGAAGCTGCGCAAATTGCATGCAGAGATTGAGGGACGTCAGCGACAATTGAAGGAAATCGAACAGACGATGCAGCTCAAGCAGAACATTATCAGTGAGCTGGTGAAGAATCGAGAGACGCGTACCCATGCCAAACAGCGGTTCCACAAGAAAAAGGCCAAACTGGATGCGGAATGCGAAAAAGCCAAGAAGCATCTGGCCAAGGCGCTCGTCCAGGGCAAGGAGAAGGCGGAAATTGAACGTTATGGTGCGATTATAGCGCACATCGAACAGCGACTGCAGGATCTCAGCTCCATGAAGCACATTGCCGGCGAGAGTGGCCAGAAGCTGAAGAAGCTGCAACAATCCGTTGCCGAGTCGCGCAAACAAATCGACGAATTGCAAAAGAAACTGAAGAAGGAGTGCAAATTGCGTGATCAGCTGGAAGCCGAACTCAAGACCCTGAAGGAGGCAACACTAGTCAAGCTGGAACCGAACCCAGACCAGCTGAAAGCGGTGCAGGCACGGATCACCCACCTGGATCACATACTGCGCGAGAAGTCCGAGAATCTGGAGCAGTGGGATGCGGGCGAACAGTCGCCCGCACAACAGGAGAGTCTGCGCCACGAGATACGCAATCTGCGCCGGACCCGCGATCATCTGCTCGAGCAGCGTTGCACCCTGGATCGCAAGCTGAAGCGGGACAAAATGCTGACGCAGCGCGAGGAGCGCAAGCTGCTCGAATGCGATGAGGCCATCATGGCCATCGATGAGGCCATCGAGTTCAAAAACGAACTGATTTGCGGCCACAAGTCCATCGATCTTTCCACCGATCGCCAGCAGCGCGAGAAGGGTGAACAGATGCTGATGGCGCGTCTCAACAAGCTCTCCTCGGAGGAGATGCGCACGCTGCTCTATAAGTATTTTGTCAAGGTCATTGATCTGCGGGATTCCTCCCGCAAACTGGAACAGCAACTGGTGCAGCTGGAACGCGAACGCGACGCCTGGGAGTGGAAGGAGCGTGTTCTCTCCAACGCCGTGCGGCAGGCTCGGCTCGAGGGTGAACGCAATGCGGTGCTCCTCCAGCGTCAGCACGAAACGAAGCTAACGCTCATGCTGCGTCATCTGGCAGCGGAGACATCGGCCAGCTCGGCTAGCTATGGTGAACGAGCTCTGGCTCCGGCTGGTGCTGGTACCACGACCAGCAGCGATTTCGACTACGAACTGGACTTTTACAAGGCGGCGGCGGCGGCTGGCAATAATAATAAGGCACTGCTCAAAGCACCGCCCGCTCAGGTTCAGGTCAAACCCACCGTTCTCGACAAGTACAAGGATAAGGAGCGCAGCAGTGGCCGCAATATATTTGCCAAATTCCAGGTGCTCACACGTTATGCATCGGCAGCTGCAGCCGCCGCCGGATCATCATCCACGGCGGATGAATCGACAGCGTTGATTGAAACAACAACAACCACAGCGGCGGCGGCAACAACAACAAAATCATCATCAACAACAACAACCACAAAAACAACAGCAGCAGCAACAGCTACTACAAGTGGAGCAGGCACTTCGGGCAGGAGCAAGGAGAGGGCGCTTGTCAGCATTAACCAGGATCAGCTGAAGCGTCTGATGCCCGCAACGACCTCCACAAAGGTGACGCGACAAAAGAATAAGATTATCATACAGGATGCAACGCGTCAAAATTAGAAAAAATACCCACGAATTTAGCGCTTAATTCAACAGACTCTCTTCAAAGGGAGTGAGAAAGAGAAACAGAGAAAGAAAGAGTAGTTGCTCGCTTGGCGATCAACAGTTAGTTGACATATTTCTCTTCTAAATGTAACACACACACACTTACACATCTCTCTCCATTGAAGTAAAATTTACCATAAGCATATAGCAGAAGAGAGCAAGAGATAGAATTAGCTACTCTCTTGTGAGAAGAGAACATTTACAGTTATTCTCTTCTCACTCTCTTCATATCTTTGATATATGGATATATGTACTGAAGAAATACGTCCACACTCAACTCACAAATAGACTTATTATTCACCATGGTTTTCTGACTCTCAACTGCAGCATTTAAATACACTTAAAAAAAACAAAGGTCCCTCCTCGACTGGCTAAATGTAATAAAGACTTGACAATTGTTACTCAAAATACTCACAAAACTCAGCAATCCCAATACAAAAATGGAAATCGCAAATAACTCGCTCAAAATGTATACTTAAGTAATTAATAGAATCTCTGCGTTTTATGTACATACATTGTACATCCTTATAAACATATGTATTAGTTTAAGTTATTTTGCATTTTCGCATTTACTTTATGTTTTAAGCCTCAGTTCCAGCAAGTGCTATTTGTTAGTTTTATATTTAGTTTTTTAATTAATCGTATTAATTAAAGTGTCTTCCCCAAACTGACTTATTTACAAAGTGCTCAAATAACCCCAAATATGTTAAATATATCTTTAGCTTCCCAACCAATGCATTTAAGCCAACTTAATCTTTTTATGTTATATATATTTATCAACAAGTTACCCCTATAAAAATATTAACAATATATTTGTAGTTGTATGTAAATGACTGTATGTCTTCTGTATGGTAAAAGAATTTAGGTTGTGTTTGATTTAAAAATTAAAAATGCGAAGAATTATGAGTATAATGCATATATGCTTAATATCAAAATCATATTCCGAATAAAAGTATTTTAACAAAATATTCATTGAGTTTGATTAAACAAAATATAAATATAAATAGTATATAAATATAAATACTAACCATTATTATTTACTTTGATTTTAATTAAGTATTTTATCACATGAGCTACACATTTTCTGCAAACTAGGTCCACCCTAACATTAAATAAATAAAGTACCCTTTTTGGTACAATTGTACCACGCCTGTGTACCTTTCTATGTCTGGTAATGGTTGTTAATAGAATACCTTTAAAAGCCATTACATAATTATTTCGTACCATATTTTTGCCAGCTGCCCGAGCGCAACATGTATTTTCTTATTCACTCACTCACTCGCACACGCACACAGACTCATTTCAACAGGTGTCCCCTCATAAAATCCCAGCTAAATTTCCCAAACAATTACCCCTACACGCACACTCAGAGCGCAAAGTAAACGAACACAGAGAGTGCCGGCCTGGCCGCTCTCGACCAGCAGCCAGCCAGAGAGACAATTCAGTCTGGTTTGGACCGTTGAGCGATCACCGTTAAACGTATCGAAAGTCGGAGTTTACGTCTGCGTCAATTCACAGTGTGTGTGCGCCTCAGTTCGTTTGTGTGTGTGTGTACGTGTGAGTGTTTGGCTACACACACGGTTTACGGTACGCGGTACTCACACCCCCGCAAACCAGTTTGCTGGTGGTGGTTTGTTCTGTCGGTAAGCGCGCTTTGTGTGTGTTTTGTGAAAATAAAGTTAAATAAAATGCAAAGGCAAAAGCAATAAATAAAAATAATACATATTTAAAAGCAGAGTACAGCGCCAAAAAAGGCAGCAGCGTCTGCTGTTGTTGCAGTGTAGCAGCTTTTTTTGTGCAGAGTCGCCACAGCAGTGGATTAGTGGCACCCTGTTACCAAAATTTGCTCACACTCAAGAGTGTTTTGTGCTTAAAAAACAACTAAATTTAATTCAATCAAATCACAACTCGCCCAAACGGTAAGTCAACATTATTTAACGTTAAGCTTTCTAGCCGTCTGGCAACTTCTTTGTCTGCTCATATTGTTGTTGTAGTTGTTGCCGTTAGTTTTACACCCACAACCACCCCTCCCACCACCCACTTCAAGCCCAAATTGAGTGTTTTGCCAATTGTGCATTAAATTTAGAATTTGTTTTATTTTTGACGAGCTATATTTTATTAAAATGGTACAGCTTCCTATTGATTTTTCACCAGGAACTAAAGTTTTCCTTTGGCGAAAAACAATTTTGTTACATTCTACACACACACACACACGCACACACACACAAAAGGGTGTGTACTGTCGAATTGCAATGCGAAAGTTTAAGCAGCTGTTAAACGCATTTCGACTGCACAAAATGACAGAAATTTAACAAATTTATAAATTGTAATATTTGCTCTGCTATTTCTGCTAAGAATTTGCTGTTATTTAAGAGATTTTCATTTAGAATTTGGCATTTTGCTAAAATGCTCTTTGCGTGCATTTGTTTGGTGAATTTTTTTTTTTTTTGCGCATGCGCTTTGCTATCCACACACAGCAATCAAAGCAACTCTGCGTTGTCCCTGTTTGTGTACGTGTGAGTATTTATGTGTATGTGTGTGTGTGTGCAACCTGAGCCTGAGCCATGTTTTGTCTTTGTCAGGTAGTTTTTCCCTACTCAGGCAGGCTGCGGCTCTTCGCCAAACACTTTATTTTGAAGCATCTTTTCTAAAATCCTTTTTCCATGTTTCCATGTGGCACACATACGAGCAGCACTCATTGTGCTCAGCTGCTTGTGTGAGTGTGTGTGTGTATGTGTGTATCTGTGTGTGAGAGCAACCCTCAGCTAAACAGAAAACTCATCCCGACTGTTGTCAGCATCTCAACGAAATCCCGTGCAGCTGTCGCTCTGAACGGTTTTTTCCTCGTATAGTTTTCTTTATTTGATTTTTGCAAGTGTTGCGCCTTTCGACTTGCTTTCGTCCTTTTCGCCTTCGTCCTTGCGCCTGTCTGCAGGAGGTCTGCATTTCTGCAGGTCGTTTCCTCAATTTGGCCTCTCCTTAGTCATCGTCATTCTCATGTCCTGTTGCTAGGCGGAGTTTTTGGCTGCTGCTGCTGCTGCTGCTGATGCTCATTCTGCAAGTAGCTTCTTCAATTTGTTTTTGTTACTCGTCTGTGATTATTGATTTGCTTTAAACATGTGGAAGGGATATCCAATTTTTAACGCCCTAAATTTACATAAATCGCAAAACAATGAAAATTTGTAATTTGTATTTAAATACTATTTATTTTTTATTCTTTAAATTTAATTTTTGAAAGCATGAATATGCAAAAACTTAATTGATTTTTTTTATTGTAGAAAGTTTAATAGTTTTACTTACAATTGGCGGTTATTTATATTTTATATTTTATTAAAACATGCAGTGCAGTTTTTTCTAAGTCCATATTCTGGAAAGGGCTTTTCTTCTCTTCTCACCCATTTTTCCGCATCCTTATGAATCACAGCGTCGTCAGGTCAGAGCTGAGTAAATAGCAAATATTGATTTTGACTGCTGCATAAAGTGTCAATGGCCATTGGCAAAAGGGTAAAGTGAGGAACGGAAACACAAACCGGTTAGTCAAATAAGGCGAACCAGTCAAAGAAAAGTAGTCGATTTTTGTTGCTGTTTTGCTGTTGTTGACCATAAAGTGCACTTGACTCTCAATTAGGCGCAGCATGCAGCAAAACCAATGGGTCACTGAACATGAGAGTATGGACCATGGACCATGGGACAGCGGCAAACTGGACAATGGGACAGTTGTTGTTCCTTTCCGGCTGATGACGAACGATGGACGGATGCGAATGCGAATGCGGATTGACCCTGCAGCAGGCCACTGCACTTTGTGGAGCAGACATCCTCTGCTCATACACCCCCTCTCGGATTTTGATGTGAAAAACAAGAGAAAAAAAAAACATTTTGCTGCAGTAAATTGCTAAATTTATTGGCTCGACAGGCACCCTAATGCACTGACAGACATTTTAAGTTGGCATCCGACGGAAAAAGTAAAACAAGAATGAGTAATAAAATTTTAAATTCGCTGATGTTACCACGCGATTGAGTCTCTCACGGTTCCGCCCAAATTAAATTGAGAATTGAGAACGTCACTTTGTACAAATGATGAACATTTTAAATGCCTTAAATAGTGTATTGCTCTCAAAATTTTAATTTAGGGAAGTAGATTTTTCATTTGTTTTACTAATGTAAATTGTGTGGTAAATAAAACATATTTGAAATTTCTTCAAATTTAAAACTATATTGTTTTTATAGTTTTTTTTAATTACTAATAAACTGTATAGAAAATTTGTTAATTTAATGTATGAATAATGGGTAGAACAGTGTAGTTTATGGATATTGCCTGCTGATGACTGATTACCAGATGTTTTCTAAATTGAGACTGGCAGTTTTTGGCATATGTTTAAGCATTGTATCGTTTTGTCTCTCATCGAATGCTGTAAAGTCGACAGCTGAATCATGTTCAAGGCAACAGATGATGCCTCATAACGAATTTGATGGGAGCAGCACAGGATGAGATGTTGTTATTGCTTGATACACTCAGAGAAAAATGTGGCCTGGAATAAATTTAAATTTAATTTATAGCTAACAGTCTAATTTGAAACCAAATTGTCTAAAATGTAGGGTGCAACTTTAATTTTGTATGTGTGTGTTTCGTTTAACCATAAGCTATAAATATCTAGTTCAACAGTTCTCGAATGTGATCAGAGAGGTGTCAGTCAGTCAGTGAGTTTTTCCACCCCACTATCTGAAACATGAAAATTCTCTTTTCCACCCTAAAGTCGCCTGCGCAGCTGTGCGTCGTAGTCCAACCAGAACTATTCAATTGCGTTGTTAACTTCCCTGGTGGAAGTTCATTAAACCAATTCCAAAAGCTAACATTTGCCTACGCTGATCCTCCCTTCGTTTTGCTGGCCACGTGCCAAGTTCAGCTGCTGCGCCTGCGCCCTCCATTCATCCCTCCACCGTTGCAACCCTCTGATGCAAATAAAAGTTGTAGTAAAGTGTAAAATAAAATTCATTAGCTTTTCATAAAATAAAAGTTGGGTATCGAAAACAAAACAACAGACGAAAGCTTTTGGCATTTGATCAGCATTTTGTTGCTGGGGAATAAATCCACTTAAGTTTTAATTAAGCGTTAAAAAGCGAACAAATTGCCACTGGAATTCATAGATGTTTGTCGTCCAAATCTTCAGCTAAGCTAAAGACACATGCCAAGACAGACGAGACAAACAGACAAACAGACAGACAAAAAGACAGACAGGCAGCTGGTCCGGAGCTGTTCCACGTTCCATGTTGACATCCATGTCCGCGTCTATGGCAAGTTCATGTTGTCGTTGAGTCTGTCGGAGGCATATGTCAAACTGAAACACAGACAGTCCATATAAATTGATAGATATATATGTATGTAGAAAAACTCGTGTGTGTGTGTTTTAATGTTTGTGTGTGTGGAATCGTGACTTCCTGCCAGTCATAAAGTTTTTAAGGCACGCGAATGTTTTGGGTGGAGGTGGTGGGAGGGAGGAGGGAAAATGGTGGCTGATACTTTATGGATGACAAAAGGCACAAGACGACATCGGAGTGGATTTTCTATCGCCCCATTGCCAACCATTTGGCCATTTGAGGTTTAATTAATGACATCCACCAGCGTGAGGAGTTGCATTTTCCACTTTCAAACACCCTCGCCGAGGTTATCATATAGATATGATATGGGATATGTAAAAATATATTTTCAATAATTAAATACGCTGAAGATTCATATTCCTACTGCAGAAGGAAAATGTCATAGAGATAGAATATAGATGTAGCAATTTTCATCATTAATTTTAGGTTAGTTTGATCAATATCGGTCAAAGAAAATATTTAGCTATCATAGAAATTTTAGATCTAGATAAAAATATAAAACATGAGCAAAGAACCAGTTGAAAAATAATCATTTTAGTGAGACTTGATCATTAAGGCTGTCATAGAAATTCTTAGCATTAAACAATAATTACTTTTATCAGAGTTTTTTTTTATAATATACATATATAATTGATAAGGGTATTTAATCTTCTGCAACTGGATAATAACTCTGTTCCCCTCTGTTCTTGCTGTCTATTTTTCTATTCGCTAATCGTTTGTATGGCTTTATAAATAGTTGGCGTTGTCGCAAGTTCCGCGTCGCAAGTCTGCGGGTCTTTAATGCGACTGCCATATGTGGCATCAATGCGGACAAATTGTTTGGCGCGATTACTTTGATGGATTTACATAACTGTATTGCGGGTGCTGCGGACGGGGCGGGGGTCTGAAGTGCAGCTGCAGTGTGAACTGTGACCGAGCAGGGCTCATAAAATGTTGTGGCTTAACAGATTCATAAATACAGTAATTAAAAGGCCTTCGTAATTGAAAATCTAGAAATCCAGAAGTCTGGAATTGACTTGAGATACATTTTTATGGTATTTTCTCAGTCAAATTTTTCAAATCTCTTCACTTAAAATATTTTATAGGCAGTCTGTTGTGTTTTCCGAGCTTGTTACTCTTTTGATATCATTGAAAGCCGATTGAGGTTAAGGACCACACAAATTGATAGCTTGCCACGCCCATTCCGCCCACATTCAGCTATCAGTTTACACTGTGCAACGTATTTTGCAACAGCAATTTTGCACGTCCAGCGGGTTGTGCGGGCGCTGACAAAGGTTTATTTATTGTTGTGCTAAGCTCTGCTTCAAGGGGTTGTTAATAGGGTTGTCCAACGGGTTGTCGAGGAGGTTGTCGAGGGGGTTGTCGATGGGGTTGCTGCTTGCCTAATCAAATTACTTGCATTTCATTAGCATTGGGCAAAGTAGTCGTTGTTCTTGCTTTTGTTGTTGTTTTTTCTTGTTACTGCAAACCTTGTGGGTTAAAATCGATGCTTACATATGCCACACTGTAGTAATTAAAACATGCACCTGGTTAGAGGGAAGAATGTATAATTTGAATGTTGTGTACACTCAGAAGAATTTGTGTATAAGCCTTAGTGATTTTATGGTATCTGGGTGTATGGGTAGAAGTTCGTACATATCCGTGCTTCTTAAATTAAAAATAAAGTTAGAAACAATTTCAGGAAGATTTTCTCAATTCTAAGACATATATTTTTCCGAGTGTACAATAGCCAAATGATCTTTGATCGTATTTGCCATAAAGTGAATCACATTTAAAGCTAAATGTTTTGTTAGCTTGAACATTCCGATCCAACTAAACACTAGCATGGACGGAAGTCGATTATTATTCGCTATCCTAACCCCAACAATATTCCATTTCTCATTGCAGCAACTGAGTCACCGGTTCAACTCCTAACCTCACCAACCATCGCGGTCGCGTGTGTGCCTATAAAGGGTGTTTATTTGTTCGTATACAAAAATCGATACAGTCAGCGACCAACCCCGATCGGAATACTCAAAGAAAAACACCGAGCAGCCTACAAAATGGCCTATATGATGCCCAACGAACGCCTCAAATGGCTAACACTGTGCGCAGCTGTTGCTCTTCTTGGTGAGTAATTCTTGATGATTTTTCAGTGGAAAATATATATTTTACATATGTTCACTTGAGGCACCACTTGAAAATCTGATTGAAATCCATGCGTCAAAACAAAAAGATTCTGTTTGAAAAATATGATTAATAGATGGAAAAACAAACCGAAGTTTTTCCACAATAGATACGAAACATACAAAAAATGTTATCTTTCGACAACAAACTTTGTCATGAATTAATGCTGTCGAAAACGATATTTAAGCTTTAAAAAAACTCCATCAACTCTTTAATTATTTGCGGCTACGGTAAACAAATAGAACGTTAGAAAAACCAAAAGCAAAAGCACTTTTTTTTTTTGGAATTGTGCAATGTTTCTGTTTTCAAGTTCTTGCCTCAGTTTGGGCGTTTTAACTTTGGGCTGTGTTATGCTTTTTCTTTTTGTTTTATCTTGTTGACATGTTCTAAATAACAGACAGTCTGATGGACTTTTACAACTGCTACGCATTATTAATTGCGCTTACATTTGTTTCACTGTAGCTGCTCAGAATGTTTGCTTTCTTTCTTTACTCGACGGGCTCATTCAAAATTCATTTCTAGATTTTCTGTATCTGTGTATTCCACAGCCTTAAAAAGCAGATAAACTGCAGTTCATTGCCTTTGCTCTGCTAAATGAAAAAAATGCTTTCATGCGCTTTGTAATTAGTGCCACACATACTTATAAGCGTGTAGAACCCACTCTTATGATGGTAATTCCTTAGTGGGTCAGACTGTACTGGATGCATGCCCTTAAGTTAGTCACATATGCATGTGTGAAGTAAGCATTCACAATGCAAATATCATTCATTGAAAATAATTAAATAATGGCGCAGTTATACTGGAATACTGAATTGGTTCATTTATGAATCTGATATTCCTACCTCCGCAATACGCAATTGATTGGTTCATGCATTTGACCCGTTTCGATACAATCAACACTGACTTTGATCGTCTCATTTGCCATAAGCGGTTTCCATTTAATTTATACGGTTTTTGGAGCGTCTGCTTTTTATTTAAGGCCATACAGCTGTAACCATCATACCCTATTTGATATTCATAAATTGTAAGCAAAACAAATTTATAAGATTCCGGCCCACGTGGTGTATGCTTAATTTACATTAAAATCTAAGAAAAGAAGAAGTCGTTCATTTTGCGAGCAAGCTATAAATAAACCAACCCAAACGAAGAGCACAAGAAACTGCACAAAAAATAATTTACACAAAAAATGTGAAAGAATTAACAAAAAAAAACTTTGTGGGTCGCGTGTTAAAATTAAATTTTCTGTTGAGTTGTGGAAAAAAATAATAATTAAAAATTTCATGCGCATGAATAGTTATGTGATTGCACATGTTTGGAATTTTAAAGAGACGCATAAAAATGAAACTCAATTAGATGTGGAAAAGGAAAACAGAATTTGCAAAAATTTAAATGCGATTGTAGAACAAGCCCAATAGAAATAACAAAACAAGAGAGAACTTTGCAGTCGGATGTAACCGACAGCGAAATACTATGATACCATAATTTGTGTGCAGCCAAGAAATACTGTCCAAGTTTACCTTTCAGATTGAGGTAAATATAATTTAGTAACCCTTCTTCGAAGTTTGGCAACTGTAGTTCTTAAATCACGGAAAATGAGGTTAAGAAAATTTAAGAGAAGGTTCCTAATAATCTTCCTTCAAAATTTGCTAACTATAGCTATTAAATTACAGTAGATATGGGCATTTATCGGTTTTTGGGGGCGGGAGTGGACGCGGTCCAACATTTTTTTTTTTTACAGATTTTTGAAGGGTGTTACTAGCAATATAGCTTTCACACTTGGTGACTTAAGCTTTAAAATTGCGTAGGCTTAGGTAGGCGTGGCCATCAATTTTTTTTTATCGATCTCTTAGGGGAGTTACCAGTAACATACTTTTAAGTTTTCTAAGTCGGAAGTCGGTATTTGGGCATAGGTCGAACCTTCAAAATGCCATAACTTCGTCAAGACTCAACGGATTTTCAAAAGCAAGGGCGTTTTAATCATGATTTGGCCTCTAGATCAATTGTGCACTTTAAGTTAAAAACGTGATTTTGGGTCGGAACATAAGTCAAAATTATAGTCCGAAAATCGGCATATCGGCATAGGTCGAACCTTGAAAATGACATAACTTCGTCAAAACTTAACGGATTTTCAAAAGAAAGGTTGTTTTAATCATAGTTTGGTCTCTAGATCAATCTTGCATTTAAAGTGAAAACGTGATTTTGGGTCGAAACATAAGTCAAAATTATAGTCCGAAAATCGGCATATCGGTATATCGGCATAGGTCGAACCTTCAAAATGCCATAACTTCATCAAAACTCAACGGATTTTCAAAAGCAAGGGCGTTTTAATCATGGCTTGGCCTCTAGATCAATCGTGCATTAAAAGTTAAAAACGTGATTTTGGGTCGGAACATAAGTCAAAATTATAGTCCGAAAATCGGCATATCGGTATATCGGCATAGGTCGAACCTTCAAAATGCTATAACTTCATCAAAACTCAAAGGATTTTCAAAAGCAAGGGCGTTTTAATCATGATTTGGCCTCTAGATCAATCGTGCATTTAAAGTTGAAAACGTGATTTTGGGTCGGAACATAAGTCAAAATTATAGTCCGAAAATCGGCATATCGGTATATCGGCATAGGTCGAACCTTCAAAATGCCATAACTTCGTCAAAACTCAACGGATTTTCAAAAGCAAGGGCGTTTTAATCATGGTTTGGCCTCTAGATCAATCGTGCATTTAAAGTTGAAAACGTGATTTTGGGTCGGAACATAAGTCAAAATTATAGTCCGAAAATCGGCATATCGGTATATCGGCATAGGTCGAACTTTCAAAATGCCATAACTTCGTCAAAATCAACGGATTTTCAAAAGCAAGGGCGTTTTAATCATGGTTTGGCCTCTAGATCAATCGTGCATTTAAAGTTGAAAACGTGATTTTGGGTCGGAACATAAGTCAAAATTATAGTCCGAAAATCGGCATATCGGTATATCGGCATAGGTCGAACCTTCAAAATGCCATAACTTCGTCAAAACTCAACGGATTTTTAAAAGCAAGGGCGTTTTAATCATGGTTTGGCCTCTAGATCAATCGTGCATTTAAAGTTAAAAACGTGATTTTGGGTCGGAACATAAGTCAAAATTATAGTCCGAAAATCGGCATATCGGTATATCGGCATAGGTCGAACCTTCAAAATGCCATAACTTCATCAAAACTCAACGGATTTTCAAAAGCAAGGGCGTTTTAATCATGATTTGGCCTCTAGATCAATCGTGCATTTAAAGTTGAAAACGTGATTTTGGGTCGGAACATAAGTCAAAATTATAGTCCGAAAATCGGCATATCGGTATATCGGCATAGGTCGAACCTTCAAAATGCCATAACTTCGTCAAGACTCAACGGATTTTCAAAAGCAAGGGCGTTTTAATCATGATTTGGCCTCTAGATCAATTGTGCACTTAAAGTTAAAAACGTGATTTTGGGTCGGAACATAAGTCAAAATTATAGTCCGAAAATCGGCATATCGGCATAGGTCGAACCTTGAAAATGACATAACTTCGTCAAAACTCAACGGATTTTTAAAAGCAAGGGCGTTTTAATCATGGTTTGGCCTCTAGATCAATCGTGCATTTAAAGATGAAAACGTGATTTTGGGTCGGAACATAAGTCAAAATTATAGTCCGAAAATCGGCATATCGGTATATCGGCATAGGTCGAACCTTCAAAATGCCATAACTTCGTCAAAACTCAACGGATTTTTAAAAGCAAGGGCGTTTTAATCATGGTTTGGCCTCTAGATCAATCGTGCATTTAAAGTTAAAAACGTGATTTTGGGTCGGAACATAAGTCAAAATTATAGTCCGAAAATCGGCATATCGGTATATCGGCATAGGTCGAACCTTCAAAATGCCATAACTTCATCAAAACTCAACGGATTTTCAAAAGCAAGGGCGTTTTAATCATGATTTGGCCTCTAGATCAATCGTGCATTTAAAGTTGAAAACGTGATTTTGGGTCGGAACATAAGTCAAAATTATAGTCCGAAAATCGGCATATCGGTATATCGGCATAGGTCGAACCTTCAAAATGCCATAACTTCGTCAAGACTCAACGGATTTTCAAAAGCAAGGGCGTTTTAATCATGATTTGGCCTCTAGATCAATTGTGCACTTAAAGTTAAAAACGTGATTTTGGGTCGGAACATAAGTCAAAATTATAGTCCGAAAATCGGCATATCGGCATAGGTCGAACCTTGAAAATGACATAACTTCGTCAAAACTCAACGGATTTTCAAAAGCAAGGGCGTTTTAATCATGGTTTGGCCTCTAGATCAATCGTGCATTTAAAGATGAAAACGTGATTTTGGGTCGGAACATAAGTCAAAATTATAGTCCGAAAATCGGCATATCGGTATATCGGCATAGGTCGAACCTTCAAAATGCCATAACTTCGTCAAAACTCAACGGATTTTTAAAAGCAAGGGCGTTTTAATCATGGTTTGGCCTCTAGATCAATCGTGCATTTAAAGTTAAAAACGTGATTTTGGGTCGGAACATAAGTCAAAATTATAGTCCGAAAATCGGCATACCGGTATATCGGCATAGGTCGAACCTTCAAAATGCCATAACTTCATCAAAACTCAACGGATTTTCAAAAGCAAGGGCGTTTTAATCATGGTTTGGCCTCTAGATCAATCGTGCATTTAAAGTTAAAAACGTGATTTTGAGTCGGAACATAAGTCAAAATTATAGTCCGAAAATCGGCATATGGGCATAGGTCCAACCTTGACACATTAACTTTTGAGGGTGCTTTCAAGTATATGTTCCAAATTTCAAGTCTCTATCTCTAAGGGTGTTGAAGAAACGCCCATTCATACAGACGGACAGACGGACGGACGGACGGATGGACAGACAGCATGACGGACATTGCACAAGCCCAATATACTATACACCTTCGGTATCATAGTATAAAAAGTATAAAACATTTTAAAAAATAGCATGCTAGAAATATACCAATTCTCATTCAATGTTCTTGAAAGCCAGCATACTATAAGATACAAGATTCAAAGTAAAAGATACAAAGCTACAATTATTTCTGACGAGCTTGTGCTGATTGTGCGGGTCATCATTCAATTTAAATTGATTAAAAACATTTTGCGCCAATTTTGCCTCACAGCTGTGTGTATGGAAAGCAAAATGTAAACAAGCTTTTATCGCAGCTACAAACAGATACACATGTATGTAAATATATGTATATATGTTTGTAACATTGTAAGCTAAATGCATCTTTTATTTTCGTTGGCTGCAGCAACGCATTTAATTCGCATTTAATTCAATTGGTTTGAAATTCAACTCACAGACTCACAAATGGTAAAATCTACAGGAAGCGAACAATTTACACACAGCGCGAATAAAATGAATAGAGACTAGCATAATATTTAGAGGCTTATCACGAATGTATTCATGTATTCAGCTGAATGAATGTGAATTAATTTTTTTCGCTGTTAATGACATTTTAATGGGTTTTTTTTGTCAGTCTTGTCTTGCTTATTCTAATTCTAACAGGCAGTAAATTTCCCAAAAAAATTTGTATAAAAGAATGAAAATAGTTTAGAGAAAACTTGGGAAATACAAATCTTTTAACAATCTTTACTCAACTCATGCTTGTTTAGCTAATTGTTAGGAATATGATGACATTTTTGTTTTGGGACTTTCAAATCTTAACTTAAGTAAGTGTAGGAAGAAAATGAAAATGAACAGTTAGAAGCTCGTTAGCCGCAAACTAAGCTTAATTGATATTAAGCACATTTTGCTAACAATTGGGGATCTTTTAAGCTGACCTAGAAAAGGTAACAAAATAGATTAGGCTTTATAAAACCATGCTAAGAATAGTAGATTTTCATCTGTGCTTAATGTGTGTAGTATCCCATTAGTTTTGTTGGCGGAATTCAACGATCTTGGCAATTGGAAGACTTCTGGAAGACATTACGTAATCCCAAAGCACTCATAAATTGTCTTAAATGGAATGACATGCCTCAAGTGCGAGTTGAGAATGAGAGATGCTCTACACGCACATCAGATCGCATAAGATCAGATCACTGAACCGGGTCTGCCCAAAAAAAAGAAAGAGCTATTTCCGTTAGACCAACACAAAAAGGAAAAATTGGGATGAAAGGGGCTAGGAGCAAAGAGAGGAGCCCGAGTATAATTACAAATGATTGATGTGCACTAGTCGAGGTACCGAGAGGCGAGCCGCCAGTTGGAATAGATGCCCCCACTTATGGGGATTGCCGACGATGGAAGCATATCACACGCGGCGCTTGTCCAAACAACAAAAGCAACACAGAATGGCAGACAAACAGACAGACAGACAGGCAACGGGATCGGAAGGCACTGCACAACATCCATCGAGGAAGAGAAGCAGCTGCTGCAGCTTTTGGTTTTTTCTCTTTTTTTTTTGTTTTTCTATTCATGATTTATTTTTAATGGTTCTTTCGAAACGTGTCTCTGCCCCGGCGTGTTCTTGGTTTATTATTAGTGATTATGGTTGTGCCAAGTGGCGAGGAATTGTCGACACAGCCGCAGGAATGCGGCCTTTTTGTTTGCCATTGCCAACGCCAATGGAGCTGAGGATCTGACTTAGACAACATCATCGTCATCATCATGAATGCAGTTGCCGTTTTATGGGCCAAGTTTTGTGCATTTCATTGTTGCCTGCAATTTCATGTCATTATTTTGTTATTCGTATACGAAACAATAGCTAAGCCCAGACCCAAGTTGAGCCCATTTATAATGGCGTCAAAAGCAACTGTGCGACGAAACTTTGACTGTGTATAAATATATTGTAGAATCTATTTATTTGATGCTTCATAAATTCCTTGAAAATCCTCTTCAGACACCAGACAGTGTAAGCATCAAAGAGTCACTGTCTCGCATTCTTTGGGCCATTAAAAACATTTGTCATACATTTTGCTTGAGCTCATTAATGCACTCGCAACGACTTTTAAGTATTTCTATAGACAACCCAGATATGTCTTATACATATGTATTTATATATATGTATATATATATCTATATATATTTTACGAGCTGCTGCTGCTGAAAATGCATCGCTGGCAATTTATGTTGTCTGTAGACCTCGAAATATTTTTAGGGTAAGATTTGAAGGCACTAAAGTTAAGAGCGTGTCGATTACGTTCTACAGCTTTCCATTAAAGTGAATAACAAATGTTTGAGCTAAAAACTTTTATTAAAGATACATTTCAAAAGTCAGCAAGCTTTAATAATTTCTCAACTTTGCTCTGTTTATTAAAAGTGAGATAGAAATTCAAAAAATTCAAATCACATATCCTTTCCATTACACTCTCTCTCCCCTCTGGGTAATACTTGTCTGCAAAGATTTCACTTGCAGTAAATCCAAAATATATTTATGTATACAAGGAGAGCCGTGCATTTATTTTGTGTGGCACATACTTTAAAAAAAGACACACAAAGTGCTTGTTGTGGGCACGCACTTTTCCAGCCAACCCACATCACTCCCAGTTCTGTTCTATAACAATTATCTCCCCCCCCCTGTCTATCACAACATCATTGCCGACACTCGGTGGAGAAAAAAAGAAAAACCAAGAAGAACTTGCCCACAAATTATTGTACTTATTTTGTGTCTCTGGGATGTCGGCGCATTTAAAATCATTTAGAGGAATCGCGCGCTGTTGCCGCTCTTCACCGAAGCAAGCCCCTGGATTGTTTGGGGCGAACAGGATGGGGAGAAATGAGAAATGTGCTTCCGCTCCTTTTTCTTCTCTGGTGTTTGGGTTAAACAGGGTGCGTGTGTATGTGTGTGTGTGTTTGTGTGTGTGTGTGTGAGGGTGAGTGTGTTTGTGTGAGTTATGTATACGTTAGTTAAGTGGATATTAAGTAGATACTCTCTCTCTCTCTTTATTGGCATCCCTAAGCGTTGTTCTTCTACTCAAAATTTATTGTGTCAACCGTAGACTTTTATGTTTAAACAAATGAGTAAATAACAATTAGTTTCGAAACTTTTTTAGTGCAAGGTTTCTTGAGAATCACCCAAAACGTTTAAGAATTGCGATAGTCATCTGGGATTTTGCGCCCAGCACACTCTAAATAATAAATTTCTTAGGTTTTGGGTGTTGAATAATGTGGCGTTAAATTAAAAAAGTTTTATCTGTACAGCGACACAGAGGAAATCTCAATAGTCATCTTCATTAACAACAAGGTAGTAAAGCGACAGAGTCAGAGACCGAGACAGAGACAGCGACAGCGACAGAGAAAGAGAGACAAAAAGAGATTAACATAATTTTTGGCGCCCCCATCAAAATGAATCAAGTCATAATTTGTAAAAATTTTTGATTGCCTCGCCCAGAGTTGCCAGCGAGGTGGCATTTATCAGGCAGACATCATCTACGTACGTCCAGGCATGTCGTAGAGCTCCCTCCCCTATGTGTATAAAAAGGTGTATGTGTTTATACTAGGAATATGAATGCACACATGCTGTATATGAAAACTGAGTCACGTTTTTGGCTGGGAGCTGCCAACTTGTCGAGTTTTTATTTTGTTATTTTGTTTTTTTTTATCGCAGCTCTGTAATCTGGCTAACGAGCCGCAGACAGACAAGCAGACAGACCAGGAGAACGACAAAAAATTCTTTTATTTAATGTTTAAGTTATTTAAAGTTCCATTGCTTGCGTGTTTATTCTTCATTTTGTCAGCGGGCCTTAATTAATGCGACGGCTGCAAGAACGATTCGCTTCTTGTTTAATATGCAAAGCGTGTCTGGTTTGCTTCTCTTCAAGCAGCTTCATGTCTGGTCTGGTCTGGTCTGAAGCTATCGTTGCCCAACAAGTTGGCAGCCCACATTTTGTGGCCCGTTTCCCGCAGACTCTTGACACATTCCCATGCATAAGCCTAGCCCCCCCGCAACCCCATCCACCCACCCACTCAACCAGACACGTGCGTGGACGCTGCTCACGATTCATGTTGTGCAACAACGCATTCTATTTCGTTTACAAACCACCCTCTCTCTCTCTCTCCCTCTCTTCCACTCTTTATCTCTCCCTGTCTGTGACAGCCACCCCCACAACTCCCACTCGCAGCTCCAGTCTCCGTCTCTCTAAATAACATTTGCAGTCGTTGCCGTCATCGCAACTCTTTGTAAATTGATTATGAGCAAATTTTTTAAAAAGTTTGCAACATTGTATTTTTGAAAAAAATATTAAAAAAATTATGATATTCAAAATTATATTTAAACAACGAGAGCTACATAAAAGATGACAGTCTTTATTAAATAAATAATTATTTTTAAATAAACTAACATTTTATAAAAAGACTTGAATAAAAAAGATTATTGACTATATTGAGTTGACTGAAATTAAGATTATCATGCAGAAATAACACTTACTTTCATCAAATATTTTGTTCAATTGATGTCTTGATATTATTTTCAGTGTAGCTGCTATTCAGACAAAAAAGCCAGCTCATCATCAAATGTAGTGCATAACGAGATTCCACCTGAGTCTTCTCTCTCTCTGTAATTGACTGACAGTTGTCGCTCTCGCTCTCTCTCTCTCTCGGTGTATCTCTCATTTCTCCACCCACTCCAAAATGATGTCGCACTTTGTGCGCTCCTGTGGCTTTAACGGTGGCTCACGTGTGTTGTCTCGGTCCAGATACATGTTTTAGTACGTGTATCTGTGGCTGCCTCTGTATTTATATTTGTATTTGTAGCTGTTTCACTGTTCCATCAGCAGCGCGTCGCTAGCCACAAGGTGGACAGGTTGTGGTTTCAGTTATCATCATCTGGCTTGCCTCTGACTCTAATTGAATGCTGAACGGGCGGCTCAGTTGCCAGAATTGCCTTTTAGGCCCGTTTCGCGTAGGTATTAAATAAAATTATGTCTCACGATTTAGCTAATTGCATTGCGGCCAAACACTTACATTACTTACTACCTTACTACACATTAAATGTTGGCTTCAATAGCCGTTTTGTGTGGGTCTTAGCCCCGAGACGAATCTAATGGATGAGTGGGCAATAACTGAAAAATTGCAAGCGCTTTATTTACTCTCAATTCTTGCAGTGTTTTGGCGATTCTCGAACAGCTGTCGAACTGGTTTTTCAACTCGCTAGCAGATGTTTGTTTCGATGCGAAGAGACCTCAAATAAATACGTTTTCAATATATATAGGAGAATCGAACAATTATATACATCAAACAACATAATCCATTTCCCATAGAAATTACGTCTGAATCGCGTGTCAGTCAATGGACCTTCGACCTGCGAACTGTGCGTGTTGAAAAGTTGTATTTGTGGGGCGTACTGTGTTTGCTGGGCGTGTCAAAAACCATATGTGTTTGCCCATATAAGGCCTATTGAACTTCAGCGCTTTGTTTTTGTTTGACAGGAAATTATTAATTTCTTATTTCCTTTCAGGACCAGGCATCACCTATCATAGGTGGGCGTAATAGCGTGTTCTTTTGGGCTTTGAATGGGTAGGGGTTAATTAGGTGAGGTTGTTAATGGATGGCTGTAAACAGACACATACTTATGAGTACCACATAAGGCGTGACAGGTCATGGGTTCGGTGAATCATCAAATAAAAACAGGAGCGAAACATTAAAGTTTAATAATTATGTGCTCGTGTTTTGCCTTGGCTTCAAATGTCGGAAAATAACTTAAATTAATATGTATTAATTGAGTTTGATTCTGTAACTATAGATGTGAATACCTTTACCTATTCATTATTGAGCAAGGCTATCAGCAGCTAACTTGCTTATTTATTTCGGCTACATTTCAGATTTACCTGAAATCTTGAGTTTATATAGAAATCATAACAAACCAATTATTATGTATTTGAGATTAGCAGCTAGACTCAAAAATATACACATGAGAGTGTGAAATGCGCAATTTGGCAAATAATCCAACCATTAAAATGACTAACAATAAAATCGACAAATACCACACAATTGTTTGGACTACGTAAGTCGATATTTTTGAACCGCGTGCTTTTGCAAGCCTTTTTTCCGGCTTCAAATTGGTTTTCGATTAGTCACATATATTTTTGCCACTACAAAAATACATATTTACATATGCTTGTTTATTTGTTTGTTTAGAACTCAATTCAGTTGAGTGAGACTGCCGTTCGTTCTACTGTTTGTTTACTGTGGCGCCAAGTGAACGGCATTCCCGATGTAGACGCTCTATAGACTCGTTCTCACGTAATGCTTACTTGCCCCATGTGGCACGGGTCGGCAACTGCAACGTGTCTGACCTTAGAGCTGCCCATCAACGCCTCACTGGTTATCATTTTCTTCATTAAAATCATTTTTGCTTTATTCAGTTCCATTGCTGACTACATTGTGTGTTGATTCATATATATTTATGCATTTAAGTGGAAAATTGAGCGACAACAGCAACTATTAAAAAAAGCGCGATAATTAAGTTGCCAGTTGTTGTTGCCGCTGCTGGAATAAATCGCAACTTGCTGAGCAGCTGCTAACGTCACAAGCATCTTGGTAAGAAATTGCCGGCTTTTAACCGGTTTTGTTGCTTGCTTTTTGTTTATTTGCCAAAAGCATAAAGCTACTACTAGGGCAAAAACTGACCGAGCGACTTTAATTTGGCCGTTAACATAAAAAAACACCTGCCGAAAAGATTTGCGAAAATACAAAAAGAAGATTTCAAAAAGTTTGGAGCCAAAGCAATTGCAGCTTAAAGCAGAAGTTCCACAACAAAATCAACCAAAGGAAGCAGCTGCTTTCTGAGTCAAAAGGGGGAAAAGACAAACCGAAGCAAGACAAACATTTTACTCATTTATATATTTCTCTCTCATGGGGAGACTTTCATGTAAATCGCAAGTGCAATGAGAAAATGTTTGGTATAAATAAACCAAATATATAATTTAAATGAGAATTGTTGTTGTCCAAAATGTTTGACTCTTAATACCCTGTATAACTAAACGAAACTTGTAATTCTTAAAACATATTAGTTTACTTTATCTGTGTCCAATCATTTTCTTCATTTTGAAAACTGAAACGCAGATGCGAAACAGCTGCAAGATACAATTCGATTCTTCAGCCTTCGTTTGCCATTTTTGCTTATATATATATACATATATATATATATATATATATATATATGTATATACATACATATATATTCATGTCTTCACTTCCACGCAGACTTGATAACAATCATGTGGCCCGCATGTGTTTGCAGTTGCGCATTTTAATAATTTAAAAGGAAATGTTTTTTTGCATTCGCAGCGCGTTGAAGCTGCCGCATTTCCTGCATTTTAAAATAAAGGAAACTTTTATTTGTTTGCCTTATTGAAAACCCAAAACGTTGTTCAAAAACTTAACGCCCCCAAACTTTAACTAATAGTCAGCTATTAAATAAGAGTGACACACGCAATGTTCAATTTGTCAGTCATTCTAAAATTGCTATTGTTTTTGTTGTTTGCGTTGTTGTCAGTCTAATTAATTTGTTTCCATTTGAAATGTCAGGAACACGCCGCATGTGGCAAAGTCGCTCCCTCGGCCAAATCTCTTGAGTCGTAATATCCTAATATCACAAACCAGCTTTTATTTGTATTTTACAACACATGTGGCATAGTGGAACAACACAAATACAAAGGCTGACTTGCTGCCCCACTGTTTGCGCCCAGTTTTTAATTATACTCCCAGCTAATTTGTTTGTTTTGAAAGACAAGCTGAGTATTAATTAATGCGAGACTGCAAATGATAAATTGGACTTTTACGCACATGACCCAAAAAATGCAAACAACAGACGGTTGAAGGACATGTGAAAAAGCTAACTTTCGTCAAATATTAAAGTGTTTTTTTATATTAAATTCAAAATATTATCAAAAACCATAACATATGCATTTTGGTACAATAAAGTGCTCTCCAGGCCTTATGAGGGTGTCTGCATGCGAATGCATAAAATTGAATATGAAATTGCTGGCAAATGAAAAAACTGAAAAAAAAACAAGGTGAAGCAGATGGTTCTTTTTTATTCACCTCTGCTCACTCGACCCGGTCTATGGGTCTATGGACTGATCTGACTGCTTTTTTTTTTGTCATGCTGCAGCTTCCAAAGTGTCAACGAACGATTTTTGCCCAGTTGCCTTTTGTTTGAGGTTTTGCGTTTGTTGTGGATGTTGTTGATGTGGATGTGGGTGTAGGTGTGTGTGTGTGGAGAGGAAGTGAAAGAACGACCAGTTTTTGCTGTTGCTGTTGCTTATGTTGCTTTTGTTATTGTCAGAACAACAACACCGACACACTTCAGCACACACCGATGAGGAGTATGCTGCAGGGCAGACCGCTGACAGTCACTGATCCGTGGCATTCAATTGTTGAGCAGCAACAGCAACAACAACAACAACTACTTCCACAAAAGCTGAACTGTTGACAATTGGCGACTGACAAATATGATGACAAATATACACACACACACACATATATCTAGATGGTCGTTGCTATGCATAACTATGCAATACAGAGACAACTTCCGCTCTGTTTGGCCTCAATATTCATAGTGTTTTATATGTTTCTAATTATTTTTACTTGTTCATTATTTTTCTACTTTCCCTCTGCAGCCACCAGCACTTTGGCTGCCAATCCACCGGATGCTGACCAGAAAGGACCCGTCTTCCTTAAGGAACCCACCAATCGCATTGACTTTTCCAACTCTACCGGCGCCGAAATTGAATGTAAATCTAGTGGTAATCCAATGCCTGAAATCATCTGGGTACGAAGTGATGGCACCGCTGTGGGAGATGTGCCCGGCCTACGTCAGATCTCATCGGATGGCAAGCTCGTCTTTCCACCCTTCCGCGCCGAGGACTACCGCCAGGAGGTGCATGCCCAGGTCTACGCCTGTTTGGCCCGCAACCAGTTTGGCTCGATCATATCACGAGATGTTCATGTGCGAGCAGGTAAGTTGTCGGTGTTCTAGAGAGAGCACGAAGGAGTCTACCGAGTGCAGAGCACTTCGATTGGATGTTGGTTAGATTGGTCGCTTCAAAGTCACCTAAACGGCTAACGAGAAAAAATGGTTAACGTGAATTAAACAGATGATATTTATAGAAGATCGCGAGATAATATTTTTTAATATTTCAAATTTACATTTTGTTAGTTTCAGTGTCTCTTTCTTAAGATATATTTGTGTATTTGACATAGTAAATTTAACTGACCGATATTTGATCTAACTACAAAAAAGAAGCAACCCATTTATTGAAATGATAACCACATCCAATATTTGCTCTGCACTCAAATATCTTTTTCAGATTTACAGCGAATTTCAGATCAACGTTGGTTTTAGTTTTTCGACTTCCTACGTTGTTGTGTCAAGGAAACTGTACATAGGAAAACACTTAATAATTTTCAATTTTGTTTTGTTTTTAGGAATTACTGCCTATCGCTTGATAGATTTTCATTGCCATTTGGCATTTGCCCTATAAACGTTTTGTTATTTGCTTTTCCGGTAACAAAGTGTGCAACACTTTCGTGCATCGCTTAAAGTGTGAAAATGTTGTTGAAAACAGCCGAACTTTTTGCACTTGTTGTCTTCTTTGTGCCACCTGCAATGCTGCAACGAGGTGATTTGCCACATGTCGGGTTTGTTGTCTATGCAATTTCACTGTAATTAATCGTTGTGCAAGCTGTTGGCTATGATGCTGATGATGCTGATGCAATTGGCGCCCCTCGTCTAATCGGAGCCAGAGTTCAAACAAGTAGTTCGCCGAAGCTCAGAGACTCCATGTTCAAATATACTCCCCTTCCATACTTTTAGCTTTCAGCTAATTCACAGTGGAAATCCCCATTACTTCCGCTTGCATAAGCCAGCGTTAAATAGGTTGGAGTTAATGACTTTTACCTAATTATGTTACAATAATATACATACATGTGAGCAACCCCTATGAGATCGCCACCTGGCAGCCGTGCTTGCCAAAATGTCAACTGGGATTAGTCATCAGCGGGCTTCTCGTCGTGTCGCTGAGGTGTTTGTTGGCAATTAGCTCACCTTAGCCTACAACCTACAGCTCTGCTCCTCTAGCCCACTTTTGAGTCGGTTTTAGCTCATTTTTGTCGTTTGGCTTTGCTTAGCATGAACTCGGCTTGTTTTCCTATTAACTAAGTGAATTTATCATGTTGGGTTAGTGCCAAAAAAAAAAAAATATGTTGAAAGTGGAGAGACTGAAGATAATGATGGCTAGCTCAACATAAATTATGCCCCAGCACGGGCTACACCTGCAAAATGGCGACTTTAATTAATATTATGCTTAAGCCGAGCATGTGTTGAATGTGATTATGTTTATTTCGCACTTTCCACATAATTGGCCGCATAATTGTTTTCCGACAAGCACAGGAAATGCGCAAATTGCTTCCAGGAATTGATTTCAGTTTGAAAAAGTTGTCAAGGTTCTTCAGTTGTGTAGTCAAGCGTGAGAAATTTGTTTGGCCTTATCATAGAGAACATCATCATATAACTAACTTGATACGAACAAAAACCCCAAACTTTACAGTTGTTGCCCAGTACTACGAGGCCGATGTGAACAAGGAGCATGTGATTCGAGGCAATTCGGCTGTTATTAAATGCTTGATACCCTCATTTGTGGCCGATTTCGTTGAGGTTGTCTCCTGGCATACCGATCAGGAGGAGAACTACTTTCCAGGCACAGAATATGGTGCGCTGTAACCTAGCAACAATCAATTATCATATTTTCCTTAGCATTCGGCATTCTATGCATTATAGATAAATAATTAGGTTTAGGTTTACTAAACGCATGGTCAACGATATGAAAATACCATCAATCCATTTCATCATTAAAATTTCCTCCATTTTTTATTATATCATCGATTTATTTTGTTTCTTCTCTATATACGTTTAGTCGTTTCGCAACACTACGAAGAGGATATACATAAGGCGTTTGTCATACGCGGCAATTCGGCCATATTGAAATGTGATATACCATCGTTTGTAGCCGATTTTGTAAATGTTATATCCTGGCATACCGATCAGGAAGAGAATTTCTATCCAGACACTGAATATGGTGTGTGATTTTCACTCTCTGTCTGTCTGTGTGTGTATGTGTGTGTGTGTGTGCGCTTCTTTCTGTATTTTGCAAAACAGCACTATTTTAACTACATTCTGCAAACTATAATCCCCAACAAAAACAACAACAACAACAACACACAGATCAACACAGCACATTCACAATGAATACTCGTGTACAGTTCAAGTACAGTTAACCAACACTAAGTACTAAGTGCGACACCAACAACCAACAACACTGGTACACTAATAACTGTAAAATACTAGCCGCACAAAGAGCTAACTCAATTAACCAACACTGGTTAGGTACAGTCTTCCATGCTTCGTCAAGTGTTCCGACTTTGGTTCGTTTCTTTTATTATTGAATATACATTTCTTATTGGTTTCTTTTTCTGTTGCCTCATCCATAAATCTTATTTTGCTTTGTGGCTTTTAGTCGTTGCCCAATACTACGATACCGATGTAAATAAGGCGTATGTCATTCGAGGAAATGCGGCAGTTCTGAAGTGTGAGATACCCTCGTTTGTGGCCGATTTTGTTAGCGTTGTGTCCTGGCACACGGATCAGAATGAGGACTTTTTGCCAGGCACCGAATATGGTTTGTCCAATTTGTCGTTTTGCTCGCGATTCATGTACAGTTGTGTTTGCATAGAATTGTAGAATTGTAAGCCCTCTACCCCAAACCCTCCCCCCCATTTCCAAAACATATTTTCATTTAATTTTGTATGCATTTGTAATTCTTACAAAGTATGTTTGGGCTAGTTGCTTGTTTTCTCAGTGCGTGTTTGCTGGCCATTTTCGTAAACTATTATTAACCATCATCGCAAAGACTTTCTCAGGGAAGTAAATATATATTTATGTACATCTCATCAAAATGTGGGCATTAAGGTGCATTTAATGCGCTTCTAGCTACTGCTCTGGTCTCGAATAAACTGAATCTCTCACATTTCAATTAGTGTGCTGAAGACGTTCACACGCCCGGAACACGCAGGGTGTTTATCCCATACCCAAAACCCCACCTGCCATGTACTCTTACCATTCCCCACTTACTCCCACTTTATTCGTTTAGTTGTGCAGCAGTTCTACGAGTCGGAGGTTAACAATGAGTATGTCATACGAGGCAATGCGGCAGTGCTCAAGTGTTCCATCCCATCGTTTGTGGCCGACTTTGTCCAGGTGGTGTCCTGGCAAGATGAGGATGGTCAACTCTATGGCACACTCGACGAGCAACAGGGCATGGGTACATTAACGAACCAACCCATTTCTAATCTAGTATATCTATAGGACTCTAGCATATCCAATTTCCCCATCAAAACACTTATTTGACATTTCTGTTTTCATTTCTTTGCTTCGACAGTGCGTGGTTTTTTCTCACTTTCTCTGTTGTTTGTCTGTTGTTTGATATTAAGAACTTGTTCAACATTTTTACAGTCGTCAATCAGTACTACGAAGCTGAAGTTGTCTCCGAATATGTTATCAAGGGCAATACGGCGGTCTTGAAATGTACCATACCCAGTTTTGTGGCAGACTTTCTGCGCGTTGAGGCCTGGGTAGCCAGCGATGGCACGGAATATATACCACAGGATAATTTTGGTAGATTCACCCAGCTATTGTGATTTGTGGTTACCTATAAGTAGTGCTTCCCCCATATCCAATTCCTGATTCCATTAACTATACCACCTTTTTCAATTGCTATAGCTTTTATTTGCATTTTCCATTTGTCGTCCAGTTGTTAATCAGTTTTATGGCGCCGATATTTTAATGGAGTATGTCATCAAAGGCAATGCAGCTGTTTTAAAGTGTTCCATTCCATCGTTTGTGGCTGATTTTGTTCGTGTTGAGTCTTGGATTGATGAGGAGGGCACCGAACTGCGTTACACTGATAATTACGGTATTTCCTAACATCAACGTCTAGTCTAGTCTACATAGTTGTTCTAACTTTAACCGGGGTTTCCAATATCCAAAATACTTTCCAACTTACTTATGATTTCTTCTTTTACGCTTATTTCAAAAATCAATTTGCAGTGGTCAATCAGTTCTATGAGGCCGAAATAATGACCGAGTATGTTATTAAAGGCAATGCGGCCGTTTTAAAGTGTTCCATTCCATCGTTTGTGGCTGATTTTGTGCGTGTCGAATCTTGGATTGATGAGGAAGGCAATGTCTTGACCTTCTCCGATAATTATGGTGTGACTCGCAGCTATATTCGTAGATCTATTGGACTAAAGTCTTAGGTTTAAGTTAGCACCCATCCCCAACCAAATTCCAATATTTACGTATTAATTTGCTTATGTTTCATTTACCACCTGTTTCACGCACAGTTGTCTCACAGTTCTACATAACCGAGGCCGAGAATGAATATGTTATTAAGGGCAATGCGGCAGTTGTGAAATGTAAGATACCCTCGTTTGTAGCCGACTTTGTGCAAATCGAGGCCTGGGTGGATGATCAGGGGGTCGAATTGTGGCGCGAGAATTCAACGAGCGCCTATGGTACAGTCTAAACAAAACATATATGCTAATTAGTTGTTAATTTTAGCTTAGTTTTCCCAACACTCACCTCCACTTGTAATTTAATTTTCTTTGTCAAACACTATTTTGCTTCAGTTGTCATCCAATCCTACGAATCGGAGGCTGATAATGAGTATGTTATTCGTGGCAACTCTGTAGTTATGAAATGTGAGATACCCTCGTTTGTGGCGGACTTTGTATTCGTTGATCTCTGGCTGGACTCAGAGGGTCGCAACTACTATCCCAATAATGCTGAGGAGACGGGTACTTTTGATGCTCAATCAATTGATTTCCAATTTCTAATTAATACTCGTTTGTGACCCGATGTATTCCAATTCCAAGCGTGTTTCCTTTTATCCATTTAATTTCACAATTACTTTAATAAGTTCGTTACTCTCTCTCTTAGTTGTGCATCAGTTTTATCAGACACGCGTCATCGATGAGTTTGTGCTACGTGGCAACTCTGCCACATTAAAGTGCCTGGTGCCCTCATTTGTGGCCGATTTTATAGATGTTGAGGGTTGGCTAGATGAGGAGGGTGTGGAAATAACACGTCCACTACCCGACGAATCAACGGGTAAAACATGGGTTTACAGCTTATGTTAAGCTCTAGTCTAGTTTTTTAGTCCCGAAACTCTCTCTCTCTCATTTTCGAATTCCTATAACTTTTACTCCAACATTTTGCTTTGCTTTTTCTAATCATGTTTCGTATCCCCCCACATTTGCCATATTCCAGTGGTCAAACAGTTCTTTGAGTCGCAAGTATACGATGAGTATGTCATCAAGGGCAATGCAGCGATATTCAAATGTCAGACGCCATCGTTTGTGGCGGATCACATCGATATAACCGATTGGATTGATACCGATGGTGGTGTCTATACCAAGAATATAACGGGTATAAACACTTTTGTGTATCATATTGCCATTTGTAGAAGCATGAAGGGGACCATTATCAATATAATTTATCCTAAATTTAATACTCAATACCCGACCAACTCTCCCTCTCTCGTACAATTTCCAGTTGTGCCACAATCGTACAGCGTCAATGTCATGGATGAGTCCATTTTGCGGGGGAATAGCGCAATTTTAAAATGTCATATACCCAGTTTTGTTGCCGACTTCATTGTGGTCGCATCGTGGGTTGAGGACGAGGAGCGTGAGATATATCCGCAGGCCGATGTCACAGCTAGCGGTAAATCACACTAGCTTTTAAGTTCTCTAAGCGTTAGCCTTGCTTCTAAACACACCAACATAATTAAATCCCGTCCAGTTCAATTCCAATTGCCAGCTTGTTGAACGATCGCCACTCAGTGAGTGATCCTTGGTCCTTGAGTTTCTCTAACAGGTCCCCAAAAATAAACTACTGCGCTGTTAGGCATTCTATTACTTTATTCATTGCTTTCAATTTCAAATTCACTTTCTTTTCTGTTTACTCTTCTTATTTCTTTTCCTCTCCTACTTTTTATTTTGACATCCTTTCCCACCTTCCCCTTAAACTCCAAGAGTCGCTCCTGACTTGCCCCAAAAACCATTTACCCCTTCATGTAGTTGAAAGTAGCTTTGTTTTGTAGCCTAGTGTAAATAGTATCATGTAAATATGTATGAACAAAAATGCTAATAAAGTATCTCTCATCAATTTGTACATATGTATAAATTTGTATCATAAATATAGAATAACCCAAATGGCTGTTTAACAACAAAATCATCATTTGATAATACGCATCAGCTAAAATTATTGGCATTTTTGTTGAAGCATGAAAATATCATTATAAAATCGCAAATAAATTGTTGGAAATATTTATGTTTATTCCGAATTTGTTTACAAAACTATGTTGAATATTTCATTTAGAATCATAACATATTTCCTGCAATTTCTTTTCGATTTGAACACTGCTTGCAATGGTGTATAGTTATTTATAAGAAAAAATATTTTGATCAGACTAATTTGTTTGAAAAAAGCACATAAAAAATGTTGTCTGAACAGAATGTTGTTTGTTGTTGTAAGGCTGAAACTTATAGTATATATTTAATATAAATTATTGTTTATATTCAAATGGAATTTAATTCGGTCTTCAGCCTTGCATCAACATATGTAAATGTAAATAGCTTTAGAATTAATATTACACACAATTCGCATTTGCAAAGTCACATTGCATGATATTAACAAATGAACACAATCCTTTACATTTCAATCCATACATCAAGTTCATAGAGAATGATGAATATACATCTATCTGTATATAAATGCTTTATTCAAAGCTGTCATGTGGCTTTCGAATGCGAAGCGAACAAATTCAATTAAAGCAACGATTTTAATTGAGTTTTTTCAATTGTCTGTAGAAAGTAGCTTTGTTGTATGGTAGCTTAAGTTAACCCATGAGCCCCAAAACTAATATATTTTTTTTTTATTAACTATCTTTCAACACAAAACAATATAAATTAGACGGCAAATATCTTGTTTTGCCCTCCGGCGAGCTACACATCCGTGAAGTTGGACCCGAAGATGGCTACAAGAGCTACCAGTGCCGCACCAAGCATCGTTTGACTGGAGAGACCCGTCTGAGTGCCACCAAAGGACGTCTGGTCATTACAGGTAAGTCGGCCTTGTTTGCCAATTACTTATTATCTGGCATGATGAACTTTAGTTATCTGTTTTGTTGGGATATATAATTTTCGGTTTGCTAAGAATTACAAATTAAAAACTGTCAAATCGATTAATGGGTATGGTTCAATATGTTCAATCAATGACTATAACTTATATATCCCTATTATCTTGGGTACAATATATAAATATAAAAATAAATTCTAATATATTTAAAAATTTTTTTTTTTTAATTTTAGAAGCAATTTCTCAGTAAATATACATGAATATCTAATTTAACCAATAAACCTATAAATCTCCCAACAGAATGATAACTAAAGTTTAACCAACTCTAAATAAATTTCATACAGATCTAAAATAAAATTTGAATTATGCATCGAAATTAAAATTTAAGTTATTCTTCAAGTGTATGAAGTTTGTTTAGTTTTAAAAAGAAATAAAAGTATTAAACCTAAAATATAAAGCTACAATGCTTTTAATTTGGGTTTTTTACTTTTAATAAGTATTTGGAATGTTTTAAAATTCATCAAACCTATTCATTTAAGAATGTTGGAAACCGCAACATAATTAATTATTTAATTAATTTAAACTAAAATATATATTCCAAGTATTTAAAGTACAGCAGGGAAACGAAATATATATTTTAAAAACTAAAGAAAATATCCTTTTTCCTGCTATGCTTTTGAATTACTGATGTATAAAGAATTCAGTAATTCATTTTAACTCATTACATATATGAAGAGCAACAATAATTTGATAGAAATTTATGTTATCCAATATTCAATCAAAAAGATTTTTCGCTTAAAGTCTATTTCTTTGTGAGGATAAGGCACTTTTATTTAACTGCAATATTTTACTAGACTGAAATAGTATTCCATATATGTGCGTCCGGTCAAAAAATTGTTGCTCTCTTAGTACTAAATTGAAAACTGCCTGAATGTTGGGATAGGGTACTCGACAATGCTATGAGCTTGAAATAAAGCCGAAAGAGAGATAACTTACTAGTCATAATTGGTCCGTTTGAATAAAGAGCTTAACAAAGCTAAAACTTACCAGGGTGATTTTTTATTAAATATTTCCCACAACTCTTTTCGCCTATGCGCCCAAGGTAAGTGCCAACAAACAAATAGTTCTATTAATAATTTATCGCAATAATATGCAAAATGCAAATCAATAAATTCATTTTCCATTTGCAGAACCAGTTGGCAGGGTTTCACCCAAGTTTCCAACAACACAGACAAGTAGCAGCTTTACGACTGCCGCCAATGATAGCCTCACTTTGCTGTGTCCCGCTCAGGCCTATCCAGCGCCATTATTTAGGTGGGACTTGCCATCCTTGACAACCTCTGTAAACTAGACCCAACTTTGGACAGTTTTCGCTTGCCTGCACAGACAGTAGTATTCTTTTAATATGTTCCTCTTTCAAGAACCCATTGCTAGTGTTGGTCCACGTCTGCTTTCCGGCAATGACATTAAAGTTGTGCAATATGCCTTCGAGCAAACAATTACGTTACTTTGTCCTGCACAATCGTATCCTGTGCCACTGTTTAGGTAAGACTTATCCCAACGATAGGCAGTGCCAGTCGAACTGCATATAATAGGAGTTTATCCCTATCACTAGAACCTGTCGGTAGTGTCGGACCTCGTCTCACCAGTGGCGATGAGTCTCGCATCCTCAAAGTGCATTTGGAGCAGAGTGCCACGCTCTTATGTCCCGCTCAGGCGTATCCTGTGCCCTTCTTTAGGTAACCTTAACCCAACATTTAGACCATCTCTTGATAGAAATGCATTTTTAAAAAATTCTATTATTTTTTTTAAAGAACCCGTGGGAAGTGTTAGTCCAAAAGTTACGTCTGGCGATGATGCCATTAAAATACCCAAAGTATTATTGGGTCAAAGTGCCACTTTAATGTGTCCAGCTCAAGCGTATCCGGTGCCTTTCTATAGGTAAACTAGACCCAACATTTAGGCACAATAACTGCAGTTTTATATTACTTACAAAATTATACCCAATTAGAGCCCGTTGGTAGCGTCAGTCCACAGTTTAGTGGCAATGGAAACCAGGAGCATATAACGCTTACTCGAGTTCCGCTAAATCAGAGCGTAACGCTAATGTGTCCAGCTCAGGCATATCCAGTGCCCTTTTATAGGTAATGCTCCATTTCCCAACATAGAGCATAGTTATCATATAGATATTATATTATATTCATATGGCTCTTCTTAAGAACCGGTTGGTAGTGTTGGTCCAAAACTAACCTCGGGCGATGATTCAAGGACCACTAAGGTTCAGCTTTCTAACAGCGTTACTTTGCTCTGTCCCGCTCAGGCTTTTCCAGTGCCATTCTATAGGTAAGATGTCTTGAAAACGATCCCTTTTTCTAATTCAGGCAGTTTTTGATTTTCAAGTGCTCTTTCTATAACACAAATTTCCCATTTGCAGAGCCAGTTGGTAGTGTTAGCCCTAAAATAAATACAGGCGAGGATTACAAACACATCAAGGGCAAGAGTGCTCAAGATTTGAGCCTATTGTGCCCCGCTCAAGCATATCCTCAACCATTCTATAGGTAATAAGTAAACCCCGAAGGCAGTTTTCAAGTTCCCGTCTTCCATAAGTACCTTGAATATTTCCATATATTTCAATTACAGAACCCATTGGTAGTGTCAGTCCCAAAATATCAAATGCGGATGATTTGAAACATGTTAAAGTTAGGCACTTGCATAGCCTAAGTCTCCTTTGTCCAGCTCAAGGATATCCACAGCCAGCCTATAGGTAAAGCTTATCTTTGAGTACTAACCCAACATCTCAGCTGTTTCATAGAAATCTCTCTGGAGTTTCGCTTACAAGCCATTTACATATTTCAGAGCCCGTTGGAAGCGTAGCACCCAAGTTGAACTTTCTCGAGCGCTTTAGAATGATGCAAATTCAGGGCGGCACCAGTTTCAATATACAGTGTCCAGTGCAGTCGTATCCCATGCCTGTTTTCAAGTAAGACCCACGCATCGACAACCCTTATTCTAGACCAACATTCAGTTTTAGCGTAGGCTTAGCATAATTTGAAATAAAAGTTAATTGCGCTTTTTAGAGCCCGTTGGCAGTGTGCGTCCGAAAGTCAACCCCCAAGACAAGCATCAGTTTATAGACGTGGAGCTTAGCAACAGTTACTCGCTGCTCTGTTTGGCACAATCCTATCCAACGCCCTCATTCAGGTGGGTGGTCGAGTCTTTACCTCATCCCAAATTAAAATAGAAAGTTTTCTAGTGCATGTCCTCAAAAGAAGAATTTCCATGTCTGTGTATTGTAGAACCCGTTGGCTCCGTCAAGCCCAAAATAAATGTACAGGACAAGCTGCAGACACGCGAGATAGCTGAGCATGTTGGAATCGCCCTACTCTGCCCGGCCCAATCGTATCCTATGCCTGCCCACAGGTATTACTTTGAACAAAAATAAATTATGCTGCATGTCTTGCAGCAATTTCGGTAGCTTGGAATTCTGTAAATTGTCCAATTTATGGCGTGTTGACCAAGGGGCAGAATTTTTATTACAGACAATATAATTAAAGTGATTATTTCGTTAGACCCATTTCCTCAACTTCCAAGCAGGCAGGCCGGCAGTTTTCAACTGAGACACTGTTTAACATTTGTGTTGTTTACAGAACCTATAGGTAGTGTTCCACCCAAGGTGAGCATAGCCGATGAGTTATCCAATACGAGAACAGTACTGGGAGCCAGCTTCAGCCTGAAGTGCCCAGCGCAGTCATACCCCATCCCAGCATATAGGTATGATAAACATTCAGGCTGATTTCAAGGAAAACTAGAAGTGTTGGGAAACATTCTGAGTACGCATCATCTTTTCAGAACCCATTGGTAGCGTTCCACCCAAGGTTAGCATAGACGATGAGGTGGCCAATGCTCGTGCTTATGTGGGAAGCAGTTTGAGCCTCAAGTGTCCGGCACAATCATATCCCATACCCGCTTATAGGTATGCCTAACCCCCATCCAACATTCAGGTGTAGTCTTTAGTTCGCAAATTCTAAGCTTAATTCCATTTAGAGCCTGTTGCCTCTGTGCCACCCAAGCTGAATCTGCTCGAGAGAGTTCGCACTATGGAAGTTCTTTTAGGCACCGAATATGCAATGCAGTGTCCGGGTCAAGCATTTCCAGTCCCCATCAACAGGTAATGGCGCAAGTCCCAACTTCAGGCTATTTTCAAATGTGCATTTCTATAGAGAGTTTTGTCAACAATTTAAATTTCAGAACCTATTGGCTCCGTTCCTCCAAAAATCCTCAATATCAATGATAAATTTCAATTGATGCAGGTCAAGTTGAGCTCCAATTTTGCTATGCAGTGTCCCGGACAGGCATATCCAGTTCCTATTGTTCGGTTAGTTTTGCTTATCATAGCTTAAGAGTTCCATCCAACATTTCAGGTTTAGTTTTGGGATAAAAGTTACTTGATTTTATGTTATTTACTTGTCACAGAACCCATTGGCTCGGTACCACCAAAAATTACAAATCTCCACGACAAGTTTCAATTCGTCCAAGTCAAACTGAGTGAGAATTATGCAATGCAATGTCCTGGCCAAGCATACCCAGTACCAATAGTTCGGTTAGTTTCAACTCTAAACCAACATTTATGGCAATCCATCACTTATTATCCTTGATACTTTCTTATAGAACCAATAGGGTCTGTGCCACCAAAAATTACGAGTCTGCACGATAAGTTTCAAGTGCTACAAGTGAAGTTATCCGAAGATTATTCCATGCAGTGTCCTGGTCAAGCATATCCAGTGCCCGTAGTTAGGTTAGTCCACAGAAAAAAATCCCATTACAACATTCAGTTCTTCAGTTGAGATTTAGATATTTAAGCATACGTTTCTAAGCTTTCAACTCCTTTCAATTTGTAGAGCCCGTTGGATCTGTAGCCCCCAAAGTTGATACAAGGGATGAATTTACCTTCGCGCGAACTAAGCTTGGTTCATCTAAGGCCCTCATCTGTCCAGCTCAATCGTATCCTATGCCAGCGTTTAGGTAATAAACTTTTATGGGGTTGTTAGGAATCCTTCCCAACGTTCAAGCATCGTTATTAATCCTTGAATTTCCATATACCAATGAATTTGTTCATCTCGTAGAGCCTGTGGGCAGCGTGGCGCCTAAAGTTGATATCAAAGATGAGATAAACTATGCTCGTGTAGCTCTCAGCCATAGTCTGGCTATAGTTTGTCCAGCTCAATCCTATCCGGTACCAGCATTTAGGTAAGCTCCCTTTCAGCATTCAGGCAGTCTGGGATACCTTTGCGATTATTTTTATTAAGGTTCTATAATATTGCAGAACCCGTGGGAAGTGTGGCGCCTAAAGTCGATCCCAATGATCGAATTAAATGGGTAGATAAACCCAAAGATAGCTCCCTGAGTTTACTTTGTCCAGCCCAATCGTATCCGGTGCCAGCTGCACGGTAAGCCACAATCTCAGGCAGTTTTCAATAGATTTAGCCCCCTAGAGTAGTGGTTAAAACACTTTAAATTGTTTGCAGAGCCTGTCGGTAGTGTGGCGCCAAAGGTGGATGTTAAAGATCGCATAACATGGCTCGACAAGCCCTTGGGGCAGGCCTTGAATTTACTTTGTCCAGCACAGTCGTACCCCATGCCTGCCTACAGGTACATATTAGTGCAGTTTTCAATAAATATTAATTATCCTTTGCAGAGCCCGTTGGTAGTGTTGGGCCCAAAGTTGATATGCATGATAAAATGGACTTTGTCATTAAAAGTTCAAACACTTCGCTAAATCTATTCTGCAAGGCTCAAGGCTATCCTATGCCGGCCTTTAGGTATGCACCAAACCCATTCAGGCAGTTAAACTACTTAGAGATATATGCCCGATTTATATGCTGCTTTTTGTTGTTGTAGAACCCATTGGCACTGTGGCGCCCAAAGTTGATTTGAAAGATAAAGTTGCAATTTCTCTGGCAAAACTTCGCTCACAATTGAGTTTAATATGCCCAGCCCAGGGTTATCCTATGCCAGCATTTAGGTAAGATATCCCGATACCAGCAACAGGCAATTAAAATTATATGAAATGACTAACTGTATCTGTATCTAATTGACACCGCCACAGAACCTGTCGGATCTGTTGGACCCAAGGTGGACATGAATGATAAACTAAAGTTCTCGTCAAAGGAATCGACTGCTTCCTTAAGTATTTTGTGTCCTGCCCAGGGCTATCCAATGCCCGCATTTAGGTAAGATTAACATTCAGGCAGTTTTCTAGTTGGGCGATAGGAAATGTGTTAAATGTAGGAACTTTAATTCCAGAACCCGTCGGCTCTGTGGCTCCAAAAGTTGATATCAATGATAAAGTCAAAATATCCATTATCAAATCGAGTAACTCCTTAAGTTTGGTCTGTCCAGCTCAGGGCTACCCAATGCCGGCATTTAGGTAATATAATTTGTTCGAGTACCTGTTAGCCATAATTATGCAGTTTTAGCTTGTAGCTTACCTAAATAGAATCAACTTTTGTTAATTGCAGAACCCGTTGGCTCTGTTGCTCCCAAAGTAGAAATTAAGGATAAAGCTGGCATATTTAACTAGACCCAATATTCAGGCTGATTTCTATAAAATATGAGCTTCTTTTCGATTGAAAAACGATTTTAATTTTCAGAGCCAGTTGGCAGTGTTGCGCCCAAGGTTGAAATAAAAGACAAACTAGGCATTTTTCTGGCTAAAACAAATAGCTCGATGGCTTTGTTGTGTCCGGCACAATCTTATCCCATGCCAGCGTTTAGGTGAGAATCATAGAGTTAATCTCATCCCATGCATTCAGGCTGTTAACTAGTTGTGGTTTAAGTCTAAGTCTAGTCAATAACTTTTACAGAGCCGATTGGCAGCGTTGCGCCCCGGGTTAATCGCAAGGATGAGTTCAATCATGATCGCATTAGCAGCTCTCAGGCTATTGCCATACAGTGTCCTGCACAATCGTATCCTGTGCCTGCCTATAGGTAAATCAACAGTGAAGCAGGATGGCTTCACACGCGACAGCATTCGTTTTGGCCAAAATGTTGCCATCTTTTGTCCCGCCCAGGCCTTCCCGGTGCCATTCTATAGGTAATTCTAGCTGGGCCAAAACTAATTGTGCGGCAAGTCCAAAAGTTCTCCAATTATAACTCAGGCATAGCAAAGTATTCAAGCATCATTGGCTGCAATTTAATAATTAGTTTTCGGAGTCGCTTGATTTAACAATGTCACGCAATTGTTGTGATGGATTTAGTCTACACTCAGGAAAATGCAAACTCTGATTCTAAAAGTCAAATAATAATATTAAAATTAAGCTGAAAAATGTAGTACTTTTCTGATTTTTGTAAAGAAAGAATGTTAGCATTATGTAATAATTGAGGGATGGCTTTTCCGCAGTTCGAAACATATTTTGTTCTCAGTGTACAAACTGCCTTCACAGTCCCCACTCAACTCAGACCACTTCAAATTTGAACTGCTCTCACACCGCTCCAACATTTTGGACAGTTTTCAAAGTTTGCAACTTGAGCCGAGCATTGTTTTAACATTAATAAGTTGTCCAATTTAAGAGCCCGTTGGCAGCGTGCCGCCCAAAATAAGCATTGGGGAGCGTCGCAAGGATGCCGAGGTGGCCTTAAGGGGGGATCTGAGCATCTTCTGTCCCGCCCAATCATTTCCAGTGCCAGCCTATAGGTAAGAGGGTATTTAAGACCTCAAACTCGGCGCAGTTTTCATTTTGTACTTAAGTGTAGTTTTCATATGAATTTAGTTCACACAATTTAAATTCTCTCAATAGAACCTGTTGGCTCGGTTGGGCCCAAAATAAGTGTTGGGGAACGTCTCAAGGATGCGGCTGCTGAACTCCACTCGACATTTACGCTCTTTTGCCCAGCCCAATCCTATCCAGTGCCGGCTTTTAGGTAAACTTTTAGCTCTCTAAACAACATTCAGGCAGTTCATTAAGCCTTTTACCAATTGCACAATTTTATGGCAACTGTGTTTCATCTACTTTATAGAACCGGTTGGCAGCGTTGCACCCAAAATCAGTGTAGAAAATCGTCTGAAAAATGCTGAAGCTAATTTGGGCAGCAGCTTTTCGCTTTTTTGTCCTGGTCAGGCTTATCCAATGCCATTTTTTAGGTAATAAATTGCAGAAATCATTTCAATACTCGGGCAGTTTTGTAGTTATTTCCAGTTAATTTGTTACTATTTATAAAACATTTTTATAGAACCTGTTGGCACAGTCGGTCCACGTCTAACCTCTGGCGATAAGACTCGCAATGTGGATATTTCAATTGCAGGCAGCTTTACTCTATTATGTCCCGCCCAAGCCTATCCAGTGCCATTTTTTAGGTAACCTTCAAGAATCCAATGCTAATCATTCAATCAGTTTTCAACATCTCTATATATAGGAGTCGAATATAGATTAATTGTATTCTTAACTTTCAGAGCCCATTAGCGGCGCAGCTCCCCGTGTTGCATTGATACAGAAAAACAATCTTGAATATGTTCGTATCGACGAAAATGTGGCTATTGTTTGTCCAGCTCAGGGCTACCCTGTACCAGTCTTTCGGTAAGGTTACAGTAAATAGATTAGAATATATTCAGGCAGTTTTCAAAGCAATTGATTTTTGAATGTATTTAAATAGAATCGCTTTTCCTTTTAGAACCCATAAGCAGCACTGTTCCCAAAGTTATCTCTCTGGCCAAATTCGATATGAAAACGTATGCGGGCTCGAGCACCTTGGCTTTATTGTGTCCTGCTCAAGGCTATCCAGTGCCAGTTTTTAGGTAACACATCTAGATCAAGTACCCAGCATTCAGGTGGCTTAGCTTAGTTCTGTGTTAAGTTTTAATGTAACATTTCAGAGCCTGTTTCGAGTACTGCCCCCAAAGTGCCGCCACTGCAGTCACGTCCCTTAATTGTGGCTGGTCACTCAAGCATTTCCATATTGTGTCCAGCTCAGGGCTATCCAGCGCCTAGTTTTCGGTAAGCCTTGTGAAGCTCTCAACTTGTCTAGCAAAACTCCCAACATTCTGGCTGATTATAAAGTGTTCCCCCAATGTCTATATACAATTTGATTGACATTTTCAGAGCCCATTTCCAGCAGTCCGCCTAAGATTAATGCGTTGACCTATAAGCCGAATATTGTGGAGATCCAATCAGCCACGTCAATACTCTGTCCCGCTCAAGGTTATCCAGCTCCTAGCTTTAGGTGTGTTAAAAGAAAATCAAAAATTAGGAGAGTGCTATCCTAAACCAACATAAGGCTTTTGTTTCACACCGTTTCTTTTTAATATTTCACTATTGATTCTTGTAAACTTTACAGAACCAATTTCTAGTACTGCACCCAGAACACCTGCTCTGGTTCAGAAACCTCTTGAGCTGCATCAGACTCAGTCGATTTCCTTGCTTTGCCCAGCTCAGGGTTATCCAGCTCCCAGTTTTCGGTAAGCCGAAACTCTCAACTGCCCAACATTCAGTTCTTAGATGGAAAAGCTTAAATGTAATGCGTTTACCACACTTTGTTTTTGACTGTTTAGAACCAGTTGGCGGAAAGGCGCCAACTCTACTCTCTAATGACCACAAGCGCACTTGGATCGAACGTTTGCTGTCCACTAATATGGCTATATTCTGTCCAGCTCAAGCTTATCCTGTGCCAGCATTCAGGTTAGGTTTCTTAAAGTACTATAAAGGTTTAACTTTAAATTGTTTGTCTTTGTTAAATTATTTGCAGAGCCTGTTTCAAGCACGGCACCACGCATTCCCTCGATAATGAGTAAACCCTTTGAGCTGCATGAGGGAACAGATATTTCGCTGCTATGTCCTGCTCAGGGCTATCCAGCGCCTAGTTTTCGGTATTATTAATATAATGACATTTGATCAATACTCAGGCTTCGAAATCCTGACACCAAACTATGATGAAAGAGTTATTGCCTTTGAAAATCAGTTCAGTCTTGTCGAAAAAGGCCGTGCAAAGCTCTGACCCATCCCCTAGTGGATTTTTATGGGATATAATTTAAATATGAATTTCGATCTTAAGTCGGGTTGTCAATCTATCATGCATCCCACCATTCAGTTAAGGTTTCTCCTTACGATTACTCAATAAACACTTCCCATTCAGAACCCATTTCGGCAAAGGGACCCACTCTCTCCACTGATACGAAATGGTCGGGGATTGAAAGGCGCCGCGACATGGATATTGTGTTGTTGTGCCCGGCGCAGGCATTTCCTGTGCCCATCAGCAGGTTAGTCGAGAAACGATAATCGAGAGTCCCGTAAACTGTTTGCGGCGTGATTTTAATTATGCATGAGGCGTGTGAACTTTAACCCCAAGCGTTGTTCATTCATAAAATGTGCGCTCAAACAAACATAAAAAACACAGACACACATACAAACACAATCACAGCCAATGGCGGAATGGGCGCGCACACACGCATAAAAAGTAAGCTAAATAAACAAACCGTAAACCGGCAGCGGCAGAAATTCATAGAAAAGCGGCAAAGGCAATCAAATGCAGCTGCCGCCCCCAACTCACACCAATCCGCACTCTCACTCTCTGCCGCTCTCACAATTTGTGCTTGTGTGAGTGTGTGTGACTGTTTGTAAACAAACGCGTAGCACAGCTGATTGCGCTCTCTGTCGCTCTCTTGAGCAGCGCGCATGCTCGCATTCCACACACACACGCGCACAAATTTCCCAAACAATTACCCCTACATGCGCACGCCGCTATCTGTGTGGAACGTTTGTGGACTGCATGCGTCTCGCTCGCACACCGGTTTATGAATGAACGCACGTTTCTGGGTCAACTTTCGCTTGTTGACTCTTTCCCGCCACCTGTTGCGCCCACATCTGTTGAGTTGCGACTTGTGCGCAAGTCCCATTGCGTAATTTAGACAACCTTAAGCTTAACATTGACCCCAATCAAATATGCATTGTGCGGCGTCAGTTTATTGCCCGCTTTCTCTTCTCTGCCTCTGCTTTTTGCGTCCATTCGCACTGAGTTCGAAAAGTTCAACGTCTTGGGGGGGTTGCGTTTAACTGTGAGCTCTGTGTCAAAAGGTCACGTTCAAAGTGGTCGTGCACTTGAGGTTTTTTCTCTTCTTTTTATGTGGTTGCCTCCTAACTTTTAGCTCTGATTTAATGTAATCAATTCACATGAATCTTAACTTATGAATTTGAACTTAGCTCGCAGGTAAATGAGGTGAAAATATAATAACACTAGGTTAAACAATAATTAAATGAGCTTCAGCTTTCCCATTCATTATGGCAGTTTTCTTTAACGCTTTTTTAAAACTAATGCCAAAATAGTAAAAAATGACTTTTGGCTTTAATTAAAAAGCATGTTAAACAAATTTGTTCCGAAATAGGAGACAATTTTAGATGCCAAAGCAAATAGTTGCCTTTACAAGTCTTCAAAATTGCACTTTAAAATGTGATAGTTTACGAGGACTTTTATGGTCCGGAATCCCTAAAATAACTACCCTTATTTTCACAGAGCCCATTGGTTCAAAGGCGCCCACTGTCCCCTCGGGCGTTCAGACCTTTCAGCAACATGTGCCCCGGGGTTTCAGCTTTGCGATGCTCTGTCAAGCTCAGGCATTTCCAGTGCCTGTTTTTAGGTAAATCCAAATAGAGACCCAAATGCTAATAAGCCGTCCAGTTCTACATTCAGTCAGTTTATATTTAACACTTTTACAATAATGTAGAATGTGATTCTGTTTCAAGAACCTGTTGGTTTCAAGGCGCCCAGTTTTCCCAGTGTTGCCTCCACGTTCACCATACACGCTCCTCAGCACAGCAGCTTATCCTTGACATGTGAAGGTCAGGCGTATCCTGTACCGATATTTAGGTAACTAGATAATTTGGACCAACACTTGCCAACTGGTTCTCTACACACAACTGGAATTTTTTTAATTGTATTTTTAATGCCATTGATTTTAGAACCTGTCGGGGCAAAGGCACCCACATTTTCGAGCGACTCCAAGGGTAGCATATTCGAGCGTTCCGTCAATGCTAGTTTCGCCTTATTGTGTCAGGCACAAGCCTTTCCAGTGCCCATCATTAGGCAAGTTGAACGAGTAGCTTCCATGTCGGGCAGTTTTTGGCTTTTAGGAATACCCATTTATTACATACATTGCCTTTTGCAGAACCCATTGGCTCTAGGGCACCCACATTTTCCTCGGACTACAATTCCTTTTCATATGCCCGCCCGGTGGGTCAAAGTTTTGCGCTGCTCTGCCAGGCTCAGGCATTTCCAGTGCCAGCTATGAGGTAGACTGAATCAGTCATTAATTTCAAACCTATTAATATCATTCAGGCAGTTTTTGTAATACTGTTAAGAGTATTTATTAAGGCGAACAATCAATTGCAATTTACAGAACCCATTGGAGCAAGAGCGCCAACCTTCTCCACAGATTCAAACTCCTTCTCATATACCCGAGGAGTTGGTCAGAGCTTTGCGGTACTTTGCCAGGCTCAGGCATTTCCAGTGCCAGCTATGAGGTAGACTAAATTAGTTATTCATTTCTTAGCTCTCATTTCATTCAGGCAGTATTTTTTGAGGCTATTAAGAGTATTATCATGATGAACAATCAATTGCAATTTACAGAACCCATTGGAGCAAGGGCGCCAACCTTCTCGACAGACTCCATTGTATTCTCCTACATCCGGGGTGTGGGACACAGTTTCGCACTGCTTTGCCAGGCTCAGGCATTTCCAGTGCCTGCAATGAGGTAGTTCTATTTATTTAGCGACCCTCTAAACTTTCAGACAGTTTTCATTAAAATAGTTTTCTGGCGTGTTTTGACTATCTCTCATTCAAATTCCAGAACCTGTCGGTGCCAAGGCGCCCACATTTGCTAGCGTCTCAAAAATCTCTAGTTTGCTCGGCGGCAGCTCGAGTGATATTGTTTTGCTCTGCCAGGCTCAGGCATATCCTGTGCCGTTTAGTAGGTAAACATTCAAACAGTTTTCTCTCCTTACAACATTCTTAAAACTTCCAACTGGTTGTGCTTGGAATCGCATGCCGAAAATAAAATAAAATAATTCGCATATTTCTAGAGCCTGTCAGCGCTAAAGGTCCCACTTTTGCTACCGATATGAAAAGTTACACATTTGTGCGGAATTATGGGCAGAGTTTTGCACTTCTTTGTCCGGCTCAGGCGTATCCTGTGCCCCTAATCAGGTAGCATTAAGTATTTCTAAACCCATTCAGGCAGTTATTTTATTTACTTTCTGACTTGTTGCTATTTATTTTTGTAGAACCCATTGGCGCAAGGGCTCCTAGCTTCTCGGGCGAGTCGAAAAGCTCTACATTTGTCAAAGAGATATCGACTAGTTTCGCTTTACTCTGCCAGACTCAGGCATATCCTGTGCCCATCATACGGTTAGTTCCACAATCCAACAAAAATCTGTCAGTTTTCACAGAGTTTTGCATAGATCATAACGCTTATAATGCCTTGCAGAACCTGTTGGCAGTGTGGCTCCAAAGATTTCCGGTGGTCGTCTGCAAGAAATGACAAGAGCTACGACCAATGATTTGGCCATTTTGTGCTTAGGTCAATCCTATCCAACGCCAGCTTTTAGGTAATAAACCAAGCGATATTCAGGCAGTTTTTTTTTATAGTTACTTCTCCGCTTGATAATTGCCTTTCTTTCAGAGCCGATTGGTAGTGTAGCGCCAACTATATCCGGCGATCGATTGCAGGAGTTAACTCGCAAATTAAACTCCGATTTCTCCATACTATGCCAGAGTCAGGCATATCCCATGCCAGCTTTTAGGTACTAATGAATACCTTTATATATCATCCAATCGTTCAGGCAGCTTGTAGTTTATAGTTGTTGACCATTTCTTAACATTTTGAGTTTGTCAACCTTACAGAACCCATTGGCCATGTTAAGCCACGCATTGCGGTCAAAAGCATTGAAATCAATGATGTGCCCTTGAATGAAACCTTTGTAGGCCATTGTCCCGGGCAGGGTTATCCAGTGCCAGTTTATAGGTAGCTTAACTTTTGCTTAGGGTGTTTGTCTATCTGTCAGGAACTTGATTTTCCCCTACCCCAAAAGTGGTGCACAAAATGAGCAAATGATGTGAACAGAACTCTGACATTTGAGGTAAGTAAATACAGAATAATTGCCATTCTTGAAGTGTAGAGTAAGTATAAAGATCGATATCCTGGCTATGAGTTCTGTTAGTTTCAAAAGCATTCCTTGCTCATTTTGTGTCCACTGTCCCAAGCCAGCCTTAGGCACTTGAATATCATTGATTAATGTGTATTTCTCGTTCCAGATGGTACAAATTCATTGAGGGAACCACCCGTAAACAGGCTGTGGTGTTGAATGATCGTGTCAAGCAGGTTTCCGGTACACTTATCATCAAGGATGCCGTTGTTGAAGATTCGGGCAAATATCTGTGTGTTGTCAACAACTCTGTGGGCGGCGAAAGCGTCGAGACTGTCCTGACTGTAACTGCACCACTGTCCGCTAAAATTGATCCACCCACACAAACCATTGACTTTGGACGTCCCGCTGTGTTCACCTGTCAGTATACCGGCAATCCCATCAAGACCGTCAGCTGGATGAAGGACGGCAAGGCAATGGGACACAGTGAGCCAGTGCTGCGCATCGAGTCCGTGAAGAAGGAAGACAAGGGAATGTACCAGTGTTTCGTTCGCAACGATCAGGAGTCCGCAGAGGCCAGTGCTGAGCTGAAGCTGGGCGGTCGTTTTGATCCACCCGTCATCCGACAGGCTTTCCAAGAGGAGACCATGGAACCCGGTCCAAGTGTATTCCTAAAGTGTGTCGCTGGTGGTAATCCCACACCGGAAATCTCCTGGGAACTGGATGGCAAGAAGATTGCCAACAACGATAGATATCAAGTGGGACAATATGTGACTGTTAATGGCGATGTGGTTTCCTATTTGAACATTACCTCCGTGCATGCCAACGATGGTGGCCTCTACAAGTGCATTGCCAAGAGCAAAGTGGGCGTGGCCGAGCACTCTGCCAAACTGAATGTCTACGGTCTGCCCTACATCCGTCAAATGGAGAAGAAAGCAATTGTCGCCGGTGAGACTTTGATAGTCACATGTCCCGTGGCTGGATACCCCATTGATTCCATTGTCTGGGAGCGTGGTAAGTAACCAAGAAAATCCCATTAAGAGATAACCCATATCTAAGTTTGTATTTCGATTTGCTTAGATAATCGTCCACTGCCCATCAATCGCAAGCAGAAGGTCTTCCCCAATGGCACACTCATCATTGAGAATGTGGAACGCAACTCGGATCAGGCAACCTACACGTGTGTAGCCAAAAATCAGGAGGGATACTCGGCACGCGGATCCCTTGAAGTGCAAGTCATGGGTAAGTTGATTAATTCTTTTAATGCGCGAGGCGGCCCCTAAAAAGGTAGCTCGTCGCCAGTTTTATCTTTTGGGCGGGTCACATTTTCAGCAAAAAGAAAGAAATCCCTGCAACGTTGGTCGCTCTGTTCACTCGCCATTAATTGATCCATCCCAACTTAGTGCCGCCACAGATAGTGGCATTTGATTTTGGCGAGGAGGCCATCAATATGAACGACATGGTGTCGGCCACCTGTACGATCAACAAGGGCGACACCCCACTCGAGGTGTACTGGACGACGGCGCCGGAACCGAAGCTCGGTGTGGCGCGTCTCATGTCCAACGATGGCATCCTGATCACCAAGACAACCCAACGCATCAGCATGCTGAGCATTGAGTCCGTACACGCTCGCCACAGGGCAAACTACACCTGCGTGGCACGAAATGCCGCCGGGATTATTTACCACACGGCGGAGCTGCGTGTGAATGGTGATGCCTCAGCTTTTAGGGATACTTACTGTAGACTTTCAATTCGCTTGGTAGTTGTGCACCCTCGTCTAACGTTATGTATATGTATATAATTTGTTATATCCTCCAAAACACCCATCCAAGTACTGCCTCAGATAGTGCCCTTTGAATTTGGTGAGGAGAGCGTCAATGAATTGGATATGGTGTCCGCATCCTGCACGGTCAACAAGGGTGATCTGCCCATCGATGTGGCCTGGACAAAGAATGGCGGTCGTGTCTATACCAACGATGGCATTGTGGTCACCAAAACTAGCACACGCATGAGCGTCCTCAGCATTGAATCGGTCCGAGCTCGCCACGCTGGCAACTATTCCTGTATAGCGACGAACAATGCCGGCGATAGCAAACATTGGGCCATTCTGGCTGTCAATGGTTAACAGAGTCTTATTCATAGTCCTTAGCAGTGTTGTTACATTTTGGTTTGCTTTGATTTGCTTTTGTTTAACCCAACCAAATCCCACCCAGTTCTGCCTCAGATAGTGCCCTTTGATTTTGGCGAGGATAGCATCAATGAGCTGGACATGGTCTCAGTGTCGTGTACGGTGAACAAGGGCGATCTGCCCGTGGATATCTATTGGACGAAGAACGGTGGACGCCTCTACACGAATGATGGCCTGCTGGTCAATCGAAACAGTCAGCGCTTGAGTGTCCTCAGCATCGAATCTGTGCGAGCTCGCCATGCGGGCAACTACTCCTGTGTGGCGACAAATAACGCTGGAGCCACCCGGCAATCGGCCATGCTGGCTGTCAATGGTTAAAATTCCTTAATCTCTGCTTCAAATCAATTTTGTTTGTTTTTGTTTGGTTTGAATTGAATCACACATCCCCAACAATCCCGCATATTCACAGTCCTGCCCCAAGTGATGCCCTTTGTTTTTGGGGAGGAGAGCATCAACGAACTGGACATGGTCTCGGCCTACTGTACGGTGAACAAGGGCGATCTACCGCTAGACATTGCCTGGACGAAGAACGGCGGGCGGGTCTTCACCAACGATGGCGTTGTCGTCACTCGCAACAGCCAACGCATCAGTGTCCTCAGCATTGAATCAGTCCGAGCTCGCCACGCAGGCAACTACTCCTGTGTGGCAACCAACAATGCGGGAGAGACCCGACAATCTGCCATGCTGGCAGTCAATGGTTAAACTTTAGTTTCCTTCGATTAGTCTCAAGTTTTTTTCTTTCCTTTACATTCTGTTCAGTTTTGATACCCAACCCAATCCGAATTTCATTACTTGTTAGTACCACCATCCATTGCACCCTTCTCCTTCGGCGATGATCCTGTGAATACGGGCGAAAACGCTGGCGTTCAGTGCATGGTGCAGAAGGGCGATGTGCCCATTAACATCAAATGGACACTGAATTCGCGACCCATCATCAACGGCGAGGAGGGCATAACTATACTGAAGCTATCGCCCAAGACCAGTGTACTGAATATAGCCGCCGTTGAGCAATATCATCGGGGCACATTCAAATGCATAGCCGAGAACATGGCTGGATCTAGTTATACCACATCCGAGCTGAAAGTCAATGGTATATCGCTATTGGATAGTGGATTACTGATCATGGTCCAACCTTATTATGTAGTTTATCATTTTGATTTGTTTATTTTTAATTTCACACACCATTTTATACAGTGCCACCACATGTCCTGCCCTTCAGTTTTGGCAGTGAGGTCTTCAACATGGGCGATTTTTTGAGCATGACTTGTGTCGTGCTGAAGGGAGATTTACCCTTGCAAATACATTGGAGTCTAAATGATGAGACCATTGAAACGGATAAGGATGGTTTCACTGTTCGGCAGCTGAATAGTCGCACCAGCTACCTCAGTGTTGATGCCCTGGAGGCAAAGCATCGTGGTGCTTACAGCTGCATCGCCCAGAATCAGGCGGGTCTGGCTAAATATGGCGCTGAATTGCAGGTTAACGGTTGGTGGCCCAAAAGCATCTACTTCCTTAATTCTCTACTCTCCGCTACTTATTAACTTACTTGCGGTTTATTCGGTGTTGCCAAGCTTAGAATGTGTGTGCTGTTTAGAAGTTATTTAGTCGAATAAAAGCTGAATAGTCATTAAGTGATATTTTCACAGTTGCACCACAGATTAGTCCATTTAGCTTTGGAGAGGAGCCACTAAATCGCGGTGAGGTGGCTAGTGTTAATTGTGTGGTGCCCAAGGGCGATCTACCCTTGGATATCTACTGGACCATAAACTCGGCATTGATTGTCAACGGGGAGCTCGGCTTTACCATAGTGCGACTCAACAAGCGAACGAGTTCGCTGAATGTGGACTCCTTGGAGGCGGCACATCGGGGCACCTATAAGTGTATAGCCAACAATTCAGCGGGTTATGCTGAATATGTTGCCATACTCGAAGTGAATGGTTCGTCACGTTAATAGTAGATCTGATCTGCTTACTTTTGTTTATAGTTAGCTATATTAGTTATTTTTATTTGGTATTCACTTGTTCTGTTGTCCCGACTCCAATCCACAATTAAGTGCCTCCACAAATCCAACCCTTTGACTTTGGCATCGAGCCGGCGAACACTGGTGAAATAGCTGGTATTTTCTGCATGGTACCCAAGGGTGACTTGCCCATGGAAATACGTTGGACTTTAAACTCAGCGCCCATTATAACCGGGGAGCATGGTTTCTCCTTGTCGCGCCTGAATCCACGCACCAGCTCGCTGAGCATTGATGCTTTGGAGGCTCGACATCGTGGATTATACAAATGCATAGCGGCAAACAGCGCTGGCAGCGCTGAATATAGCGCTGAATTGCATGTGAATGGTTTGTGCTGAACATGGGATCACTTAGGATCATTTACACACTTCTTTCATTTATATTTGGATTATTTTATGTTGCTTTATTGATTTGATATCCACTTTACCACTTCAAGTGCCTCCACAAGTGCTGCCCTTTAGCTTTGGCGAATCGGCGGCTGATGTGGGCGACATAGCCAGCGCCAATTGTGTGGTGCCCAAGGGGGATTCACCCTTGGAAATACGCTGGTCCCTCAACTCAGCACCCATCGTAGATGGCGAGAATGGATTCAGTGTAGTCCGTTGGAATAAGGGAACCAGTTTGCTGAACATTGATTCGCTGACTGGGTTTCATCGCGGTGTTTACAAATGCACCGCCACCAACGAGGCTGGGAGCAGCGAATATGTTGCTGAATTGCAAGTTAATGGTTAGATATGTGTGTGTGTGTGTGTGTGTGCTACACCTTAAATAATTAATACGTGTTTTACTATGCTTAAGTAGCACTAAAATCAACTGCTGAATTTGCTGTTTAATGTTGGAGCACTGTGCACTTCAAGTAATCAAATAATGAAAAGCTACTAAATTATGTGTCTTAGGTAATTATCAAGCTGTTTAGTCAGAATGATCAAAAACTAGTGTGTTAAAATGTGTTTAATCTGCGCTGAATTGTAGCTGAATTGTAGCTAAAAAATAGCTGAACAGTAGCTGAATAGTAGCTGAATAGTAGCTGAATAGTAGCTGAATAGCTGAGTATTGCGGATTCCTGCATATTTTTGAGCTCTCCACTTCATCGAGTTGTTTTTGTATTTATAATTTGCTCAGTGCCACCACAAGTTATGCCCTTTATTTTTGGCGAGGAGCCTTCCAACTACGGCGATAGCACCGCCGTACAGTGTATGGTGTTCAAGGGCGACACCCCGTTGCAGCTGCACTGGACGCTGAATGGACAGCCCATAACGAACGAGAATGTGGGCATACGGATTATCAAAATGTCACCGAAACTCAGCTCGCTGAGCATCGATTCCATCAATGGTCATCATCGAGGACTGTTCAAATGCATTGCCAGCAATGCGGCGGGCGGCGCTGAACAAACCGCTGAATTAGTTGTCAACGGTTCGCTTGCCACAAATTTCTGCTCAATTTTATTTGTGTATTCAACTTGTTTTTTATGCTTTCAAATTTTGATTTAAAACACCCCCCCAAACAATCCTCATTCCACAGTTCCGCCCCAAATTAGATCGTTTGACTTTGGCGATGAGGCATCCAACTCTGGTGAAACTATAGGCATACAATGTACCGTTATCAAGGGTGATCTGCCCATTAACATTAGCTGGGCACTCAACAATCAGACGCTGACCAGCGGCGACTGGGATGTGGTCATTGGACGCATGTCCAGCAAGTCGAGCACCCTTAATATAGACTATATAGCAGCTGAGCATCGGGGCAATTACACGTGTCGGGCTCGCAACGAAGCTGGCGAGAGTAGCTACAGTGCCGAGCTGAAAGTCAATGGTGACCGACATAATCAACTATCAATGCTTGTTTAACATTAAGGTTTTCTTCATTTGTTATACTATTTATTTTGGCCATTGCCCCACTCCTGTTCCTACGCCTGCTGCCACTTCCTGTAGTGCTACCCAGCATACATCCCTTTAGCTTTGACAATGATGCCAATGAGGGCGACAGCGTCCAGTTGACCTGCCATGTGGCCAAGGGTGATCTGCCATTGAGAATACGTTGGACCCACAATGAACTGCCGCTCTTTCCACATCTCGGCGTGATGGCTAGCAAAATAGGGGAGCGCATCAGCCTGCTGACTGTGGAGACCGTCAAGGCGGTCCACTCGGGCAACTATAGCTGTGTGGCCAGCAATACGGCAGGAAATAGTAGCTACACGGCCGAGCTGTTTGTCAATGGTTACCCTCTTATATATATATATATATATCTGTTAGGATCATATATTTTGGTTATTGTTTCGTTTTGGAAACCCCTGTCTAATACACTTCACACACACTCTCACACACGACACTCAGTACTGCCGCAGATAGTGCCCTTTGCGTATGAGGATGTCATCAACACGGGCGACTCCATTGACCTGTTCTGTCAAATCCAAAGGGGAGATCGTCCCGTAAAGGTGCACTGGAGCTTCGAGCGCAGTGCCAGCGACAGCGATATCAGCCTTGAGCAGCTGCAGCCGCAAATGCGCACCAATCGCATCAGCAGCAAGACGAGCATGTTGTCCATTCCCAGTGCGAGTCCGGCTCACACCGGCACCTACACCTGCATCGCCAGCAATGCGGCTGGGACGACTAGTTACGGTGTCAACCTGACTGTGAATGGTATTCGAATCGATTAAACGGATCTATCCTAGTCTTGGTGGTTGTGGTTACGTTTTAAAGAGCTAACTCCGTTGATTGATACTAATCCATTTAACGCGTATTGGGAATGCTCATACCTATATACCTATATCTACATTATCATATATATACTTACCTATGCTAACAACGACTGCAACATTACTTCTTCCTGCCCCAAGTTTCGCCCAAGATCGCACCCTTCGACTTTGGCGAGGAACCCTTGAACTATGGCGAGCCTGCCTCGGTGCAGTGCACCATTCTGGGCGGAGATCTGCCCATGAATGTTACCTGGCTGCTGAACAACGCCACCATTGATAGCTATCATGATATCTCCTTCTCGCGCATTGGCAAACGCATCAATGTTCTGTCCATTGAGTCTGTTTCCGCTCACCACGCCGGCCTCTACTCCTGTCATGCGCAGAACAAGGCCGGTCTCACAGCCCACTCGGCGCGTTTAATTGTTAACGGTTTGTCAGCAGACAGTTTGAGAATATTTCTAATTTCTTATAATTTACTTTAGCTGTTTAGTTTTTTTTTTATTAAAAAAAAATCATTCCCATATATCCAACCATATCAGTGCCTCCCAAGATAACGCCCTTCTCCTTTGGAGCGGAGCCCATGAATTTCGGTGAGCCCGTCTCGGTGCATTGCACCATTTCGGGCGGTGATCTGCCCGTTTCGGTCATCTGGACACTGAATCGCCATCCGCTCTTGCCGGAACTGGAGATATTCACTGAGAAACGTGGCCAGCGCATTCACAATCTAATGATCGATGCAATCGAAGCGAAACATGCCGGAAATTTTACGTGCATTGCCAGCAATTCAGCGGGTCGCGCTGAGCACTCGGCTGAATTGATTGTCAACGGTGCGTGGCCCCAGCGTGGTTCTATATACATTTATATCTAATTCAAACCTTTGTAGATCTGTTGTCTTTATCAACATACCCATGCTTCATTTCAACTGATCGGTCCGCAAGGGTATTTCAGCTTCGGTATACCGAAGATTGCTTGGGCTTTCCCATTAAAAATTTGTAGTTTTTGTATTTGTCATTAAAACTCCTATCGACTCTTAAACTTACATATGTGTTGTGTGCTGCTGCTGAAATGTGTGTTAAATGAGCTGAACAAATTGTGCATCTATTGTTACCATCTCTTATGTTACGTAATATCCAAAACTCCTCCAATTAGCTTTACCCCGCATTAGCCCCTTCTCGTTTGGCGATGAGTCGATCAGCTACGGTGAATTTGTGAATGTGCAGTGCACAATCTCTGGTGGTGATTTGCCGGTGAATATTACCTGGACACTAAATGACAAACCATTTGAGGATTATCTGGAAATAATGACAACCAAGCAGGGCAAACGTATCAACGGTTTGACCATCGAGGCTGTCTCGGCCAAACATGTGGGCAACTATTCCTGCATAGCCGAGAATCGAGCGGGTCGTGTTAACCACACGGCCGAATTGAAAGTGAATGGTTAATACTCTTTACTTACTTGCACTCTAGTAGCTTAATGATTTTGCTTTTGTTTATTTGAACCACCCACCCAATCCTGAACCAAACTTAAGTGGCGCCCAAAATTGCACAATTTGATTTTGGCGAGGATCCCTCGAACTTTGGCGAATCGGCGAGCGTACAATGTTTGGTTACCTCGGGTGATTTTCCTGTCAGTTTCGCTTGGCTCTTCAATGGACGCGAAATCAATGAGAATGTCTACGATGTGTCCATGGTGAAGCTGGGCAAGAAGATCAGTGCACTATCCATCGACTTTGTGCGCGATCATCATGCAGGAAACTACACTTGTGTGGCAGTTAATCGTGCCACACAGGTTAACTTCACCGCCGAACTGGTGGTGAATGGTACACACGAACACTCTACTTAAGTGTCAAGTGTTTAATTTTTGGTTTTATTCTTATTTCATTGCCCAACTCCCACAACCCATCCTCCAATGAAAGTACCCCCTAAGATTGCACATTTCGACTTTGGCGATCATGCCATTAACTTTGAGGAATCGGTATCGGTCAATTGCCTCATCTATCTGGGTGATTTGCCCATGGATATCACTTGGTTTTTTAACAACGAGCACATTCAAGCCTACACTGGCGTCTCCATAGTCAAGGGTGGCAAGAAGGCGAGCATCCTAACCATTGACTCGGTGCATGCGGGGCATGCGGGCAACTACAGTTGCAAGGCTCGCAATGATGCTGGCTCTGTTGATTACACAGCCGAATTGATTGTGAATGGTATACAAAATAGGGCATTATTTGTGCATGATCTGTGATTTTTTTTGTTGGATTTTTCTTTGATTTCCATCCCAAAAAACTCTTCCCTAACAGCACCGCCAAAAATAGCACCCTTCGATTTCGGCGGGGCACCGGCCAACTTTGAGGATTCGGTGTCTGTGAATTGTTTGGTGACCTCGGGTGATTTACCCATTGAAATTGAGTGGTTGTTCGATGGCTCACCGGTTAACTACGCTGCTGGCATTACGGTGTTGAAGGGTGGCAAGCGAACGAGCCTCTTAACCATTGACTCGGTGCATGCAGGACACGCTGGCAACTACAGCTGCAAGGCGAGGAATAAGGCAGCCAGCAGCGATTTTTCAGCGGCTCTAATTGTCAATGGTTGGCAAGCTCCACATCACTTCTATATGTTATCAATTCTAGAAAACTTTAGTTTGATTATGTACTTATTTTTAATATACCGAAAAACCCACTTTCTCCACTCTGCCACACCCCCAAGTACCGCCCAACATTACACCCTTTAGCTTTGGCGAGGAGCCAGCAAATGTCGAGGACTCTGTCTCGGTAACATGTCTGATATCAACGGGAGATTTACCCATCGATATCGAATGGTTATTCAATCACTACGGCATCAGTTCATACTCCGGTATTATGGTCATGAAGGGTGGCAAAAGGAACAGCGTCCTGAGCATAGACAATGTTCATGCCAGTCACGTTGGAAATTACACTTGTCGCGCAAAGAATCTGGCAGCTGCCGTCAATTATACCACCGAACTGATTGTGAATGGTATCTTCCACAACATGCATAAAACTAATGTATTCATTATTAGTTATTTGATTACTTTCTGTTAACATTTATCTTCTCCTTAATTGATCCCATCTAAATATATTTTGGCATCCAAAGCACCGCCCAAAATCACACCCTTCACTTTTGGCGATGAACCCACAAATGTTGAGGACTCCGTCTCGGTAACTTGCCTCATCTCCAGCGGCGACTTACCGATTGACATCGAATGGTTATTCAATGACTACGGCATCAGTTCGTATTCGGGTATAAACGTAGTCAAGGGTGGCAAGCGGAACAGTATGTTGAGCATTGATAATGTCCAGGCCCGACATGCTGGCCTATATAGCTGCAAGGTCAAGAATCACGCGGCAGCAGTTAATTATACAACGGAACTGATTGTGAATGGTATTTTATAGAAAACTGTGGGATAATATTTTAAAAACAATTATTTTGAGTTGTGTATTAAGTTTTCTTTTTTCTACACCCTCCTGAAAACACCTAACTCTTTGATTAAAGTACCGCCTAAGATAACTGCCTTCGATTTTGGAGAGGAGCCCACTAACGTGGAGGACTCAGTGTCCGTAACGTGTCTCATCTCCAGTGGAGATCTACCCATCGATATTGAGTGGTACTTTAACGACTACGGCATCAGTTCCTATTCGGGCATAACGGTTGTCAAGGGCGGCAAGCGTAGCAGTGTCCTCGGCATTGACAATGTACAGGCCCGACATGCCGGGAAGTACAGTTGTCGGGCCAAGAATCACGCAGCTGCTGTCAATTATACAACAGAGCTTATTGTGAATGGTATTTTGTGAATAATGATTGTTGATTTGTATATTTGGATTTTGTTTGTTATTGAAAGTTGATTCACTTTGTGTTATATCTCCTTGATATTACCTTAAAGTACCTCCCAAAATCACGCCTTTTACCTTCGGAGAGGAACCGACAAATGTCGAAGACTCCGTTTCGGTCACTTGCCTCATCTCCAGCGGTGATTTACCCATCGACATTGAATGGTTGTTCAATGACTACGGCATCAGCTCTTACTCGGGTGTAACGGTAATGAAGGGCGGCAAGCGGACGAGCATGTTGACCATAGATAACGTAAGTGCTCGCCATGCTGGCAAGTACACCTGTTTGGCCAGGAATCATGCGGCTGCTGTCAATCATACCACCGAATTGATTGTGAATGGTATACCATAGTTTAACTTCTGAGTTGGAAACGTTACACGTAGCTTATTTATTCTGTTTTATGTTAACTTTTCCCCATCCAATCCAACAGTTGTACGGGTGCTTAACTTCAAATACCAGATTCATTTGTAATATATTTGAGTATATGAAATTCCCGTAGCTCCCCCGAAATTAGCACCCTTTGATTTTGGCGAAGTGCCCGCTAACTTTGAGGACTCCGTTTCTGTGAACTGTTTGGTTTCATCGGGAGATCTACCCATCGAAATCGAGTGGCTGTGTTTTAACCATAGACTCGGTGCATGCGGGTCACGCGGGAAACTATAGTTGCAAGGCGAGGAATAAGGCAGCTAGCAGTGAATATGCGGCTGCTCTAGTTGTGAATGGTTGTTAACATTTATGAAGCTTACGACTAAATTATGGTGTTTTGTTATCATTTCGTTTTTAATGCATCCTTACTTATCCCAAAAAGTACCACCCAAAATTATGCCCTTCCATTTTGGCGACGAGCCAGCGAATGTTGAAGATTCAGTATCGATTATGTGTCAAATATCAACTGGAGATCCACCCATCGACATTGAGTGGTTGTTCAATGATTACGGCATCAGTTCCTACTCTGGCATTAGTGTCATAAAAGGTGGCAAGCGGAACAGTGTGCTAAGCATTGATAGTGTTCAGGCCCGTCATGCTGGGAAGTACAGTTGTCGGGCGAAGAACCATGCAGCTGCCGTTAACTACACCACCGATCTTATTGTAAATGGTATTTGAACCATTATCATATGTAGTCTTAGTTAAAAATGCATATATGATTTCTTTGATTTTAATTTGAAACCCAAAAACAAATTAGTTTAACGTAGTCCCATTGAAATCTCCATTAGTTGCACCCAAAATAGCGCATTTTGATTTCGGCGAAGCACCCGTAAATTTTGAGGATTCCGTATCGATAAATTGTCTGGTTAGCTCGGGCGACTTACCACTCGATATCGAGTGGCATTTCAATGAATATCCGATCAATCACTACTCGGGCATTTCGACATCCAAAATGGGCAAACGGTTGAGCGTCCTAATGATCGATGCGGTGAATGCGCGCCACGTGGGCAACTACACGTGCAAGGCTAGAAATCTCTGGGCCTCCTCTGTCTACACTGCCCAGTTGTTTGTGAATGGTATAGCAAAAATTGTAAAGCACATTAATGTAAAAGTATTCTTTGGTTCTATTGTAAATCTATTTCTTTTATGATTTGACACCAACAAAATTGTGAGTCGAACACGAATGAACACTGCAAAAAATGCATGAATGCTTTATGCTTTAGTATATTGATATTGTTCGCTTTTTGATTTGGCTTTATATATATTTATAAATATCTATAAATATCTATAAATAATAAAACGAGTGACTTGGGCAACGAACTTGAAGAAAATTCATTCCCTTATCAAAAGATTTAGGCAATAAACTTAAAGAAGCAACAAAACTTAAAAAAAAGCCAAATAACTCGGAATGGAAACAATTCTGATACTCCAAGGCATAACTGCTAACCTAATCATCTTTTTTTTGCCAAAGTGCCGCCTCATATTACACCTTTTGAGTTTGGGGATGAGCCCGCGAATTTTGGAGACTCGGTGACCGTACAATGCACCATCTCCAAAGGGGACCTGCCTGTGGATATCTTCTGGCTGTTCAATGATTATGCCATCAACGAGTATCATGGTGTAACTAGCTCGAAAATAGGCAAAAAGGTCAACGTGCTGACCATCGACTCCGTGAATGGCAACAATGCCGGCAACTACACGTGCCGGGCACAAAACAGTGCTCAGACTGTGGAATATATGGCGGCGCTGATAGTCAACGGTTGGGCAGCTCCTCACATCTTCGATTTGTAGTAGTTATTAATATTATTTTATGTAGTAGACTATTGTTTTGACCTTATATGTTTCCTCTGCCTATTTTCTGTTCACACCTAAAAAGTACTACCTCAAATAACGCCCTTTGCAATGAGTGCTCAGCCCACGCATCTGGGCCAGTATATAACGTATCAGTGCACCCTAACCGAGGGCGATCTACCCCTAAATATACGCTGGACATTTAACAAACAGCCGCTCTTCAATGACGATGATCAGGATATACTTATAGCCAAATTGGGCAGACGCAGCAGCGTCCTGACCATCGAGAGCGTGGCGGCCAAACATGCCGGAAACTACAGTTGCCATGGCGAAAATGCCGCCGGCAAAGCATCCTACAGCACCCAACTAAAAGTTATAGGTGCAGGAGATAACTCCATTTTGAATACTTTGTGAATTTGTATTATCTGATATCGTTTAATTTGTGTGCACTGTATTATTTCGATATTATTTCCCATCCACAATGTTCAGTTCTGCCGCGCATCATACCCTTTGCCTTTGAGGAGGGTCCCGCCCAGGTGGGACAGTATTTAACGCTGCACTGTTCCGTGCCCGTTGGCGATCTACCCCTGCAAATTGAATGGACCCTCAATGGTCAATCGATCAGTGAGAAACTGGCCATCAGCACCGAGCACGTTGGCAGTCGTGGCAGCGTGTTAACCATTGAGTCGGTTGAGGCGCCACATGCCGGCAATTTCACATGCCATGCCACTAATTTGGCTGGCCATCAGCGCTTCACAACGCTACTAAATGTCTATGGTACAGATACAGAGTTGAAAACACTCGCAAATTTGAGCCTCACAACTAATGTCCGCCGTAGTTTGCTGCTACTAATCACAAATGCGTCTACAATAGAAGTACTTTGGCTGCATGTCTGTCTCTCTGTCTTGGTTTTATCTATCTATCTCGCTCTCTAAGCTCTGTCTCACTCTCTGTGGCTAGTCGCACCAAAAAGGCTTGCATGTTCAAATTAATTAAAGACACTGCACCATCCAGAATATCGATATAGGGATAAAGATAAGATTTATTTTTTTGCCAAATATTTGCGGTCCTCAATATTTCATCGCGGGTTCTCGGGGGTTTTAAGTGAAAGTTTAGATCAGCTCCAACCTAAATTTTATTTTATATTTATTTTATTTTAATTTTGCATTAAAGTACCACCCAAATTGGCGCCTCTGCCCATCAATTCGCCGCTTTATGTGGGCGACTACTATCAACTAACTTGCGCCGTGGTGCACGGAGATGCACCCTTCAACATCACCTGGTACTACAATGGCCAACCAGCCGGGGAGCTTCCTGGTGTCAGCATTCTAATGCACAGTCGGCGAAGCAGTTCTCTGAACATTGAGAGCGTGCAGGGTGGCAACGCTGGCACCTACACGTGCATGGGCGCCAATGGGGCCGGCTATACGACCGTCGAGACGAATCTCAGTGTCAAGGGTTTGTTTACTGCACAACTTGGCCTGTGGTAGTTGTAGCTTCCACATAGACTAGCCAGCAACTGTACATTTTGACCACTATCTGTCTCTGTCTATTTCTCTTTGTGTGTTTACCCTGGTGTCGGTTTGCTTAAGCTCAATATTTTGTATTATATAACACTTACTCATGCACGGCTTTTGTGTGTCGTCCCCCATTCCATTCGCACAGAGCTTCCCCAAATTGAGCAGTTCCATTTCAATGCCAGCGGCGTGAATGGCGGCCAGGCGGTGCGTGTCATGTGCATGGTCATTTCGGGAGATCTGCCCATAGACATCTACTGGTTGAAAGATGGACAGCCCCTGCTTCGTTCCATATACCACAAGATCGATGAGTACACGCTCATCCTCTCGCTCCGTCAGACCACCATCAGCGACTCGGGCAACTATACGTGTGTGGCCAGCAATGCTGCGGGTCAGGCCAGTCGCTCGTCTAGTCTGAAAGTGAAGGGTACATGAATAGTTCCATCCTCTTTCTTTTAAGTGTTTTGTAAATAGTTTTAATTTTTCATTATCTTTTGTGTCCAAAAATATAAAGACTTAGGCAAAAAGCCAGTGATCTTAGACCTTGAAAAATATCAAATTCAGGAATTACAAACTCCTGCAAACCGAAGTAAAGTTGCTTACACTTTTATCCAAACTTCTTAAGTTTAATAAATTACAAAACGTCCACATTCCACTAATAAGCTACAATAGTCCGATAATAATTGAATTTTTCATAGAAGATCTCATAATTCGACCGATTGTTCCTATAATTGTTTCTATATAAATTATACACACGAGCTCGAATATGCCTACTTCTTTCCCACATTTCCCAATAAAATAACAATGCATGGTTTATAAATATGGAAAGCAAATGTCAAATTTCAAAAGACTTAGGCAACGAACTCGATAAAAGACTTAAGCACCGAACTCGACAACACCAAGATTATTCTTTGCAAGTTTTAGCTTGGTTTATAGTTGTAAAAATGTTGATTGCTTTACACCAATTTTCACCACATTTCTGCCTGGCAATCTGCAACATGTTGTTAAGAGCCGCCAATTCTCGCTGCATTGTCGCTTTCTGCGTCCGTTTGCGATGTTAATGATTATGTGCAGCTGACGTGCATCGCCAGTAGAGGTGCCACGCCCATTCAATTCGAATGGAGACTGAACGGAAGGGCGTTGCATGACGACGACGATGACGGTGAGGCGGATGCCACACAGGCAACGGTGGGAGAGCACACGAGCCTGCTGTTGATCAACAAAGCGCAGGCACATCATGCCGGCAACTACAGCTGCACGGCCAGCAATCATGTGGGCGTGTCCCAGAGGCAGGCAATGCTAACGGTCAACGGTAAATGGGAATGTTCAGCGATTTGCATTTTTTCTCTCTTCTAATCAAGCTAATCAAGATTTTCTCGAGATTCTCATCTTTATTCGATCTTTTGCTCTATATAGGCCAAAGACTGTTCGATTGAGGTCTATCCATTAAGTTTAATGCAATCCAATTTATCCAAAATTACTCGGATTGCAATGTTAGTTACAACCTAATCCGAATAAGCTCGTATGTATGGCAAAACAGCTCAGATTCGCATACATTTTAACCAGCAGCACACACACACACACACACACATCCACACACTTACATGTACATGCACCACGTATACGCACCGTACCACTAGTTTTTGAGGAAAGGACTCACAGCTTGATACTTGCTTGAGCTTTCTATACACAGACACACTTATACATAGACATGTGTTGAATGTGTTTTTTGTTTTCAATTCAGTTATGTGTACATTACAATTTGAAAAGGCTCATGCTCCAACACCGAATAAACTGCAAACAATAACAGCCATAACAATAACAACTATTCGCATACTCAACCGCTTCTAATTGTCTACCAAACATTTAAACTCAGCCTTTGGCGCTAACTGAAACTGTGCGCTTAAAGATACATGTCCCTGCTACGTTCCCACCCACACCCACCCATCAGTCCAAACCTAATCCTTCATTTCCCCAACTTTAATTACTTTCATTTTCATTACAATCTATGGTTTACTTAGTCCTTAAGGCACAAAACGAAGTCTGTTTACGAAACAATCGTTTAGAAAACGTTTTCAAAAAAAAATTACACAAAAACAGCACTTCGTTTTGCACAAATTGCATGTAATTCATCCTTTAGTTAGTTACTAATTATTGTTTCATTAAAATCCCACTTTTAGTTGTCCTTTAATACTTTGGTTAATTAATTGTGCTAACAATATTGGTTGTAGTTTGGCTTATGAGTTTAATTAGAGTTTAAGTAAATAGTGGAAATATTTTGCCAATCACAATATTTTATAATAAAATCAATTCAAGTTATTGACAATGAATATTCTGCAAATATTTCCACTATATTTTGAACAAATTGAAATGAGTAAAATATTAAAGAAATAAAAAAGAAACAAACTCGGATCATTTCAGTTTGTACAAATCAAAGTCCGTCTTTCCGATTATCAACACAACAATCCAATAAACCGCATGCTAAATGTTATTTATTTACAAAGAACCCGCCACAAACTTTCTAACATATTAATTTTCTACAAACGCGCAACAAACAACAAACAACAACAACAACAAACAACAACAACAACAGTGCCACCCAGATGGATACTTGAGCCCACAGACAAAGCCTTCGCCCAGGGTTCCGATGCCAAGGTTGAATGCAAAGCCGATGGTTTCCCCAAACCCCAAGTGACCTGGAAGAAAGCAGTTGGTAAGTCAATTGACGTATATCAGATTAACTGTCATAAATATTAATATGGCATATGATTAATTAAACAGGCGACACACCCGGCGAGTACAAGGATCTGAAGAAGAGCGACAACATTCGCGTCGAGGAGGGAACTTTGCACATTGACAACATTCAAAAGACCAATGAGGGCTACTATCTATGTGAGGCGATTAATGGCATTGGTTCAGGTCTCTCGGCTGTGATCATGGTCAGTGTTCAGGCGCCGCCAGAGTTCACCGAGAAGTTGCGTAATCAGACCGCTCGTCGAGGCGAACCCGCTGTGCTGCAGTGCGAGGCGAAGGGTGAGAAACCCATTGGCATTTTATGGAACATGAACAACATGCGACTGGACCCCAAGAACGACAATCGCTATACAATTCGTGAGGAGATCCTCTCTGCCGGCGTCATGTCAAGTCTCTCGATCAAACGTACCGAACGCTCCGACTCCGCGCTCTTCACCTGTGTGGCGACCAATGCCTTTGGCTCCGATGATGCCAGCATCAATATGATTGTGCAGGAAGTGCCTGAAATGCCCTATGCTCTCAAGGTTCTCGACAAGTCTGGTCGCTCCGTGCAGCTGAGCTGGGCACCACCCTACGACGGCAACTCTCCACTGATTCGCTACATTATTGAGTTCAAGCGCTCCCGAGCATCCTGGGATGAGATTGATCGCGTTATGGTTCCTGGTCTTACCACCGAGGCCCAAGTGCAGAAATTGAGCCCAGCCACCACCTACAACATTCGTATCGTCGCTGAGAATGAGATTGGCTCCTCGCAATCTTCGGAGGCGGTAACCATTATCACTGCTGAAGAGGCACCATCTGGCAAACCTCAGACCATTAAAGTGGATCCCGTGAATCAGACAACACTTCGCGTAACCTGGAAGCCACCAGCACGCTCTGACTGGAATGGTGAAATCCTGGGTTATTATGTCGGCTACAAGCTATCGAACACCAACTCTTCGTATATCTTTGAGACCATCAACTTCATCACCGAGGAGGGCAAGGAACACAATTTGGAACTGAACAATCTGCGTGTCTACACTCAGTACTCGGTGGTTATTCAGGCGTTTAACAAGATCGGCGCCGGTCCTCTGAGCGATGAGGAGAAACAGTTCACAGCCGAAGGAACACCTAGCCAACCACCCAGCGACACCGCCTGCACCACCCTCACCTCGCAAACGATTCGTGTCAGCTGGGTTAGCCCACCCCTCGAGTCGGCCAACGGCGTGATCAAGACCTACAAGGTTGTCTACGCATCCAGTGATGAGTGGTATGGTAAGTAGAGAGATCTGTTTCCAGAAAATGAGCCTCTTTATTGATGTCATATGTATTTGCAGATGAGACCAAGCGTCATTACAAAAAGACTGGCTCCTCCGACACTGTGCTCCATGGACTCAAGAAGTACACAAACTACACCATGCAAGTTCTGGCCACAACAGCTGGAGGCGATGGAGTTCGCAGCGTGCCAATTCACTGCCAAACCGAACCTGATGGTAAATTAAACCTATGCAAATCCAGGACTCTGCCAAGTTCCCTGTGCTCACATAAATATGTTTTCTTCCACACAGTTCCTGAAGCACCCACCGATGTGAAGGCTTTGGTTATGGGCAACGCAGCCATCCTAGTATCCTGGCGTCCACCAGCACAGCCCAATGGCATCATTACCCAATACACTGTCTACTCGAAGGCTGAAGGCGCTGAGACTGAAACGAAGACCCAAAAAGTGCCTCACTATCAAATGAGCTTCGAGGCCACCGAACTGGAGAAGAACAAACCGTACGAATTCTGGGTCACTGGCAGCACCACCATTGGCGAGGGTCAGCAGTCCAAGAGCATTGTCGCCATGCCCAGTGATCAGGTGCCCGCCAAGATTGCCTCATTCGATGACACGTTCACTGCCACCTTCAAGGAGGATGCCAAAATGCCATGTTTAGCTGTGGGAGCACCTCAACCGGAGATCACCTGGAAGATTAAAGGCGTCGACTTCAGTGCCAACGATCGTATGCGCCTCCTGCCCGATGGTTCGCTATTGATTAAGTCTGTCAACCGTTTGGATGCTGGCGACTATTCGTGCCATGCCGAGAACTCCATTGCAAAGGATTCAATTACACATAAGCTGATCGTCTTGGCACCACCCCAATCACCCCACGTCACGCTCTCGGCCACCACCACAGATGCGCTGACGGTGCGCTTGAAGCCCCATGAGGGTGACACTGCCCCACTGCACGGCTACACCCTACATTATAAGCCAGGTTCGTAAACAGATCCATAATGTTGAGTGGTAAATTATTATTTAAAAATTGTACAGAGTTCGGAGAGTGGGAAACAGCTGAAGTCTCCGTGGAATTACAGAAGACCAACATTGAGAATCTACTATGCGGATCCCGTTATCAGGTTTATGCTACAGGTTTCAACAAGTGAGTAGAGCGTAGTAGCATCTAAAAATATTTAATCTAAACTTCTAATTCCTCTGTAGCATTGGCGCTGGAGAAGCCTCAGATATTTTGAATACACGCACCAAGGGCCAAAAACCCAAACTGCCAGAAAAACCACGTTTCATCGAAGTCTCATCCAACTCGGTTTCATTGCATTTCAAGGCCTGGAAAGATGGAGGTTGCCCCATGTCCCACTTTGTCGTCGAGAGCAAGAAACGGTATCGACTTAAACCACATCTCACTATATTTCAACAACAAATTAATTTCCTCATTTTTCTCTAGTGACCAACTTGAATGGAATCAAATATCGAATAATGTCAAGCCCGATAATAACTACGTAGTTCTCGATCTGGAGCCAGCTACCTGGTACAATCTACGTATTACTGCCCACAATTCTGCAGGTTTCACCGTTGCCGAATATGATTTCGCTACTCTCACCGTTACCGGAGGTATGTTCGATCTGTTTTCCAATATTCACATACATACATATTTCACATTGCTTTTGTACATAGAAAACTACGTTGATAATGTTGCTGGGGTTCGCGGTTGCGATTCCAAATGGAGGACCACCCGAATTGTCGACCCCAGCAAGATTGTCCATATACAAATAACAAGCTAGGCATCAAGCAAAAATTGTTGTAAACACTCTTTCTAGAGTTGAATTTGCTTTTTATTAAAAATCACCAAGAACTGAAAATGAGCAAATTTCAATTTTTATTTCATTTATCCGAGCAAAATGCACAGTAATTATTTAAATTTGTAATTAGCTGATATTATTTATAATTTGTTTAAAACACCAAGCTTGTCATACATAGTTAAACAAAAAATATTTATTTGAATTATTATTTTTGACAAAATGCCAGACATAACGCAGCGGCATTTTGAATAGTGTACAAAAAAATGTTTTTATTGCGTAAATGCAATTTGTTTTTTACGTTTTTATATACAATACCATAAATGTATATGTGCAAATCCCAAAGAAAAGCAAATGCTACAATTAAAAACAAGAGAGAACGTTGCAGTCGGACCTAACCGACTGCGAAATACTATGATACCATAATTTGTGTGCAGCCAAGAAATACTGTCCAAGTTTGCCTTTTAGATTGAGGTAGATACAAAATATTAAACTTTCGTCGAAGATTGGCAATTTAACCTCTTAAATTACCGAAGATATGAGCATGGGAACATGGGAACATAAGACAAAATTATAGTCCGAAAATCGGCATATGGGCATTTTGGCATAGGTCGAACCTTCAAAATGCCAAAACTTGCTCAAAACTCAACGCATTTTCAAAAGCAAGGGCGTTTTAATCATATTTTGGCCTCTAGATCAATCGTACATTTAAAGTTGAAAACGTGATTTTGGGTCGGAATACATGTCAAAATTATAATCCGAAAATCGGCACTTCAAAATTATAGCCCGAAAAACGGCATATGGGCATAGGTCAAACCTTCAAAACGCCATAACTTGGTCAAAACTCAACGGATTTTCAAAAGCAATGGCGTTTTAATCATAATTTGGCCTCTAGATCAATCGTACATTTAAAGTTGAAAACGTGATTTTGGGTCGGAATACATGTCAAAATTATAGTCCGAAAATCGGCACTTCAAAATTATAGCCCGAAAAACGGCATATGGGCATAGGTCAAACCTTCAAAACGCCATAACTTGGTCAAAACTCAACGGATTTTCAAAAGCAATGGCGTTTTAATCATAATTTGGCCTCTAGATCAATCGTACATTTAAAGTTGAAAACGTGATTTTGGGTCGGAACATAAGTCTAAATTATAGTCCGAAAATCGGCATATGGGCATTTTGGCATAGGTCGAACCTTCAAAATGCCATAACTTGCTCAAAACTCAACGCATTTTCAAAAGCAAGGGCGTTTTAATCATATTTTGGCCTCTAGATCAATCGTACATTTAAAGTTGAAAACGTGATTTTGGGTCGGAATACATGTCAAAATTATAGTCCGAAAATCGGCACTTCAAAATTATAGCCCGAAAAACGGCATATGGGCATAGGTCAAACCTTCAAAACGCCATAACTTGGTCAAAACTCAACGGATTTTCAAAAGCAATGGCGTTTTAATCATAATTTGGCCTCTAGATCAATCGTACATTTAAAGTTGAAAACGTGATTTTGGGTCGGAATACATGTCAAAATTATAGTCCGAAAATCGGCACTTCAAAATTATAGCCCGAAAAACGGCATGTGGGCATAGGTCAAACCTTCAAAACGCCATAACTTGGTCAAAACTCAACGGATTTTCAAAAGCAATGGCGTTTTAATCATAATTTGGCCTCTAGATCAATCGTACATTTAAAGTTGAAAACGTGATTTTGGGTCGGAATACATGTCAAAATTATAGTCCGAAAATCGGCACTTCAAAATTATAGCCCGAAAAACGGCATATGGGCATAGGTCAAACCTTCAAAACGCCATAACTTGGTCAAAACTCAACGGATTTTCAAAAGCAATGGCGTTTTAATCATAATTTGGCCTCTAGATCAATCGTACATTTAAAGTTGAAAACGTGATTTTGGGTCGGAACATAAGTCTAAATTATAGTCCGAAAATCGGCATATGGGCATTTTGGCATAGGTCGAACCTTCAAAATGCCATAACTTGCTCAAAACTCAACGCATTTTCAAAAGCAAGGGCGTTTTAATCATATTTTGGCCTCTAGATCAATCGTACATTTAAAGTTGAAAACGTGATTTTGGGTCGGAATACATGTCAAAATTATAGTCCGAAAATCGGCACTTCAAAATTATAGCCCGAAAAACGGCATATGGGCATAGGTCAAACCTTCAAAACGCCATAACTTGGTCAAAACTCAACGGATTTTCAAAAGCAATGGCGTTTTAATCATAATTTGGCCTCTAGATCAATCGTACATTTAAAGTTGAAAACGTGATTTTGGGTCGGAACATAAGACAAAATTTTAGTCCGAAAATCGGTATATGGACCGAACCTTCAAAATGTCTTAACTTCGTCAAATCTCAACGACGGACGGACGGACAGACAGCACGACGGAAATTGCACAAACCCAATATACTATTAATCCTTCGGTATCATAGTATAAAAATAAATATTGTTCTATAAATAGTTTTAAAACAAATCTCACCAGTTACCCTTTATTATTTAATATTTTGTAATTATTTACTGCGCTGTGACCACACTAGTCAATTTGTAGTGCTCTAGACAATCACATTAGTACTATAATTTATTGTAATTTTATTCCATCATCATTTATAATTTCTATTATTTCCATCACATTCCGTTTATTGCATTTATGTGTCCAGTGAGTGGAGATCAAGATTTTGTACATTAAAAACAATAATAAGACGGCTTCAAAGTGCATTTGAATTTGTACTGCCTGATATGATCAATTGTTGTTGTAACCCCCGTTACTCCTTCCTCCCGCTGCTCGTACAATTATGAATGTCTTGTATATAGGACTCGAAAATATCCCTTAAAAATATTCCGCATTGTAAATTGCTGTACTGACTTCAAATCCATTCTTAACAAATACTTTCTGCAGCAAAGGCAAGATAAGTAAGAATTTTAATAAGCAGAAACAATAAATTTATATTTCTGGTTTCCCTACTAGATCAACATGGGAACCATCATCATTTGGAACTCTCGTTCAAGAATTTGTTGTACAAAATTTTCCACAACTGAGCACTTTTTGATTTTGTCATCCATTACTTGGCTTTATTTTAACAATAATTTTACAGTATAGTATTTTATTTAATTTAAAACAATAGCAAAATGCTCCTCAGCTTTAATGACAAGATAAAAATTAACTTGAAAAACGAGCAGAGCCAAAGCGCACGCATTTTATTCGAAAGCACAACAACCAAAGAAAGATCCATCATCCTAACATGTTAAAAAGAGTTCACAGGAGAGCTGAGAACAAGAAATGGAGAATAAAGAATGAGGAAGAGGAAGACGTTCTCTTATATACTACAACTACATAAGTGCATTCATTATATACACACACACAAAACATTTATTTCGATTACAATTCAGTTATGTCATCAAGTTATAGTTGAGTTCCACCTAAGTTAGTTAGTATTTATTTAAAGTTAATACCTTTTGAGAAATGGCAAAGAAGTTCTTTCGTTCACATTCTCGTACTCGTCCTCCTCTAATCATATTCTCGAAAGCTGCTGCTACACTTGGAATGCCTGTTAATTGAATTTTTTACGAGTTGCTTAAATGCGCTTTAGCGTTTCGACTACTTAATTAGCGTTAAACATTTACTTAATTAGTTGTAAGATTTTACGGATAAAAAACAAATTGCATTTGAACGTATTAAAAACCGATATTGATTTATTATACAATTACAATTTTTACTAAAATACTAGCTAAAATAGTTTTCATATAAATACTACTCACAACAAATAATCTGCGTCCAGTTTTGGCGCATTGTAAAATAAAATCTAAATCTAAATCTAAATATTATAAATATAAGTTTCTTTCTCAACACACTTCTCCACATCTCAACGAACTCAACTCAAATCGAAAAGTCGACATTATCGTATATATTCGTATCTGTTAATGTATTTGTATATGTGTGTGTTTAATATATAAAAAATGAGTATTCTCGACTAGTTCGTCTGGGTACAAAAGTTAATGTACTATTGCGAGAGGAAGGCGAAGGACAAAAAGGGAGCGAACTTCTCTTTGAACTTTAAGCAGTTCGCTCTCTTTTCGAATTTTCTAACTTCTTTCTTTCTCTCTGTTGTCTCTCTCTATCTCTCTATACCTCTATATAATTGTGTGTCTCTCTCCCACTCTCGGTCTACATGTGAAACACTTTGGTTGTTGTTGTTGTTGTTGCAGGCACAATCGCACCCTCGCGAGATTTACCCGAATTAAGCGCCGAGGATACTATCCGCATTATCCTATCGAACCTAAATTTAGTAGTGCCCGTCGTGGCGGCTCTGCTCGTCATAATCATAGCGATAATTGTTATTTGTATTCTGCGTAGCAAAGGCAATCACCACAAAGGTATCTATAAGTATATCAAAACTAATTACAATATTTCTTTTTCTTTTTTTTCGGTTCCCCTCTCTATCGACTCTCTTATCTCTTATCACTCTTACAACAAAACACACACAAAAAAAAAAAAAAAAAACACTCGCGCTCTTCCTTTTTACATAAATACACCTATGTTTTGCACTCCATATCCGAAATATCCTAAATATTTCGGGCTATCAAAATTGCCTGCTCTGTTGTTGCATCCGATAAACGAATTGCATGATCGATTATGGTTTGTATATCGAATACGAATCGCAAATCAAAACTAAAGGCACAATTGCACCCCTCGACGATGGCACGGGTCACACAAATGTCCATGCGCGAATTCCGCTGCCTGCCTGGATGCCCGAGTGGCTGGATCTGAACTTTATGGTGCCACTGATAGCCACAGTTGTTGTGGTTGCTGTGGGTATCTGTGTGGTGTGTGTGGCGCTCTCTCGCAGGCGCTCGGACGATATGCGAGGCGGTCAAAAGGATGTCTATTGTAGGTTTTTGAGTGTGCCACCATTTGCACAGGAGCGCAAATGTTCTACTTATTATATATATATTTGTTTTTCGACAAATTTTATTTCTGTTTTTTATGTTTTGGTCCAAAAATGTTGAGGATTGAATTTGTAATTTTTAGTTTAAGATTTCAACATTAGGGCCAAGATACCCAAAATCGAATGCCGTCACTCTGCAAAAATACTGGTAAACTTTTAAATGTTTTTGGAATGTTTATGTTTATGTCTATTAATCAGCTGCATGATATACATATAAAAATATTCATAAATACAAATACATAAATCACATAAATCTCAAAAATACACGCACAAAAATATACCAACAAAATATTAAGAAATCATATATTTATACTACATACTAAATGTGTATCAATGTCTCCATATGTGTATATAAATACATTCATATTTCTAATTTATTCATATGATACTCCCATAACTATCATCAATTTTCCATCGCCATTAAATATCATTGGAAAATTATATAAAAAATACTTATATTTGTATAAATATCTTGCGATAACTTTAGAGTGCGATAATGATTTAAAAAAAATTCAAAATATAGATAAAAAAAAAATGTTTTTGTTTTGATACTCTATTATTATGAGTTTGTAAAACAAGTAAATGGCCTATCATACAATAAACTAAATATAATAGCCTATATATTTATATCCAGTGTTGTTGTAAATACGTTTTGCTTATATTCTAAGCAATTTTCACTGTCGAAATCATTTTTCCTACAACTTATTCACAACACACAAGTTTCCATATCTTTCTCGACACTCTTTTAGTTGTTGTTGATTTTATACCCCTTCAATATCTTTCTTTTAAATGAAACCAAAACTAAGATGCTTTTTGAAATCGCAATTGAATATTGTAATGCTAAAGTAAAGTAAAGTACAGTAAAATAATGTTAAATATAAATTCTAAATTAAAATCATCGCTCATTTCATGTCATTATTATATCATGAACAAGTTGGTATATTTTGAAATCAAACAAAAAAAAAAGAAAGAAAAACACCTCACGTAATTCCGATTTTTGGAAACTTTGTTCGCAATTATAAACTTGTATTTTTGAGCTACTTATTAGCACACTAGTGTGTTGAGATGCCGCACCAAAAGAAAAACAAAAAATTTCATTTTAAATTTTCAAATATTGTGAGTGACGGAACAAAGCGGATTGATACAGAAAACAGAAGTAAAGTATGCGAGTTGATCTATTGAGCAGCATTAAAAGGGAAAAGCATCTTCAGTGTTTCACTATTGAGTTTCGCGATATCATATATTAATTCTAGACGATGTAGTTTACAATCAGACAATGGGACCCGGCGCCACCCTGGACAAACGTCGCCCCGATCTGCGTGACGAGCTTGGATATATTGCCCCACCGAACCGGAAGTTGCCACCTGTGCCAGGATCCAACTACAACACCTGTGACCGGATTAAGCGAGGTACAGTCATAAGTAAGCATCTAAATTTCCAATGCAACATTTATTAATGCCAGGACTATGCCAGCGAAGCCCCAAAAAATTTCCTTCTTTGGGAAAAGCTAAAGGGGCAATCACTGTGCATTGGCTGCGGCTTAGTTTTTTTCTTCCATTTACTTTGCGTACAAAATGATAAAAAAAAGAGAAGAAAAAAAAAAGAAAAAAAAAGTATTTCATATTTTGCGTTGCTATTGCATAACACAAACAGTGAACAAAAGGTGCCGACCTTAATACATACATAAATAAATACATACATACATACGTGCACACATACATGAGCACACTCAGCAATGCTTTATCAGATCGAAATTCTTAATGTGCTTCTTAAAGTCGCTTCTCTATTGTTTTTGAACCCATCCGAAAAAACTAGTGTTTTTAAATGTTGTGCTGAATTTAGATAACTCTTAAATATTATTTGAATTTGATTTTTTATTTATATATTTTTTGAAATTCTCCCTTGCACAACTCCAAAAATCCCCTCCGTTTCGGTTGCTGTTGCCTGAATTGTTTACATTTTTCGTTGACTCATCGTTGATGTTGTATAAAAATTGGAAATTGGATAAAAAAAAATATATATATAACACACACCTAACACAATGACACAAAATATAAACAAACACGAAACGGTTCAGGCCGCGGTGGCTTGCGATCGAACCACTCCACTTGGGATCCGCGCCGTAACCCGAATCTGTACGAGGAACTCAAAGCTCCACCAGTTCCAATGCACGGCATTGGCAACCACTATGGTCATGCCCATGGCAATGTTGAATGCCAATACAGACATCCAGGTAGGAGCTGTCCTCCAGTTTGATTTTTTCTACGTTTTCATTTTTGTACGCACCCCAAATGACTAACACACCAAAACCCAGCCACATTTAACATTATCATTTGAAATTTGAATTGATTTTTGAAAACGACTAACATATTGTAGTCTAACCCCGGTCGCATCGAGCTAACCACAGATAATGCATCATAGTAAGTAAAATTCCATATGGAGAAAGCCATTGAATCTCGTACTAAAACACTAAAACAAATACAAAATACAAAGACAACAACAAACCACTCTTCTATTGATGAGGAACACTTGCTAATCGTTATCTTCTTTCACGAAGGCATGGAAGATGAGATCTGCCCCTATGCTACGTTCCATCTGCTTGGCTTCCGCGAGGAAATGGATCCCACCAAGGCCATGAACTTCCAGACCTTCCCACACCAGAACGGACACACCCCAGTTCCCGGACATGCCGGCACTATGCTGCCCCCTGGTCATCCTGGACACGTACACTCTCGCTCCGGATCCCAATCGATGCCACGTGCCAATCGCTACCAACGCAAGAATAGTCAGGGTGGTCAGTCTTCGATCTATACACCAGCACCCGAATACGATGATCCCGCCAACTGTGCCGAAGAAGATCAATACGTAAGTTCTATTTTATTTCGACTGTTCTACAGTCCATAATGTTACCAATTTGTTACTCAATGTTGCCCACAGCGTCGCTACACTCGTGTCAACTCTCAGGGCGGCAGTTTGTACTCTGGCCCCGGACCCGAATACGATGATCCCGCTAACTGTGCACCAGAGGAGGATCAGTATGGCTCTCAGTATGGCGGACCCTATGGCCAGCCCTACGATCACTATGGCTCTCGCGGTTCCATGGGTCGTCGCAGCATTGGTAAGAGGATGAGAAATGGAGAAAGAGATGTTTAAATTAATTGTGATATGTCTAGGTTCAGCACGCAATCCTGGCAATGGCTCACCTGAGCCACCACCACCACCACCACGTAATCATGACATGAGCAACTCCTCATTCAACGACTCCAAGGAGAGCAACGAGATCTCAGAGGCCGAATGCGATCGCGATCACGGACCACGTGGCAACTATGGCGGTAAGTTTTTGATAAACAGTTGAATGATGACCCCATTGAAATCGTACCCTAAGTTTATCATTCCAAACATATTTTGCAAATATTTGATATGCTAAATTGAGTATTCATCAATTTTTAACACGTCCATTCGCAATCTTCTTGATTTCATTTTTCAAAATTTGTTAACACTATTGAAATAATAAAATCTATCAGAAGACTCCAATGAGGGTGAGTGATGTGACAGCAAATCACAAATCGAGTTGATATAGTGTTCATATTGAATTTTAAATTCCCCTTTGAACTCCGCTCATTCTTCGTACTTATCGCAAAGTCTCATGAAACTCCCCAACGATCTCATATCAGGAATGTTCCCATTCTTCATTCTTCCCTCATTGTATCATTCACGTGTCATTTCGAAGACAGTTCTTCGCAACCAATATTCATGCTGTGTTTTGCTAAAGTTTTAAAACAATAAATTGATTTGTTTTATTTGAAAATATGTTCTTATGTTTCTATTGTGTTAAAAATAATAACTTTGGTTTTGGTTCTCAAATTTATTTAAGTTTGAGTTTTTACTGCACAATTAAATACACACCATTTCATTTCATGAAGCACACTGCCCAAAAGATTATTGGGTTTATTTTACAGCACTATTCAATGTTTTATGTTTTGTATCTAATATCGGATTTAAGCTTAATTTTAATCGATTTCCATAAATTCTCATAGCGTTCATTTCATTGAGTTTCATGTGTCTAGAAATTCGCATGTGTCCAACTAGAAACTTGTTTGGTTTTTTGAAAAACAATAAGTTAGATATTTAAGAAGCATATTTTTACCACACCATTTTTAGAAAACAATTTCTGCACGTAAACTCAATATGGAATACAACTTTTTTTTTTTTTGTATGAAAGTGTTTATTTGAAATTTCATTTTTCGTTTTCTTTCCATTTTCTTTTACATTCTATGATATTCTAAACCAATATAAATCTACTTTCGGTTGCTCAATTTAATTTTGGGGTTCTTAAACACAATATTTCCGCAAATATGTCGAATACAAAAAATAAATAAATATATAAAATCAGCTGTAAAAAGATCACCACAACCGAAAGATCAACGCACCACCGAAGAAATGCGTAAATTGATTGAGAGGTAAGAAACGAGTAAAAACACAAACTATGGTATAACAAGTCAAACAGTATAATAAATAATTAATTAAAAATTGCACAGAAAATAATAAATAAAAAAATATTGCGCACTTGTTTAATATAATTCAAGTATGAACTCACTGCGTTTGCAAGAGACACAATTTAACAGAATTTAACTAAGTACTTAATTTAAATTTATTTACAATTCTGATACTAACAGTATTTGGAACTTAGTTGTGTAATTTCTGTGCAATTTTAAACGCGCCAAGATGAACTTAATCACTTTACAGCTACTAATTCTGACCATTTTTGTATTTTTTTTTTCATTTAAAAAATAATAATTCTGGTTAAATAATGGTTGATTAACACACTGACTAACTTAGTCGCAGGCAATTGTAAGTCTTAAGCTAAGTTTAGTTTTGTAACTAAATGTCGACGCTTTTGCATGTCCTGGACGCAATAACATCCTTGTGAATACAGGCCTATAGCTAAATGTGCATGTCTCTATACTATCTTATAATCAATAACGCTTTTAATTTATATTTTCTTTATTTATTGTCGATTCTATTATATATGATTTGTTTTTTGGTTTGATTGAAAGCAAATCACAGTTGAGTGTTTCGAAACGTACCCAAAGCATTTTATCATTTGATAAACTTTTCAATTTACATAGCATACTCGTATATTAATCAACAGGCTTTAAATGATACTCTACACTGTATGAATACATACATATATATATGTCTAACAGTTTCCAGCAGCTTGGCGCTTGGTCTTGGCTTGCCACATACACAAAAAAATAAAATAAAAATCAAAATGAGGCACCCAATTCCAAAACACGCCTGAAAGCAAAAAAAAAATACACAAAATAAGGCGTAATTATGAAGCAATGCTTTGGTTGCAGATATAAGCCTACAATAATATTTATTAATACATGTTTATTATAAATATATATATACATATTGTAATATATTTTAACTAATCCCCAAACAGAAACGAAGCCGGCCCAAAACAACTCCAACTCCAACAAACAAATGGCGCAGGATTCACAGCCTACGATACTATGGCAGTGTAATTTGTAAGCGAATTATGGTGGGCGTGGCATTTTAGCTTAGTGTTTCAAGTCAATGAAGTGCGTGGGAGTTGAATGACACACACACACACTCACACACACACACACATGCAAACATTAAACACACTCACACACACAGAAAAACACATGCAGATGAAAACATCACAAAGAAGTAAGCAACGCATATAGCGCATACATAAATACATATATACAATTATTAACTATTTCAAGTATTTATAAACGAAATTTGAAAGCATACTTATATGCATAAATACTCACACATACACATACATACGTGCATGTATGTATGGAAATACTAAAAGCGCATTAAGAAATACCAAACAAAAGTGTCTGGTTGAAGCCAAATGCAAATCAATTTTTGCATTTACACTTTAAAACTTGAAAAGAAACGAAAAGAAAAACAAAAAAACAAAAAACAAACAAACAAATAATACAATTTTAATTGTGTAATTTTGAATATTGTATTTTAGTTCGTAAGTCAAGCAGAACTACCAAAATATCAAAAGCATGCAAGAGCTGCCCAAATACATAAGAAAATGCATATAAATATATGTATTTCTTATGTATATATTTCGTAAGATTCTTTCAATTTGATTTTTTGCCATCTATGCCAAAAGCATGAACTATTTGCGGTAGCTTAAGTCAAAGTCATAATATTATTGTAATTGATAGATATTGTTTAATTTGTCTGGTCTGCAAATCCTATAATTTCGAGTATACACTGTACTCGATTGATTTTGTATTCAATGGAATCAAAACCCAGCGCATGTTTGAGTTTTGCATTTTGTTGACTTTGCGTTGACTTGTGATCATTTAATTTTTAACATTGTGTGAGTCAATATTTTATTGGTACTCGATTATATAATTATTTTTATACAACGTAAACTTAGAATTTTTAATTATTTTATTCTTTTTACAATGCGCTTCCAAAAGAACAAAAAATAAATAAATAAAACAGACACAACTAAAGTCAAAATAATTTGTTCAGTGCACAATAGCATTAACTTATGCAGAAATTATATATTAGCAAAAAAAAAAACCATTTAGTCACAACCTCTAAATTGTATTATACAAGAACGTCCCAAGCGCACTTTTATTTTTATATATTTACCGTTCGATTCTGTACATCAGTTATACGCAGTTCAAGCTTTAAGACAAACTGAAATTGATATTGTGCATACCTCGATTTCTTTTATTGTCAGATTTATTTATTTAAGCTTTTTAAATTTGTTCGCTAAATACATATATATAATTTTTATTGAAACTTTTCTGTGATTTTTTATTTATTTGCATTTATTTGAATATCATTTTCAGCATTGTCCTGTAAATGTGGGAGTCATTTTCAAAACTCAAAGACTGAACTATGCAAATTTATAATGCCATAAATGTTTAACAACATATGTAATTACAAGAGTTTTACAGAATACAACATTTGCTCAAATCGTAGAAATAGCAAAGCAATTGAGGTGGCTCCCACTATTTAACAGGTCATCATCATTAATAAAATTACAAGCCACCTTAGATTACTTATCATATTATCTTTCAATATTTAATTTCTTATGTAAAATTTGATTTCTTAATTTGTGTTTTCCGTAAACATTTCTATATACATACACTATAACCCCCTACCTAGGTATACCGATTTTATATATGAATGTAGTGTTGTGAAGAAAATATTGCTTACATATATTATTATGGGAAACTTATATAAACGTACTACAAATTTTTATGGTAAACGAACTACAAATATTACATAGCGTTTAGTGAAAAAGCATTTAATTAATATATACATATATACGATATACAAACTTAAACTTCAAAAATCGAAGCAAAGAACAACTCACAAATTTTCAAGTAATTCAAATAGCAACCCAAAACCGTTGGATTTACAAAATTGTAACGAGAAAACCTTAGATAACTCGAAAAATACACTTAACTAATCACTTAACAATTTTCGGCAAATCAAAATCAAAAAATTATTCAACTAAAATATTATACAACAAATAAAAACGAAATACATTTTTGACATTTGGAAACAAAACGTCTTGGAGTTGCGTAACTTAGGCTAAGGAATATTCACATAAATTAAAATACATCATGCATTTTTCATATTTATCATGCATATTGGATCGTCTGCTTTATAATATGCATTGCTTGCTTTTTGTGTTGCTTAAAAAAATATAGGAAAATAAACGAAAAGAAAAACACAAAAAAAGAGCAGTGAAAATATTCATTAAGCATAACTTAATCGAACCTATTTTGTAATTATTTAGCATTAAACATGCATAAAAACATACAACAAATTTTCTACTTAACTTTACTTAAAACGCATAAATCAAAATGACATTTCCATTGCATTAAAAAGCGAAAAACAAAAGCAAACATTGAAAAAGAAACGACGACATTCAACTTCAACGCACATCACTTAGGGACGCGAACTAAGCAACTAAAAAAAATTAAAAAAAAAAAAAACATTAAAAAAGAATTAACAATTTAAACATAAGCAACAAACAGTTTAAAACGCATACTAATCACTCGCTCCTTCTTAGCCGATCAAATATTACTCGTATATCATAAATACATACATATTACGTATGGGAAGAGATACAAAATATCCAAAGATTCAAATTCGTAATCCTTAAGCGCGGCATTATAAAAAAAAAAAACAAACTAAACGAATACTTAAAAATATGTGTATTACTAATTACAAATTACAAAACATATATATATGTATTAACTATATATTAATATTGAATGTATTGAATTGACAAGGAACATTTACTTACCAAACCCACACACCAACACACACATACATACTCCCGTCAATAACATAAAAATCACTTGCAATCCATTCGTAAGATCGAGTCGACATTTTGGTCACATTACGTAACAAACACCAAAACACACCTACAGCAAGCAAAGCTAAATTTGTCAGTTTCAGTGTCATTAAATTCAAGAAAAACAACAACAAAAACTAAATAAATGCCAATCTATGTTGGATAAAACAAAACTAATTGTGTCATTAACTTCTGTAGCGTAGTAAACAATTCGTACAGGCATAATATAACGCAACATACACTGAAGTGTGTGGTCAAAACTGACTATTCATTTCAGAGATACACGTGACTTACCACTTGCGCCATCTATGTGTCAATATTGTTGGTTGATGTACGTGATAAAATGATGGGGAAAATTATGTGTAAAATTCCCCAATTTTTGTAAGCTACAAAAATGAAAAAAAAAAACAATCTTTTGATATAATGTTGCAAATATTAGAAGTTCTTACTAAATACTTAAGTATTTTCATATATATTTTGGATGTTTAGCTTCAAATTCGGAGCAGTTTCATCAAGTCTCATTCCATCTGAAACACTCTTACTTTTTAAAAGTCCTTTTTGTCTGCAATTTTGCAATGTTTGATTATTAATACAACAAATACTTAAATGAACACCGACAAAATATTTCAATATGTAATGCAAACACGTTATGAAAACAACACCCCGATCTGATGGCTCTGATGGGTCGGCGGGTAGGGGTTTTGGGCAGCGCCTGGAACGCATTTGAAATTGGGTGTGTCCCTAATGCGGCACTGAGGCGAAAAGTTCAACAGGCTGCACCACTAAATCAACAAAGAGAAAACCACAAAATGCCGATAAGGGCCTATATCATACACAGACCCAGCTCACCCAGCCAGGACGGGAAGCCAACTGACCCCCATATAGTAAGTATGTATATAAGTATGAATATCCATTGGGACTGGGGGACTTGGACTGAGGCAAGCGACACACCAGCTAAACAAACAAATGGCTCACATTAAAATGAACGGCAGCAAAAATGTGGAAAATTTGTTTACGAAAACATAGTATGAGCAGAAGAGGGAATAGGAAAAGGAGCAGGAGCAGGAGCACAAGCGGGAGCAGGCGCAGGAGCGGGGAGCAACAACTCGGCCACTTTACAGGCTTCAGTTTTGTTGCTATTTGGCTGGCTCAAACAAGCAGGGGTAGGCCCCACCCCTCCCCGGAGATCCTAGGGGTTGCTGTCGCTAAATGCGGCCTCCAAAATGGATATGCGTTGACAACAACGAACAGTTTTTGTTGTTGTTGGCATCGTCCGCCGAATGCACAGTAAACATGCAAGGGAAGGCAAAGCGAAGCATTTCGAGTGCAAAGTTGGGGAAACTATGTCAACGTTGCTCTGGCTACCCAATGTACAATAGTAGTTCCACCTTAATTGGGGCTGTGGTTCGCTCTGGTCTCTGGACTTGTTTTTTGGGCCCGACATAGCTGTTACCTCCATGGCTCAGCTCCTCTCCCATTAAATGGATTTCACTGTTGGCGTTGTGCAATTTAAATAGCTTATCAATTTTAATACTCAATTATGGCAGATAACAGAAATTTCGTTTCCGCCCAGTCTTAAATAAATACGTTCTTTGCGCGACCTGCCCATATCCGGGCAGTTTTTCAATGTACTTCGCGTGTCGCCAATTTAGGCTCACAAATTTTCAACATATACTAAATGTTTAATGATTTTTCTTCATTTTACTTTAGGCTACTTTGTCTTCTTAAAACGATTTTTTTGCAGGTTGCTGCTTAGGATAGGTTGCAGTAATGGCTGAATTGTCCTCGAGCAGAAAATATGCTGCATACTTTTAGGGCACATGCAACGAAATGAACCGTTTACATCTCAAGGAAATGGTATAACCAGCTGCATTCAAAAGGACACTTTGTGGTAAGGAACCTGCACAATCGATCACTTATAAAATTATAACTAATTGTAAGCTTCACAATACATTTTTTTATTCTACTAGTGTGGAACCAATTATGGAAAAATTCATTGCATACTTGTGGGCTGAAAAATAATTATGCTGGGAATAATTTTTGGTAAACTAACTGCACACTTTTAGGCGATGTTGGAAATGGGAGCGTCAAAATCCATACAGATTTTTGAACAACTTGTTAATCTAATCATTAAGTTTCTTTAACCTTAGAGAGTTAATTCAGAATTATTAACTTAAGATCACAAAGTTAATTCCATAATTGAAATAAAACTTCACATGTCTAATCAAGAATTAGTAGCCTTAAGTGCTTTAGAAAATATCCCCACTCTCTGTAATAAATATGCTATAAGTTTAATAATAGAAACTGTAATTTTTTTAGTACTCTCATTCCAAGATTTTATCCTTTACTTTACTATTGGTATATTTACGTGTCAATAATATTGGTGACAATTAATTGAATCTAAAGGTATCCACAGCCAGCCATAAAAGTAGCGTTTTTAACGACTTTGGCAAATAAATTAACGGGCCTTTAAAAGAAAACAAAAGCAATCGAATAAAATAAAACTTAAGCCTAATGCTGACTGTCATTTTATGGATGCTCAAAAGCAAAAGCTGCGAATTGCGAGTGGCAATTGTTGTTACTTAAAAAAGGCCAACTCCATTTGGTGCTTTTGTTTGTCTTATTTTATTTGCGCGTGCTGCATTCGGGTCTAGGGTAGTTAAAGTTTATCTACACTCATTTGGCGTGTTTGTGTTTTTCTACCCATAAACCTACTTTACGGCCACATAAGTTAATAAACTGTTTGCTGTTGTTGTTGCCCTTTGTTTCTGTTGCTGCCTTTTGTTTGCAATATCGATTTTCTATTTTATTTCACTTAATGTTTTCAACGGTTTCCCAATTTTTCAATCAGATACAAAAGCAACTAGCAAACATTTGTAATACTGAAAATAACCCTAAAGCCAATCAGCAATCCAAATCAAATTAAGATGTTTAGTAAATAATCTAATTATTAGGCTGAAACTCTTAAGATATCTTATGATATTTAAAATTGACTAAAGACCAGAGTTTTAAAATTTTAAAGTAACAGAAAAGTGCTAAAAAAAAATAGACAACACAAATCATGGCCTCCAAACAGTTGTTGTTTTTGTTGAATGTGTAGCTGGCTGTGTTTGTCTATTTTTGAAACAGCAAACAAATTATGAGAATGAAAACAAGCGACTTACACCTACACTATACTATATACTGAAAATTGGTATGTATATAGTATATACAGGCAGTGACACACTCGTATATAAAATGTATTGTACTATCTATAGATTGCTTAAGTATTTTGTGATTTTTCTTAATCATCATAAATTTGAGTTAGTTTTACCGAGACATTTGGCAGTTGGCCACCAACAAGACGACAAGAACTTTCCCAACCGACGGAAACATCAATAAATTAGAAATGTTAAACTCAATGGATTTTTTAGGTGGGCGTCTTGCAGCGTCGCAAGGAGTGGGGAGGGGGATTGAGGGGGTGAGGACAAGGCCCCCAAACTTATTGTCTGCGTGTTGCGGCATCAGATTTTTTCATTTGTGCGTCTCCTTGGTCTGCCTCTTGCCATAATTCTAGGCATTTAATGGCCGCCTTCTGCTCGAATGGCATTGAAGATACCGTGGCCCAAGCTCTGAGTTATGTGCTGGGGGATGCAATGGAATTTTAAAGGGGGTGTGGCACACCCTACCGTATGGTGGATGATTTCCAAACGGATGCTGCGCATGACGCAAATCTAAGCATTAGGTTTTTGCAAGGGATGCACAGCCATTTTGTTAAAATACATTTATATAAATATATACTTAGATTAATATATAACCGCGTTTGGCATTCGGAGATGTTTGCCATTTTATTTTGAGTGTACGTTACTAAATGAGGAAGTAGCTCCACTACGATATTCATAATTCATTAACTGATTCATCAAGTTGATAACATTGTACACTAAAAAGTAACAATTTGCTGTCTAATAAAACAGTAAGGAGTCAACCTATCCCCGCCCCCTCATTTCATAGAATGCCGTTGACATAATAAAACATAGTCATAGTTCGTGTCTAAAAGTAATTTAATAAATTAGTGCTGAGTCTCCGTTTTATGAAATTATTTTTCAACTCATGTAGCAGGCAACATACATACATATACTACTAATTAGCACCTTTGGTATAGTTGTCCTAGTTAAATTGATTGCTAAGTTCTGCGTTTAAGCTTAAGCGAAAATATAAAAATTTTCAAAATAAACCTAATTATTGATTAACAAAGCTACGCGAAATATGATCAAAATTGGCAACATTCTTACGACAATAAGTCGTTGGTTGCGAGTTATATTTAGAATATAAATCTATTACTTTCTAATTTCTAAATTATATACTTTCTAAAATAAACTGCAAATAATTGTTATATATAGCTACAATATAAATTTTATATACAGTAATAAATATGGTAATTGTATGCATATACAACTTAAGTATATTAAGGCGCAAGCTTCTATGCATGTTGCAGGCAAACGTCATCGTGTCACTCACAACTAACCAACACGCCAGCTAATCCCATCCCCTTGGCCAGCACATTTAACACACCCACACACACACACACACACAGTCACACACACAGTTACACACACTCGTATTCACAGAGCGATATGAAAGCGACGCGCCGCCAATTAACGTAATTAAATGATGCGCACATTGTGGAGCATAGCAAACACTTGACTACTCCTAGAGGAGGACTAAACACCCCATCCACACATGCACACACAACAGTACAATAGCACACTGGCACACTCACTGGGTGTGTGTGTGTGTAATGGGACATCCTTTGCTTAATTAATTTGGGACATGACATTTTGTTCAGTTTTCGTCTTGCATTTATCGTTTATGTTGTTGCTATCTCATTTAATGTTTCAATTGGGAGTTGGGGGCCAACTTTGCAGTCGTCCATGGCAACATCAAGGAACCAATCAACAATATAGCCCCACATACAACAACAACGATCGGTCGATTATGTCACAGGATGTACACGGAAGCCGCACAACAACAAACAGGAAACCAACAAAGAGTCTCTGGCAAAAGTAAAAGCTGAAATGCAAATAAGCAAATAAGCAAATGTAATGCAATAAAATGTGTGTCATTAGCAGCCATAACTGTCATCGACTAAACAAAGTGGATCCTTGGCCAAAGCCCAACTCCATTGAAGAGAAAACTCTGCAAAGGCAACGCTGCGTATACGCAATTTCTAAATGCTAAAAATATGCACATTTGTAAGGCGCAATTAAAGCCAAACACTTTTCTAAATTTCCCAGTGGAGCCCACCCCTTTCTGCCCCTCCCACTAAATGCGTATGTTGGGAATTAAGCGTATTTGTTCAACTTTTATTTTCACTTTGCATGACTAAAAATTATGCTAATCTGGCTAATCGGGCATTCTGGCGAAAATTCGTTTGTGCAGCGTACATTTCAAATAATATGAAGCTTACGAACGGCTTTTTGTGGCTACACATTTAATTACCGCTATTTGCTGGATGTTGCCAGTGCTAGGGGGTCATTAAGGACGCAACGACTCTCTCACTCTCTCTTTCTCTCTTTGTAGCAACGGGCACATTTCATATTTTTTATGTGCCACGCACTAATTAAACTAATTAAGGCAATTTCGCCAGCACTTAAAGAACGGGCTAAGTCCAACTGTGAGCTGGCAGGAGACACCAAACACCAAACACCAAACAGCAAACAGCAAACAGCAAACACCACGTGTCCATTGACAGAATACGATTATTATTATTCTCGAAGAGCAATTTTCTAAAACCCATCTCCACTGACATGACCTATTTTTGGAAGACGATTCATCATTCACAAAATACAAGCTGGCACAGGGTCAACAACTTCAACAAGGTTGAACAACAAGGAGGAGGAGCTCCAGCGGAGCTCAGAAGTGCCGCAGAATATGCAAAACACACGAAATAAATTCAAATGCGTTTTGCTGGCATTTCTCGTAAATGTAAGCCAAGTAAAATTAATTACAGGCAATAACGTCATTCCTGTCCGGCTGTGCTTTTTGCCAGGATCAAGCAGAGACAGACGACAGACGACAGAGCGAGCCAGTTGGTCGGCATTTATGGGCTCGACATTTGCCAAAAACAATCGGACCTCAGCCCGGCGACAGAATCAAGCTGAATTACGAGCTACGCCAAATAGAAATAAATGCGACACACTTTTAGGCGCCGCAACCTGAAGCCAGTTGCCAGAAGCAGCAAAACAATTGCGTGTATTTTGGCGATTAACATGATATGCGGAAATTTCTGTACTGCAACAAAGCACACATCAACACACACACACACACACACACACGCGCACACACACACACACAACAAATGCAAATACTTTAAGTGTAGTATTCAACTGCGCATGAGTCGCACAGGTAAACCCAGTACTCCCCATAAGTATGTATTCGTTGTTACTTCTTTTTTATACTTGCTTTTCTTTTGCGAATAAAAATTATATTGCACGACCCGTTCTCTATATACACACATATATATATATATGTGTGTGTGTGTGTGTCAGAAAACTCAGTTGTTGAAGGGAGTCGAGAGACTTCGTGCCTGGACATGCGACGTCATGTCATTCAGTCGCCTCAGCTCTCATGGGCAGCCAAGTTGGCACAGGAACTAAGTGCTTAGTCTCCTATAGGGTGTGAAAAAGCTTAAGCAAATTATACCAATTTAATGTAAATTATAAAAAACTAAACAAACTAAATAACTAAAACTCTCTTCGAATTCCATGTGACTTGGCTGTAAACTTGAAATCGATGCAATAATTTATAATTGCCAGGGCTGAAAAGTCGAAATAATAGTCATAATGTCGATTTGTGTAAACTTTTTAATTTAAAGACAATTGAGCAATTTGAGCATAAAATTAGCATACTTTTGAGAGTATTACAAAAATCGGTTAAATTAATGTTTTCAATATACATTTGAATAAAATTTATTTTAAAAATAAATTGTTATAACCTTGCGAATTTAAGACAAGACGCATTTAACTTAAATGCTGAAAAATATTATGACAAATTTTAAGCAAATTGCTGCCAAATTATGCCACAAAGACTTCTGAAAACAATGAGCAAAGCCTAAATTTAAATTGTGAAAATGAAAGGCCACCAGCTTAGGCAGCTTAAAAAACGATAATAAAAAAGAGAAACATAAAACATCAGCAAAGATAAAGCAATCAACAACAACTAAAACAACACGAGAAATACCAAAAACTAATCTACGCTAATAAATTTTCAAGAAGAATTTTCCGCGCAAAAAACCAAAATATGTATTAGTAAAAAGTATTTTTTTTTTTCCAAATGAATTTGAAAAGACGAACTAAGAGATTCTACGACACGAAATGATGAAATGATTTCAAGGCAATACACGAATGGGCTTCCTGGTTCTACAAAATTCCAGTTAACGAACTGAGTAATTTTGTCAATTGTACGCTTTATGAGGTGAGTAAAGCTTTTATAAATAAATTAAGGCAGCGATATTTTCTGGCTTTTCACTTTTTTCGCGTGGTGATGTGAAAATGTGGGCGTCTTCTTATTGCATTTCATGTGAGGTGTCGTATTTTTATATTTTATTTTTTGTTGTTAAATTTCTTAAGTGTTTAGAGATTTATAGTCGAGCCCATAAAATCGTGTGTGTTTTTTCAGCATTAAAATTTTTGAATAAAAGCTCAGAAATTAAGTATAAAGAAGCTAAAAAAAAAAATACATAACTAGTTGTGGTTAGTTTCTATTTTTTAATGCGAGCGCAGGTGAGGGCTAATTAAATGCCATCTAATGGCAGCTACCAAAGCATTATGCAATTTTATGAACCATATAAAATTAATTGCTCTGGTCGTGCATCTATACTAAACTTGAGAGAGGCCAGTGATCATATATCATGTGCTTTATGAATTTTAACGGCAATTTCCTAACAAAATACAAAAAAAATAAAAATAAAAATAAAAACGAGAAATTATCGCGGCTCGATTTGCTCGTATAGCAGTCATCGTTGAATCACGAATCCACTGGCTACAAAACTACAAGCTTTTACTAAGAGCGACAGTATAATCTCATTAGCTCTATCTAAGCCGCATCTTTCGAGCTAATCAAGCGTCGACGAGGGAGGGGACGGGAGTGGAGAAACAGCTGTTGTAACTCCAAGCGCTCAACCGGTTAATCTCGCACCAAAAGTCAGGTGTCTTTGGAAAGAATGCTTGAACAAAATATTTTTACATAAAAAGCAAATCAACAGCTAAAATATAATAAGAGCCGAAAAACAACAGGCCCAGTCAGCAAGCAACCAACAACAACAACACCAACACCAACAACAAATATTAATGTCAATAAATTAAGTCAACAAAAGTGACCACGAGAGCGGCGGCGGCGGCGGCCGGGCAATAAAGACAACTACTATTCGCGGCGATCGGTTAATCGGGGCGGTCCCCAGCTCTAGAAATCGGAACAGGTTTTTCTAACAGCACGCAGACAATGAAAATTAAACCTCAATTTAGATTCAACGGTCCGAATTCGTTCGTATTCGAGTTCAGATTCAGATTCAGATTCATCTGCGATCGCCTCACAGTCTCACTGCCTCTTTGGTTTCATTTGTAGCGACAAATTTACATTCTGGTATGTTGGACGGATGGACGGACGGACGGACGGACAGGCAGCACCTTCTCCTTCTCTGCTTCTCGCTTTGATTTCACCTGCATTTGTATCGGCAATAAAGTTGCTTTACTTAATTTATTCTAATTGCTTGGCTGCTTGGCGCTGCCTCGAAACTGATTTCCAGTTGGCCAACAACAAACAGTTGCAACACTCTTGGCCATTGGCCATTGGAAGGCACTTTAGTTCAATTTTAAGTTTGGAATAGTCGTGGCTATAAACCTAAAATGATGAAAGACGATAATTTGCTTATTAGTTGACAGACAACTTTTTATATAGATAGTTATAAACTTTATTCGTTCAGATAATCAAGCATTTATAATTTTACAAACACTTGAGATTATAGATTATTTATCGGCTTCAATATTTGTTGAGGGTATCAAATGGTCACACACTCTCTCTCTAAGAAAAAATAAATAAATTTACATTCTTTGTGCCCAATTACGTAGTCTCCAAATGCAAATCAATTCTATCGAATTCCGTTGCGTTCGATTTAAGCCAATCCATACATAGACAGAAAATCAAACGGAACAGAACTTTGTATCTATGTAAGCTATGTGACTGAATCTGGGGTAAATACATAAAATGAATTCAAATGGCTTGATTGGACAACTAATCAAGTCTTGTATTCTTTTGACCACGCATAGGTATCAACAACAATTTCAATTGATGTAAAGTCCAATTTATGGCCATATTCGAAAATATTTCTCAAAATTTATTACCTTGCCAAGAATGCGAGCTGAGCGCAGGCGCAATCGCACGTGCTGTGGCTGACTTCCAAATTAATTGTTATGACGAAAGGAGTTTTACAATGTGTTGGTGTTGCTGCTGTTGTTGTAAAGCTAAACACAACACAACAAAAAACAACAACAACAACAAAATACTATGTCTTTGCACAGTAAATTATTATGACTTTCACGCCCAAGGCAATATTTACAACGTCACACGACGAATGATTAATGGCCAGCATGAAAATATATATTCCTTTCCTGGCTTATGGATACTCTAGGTTAGTTGGATACTCTACTGGAAACTTCTGTTGGCCATCTGCCAGATATTATGGTTACATTCATTGTAATTATGTTGAAAAGCGAGTTGGCCGAAAGCAGAAGCCAATGAACCGCAGAGATGGCAACGATTGCCTGACAGCTGCAGATACAGATACTTTTTGTCTATATGTATGTATCTATGGCTCTCAATTGTTGTTATTGTTTGTTGCCCATGCTTATTATTATTATGACAACATTCAATTGCTCATGTGACGCATGAAAGTCGAGCAGCCTCCGCATGTATCTCAGTTGTATCGGAATATCTGAGAGTATCTCCAGTGTCTATGTATCTCGATAAGTAAGTATCTATTATGAGCATATAAGCAGAGGCTCTTATGTATCTATGCCACTCAACTTTGCCGGGCCCTTTGTGAAAGTGAAAACCTACAAGTGTGTTTCACATTTTGCTGCCTTCAGCCCAAAGTTAATACATGACTTACACATAATTGAGTTAGCCAAGTGTCATTGAGTATGATACCTAAATGCATGAGTACGTGAAAAATTTGGAAAGTTTGACCGTCATAAATCATATAAATCTAATAGTTACACGCTTATGACAGACACAGCATCACGGGCCATTAAACTCATATTCCAATTGACATGTCATCATCATACGACAATTGGTGATAATGGGCTTAATCAATTTAACAATTAGCACAACATTTCTATTGCCCATCAAATGTGACTTTCTTTCAAAGTCAAAAATAAAATGATCGCTCGTCGAGACCTCAATCGTAAACCGTTACAAATTCAAAATAACTGAAACGAATTCAGGTAATGCTTTAATAACAAGCGGCAAACAAACAATTTCAACTGTGGCATACGAATATACGAATTACACGATAGAAAAACCTATCCCCTCCCATCAAATTCCAGCTCCGAACTCCAGTTACGCATACGCAATTCTCAACGATTTTCTGTATATATATATATATATATGTATATGTATATGTATTAAGAATTAATGTAGATTTTATGGTGCACATTTGGTTTAGTTTAATGGGGAGTGCATTTGCATTGAATTGAATTTTAATTGTGCACAAAAATAGACAGCAAAGTCGTTGTAATAAAATATAAAGTCAAACGAGCAATGGACTCGCATATAGAACACTTTGGACTAACGCATAGAAGCGTTTACAAATTCCACTCATTTACCATAAATACAATGCACCATTACACACATACACACACACACATATATATATATATATATATGTATATAAATATATAAAGGTAAAGGTAGCAACAATTTCCCTGTCTCTTCTTTTCTTTATGTAAAACGCATAGATTTGTATGCAGAAACTGACCAAATGGGTCTGAATACGCAATTTATATCACGAGGTGAGGCGCATGGAAATTGTTTGTCACTTCTTTTGTCGACAGGCAATTTTTTTTGGAGTAGGCTATCATATAAGGGGAGTCCCCTTTAATTTAAAAACATGAGAATTGAATTTGAGCAAGAATTTCGACTTGAAATCATTTACAGCAAAAATGCACAATCAGTTTTTAATTTCTACTCTTAACTTTTCGAGTGAATCAAGTTTTCATTCAATTGAACTAGAAGCGAATATGCTGCAACATTGTGTAGGGCGCAATACACACAAATGAATTCTGTTTTCAGTTTTCAAATGAATTTTAAAATACTGGGCCGTGGCATACAAGCTAAATAATTGATATGCCAATGCAAACACACTCAAACAAACAGTTACAGTTGGAATAGTTCAATGAAATGTTAAATGGATCTCCTCGATGTATTTAACCCAAAATGTTGTAAGTATACATACATAAGTAAACCGCTTACATTTAAGCAAACAATTACCATATTTAATTAGAGGTAAATGGGCCAGAAGATCACCGTTGTCAAACAGTTGAGTTCCGTTGATATTGCCACAAATGGTGGCATTGCATTTGTAGAAACAACATGTCTGTATCGATGTGTACTTTTTTTCGGGATGCTTTCGTTTTTGTGGCCCAAAATACGGCATAGAAAAAAACATTTTTGTGCATTTGCCAACGAGAGAAACTGAAATCAGTGAAATTACGTTGAAAACGAGTCACATTTCAAAGTTGACACTTCAAACGCAATGCTGCCAAGTTTTTTAAGATACCCAACAGCAGAAGAACACTCTTCTAGGTGGAGATGGGGACCCAAAATGCTAGCTATGCACGAACCGAACCGAACTGAACCGAACCGAACCGTACCGAACTCGTAAGCATTTAATTTTGGCCTTTATGTCGAGCAAACGGAATCAAGAAAGACCCAAACAATTAACAGCAGATAAGCGGAAAAGTCATTTGACGTCCCATTGTTGTCTCCGATGCTGCTGCTGCTGATGCTGCTGATGTTGTTATTGTTGTTATTGTTGTGATTGTTGTTGTCGAACTACTTAAATATTTTAGTTTTGAGAAAAATCAAAGCAGAGCAGGCAGGCAGCCCGTCAGCCAGTTCAATGACCAAAGGCCCGGGTCGCTTTCAGCTTTCATCAATGGTCGCGCTACATTGGCCACAAGGCGACAACGACAACAACAAGAACAGCAGCAACAACAACAACAACAACGACGGCGACGCTCTGTTAGATATCAGCCTGAAGCACAGATACAGATACAGATACAGATACAGATTCAGATTGAGATACATATGCATGCATGTATATGCAAATGTTCAAATACGCATGCAGCTGTACCACTTCCACTTGCACACTTAGAGGAAAAATACAGAATATTCGTAATTAAATCAAGTACAGCCAAGGTCAAAATCATAGAAATCTATGATTGTTTCGGAACATGTTAAGTTTGGCTCTTCTCAGCTTAAACATGTCAAAAAAAAAGAACTGATTACTTACAGTTATTATTTTAAGTATTTGATTGCTTAAATTAATGCTAAAATCATATTACATTTATCAGAGATAAATAGTAGGTAGTTTGAATTATATGCAAAGCGCTACTTTTAAGTTTAAAATCACGTAAATGGTGAACTTGACTTTCGTACAGGGATTTTCTCTGAGTGTGCGTACGTGTGTTTGTGACTGGCACTCACATGCTCATCAGCTGCATCGCTTGACGTTTTTCTATGGCTTGCCAGAAAAGAAGAAGAAGCCGGCAATCGACAATCGTCAGCCGCAGCAGCAGCAGCAGCAGCAAAAATGTCACACGCAGCCGCCGCATTTAGTTCAATTACATTACAAAAGGCAGCCGGAGCCAGCATGATGCACACAGCAATTGCAACAGCAACAGCAACAGCAACATCAACAGCTACAGATACACATTTATTTTTTATTTTCTTTTTTTAAGAAAAGAGCATTGGCAAAACAAACCAAAGCAAACGCTTCAAATCACTAAAAAAAATTGCTGTTGCTCGTGTTTGCGCTTTTAGCGATCGACTCGCTATATTCTGTAAATTTTTACCGTTGACATTCTATTGAAAAGTATTTGGGAATCGTAACGAAGCATCCAAATGTATCTGTATCTGTGTATCTCTTGCTGGGCGCACAACATATTTGTAAATATATCGGAGGATTTATCGGCATCGCCCGCTGCGTCATCACTAAACTCAAGAAAATGCCTCTCCCCTTGAGTCATTGCGACTTGTACTTTGTCCAAGCTACCATTATTTACCCATTACATTAGCATGACTAGCTGCCAACTGGGGAAACGGTAACTAACTGATTGGTCCAACTTAACGACCACTTAGTCATAACCTGTTACTGAATTTTATTGCAGCTTATACTTTTCATTCTGTTTAAAAAATACAGTTTTTAATTTCTCAATTATAGTCCTCTGACCAGCTCAAGCCCAACGGGCTGATAAATCAGTTACGGCATATAATAACTACTGAATTTAATATGGAATATATATAGGGATTTTTAATGCGAGATCAGAGTCCAAGTAACGCAACACTTATGTGTATAGCTTAGTTAAATTGCAAAGGGGCATAGAAATGTATATTTTATATATTGTTTATTGTCTGTCTGTATTTAAAATATGCCACATTTCATTTGAATTTGACAGTAGAGCAATATTTTTTTTTTCATTTTGTGTTTCACTGCGGAACTTGTGGCCAGAGTTCAGAAAATGCATGCAAAATCCGAATGTGATTACGAATACGATTGCGAATACATTCGTAATGCTGACTGCAAGACTTTTAATGAATAGCACATGAATTGGCACAATCGAAATGCTTCATTAGTTTCGACCCTGGCATAATGCTGCGCATCCAATCAGCTGTTGGAGCCAAGTCCTGCCAAAGTCCGGCGTCTTCCGGTTCTCCTCTAGGCCGGGCCAACAAAACACCTGCAAACTGGTCAGGCGAGTCTCTCTCGCGGCGTATATTAATTCCATTACACGCATGCACTAATGTGCAACAAGTTGCAGTTGCTGTTTCCTTTAATACCCTATGCTCAGTTGCATTAAGCTACATTTGCAATAAAGTTTCACATTTTCAACAATTTTTATTAGTTGGAGTTGGATTTTATCCAAAACAAGAATGATCGGTTCAAAAATTAGAACTACACAATTTTATAGCTATCTATTTTGTATCTCTCAAATTCTTATGATTAAGCTAAGGTATTCAATCTTCGTCATGCGCAATGTGGGCTTTTTTCTTGTTTAATATGCAGATTGTGTCGCTGACTTTAATTCTTTGCAACATCGTCGATCATTTCGCTGGTTGGCGTCTGTCTTTCGGTCTTTCTGGCTGTCTGTCTATCTGGCTCTGGCCGCCCGGCTGGTGGCATGCAACGTTTGCGCGTTGCAGAAAAGCATGTCGTACAAGCGTTGTCGTCTTGTAAATCTGCAACACACACAAGCAACATGCAACCAAACATCGACAACAACAACAACATCAGCATCGATCCAGCCGTGGCAAGGTGGCGAAGAGAATGACGCAGTTTCCTTCCACAAATTTCCTTGGCCACATTTTTAATTAAAAAAAAAAAATACAAAAAACTACTTGCAGAAATATGCCGTGGAGCAAATAAATTGCATAAAAGAAAAATAAAACTCTGGAATAAAATGAATAAAAGGCAACAAAAATAATAAAAAGCAATAAAGGACAGATGCTCGTGAGGCTAACGACGATTAAATGCCCTGGACAATTTCCCATAAAAATAATCGAAGGAATCAAACTTTCTCGGAATGTCATCAAATTCGAGTTGATTCATATAAAATTTTTAAAATGTAAGATTTTAATATCTAAATTCACATCAATCTATCTTTTCAAAGGCAACCTAAAGCGAATACATGTATGTATGTAAAAACATAATATAAATCGACATCTCACTTTACTGATCAATAATATATTGTGTATTTTTTGTGGGACCACACGTATTTCACAACATATTGAATATACCCTGGGAATCTTATATAAATTGAAATTTTAGTCTGCTGCTGCACATGTTCAGCTGTGACTATGGGACTTGTTGGTTGCTGGGTTTGCGATGGCGCTGTGTGGGCTGATACCGATTGCTATCTATCGATAGTTAATCGCAGCTGGTCAATGATTATTAATAGGCCAATAAAAAGTATCAATAATTGGTTATACTAGTTTAATACATTTATTGAAAAATATTTTTTAATGGTGCTATATTTATTACATTTTCGCACAACAAATTTAAGCGATATTGAAATAAATTAAAAATCGTATTTTTGAGATCTCGATAACTTCTTCGCCTGAATCATTTAAATTAATCAATACTTGAATAAATAACCAACTTCCTTGCCCCATCTCTAGGCACTGAATGCAGGCCCCTTCTTCTTTGCCTACCCATTTAGTAAGTGTGTATGAGTGTGTGTGTGTGTGTGTGTGTGTGTGTGTGTGTGTGTGTGTGTACGGTGTGTGTTTCTCTGTCCGTCTGGCTGTACATGTCGAGTTTGAATTACGCTTACAGGAATTTACAGATTGCGAACATTAATTTTCATGCATTGTACGAGGTACAAGTGTTCTGTGTTGATATCCACATATTTGCATACCCTACTAATGGCAATTATAAGTTTCTCACATCCTTCGAAACGTATGTGTATTTGTGTAATCAACAGGACCTGTTGATTGAGAAAGAAAACAATATATTTTCATACATGATTGGATAGCAAATACTGATAAAAATATCACTTTTAAATTTATAAAGCCAATTATAATTACGTCATGAATTTAACCACTCATTTAAATTTGTAAAATCAGCAGCAGCTGAGTTTTTAAACTCCACTGAATTTATAAATTATCTGCAAGAATTTTTAAAAAGGTATTCGCTGACCTATCATTGAAAATTAATTTTAGGACGACAAATAGTTATATAAATATTTTTTAAATATAAAATAAAATATGCATGTATTAGTTACGTATATGTAAGTGTTAGTAAATGAATTTCGGATTGTTTGCGCTTTAGTTTGCAACTCCCCGTAATTTCCGGCCAGGAGCATGCGCAAATCTTTCGAGTTACTCTGTTCGAATTTCATCTGGCTGCGGTATGCTGCAGAGTTATGTATGGGGCGTGGTCAAAAATCGTGTACACTTATAGTATATGCATACATATAAATACTTACATATAAACATGTTCGTCTATATGTATGCATACGTAGTTTGTTATTTTTGTACTGTGGGTTTCCTCTTATCGTTAAGTGCGGGTTCAAATGTTGATAACCCATGACAACAACTCAAGCCGTCAGCAGACACACAAACAGACATTGACTCGCACACACATTAACATACATAATTTGAACAACAAGCCCAAAAAACCAAATATACCCAAATGGGAAAATCGTTTAAAAATGCAAATGCCGCCACATCGACCAAATAGTATTCAAATCAGTCCATGGGTCGACGTCGTCATCGTCATCGTCGTCGTCGTCGTCGTCGACGTCGTCGTTTCCTGGTGCTGCATTTGTCAAACGCTGCGGAATTAATGAACCGCAGCGACAATGCCGATTTGTATCTCATGGATACTGCAGCAATAACAATAACAACAGCAACCGTAACTATAACTATAACTATGAGTACAATACATATTTACTGCGGACCTTAGCACGCGTGAAATATTTTCACATGGCACTTAATTTATTTAGCAGGGCTCGGCTTGGACCCCAACCCAGTTTCCATGTGTGAGCGACCCACGTGGTCACAACTCCAACTGAAACACTGGACAACTGGTCACCTTGTGCTATTTGCCCACACATGCAACCCCTCCCTCCCCCCCTTGCGTTCCTACTCCGCCATAAATATGGGCTTTTTGTGCACAGTGCGCAACGTTCGTTAGTGAAGCTTTTTTATATTTTTATTATTTTGTTGCGATTTGCCGTCAATTTATTTGCCAATATTTGACAGGCAGCGTCGCATATCTCAATAACCCCGCTCCGAGAATTATCAGCATTTATGTTTGTGTGTGTGTGTGTGTGTGTGTGAGTGTTGCACAGAGCCGCAAAAATATTGTTCTATCGATTCATTTGTGACGCGTCGTGTATGCATGCCAAGAATTTATACCTAGAGGGGTTCGATTAACATTCTATATACACAACTAATCGAAAATGGGTTAGGCCCCTCTGGGATTGGTGCTGTTATTTGAAACGCTCATGTGTTGGCACTTTTACTGAAAAGAGTAAAATTCCATGAACCTGTTAAGCTAAGATTTTTCAATATGTGTTCATTAACCAAATTATATTATACAAAAATTTGTATTAATTTGTATATATTAATATTCTTAATCAACCAAGTCGATATTGTCGTGACTACTATTTTAAGTCATTTATCTGTCATATTAAAGTGAATATAAAATTGAGTGTTTACATTGAAAACTTTTGAGTTTTTTTTTCAAGATCGCTTGCCAATTAGTTGCCTTATCATGCTCCTCACACTTTAATCAGAGCTTTAATTAATTAATTAATTTGTGATTTTATAAAAAAAATGTGTGTCGCTTTTAGAATTCATAAATATTGGAAAGCTTGTCACGTATAAACTCAGTTACCACGTGTCTGCTGCCAATCAAATGGGACAGAGAAGTGTGAGTTGGCTCTCCAATATATATATACAGTGTCTCAAAGCTCATTGGAAGCAGCGACAAGCAAAAAATGTAATTGCCTGCCATAAACTCATTATTCAATATTTTTCAAAAATTCCAAAGAGCCATGGCAGGTACAAATATGAACCACCGAAATGAATATATGACCCTAATAAACGGGAATTTCCACACCCGTTAGGTCGGGTTATGTAAGAAGTACCTAAGTTTGTGGGTCAAACCCTGTTGGAAACAGTGACATTATGGACAGTTAAGTGGCGGAAAACCCGGATTTTTTTACATCAAGTTGAATTTTTTCGGTATAAATAGACCAATCCTCCGTAGTCAGTTTAGTTTTTTCCTGCATTTCGGGTGCAATAAGCCAACAAGGATCATGGGCAAACGGACTACCATTGATCAACGGAAAATCATCCAGGGACACTTAAAAATCGGATATTCATATCGCCAAATAGTTAAAATGATAAATTTAAACACCTCAACTGTATTCTACATCATTTGGAGTTTCGTGGACGAAAATTGGACAGAGGACAAGTGCGGAATGGCACCAAATCCGCTTTTCACCGAGCAGGACGAGCCAAGGATCATCAAGATTTCAAGGGCAAATCTTAACCTATCGGCTCAAAAACTGACTCAATAGGTGCAGGATGAAATCAGGAAAAAGTTCAGTATGGGAATTGTGCTCCAAGTTCTGCGCAACCATGACTTTTATGCCCGAGAACCACGGAAAAAGAAATTTGTAAAAGGCAAAAATATAGGGTCTGGGATGGCGTTCGTCAAAATCCACTTGGGCAAGGATTTGAGTTCTGGAACATAGTCATATTTGAATATGAGTACAAATTCAATATTTTGTTGCCCGGACGGACGGAATTATGTGTGGCGACAACCCAATACTGAGCTGGATCCCAAACACATAAAGGCAACAGTCAAGCATGGCGGAGGAAGTGTCATGGTTTGGGCCTGTATCTCGGCAGCCGGCGACGGAAATTTTGTGTTCATTGAAACAACAATGGACAAATTTGTGTACTTTGATATACTAAAGGAAAATTTACTCCAAATTGCCGAGAAACTGGAAATCCCACGTACTTTCCGGTTCTACCAGGACAACGACCCCAAGCATAAGTCGGGAATAGTACAGTCCTGGCTCATCTGGAACTGCCCCCACGTGAAAATTCCACCGGCCCAGTCTCCAGATTTAAATGTTATTGAAAATTTGTGGGTTCTGCTGGAAAATAACATCCGGGATCACAACATATCCAGCAAACAAGATCTCAAAAATGCTCCGCTGGAGGAGTGGAGCAAGATCAGCCCAGAAACTACCCGGAAGCTGGTATCTTCCATGAAAAATAGGTTAAACGAAGTTGTTAAGGCTAAAGGATATCATACTAAGTATTAACATTCTTATTTAAGCTTTTATTCGCCAAATATTTAACTTTTCTTAAGACTGCTTACCTTTGACTTTGACCTGTATTTTGGATGTTTTCAGTTTTTGACTAATTTTAATTAATTAATTAATATTTTAATAAAAACTAAAGTTTCTTTTTGAAATGTGATATAACATTAAACAAATTGGCATTTAAAAAATTTGAATTTGTTTCTTTGTTTAAGCTTTATAGCACTTTAAATTTTTTGCTTGTCGCTGCTTCCAATGAGCTTTGAGACACTGTATATATAAGTCTGGCCATCTTCTCATTATTACACATTCACTTCGGTATATAAGTATATTGCCTATATGGTGTCGTTCAAATGCGTCACTTTAAAATTATCGCAGACTTATTTACTCAGCGTCTAACACACAATTGTCGCTGTAATCAATTTCCGAGCTGTCACTTTGACACTTGAGCGTTTATTCTCCACTTCTTGTCTCGGAGTAAAGACCTATAGACAGACAAGCAGGCACACGTTCATACTCTATATCTCTATATAGTACTCTATACTTTAGCTGTGCCAAATGCCGTAGACAATGCGTCTGTTGCCCCATTTCAAAATATGCACCAATACACACATATCTCATACACATTTATGTACTTAATGCACATGTGTGTGTGTGTGTGTGTGTTTCTACTCTTGGCATTATGTATTTATCATAAAAAACATTTTATCGCTTCCAGTTTGGTTTCTCCTTTCTTTGTTGTTGTTGTTGTTGTCTTGTTCTGCTAATATATATAGTATTTGCCGTTAGGCCAAATATTTGTTCATTTGTTTGTTTGTTTGCTTGTCGCCTGTTCGAGTATTTATTATTTGTGTGCACTTTGTTGGTGGCTCACATTTGCCTCTGCTGTCAACGCTGTTATCTTGTACGGATTCGGTGGCAATCATTGCTTGTTCTATGTTAGCACCTACCACCTGCCACCTACCACCAATGTATCTAGATTCCACAACAAAAGACACATTATTCAAGATGTCAGCATGAAGGTATTACTTCTGAGTTACACGTTGCAGTGTGTCATAAGCTGACAGTTTGAATGATCAACAGGAAATGAGCTGGGGAAATTCTTTCAATATGCAACAGAATACTCTTCAAATTTTTAGAGATACTCTTATATTCTCGATGGCCATTGTCAATCATCCCTCAAACTGAAAGATTCGCATTAAGTACTCAAGAGCTATAAAACAATCAAAATATTAGCCTTTATTTTCCTCAATATTTCAATTGAATTCTCGAAAGTTATTTATTGATTAGATTTATGACAATTTGATTAGGTTGATATTATTTATTGGTTCCCATAGATTATCGGGTGTAAATATTATATAATACGTAGTCATATTTGTCAGTCACTAAAATATTTGATTGTGAAAAAAATGATCGAAAAAGGAATATATTTTGCAAGTTCCTAAAATTGTTGATTTAATTACACTTCTGAATTTATGCTCAGATTACTGAGGAATAAGAACTCTATCAGATTTTTCTAGTCAGAAATATTCATTTGTAATAGTTTATTCAATTTATTTATATCTTATCAAGCTTATAAATGCTGTTATTAATATTCTATTACATTCATTTTTGTGGTCGTATCATCATGTGAGTTGATTTAAGGCTATAAAGATCACCGTGTGACAAATACCAAGTAATTCCACGACCATATTGATTACTATTATAATCGCCACCCAAGTAGAGTCCATTCAGATTGCTGTAAATTATCATGTATAAAAATTCAATAAATCAGAATATAATAGTTCCAAGATATTTGACTATATACATAAAACTATATATACGTCGATGATTGCAACAACCCACCTGAAATTTGATATGTTGTACCACCAAGCTCCTGTAAATTCGACAGCCAAGTTTCTGGTGCTGTTATCATTGTCCCGATCGAATGTGGAGAACTTCGCATTCAGATGGTGTTTGAGCCCATCTCCAGCATTGCCTGAATAGAATCCCAATTTATTTAGGCCATATAAATTGGCATCGTTACCGATGGCAAAATCGCTGTATTGCGCAAAGCGTGTTTGTCCTTCAAAGTCTGCCAGGTGGATGTAAAGTTCGTAATTTTGAGATGCAGTTATGGCACTCAGCTTATTCAGTCCAATAAAGAAGCTGTTATCCAAGTCACCGAATCCTTGTTGATAGGACGACCAGTTCCTATAAAAGTTGACGTTGACATCGACACGTCGCTGAATGACCATCCAAGGGGATCCCGCGAGTTGCACATCGCAATAAGCCGACATGACGGGTTGACCTTTGGGTTGGATCTTATAGATACCATTTTTCTTAGGTTTGGCATCTGAACATGATTCAGGATACTTCTTGAAAGGTTCAATGCCCACATCGAGCTCGGCAAGCGAAAAAGTCACCCACAACACTGACAAGAGAATGCAGACTAAAGTATTCATTATTGTCCGATAATTGATAGTCTATGAATGAGCTGATCGAATGATGTCCCTTATATAGAATACAAACGAAGGCCAACTTATTGTTAAGAAAGTAATCTTAATCTAAATTTATGGCCAGATTAGTTCATTACTGCATGTAATGCGTAATTGCAGATTATGAAGTAATTTGATAATAAATAAGGGAAATGTCGGTATACTTAAAGAAAAAACCAACTAGCAAAAAAAAAAAACTTTTACAACTGCAACCCACGGAGAATGTCGGCTGAAAATAAATAACTTAAGAACTATAAGTGTATTTAAATTTAGGACATCTTCTTTTGCTTAAGTTTAAGATTTGGTGCACTTAAAATGCCACAAGCATTTCTATAAATTTATTTTTGGCACACATTTTTTAGTTCTCAGGGAGCAGCCTAAAAAAAGATATGCCACAATCGCTGTATTTGTTTGAGCTTACTTTTGATATTTAACTAAACTAAAACTGAATAAAAACCGCTGATAAAACCATTTTGTGGATGGCAAGTTCAAGTTCTGGTTCTGGTTCTGGTTCGCCACCAGATATCTTTGAGCGTATTATTATTATGAGAAATATTAACAGAATGACGGGTGCGCGATTCCGCGATTTCTGTCCCTGTCCGCTCATATTATATATCCGTTTGAGTTGCGGCCGATCCGCTCCATATCCAATAACGGTGCCTTTCAGGCTTTTGTTATTTATAATCACGACGCCAAAGTGTTGTCGGATCTGTGGCTTCAAGACTGGCGCTTGTAGTGGTAATTGCACTGAATATCTAAATATGTGTATCCCCCCGATGACTCAATTGGCGCACAATGGCCAACTTTCAAGTGAAGAAATTAAACTCGAAATATCAGATCAAGTTCCCAAGTTCCCCACAGATTCAACACTCGCTCATTCATTCAGTCATTCCGGGCAGAACCAGCTGATCCCAGCAGTTTTTTTTTACAACTCGGATATATATGACACTTGATGGTCATTGTGTGTGCCCCGATACTTTTATTTGATTATACGTACTTTTTTTTTTTTACTTGTCTGAGAATGTGGTGGGAAAATTTAGGATTGCGGTCGTAGGAATGTTGATTTATATTTGCTGCTCACACAAGAAGCGCTTTTTTTATAACATTTGAAATTATTGCGGAAGTTTCAGCTCGTTTTGTGCACACAAAATATTTATATAATCATTTTTAAAAATGAGCTCAATGCTGATTGGCAGAATTTTCCGAGAAATAAAACCGTGTTGCAAGAATGGTCGAAGCTGCCAGAGGTGGCAGTATTATAAGAGGATCACACAGCAAGTATAATTCCTAATTATTTGACCTTTTTGACATTAGTGCTAGATATATTCAAGCATGTGCATATGTGATTGCCAATTCTCAACTCATATCTTAATGGCATCTTTAACACGAGAGTAGATTTATGGAAACACACACACACACACAGATAGACTAGACACATTGTATGAGACAGCCTGTAAATACGAGTACACTGAAATTATAATTAACCAAATAAAATGATGATGGATGGAAAATGCGAATAAGCGACTGACGGCGTTAATTGCATACTCAAGCAAAACAAGTTGTAAGATTTGCCAACAAAAATGAAAAATCATTTAACAAATTGAATTTGCATTTGCATTTGCATTTGCAAACACACGGTCTACAAGAGCAATGGTGTAAATATTTATATTAAGGCACCTCAAGAGGAATCGCAGTTAGCCACTTTTGCTACTGTGCAATTAACTGAAATTAATTATTACACAGTTTAGCCATTGACTGTAGAAAATATCACAAGTGATAAATATTTAATGTTGTGAAGGTAAACTATACTTTGGGATACGCCCACTTTGGTGGTGCTCAAGAGCTCGCTTGAGCCACCCTAATGGCAGGGGAACCAACTGGCGGCATTGGCACGCATTTGAAAATGTGCGAGTGTCGCAGCAATTGAAATGCTTTTCAGGCAAACTCAAAGCAATTCGAACTGCACTGAAATGTTTTTATAATGAGTTAATAAGCGCACACCTGTTGCCAACAGCAAACCGCAAGTTGCAGCCGCCAAGTAATTAAGAGATTTGCCTCTTGCCCCAGGAACAAATCCAGTTGGAGTCCAAACGCGTTTCACATAAATTACAGCCTTTGCTTTGCTTTGCTTTGCGTTGTGTTGCTTTGCTTAACTTTGTTTGCTTTTGCAATTTTAATTGCTAATCACATCGATTTGTAATTCTGCGACAACTAATTTATTAGCCATAACAATTGTCCAGTGTTTGGCTTACAATTGCGCCGCCGCATCCATAGATCAAGGGGGAGGGTTGTGGGGGGAGTGGTTGGGGCGCCAGTAAAATACTTAAAATGACAAGCGCAGAGGATGATCTGAAAGTTAATGAGTCTGTTGGTCCATGAATAATGCAGTCATTGATTCCATATAATCTCAACTGATTGATTGCATTTCGCAAGTCGAGACATCTTATTAAAATAATGCATGTAGAAATGGGCAAATAAATCTTGGCCAAAAGAAAAATTAATAAAACTCGCATACAATTTTGCAGTTTTCAACGTCTGCTGAGATTCAACAGAAAACAAAAGAATGACAAAAAAAAAATGGTCCAACAAACGTTTCAGAGACATTCCGAATTTGTTTGCTGTCGAAAATATTACAATTTTCATTTGTAAGTTTTTCGCACGAGCAGAAGACAAGAAAAAAGCATAAATGAAATTAAATAAAATAAAAATGACGAAAATAAATTCACAGCATCTAAAAAGATACAGATACAGATACAGATACAGATACACACAGCCCACACTGGCTGGCAGATACTTTTTAGGCACTTTTACTAAGCAACAACAAAAAGAAAAACAGGGAAAACTACTAAAACAACAACAACGTTAGCGCCTAGTTGGCGCAGTTTTCTCAACTACATGCGTGTATTTTTTTTTCGTATTTTCTCGTATTTTTGGCAACACGAACAAAAAATCCAACGAGTTTTCCGAAATGTTTCGCGACTCGTTCTTTAAATTTGATTTTTTTTTTTTGTATTTTTGTTCCTTTTTGACATGAATAAAGTAAAGTGCAAAAGCATATAATTTTGAACTTGGCAGAAGACAGTTCGGCTGGGATGAGAGGACACAAGCTGTAGTGAATTGTTTGCATAGATGGATGCTTGGAGGCATCTATGTATGTATCTATGTATCTACGTATCTATGTATGTATGTATGTATTTGTGCAAGTAGTAGCTGATGCAGACGACAACTTTCTGCAATTACATATTTTGTATCTGTATCTGTATCTGTAAATGTAGTACGGTCAATGCACAGGCGTCGGCGTTGGCGTCGTCGTCGTCGTCACATTTGGCCAGACAGTGAAATTGTTTGCTTTTGTTGTTGTTCCTTCGGGGGCTGACCAGCCACGTCACCATCACCCATCACCCAATGCCCAGCCGGGCCTCGTCGCCGTCGTCGTCATCCATATGGCAAACTATTTTTAAATATGTTTTAATTATTTTCTGCCATATTCCTTAAAGCATTGACTAAAGTCGCAACCGTCGCCGTCTGATGCTCATCTGCTGCTGCTGCCTCTGCTGCTCCTCTGCTCCCGGCTAGCAGTAATTTGGGCCGCCTCAGGCAACATGTGCAACTACTTTGGAGGTTTCTCCATTTGTTTGTGCTATTCGTCTATTTTTTTGTATTTTTATTATTTTTTTTTTTTTGTTTGTATTGCAATTTTTTTGCTGGCTGCTACATTGTTGTTGTTGTTTTGGTTGCAAAATACATTAAGTGTGAAGTTTCTGCTTTAGAAATATTATTGTCGCGTCTCTCATAAGTGTCGCAGCTAGCATGTAATTTTGCATCTTTCAGTCAGCGGCAAAAAAGCACACAGCACAGCAAATTTAAGCAATAAATAAAACCAAATCTTAATTCTAAGATAAAGTTTAGCAAAATAGAAAAGTTTTCAAATACGAATACTTCTTGCTGCTTATAGATTCATAATTAAATTTGTCTAAATTTCTTGAAAAAAATTGTGATATATAAAATTAGGTCCGATTATTTTGGACTACATCTGAAATGTATTCACTTAATTTTTGCGTAATTACTGTGAAAAGTTATATTGTAAGATTTTGATGTTAAGTTGCCAAGTTTCTAGAAATTTGAACTATCATAATTAAGTAGAATTTGAATGGAAAAATGATCTGAATCATGTTGCCGAGTGTTGTTTTAGACTTTTATAATGTGCATTTCATTTCATGACAATTTTTATACGTACACTCGAATAATATTTTGGTATACTGTCGTATCATTAGTGCGTATATATATATATATGTATATATATGTGAATAGGGATGCCGCGCCCAGCAACTCCAACTGCATCTGTGCAGTTCTGCTAGAGTCTAGAGCAAGATAAACAAAGGTCAAACAATATGCCGAGTAGCTGCTGAGTGTGCGTCTCTCTGTCTGTCCGACAATCCGTCCGTCCGTCCGCGGCCTTTGTGGAATACAATTTTTCTATTTACCTAACTGGCAGTCGGGCAGCAGCAGCAGCAGCAGCCGCAGTCAGCAGCCAAGTTTTAAGTAGTTTCTTACTTACATTCAGCCTGCTTTTGCCTGTAACTCTGCCTCTGCCTCCGCCTCTCTGTCTGCCCGTTCTAGGACAAGTTAGCTAAACAAACCGAGACCGCCGATATGCATATGCTCGCTTTACAGGCTTCTCTTCTCCCCTCCCTCTGCTCAACCGGGCAGCAGGCATCAGACGGCATGCGGCAAGCGGCAAGCGGCAAGCGGCAGGCAGACGATGCCAATGAAGCGAGAAAAATTACTGTTTGTTGTACTTAGAGTTGTGTATAAGCAGTTGTGGATTTGTTAAGTGAGTTTGTCAACATGAGGCGCGCGCATCGCACCACCAGATACAAATACTGAAATACTGATGTGAGACGGAGTTGTACACTCAGCAAAATCAATGTACACTTTCTAAAGATAACATAAGGTAGCTTGGCTTATTTTCCACAAAGTAAATTTCTAAATAAAGAACACTCATTTCGAAATATCAAAAAAGTTTATCTTTTTAAATGTACAAAATTAATTCCCCAGAAATGTGTTCCAAAATAATATACATTTTTCAGAAAAGTAAAAATTCTGATATTTGTAGAATTTTATACATATTTTTTCTTAATTTATTTATAAAAAACTAAATTCTATGGCAATTATATGCATAAATATTTATTTCAAGTGTAGTTAAAAGTTGGAGACGTTGCTGATGGAGATAGAGAGATACGAACAAGTATCATGGCGTACCGTTAGAGAGACGTTACCTGGAAGCCTCGATTGCAAGTCCAAAATGACCAAGCCCAACAGCTCCAAGCTTCAAGCTTCAAGCTCCAAGTATCCAAAATACCAAAAGACCAAGAAAAGCGACTTGAAAGACTGAAAAGATACGAAGCCAGCAAGCATTTTTCTGCAGAAGTCCAAGTCCAAGACGAAGTCGAAGTCCAAGTCGAAGTCGATGGCGATGTCGATGTCGGTTGTCCATTGTCGGCATGGGGGCTGGTAATTGTAATTGAATGCCAAGCCCGGCATGGTCACAGAGTATTTCTGCTGTTTGCTGCTTAGCCTTGCTGTGGGTTTTGTTTGATTGTTTGTTTGCCTGTTTGTTTTTGGCTAGTTTGTCTAGGCGCACATTTATGGGTTGTTGTCTCCGCTAAAAACGGAACCAGACTCGAGACCGACTTCGCTACCTCCCTCTCTCTCTCTCTCTGTTTCGCTCTCTCGTTTCCTTCAACTTCAGCTTCAGCTTCAGCTTCTGCTTTAACATCTTGTTCTGCCTCAGCTTCTGCATCAGCTTCAGCTTCAGCTTCAGCTTCGGCTTCCACTTCTTTTAGCAGCTGCTGGACAAGGTCCGGCAATGGCAACACGGCTATGTCAGCAATTACTCATTTATGGCCAGTTCATTTTTCGCATTGGCTTCTACGTTTAGTTTTTGTCCATTCGGTGCCCCTGCACCCGTTTATGTAGCTCTCCCCTCATTGATTTATGCATTGGTCGTTAGTGCGTGCAGTTTGTCCACTGCATTCATGCATAAATCGGGCTCCTCGGTCCTCCTCTCGATGCCATTGCTGGCCTTTTGGCGTTCTTGGGTGTCTTCGTCATGTTTTGCTATTTAAAAAGATTACTCGCAATTAAAAGGAGTCCAACAGATCTCTCCGCGCGGCTGGCATAAAATCATCCAGTCCGAGTTGTTTTACTTGGACACAAAATATAAATCTCTTTCTCTCTCTCTCTCTCTCTCTCTCTCTCTCTATCTATCTCTGCTTCTCTTTAATCGGCCTGTTGGTTGTCCGTTATTCCGTTAGCAGAGTTCAATTGCATTGATAGCCCCATTGGCGTCAAATGCAGCTCGCTCCTGGTTGTTGCCCTGTAAAGCCACACAACTGGATTTCCAGGTGTGCCACTGCCACAACCAACAACCTGTTGCTCCAAAGCACTCAAGGTCTATTTTCATTTAATAACTGTCATATATAATAATAACCGTAAATAACTGTTAGAATTTTCAAAAGCATGTTGACCGAAATATTTCCTTTCAATTTTAAATGCAATGGGAGTCCACACCTTTATCGCTGCTTTTGAAAATTACTTTAGTTTTGACAAAATTATAGCTGTCGCAAGCCATTTTTTATGGTGTTTAAAAAAATAGGTTATTCAAAAATTTATATACCAAAAATAAATCTCGTATTTCTACATATTTTACGTAAAACAATCAACTTTTAGCTACTATCGGTGGAAAGGCAATTTTCAGTGAGAGATTATTTTATTTCTTCGAATATCAGTTGACAACAAGATTCATTACGAAATCATTTAAAAATTTAAAATGTCTATTGAATGCGATTAAATTCACATTCCGTGAAGGAAGACGCACTTCGCTGGCATTTAATAGCCGTACACACAAGTAAAATGAGCTGCCTGCTCGGGGCTGACCTGCTGATAAGGGGACCTGCCTTCGACTTAAGTATTTCGATTATTGCTCGCTCGTCCGCCAATCTATCTGTGGTCCGTTAAGTGATCACTTCAAATTTGAACTCTGACCCCAGGCTAAGCAACAGTGTTCTGCTTGTGCTTCTGCTTCTGCTTGGCGAGCTTATCAACCTCGGCATTTGTATGAAAATAGGTGATAAGGCAAACTGAATTTGTTTTTTTGTTTGTTGTCTCGTCGTTGGCCGCAATCGCATTTCGAGAATTCTATTTTAATAGGGCATTAAAAATAAATATTTGTATTTGATTCCATAAATTCCATAGTTTATTTCGTTGGCCCCAACCCAATGTAGCCCACTGAGCCATACGAAACCGCAACCACAGCGACTTTGGGGTTATCATGCTGATAATTTAATGCACTGCCTGTTTATAACAACATTTCATTTTTAAACATTGTATTTTTTTTTTTTTTTTTTTTGTATGTTGAGTTTTAGTGTTATACGCCATTTGACACAGTTTGACATAAGAATTTTGTAATTACCCCGACTATTCGTATATTTGATGGACTTATCAGGTTTCGTCTGGCATTTAACCTCAGCCGCACATTGTCCATGATGTTAACGCATGCCACTTCTCAGTTCTGTGAGGCACAATCTAAACGGAGTCTAGATTTTAACCTCTGCTACAAAAGATACTCTAAATCAATGTTTGGAAATGCTCAATTTGGTTAATTATATATTATGGAATGCTAGGCTTAAGTACAATTCATGGTTTCATTGACAATTTCAATTCCATAATTTCAATATTCATTTTGATAGTTTTGTTTCCATTATTGAAAATTTTAGAAATGGTTCAGTTCAAGTCAGTTGCCCAATTGCCAATGTATAAAAATATGCATCTCGTGTCTGCCGAGACTATTTTGCCTACTTGGTCTTTGAGTCAGTTTGTTAGTTTGTCAGTTTGTTAGTTTGTCAGTTTGTCTATGGTCTAGCCATAGAGTTCTTATTTTATTTGTTTCTTTCTTAGTTTGTCGCTTGTAGCATTTGCATCTAGCATAGCTCACATTTTTATAGCAATTCATGTCTATATCTCTTTTGTTTTTGCCCGCTTGCATTTTTATTTTGATTCGTCTTTGCGGTCTTTTATTTCTATCTTTTTTTTGCAACTTTTTGTATCTTTTGTCAGTGGCGTCGACGTCGTCGTCAAGTGAAACTGAAAATTGCAACTAAATGCCGTGCTCATCACTTGCAGACACTTTAGAATGCGCGCTGTGCAAGTATCTATGAGATACAAAGACACACACTCACACATGGACAGTCGGGCAGTCGAGACAGACTGAGAGACAGACAGACAACAACCAGACAGCAAATGAGACGCAAATGGAATGCTGAAGTGCATATACATATATACAATTCTGGTATAGAGAAACAATAGGAATAGAATAGGGATTTTAAAGACCTACTCGAGTCCGATTCAAATGCAATTAAAGCCCAAATTCTTCATTTCCCATCTCCAAAGTTGAATTTGTATCTGTAATTGTAGTTAGTATGTTATTAATATTTTCGTTCTGCAATACTTGATATGATCAATTTTATTCTTCACATTTTTTGGGCTCGACACACTGCCAGCAACAATCGGGAAAATTAGCCTTTGTATTTATCATGTCCGGATTTTCACAATTGGCGAAGGTCGCTGGCTTTTGGCAACTGCGAAATGAATGTTAAGGGATGTTGATCACAGGGTGAAGGTATACGAGGGTGGTTTGATGAGTACCTGACCTTGACGCCAGATGGTGCCACTATTGCAATATGACGTGACTATCGTATAGTACATAAACCTAAACAGCCACAGAGAAAATTTCAGTCAAATCGGACTACATGTCCTACATGAAATATTGGGTATGAGAAAGCTATCGGCGCGATGGGTGCCGCGTTTGCTCACACCAGACAATAAGCGCAACCGCGTGACCACTTCGGAGCATGGTTTGGCGCTGTTAAAGCGTAATCCGAAGGAATTTTTGCGTCGATTCGTGACTGTTGACGAAACATGGATTCACTGGTACACACCAGAGACCAAAGAACAGTCGAAACAGTGGACTTCACCTGGCCAGGTCAGGTACTCATCAAACCACCCTCGTATATAGCTTACGAAAGATAGAGGGCATTGCCATTCGTGTCCTGGCACACAATAATTCCGCAAGTAAGCTCATCTTGCACTTCTTCACCAACGGCTATTTCGCCCTGGGGTCCCTTGCAGCCGTTTTCTAAACTCATTTCACATTGAACCGTTTAACCAACGGCAACAAAATGTTTCACTGATTCTTACCTCCTTTTCCGAGACGTACCCATCGAATTAAAGCATTGCTGCCAACTGCCAGACAACAAATTATAATGCATATCTTACGAGTGTCTATCATGGTTATTCAGTTAGCCCAATCAATGCAACAGTGCTTCTAACTGTGGCATATCCAATTCAACTGCCATTTATAGCAGGAAATCAATCCGAGTACGAGACGATGTAAGGCGCCCATTAATGTTTACATATTCACAATAAATAAATAAATTTTAGTGGGAGTTGGAGATGGGCACCAACGAACTTGACACTTTTCAAAAAAGAGTATCTAAGTAACTATCTATTTTTTTTTTTCAGCTCCAATAAAAATTTAAGGTTCTCATTTTTATACAATGTCTATTCTCATATAACAAAGATAACCAATTAAATATATTTTGATATTTAAATCGACAATGTTTAATGGATATATATTATTATTATCATCTATTATACTTTTATAAAAAATTAAAAAACAAGCTGGCCAATAAAGTATTAATTTCAAAATAAAGATTAGAGGTAGTTAGCTTAATTACTATCAGAGAAAGTTCTTGTTTAGTTGTTAGTTGACTGAATTTAGAATGAAGTCAAAGCAACTTGGAAGAGTCTCTCAGTTAAGTATTGAATTTTGAGCAACTGACAATGAAATGTGTTTAATATCTGTATCTATGCGAATACGAAGTGCGTTCCTTTGGCTCCTACTGCTCTCGATCTGTCTGCTCTCTCCCAACATGAATGCCAGTGGCAATCGACTCGTCAAGGTGAGTTGGGTATCAATTATCAATGGGGGAACAGTGTGGTATCAAAGCTGTGAAATCCTTAGCGACATAATCGGAAACGCATGGTGTGGCCGCCAAATCTGTATGCGGACTTTGCTGCCATCAACAGTGCAGAGGTAAAAGAAATATCCTTGTTGGACGGACCTGATCCTCCAGGCGGAGCGACGGACCAGTCCAAGTGCAATAATGATAATTTTGATAAGAAATGCGATGTGAGCAAAGTGTTTTCTGCGGGTGATCCCAAACAGAAGTCCTCCAGCATTGCGGTGAAGGCTGCACAGGATGCAAAGGCTGCCAATGATGCACAGCATGCGGCTGGCCAATTGGCTGCTCAGCACATCAAACAGGAGCTGGCCGAGAAGGCCTTTCAGTCGGCGAAGGCAGCCGAGGCGGCTCTCACCGGCAAACAGATGGTCGTCCAGCAATTGGAGCGCGAGGTGCAGGAAGCGAATGCGGTTGTTGAAGAGGAATCCCTTTCCGTGCAGAATACGGAGATCAATATGAATGCAGCTGTGGATGCGGCCCGTTCGGCCACCCAACAATTTGAGGCGCTCACAGCGCTCCAAAAAACCTTCAAGGATAATCTCTCCAACATTCAGACGGTGGCAATGGGCTCCCAACAGGAAATGACGGCCAAAGTTCAGCTTCTGGAAGCGGCCAGAAATCGCCTGACAACGCTCCAAAAGCAATTACTGAACGCTCGCGACGATTACGAGAAGACAAAGCAGGCGGCGTACAAAGCAGCCTGCGCTGCCGTCGAGGCCAAGCAGAAGGCATCCTCAACCAGCGTTGGGGAGCGAAGGCAGCGACGACAGCGACTGCGTCAACGTCCACAAAGTGGCAGGCAGCAGCAGCAGCAGCAACTCTATGCATATTGACAACATTATTAATTATAATTATATATTTTATAAAAAACAATTAGATTAGATAAAAATTCAATTGTTGTCAAGCATTGTTTCAAACTGGAATCGGAATTGAAACCGATTTAAGTTCAGAATGTATATGTGCATAAAAAATATGGCAACTATTTGTGATACATCTGCGTGCGATATTTCTGTGAATTTAACTGAGATAAGCTTATATTTTATTTGTGGAAATTGACTTGACAGGTGCAAAAACAGGTGTTAAAAGGGTTTCGAGTTCCCTTCGAAAAAATGTGTATATAAAGGCCGATCCATGGCCAAGAAACAACAGTTAGAATTGTTGCATTGTCGCCGCAATTCGATAGAATATGAAATACTTGTATCAAATAATCGGGATCCAGATTGGATTCGTGCTCTGCATCCGAGCGTTGGTTCATTACGAGAAATTGGAGAAGGGAGGTAACAAAACATAGCATTGGAATTATTCAATCTGCGATATAACGTAACTACTACTTAGAGAATGGTTGCAAAAGCAAGGAAGGAGCCGAAATGAAAGTGGGTGAAACTGCTGATGATCCGCTAACGTGTGGAGTCTACGTTTGTCAGAATGTAGAAGGCGATGCTCTGATACACTAGTAAGACTCGAATCTGTAACTGGAGCATCATTAGCTCTCTGTGCGATGATATTAATTTACCGTTAACCAACAGTTGCCAGAAACCAGCCCCTTTCGAGAACTGTTTAACCGATGGCGTATCTACAATCACCCCCTTTCCGGAGTGCTGCTGGAAATGTGTAAGATACATTGAATGCGATGGTGGAGGAGGAGGTGCCGGAGGTGGTGAAGGAGATGGAGCAGGAGGTGGTACAGGAGGTGATGCAGGAGGTGATGCAGCAGGTGGTGCAGGAGGTGGTGCAGCAGCTGGCGCAGCAGGTGGTGCAGGAGGTGGTGCAGGAGGTGGCGCAGGAGGTGGTGCAGGAGGTGATGCAGGAGGTGGTGCAGGTGGTGGTGCAGGAGGCGGTGCAGATGGTGGTGCAGGAGGTGGTGCAGGAGGTGATGCAGGAGGTGGTGCAGGGGGTGGTGCAGGAGGTGATGCAGGAGGTGGTGCAGGAGGTGGTAAAGTAGGTGAAGCAGGAGGTGATGCAGGAGGTGATGCAGTAGGTGGTGCAGGAGGTGCTGCAGGAGGTAGTACATGAGGTGGTGCAGGGGGAAGATAATAAAAAAGTTGCAGAAGTTCCACCACCTCCTGGTGATGCAGTTGGTGGTGATGCAGCTGGTGGGGCTGGTGCATATTTAAGAGCTTTTGCATACGCGGCTAATAATCTAGGGAAAAATGCTGAACGCGCAGTTGATAGTTTACCGCCAAAAACATAGGTCTAAGATTAAGAAAATGTACTGTTTGTCCAAAAAAGTATTTTAACAAAAAATATATTTTTCTCTCTTTAAGAACTAGCTATCTGGATAAAATGATTGTAAAAAATATATACATATTTTCCAGATCATGTTGAATGTATGTTTTCAAAGATGTTCTTGCCCCAAAAATATCAGCTATCGAAGAAACAATTTTGGGTGTAACTTCTTACAAATGTCCAACGAAACGATTGAGTTGTTTAAATTGTGATAATTTTCGGAAACGAGCAGTATTAAAATACAAAAACACTCTCATGGGGTATACATACCATTTGTTAAACTGCTTAAGCAAAACGCGAAACGCTTTAAAGGCACTCAAAATAAATGTGAGGGCAATATGCACTTCATTTATCATATGTGGCAAAACTGACCCAAAAAAAAAAGGAAGAAGCAAAATAAAACCTAAATGCTAATGAAGAAAAGAAAGACGGGAGAGCTGTAAGGATCAGCATTGATATTTGGTGTACATTTCTCAACCCCCAATTCCCTGCCCCTCTGCCCAAGCATCGGCGCGTTTTTTAATTAGCCGCCGCAGGGTGACTGCGCACAATCTTCTTCCAGGTTCGGAACGAGCGGCAAAAACCGACTCAAAGCCGAGGAAGGGGCCGTGGTCCTTCAACCCGAAAATGAGGCAACCGAAAAATTGAAATTACAAAACAAAAAAAAACAAAAAAAAAAACTACAGGAGACTCATACCGCTTACGCATGTATCTGTATCTGTAGTAGCAGAGGCAGTAGTAGGTATGCGTATCTGTTATAAGAAAAATTGAGAACCGGACCTGACAATGATCTGCTCGTGAAATTAAGGCAGCGGCAGCAACGGCCAGCAAAATCAGAAAAATGAAAAGCAAAAAAAAAACACAAAAAAGCTTCCCGAACCCAACAATTTGTGTGTTGCGGCTGACGATGACAGTCTGAGACCCTACCAACTCCGTTGTCGAAACGAGTTTAAATATTTGGTAGTGTTCACAATGAGATTCGGACGTCTTCAATTTACATTTCATATTTTGGTTATTTTTGTGAGAGGCTACAAGTTGGAATATCCATGCCATGGGCCTAAATCCCATTTTTGGTTTCTCTCTTTGTAGGGTGCCGATGCGAAGAAACGAAATCTTGCTGCTCTCATTAATTGGAGGGAACATGTCGAAAAATGGGCAGACGAAAAGGAGAGAAAAGTAAGTTGCAATGAATTATAAAATACACAACAAACAAATCTGGTTAACGGAAATTTCTTAAATTATAAAATGTTCGCTCATTTCCTTTGATTTTCGTTTTTTTTTTTTTAAGTTTAATTACTGCAATGTTTATAACGTATTTAAGTTAAGTATTGCACACATATGTTTGTGCATGCATATGTTAACGTAAGCAGTTGCTACGTAAAAGCATCTGGCATTTTTTAAGTAACGCGGCTCGAACACTAAGCGATCGAACGTAAAACAAAAACCATGCGGTTGCAACATGTGTGCTACGAGCAAGACGACTACAGCATGGTACAAGCCGGCTGTGGCATGTGAGGGAAAGCGAGATGGCGCTAGTTGCGAGGCAACAACATCAACAGAAAACAAATGTCAAGCTAATAGAAATGCGACAACAAATAAAACTCACAGCGGGTAAAGAGCAAAAGCGAGCGAGGGAGAAAGATAGAATAGAACCTCTCTCTCTCGCTGACGAGATTATCAATAGAGACAGAGAGCCAAAAAAGAGAACGAACGCATGTTAACATTAACTAATACACCATGCAACAGTTAATGTTAACTTAGCAGACAACGAATGGGTCGAATGAGACCGAACGCGGTTGCAAATCAAATTTTACTTTTGTACTTTATATCAAACTTGTTTCCCTTTTTACCGTTACAGTTGATCGTGTGCCTCGTGCGCTGTTGGACGTGTCTCCGCTCGCTCACTCGCCCGCTTGCCGCCCGCTCGTTCTCTTTCATTTCAATTCGAGGCACCAGAACGAAAAAAGAAAAACCTTAACTCTAACTGTTGCCACCCGGGTGGAGTGTAGGAGGAGGAGAAGGAGAAGAATCCATACACACCACACGTATATTAACTTCTTAAAAATAACTTTATAATGAAAAGGCGTGTGTTTGAAGACATAAAATAAATCTGTGAAATTCTTAAAAAAGTGTAAAATATAAATTGTCAAATAACTTGATAAAGTAAATGCAGTCAACTTTAAATAAATTCAAAGGTTGTGTGTGTGTGTGTGTATTATATGTGTGTTCAGGGTTTTAACACCTTGACGCAAACGTGTTTCACACATTTTCCCAACAAATTTACGCAAAATATTTATTCACATCAAATAAAATAACAAAAATCTGCCATACATTTTTGTGCTTTGACACTTTCCACGTGCTCGGTTATTCCAGCTTGGACAGACAGAGATCATGAATCCCACCGGAGGTTCGAGCGAAAGAATTAAATGCAATCAAGCACATTATCAAGTAATAATTAAGCAAAGATCAATAGAGTGGCTATTGCAAAATAATAAATAAATCACAATAAAGTGGTAACTTTGAAAATGTTTACGAACGGAAATAAATATCACGTCATGATTTTATAATTATTATAATATTTGTAAAATGATGATTCAATGAGTCAGCAGGTAACCATTTTGAATGCTGTTAATCATTAATATTTATTGCATCAATAAAATGAATATATTTCTTTCTTAGTATCATGCCTCCATTTAACTCGGTACCTAATCTCAATCTATTCCATTCAAATATTTCATGTCTTTTTTCAAGGTCAGCAAAAGCGCGCCAAAATCAATTAGCATAACTGCCAATTACATTATTAACATATTCAACATTTTGTATTGTTAACATGATGTTTAAAATTTATGAGCAAAAAATGAGGGAGTTTCCTGACCCAATTTTCACGCACGCTGCTCAATATCAAGCTGATAAATCAATGACGCGATCGACGACTAGTAAAATACATATAAATGACATAAATGAAATATAAATGACAGACATACAAATATTTGTATGTACGTAAATATGTATTGTACATGCAAAATTGTAAGCTAACATTAATCAAAATTAACGCCAGCCCACTAACATAGTTGTCGTCAAACAGGCTTGATGTGGCATAGCTTGGTTCGATGTTGCCTTACAGACGGTTCCTTATGCCTAACAGTCTCATTGAGAGTTAGTTGATTACGAAAATTCTTCTCATGTATTAATTCTTATCTAAATGCTACGTCAACAATACTGCACAAAGTACATTAAATACATTATTATTTATTTGAATAACACAAGTGTTATGTATGCTAAAGCTCGTGTCTAACAAATTGGTTTGATGTTGTGCGCTTGGTGTTCGATGTTAGCTTGCAACATTGTTGTGCTCTCAACAGTACCATTGTGAGTTAACATTAACATGATGTGACAACTTCGCTGTTAGTTTGTTTTGAAAAAAACATTTTTGAATTTCCGCCCGTCTGTTTCTCAATTTTTTTGTCGTCGCGTTTCTCAATTCTTATTTGGTGCTCGATCGCGACGGTTATCACTGCTTCGGTTGCTCTCGGTTGCTTGGTGTGTGGTATGCATGCATAAGTGTGTATGCATGTGTGTGTGTGTACATGCATATGTATTTCCGGTGTCACAAAAGCATAATACGAATAAAGTGTCATGGCAAAGATTTAATTAAAGTTTATCCATTAAAAAAAGCAGTTAAATAAATAAATATCGAGCGCCGCTGCATTACATTATTTTATGGTATACGTTGTGTGTGTGTGTGTTTGTGTGCGGGGCTGGCAACTGGCGCCAACATCGATTTAATTATAAATACATCAACAAATAATAGCGCCATCGTTTACGTAGTACGTATGTTGATTTGTGCACTGCCATTTGAAATAGTTACGTTACACACAAACACACACACACACGCCTTGCTGTTGTTGGTAGGCGTTGCTTTTTGCTTTTTTCGCCTTGGTTTTTCTCTCATTCTTTTCGCCTTTCGACATCACGCGGTCCGGGTACAAAAGTTAAAACTTGCCGTTGGCGTCGGAAACACACCCGTAAAAATCTACAACTTAATGCTTTGCCTATCCATATTCTATATTCCGCATTCAACATTCAAATGCCAATATGTAACAACTTCCAATAGAGATCGTGTGGGACCTTAAAAAATCAATTAACAATTTGTACTCTGCCCTAGCTATATATTAATGGAAATCAACTTCTTCTGCGGCACAAATACTTTACATATAAGAAATTGTTATCATCCGACCACGATGTCCGTTCCAAAGTTGAAAATGCCCTTTGGAACGAAAGATAATGGTGAATAATATTGCTATAAATACATAAAATACTCATACAAATATGCCAGATAAATAAAACGTATATCAAGAGAGACTAGAGAATACTTGAAAATGTGAAAATAATCAATTTGCTTGCAAGCAGACAAGTTTTGCAAGGACATCTGTTCACATCTTACCGGGCAGCATTAGATTCTTGATTTAAATAATTCTAATACTGTCAGGTAAAGATGTCGTCCGTGTCCTTATCCATCATAAATCAAACAAAAAGAAAAAAAAAACGTATACAAACAAAAATATAATAATAAGCACAAGACTACACAAAATATGCAAACTAATTTGCAACAAAAACCAAAAAAGTAAATCGCCGAAACAAGTTTTTCAATTGTGCGTGTAAGGAAAAACTTGCACAAAGGGAGTCAACCAGGCAGAGATCCCTCCTGCGAATGCTGAACCCAAAAAAATGATGCTGAAAATTGGTAAAAAAAAAAAACAAATTCATATATATTTTTCTTCTTTTTTTTTATTTTGTGGATGACATCAGTTTTAGAGATCTTCGATGTCGCCGGGGCTGTGTATGAGTGTGTGTGCAGGTAATGGCTGTGGTAGGGGAAAAGAAAAGAGATAGCCAGCAGCAATAGCAGCAGATACTGCGACCAAGTTGACAGTAGAATCCATAAAAATATATATTTTATGGTTAGGCTTATTTTTTTCCCGCCCCGTTTCATTTTATTATTTTGTCGCAGGGCTGCCGACGGATTTCTTAATTTCTTGGCCAGAATTCACAGTGAAAAAAACCGCTGTACGTTGATATCTGGCCCGAAACCAATTTATGATCATACTTTGGTTAAGCAGCAGTTGAATTTGCGCCATAATTTTTCTTTTTACGATATTTAACTTGGAAATAAAGGAAACTTATATATGAAAGACCCACGCATTGCTCAGATTTCAGAAACCAATTTCATGCTAATAACTTGAGGCTTAGGTAAAAACTAGAAACGCTTCAGCCAAAGATCAAAAAGATGATGATTTCTTGCAAAAATGTATTCTGAGTTTCCCTCTTTTTTTTACAACTACAAATGTAGTATTTTCGAAATAGTTAAATTAATATCTTTGGCTGTGAAGCACTTTCGAGTGTAGATTTTCCATATTCATTTCATCTAATCCATAGAAAACTATTACTTTTAGAAATTCCCGCTTCCTCTCATTTTATGGCAACATACAAAATTATAAATCTCATAATGAATTCGTTATTCCTTTTCCATTCTATTTACATAGTATGTGTGTCTAGCTAATCAACCAGCCAGCTATATACAGAGATGAGCTAACAAACAGCTTCAGCTGTAGTCTCATATGTAAGTTGGTCAGCTCATCCCAAGATAAGATTGGAGCTCGTCAAACATTTAACGCCAAGGTACAAAGTGTCTATAAAAGCAACAAATACAAAAGCCAGCAACAGCTAAACAACCAAGGCAATTGTCAAGAGTCGTGTACAGACAACCAACTGTTGAAATGTATATATGTATGTATATATATAAAGTATATAGAGACTAATACAACTCAGGCAATACTCACTAGCTTTTGGTTGTAAAGCGCTTACAGCACTTTCAACTTTTACAGTCTTTTAACACAGTGCTGTCCATTTTTTGTCAATAAAGCAGAAACAGTTTTGGAGCTGAGACGCGTGTAAATCTAATCAAGGAATCCGAAAAAAAATCCATAAAATACTATATTTTCATAGTATGTGTTGGAGGTGATGTTAATAATGAGAACGTAACCGGAACGAATACAACACCTGTTGATGAACCTAGGAGCGATACTAATGAAGAGGGCACACACTTTTCTCTTCCACTCTGGTTGCTGTTCTCGATTCGAGAACATTGCTTCAAAGTTAATGATTAAGAACGTTAGCCCAGTCGTAGCCTTGCAATAGAACATCGAAATGGCTAAATCAATTAAAATGCGGCCCCGACTCAAAATGCATTAAACTTTGAACTGCATTAAAAATTCTCGCTGCTATGTTGATCCGCATCTAATTGTGCGGTTAAGGTCTAAGACACTGCAACTAATCATACCAGATATATATATATATATTTATATATATATATATACATAGAGATTTAAACAAAAGACGTTGTTGGTCTATTTCTAACAATATTTAAAACACTGGTAGGAACGTACTGAAATTGGAATCAAATTTATAAATATTCCTAATATTTTTTTGTTTATCTATTCGTATTTAATATTATTCGCCAGTAATAAAACAAGTCTAAAGCGAAACTATTTTAACTTTCTAGCAGGCAGTCCATTAATGGACACATTAAACTATTTATAGAAACCAATTTAAGATACAGGTCTTAACAAGCCAATGTATGATAAGTCCTAACCAAACAAAATGCAAAGTGACTTCCTGTACACATTTTTCTACTCATAATTAAATGTACTACAATAATAATTATGTTTGTTGGCCTAATGTGATTCATAGTTCACATTTCACAATTTGATTGCAGTTTTTTGTACACTTAACTTAAACTTTGATATAGTGTGAGTTAAGTAATAAGTACACACACACACACACACACTTGCATGGTATGTATGAAAGTCTAGGACTAATATCAATATAGAACACGGTCACTATCAAGCGAATAATTTCACAACCTGACAGCAAAGGGGGCCCGATGGCAATCGAGAACTTAACGCGGCCAAATAGAAAACATAACTCATTGCCCCGATAGGGAAAACACTTCACAGCTGAATAATGTATTTATGGAGTGTTTGGCTACTCGAGCGGAGATTGTGAGGGGAACACTTCTGTTATAGTTGTAGGCGATTGTATCGATTGCGCGGCTGTTAATCAAAAATGTGACCAGACGCACTTGATATCCACGCGTCAGAAGATAATGCCCGTCTGGCTGGCCTAGCAACGATCCAATAGGTTCCACACAAATAAGCCTTGTGAAAATCAAAAGCCTAAATTAATTTCATATCATCGTTATTGGGCACTTGACCAGGGTGCCAACCAAATTCAAGTTATTAATTTGAAATCAAACTATTTCCCAACATAATCGTAATCTTTCTCATTAGCCCAATTTCTAACTGATTTGACTGAAGTATTTTGACTATGGTTTTTATTTCACAGTTTTTTGTCAAGTATCTTTTGGAATTTGTTTAGAGAGCTTACTTTTAAACCGGAATTTTTACGTGGCTTTAGTTTAGTTATCGGAAGCTCTTAAATAAAACGAAACGCCAGCAAATGCAAAATATGCTGGTGGCCAACTGGGCACTGCGAAAGGTATCTAATCATGTAGTAAAGAGTATCTAATCATGGCCTTCAAAGTGAACTGCTTGAGTACGGTGTGAATCTAATCGGAACTTTAGTTATTGATAAGGTTATATTAGACTCGGACTCGATTAAGACAGCTGGCGCCTTAGATTCCTCAGCTATTCAGTGCTTTTTAAGCACAAATTCCACCCTTCAAACGAACTTTAAACAACAGTTATTCTTTGTTTAATTTGGACTCTTTTACATATAAAATATTTATAGACCGTTAACTAATCAAAGTAATAATGATGAATAAAATATTTCTAGGAAATGTTCGAGAAAGAAGACGTTGGATCTGTTAGTGGGCCATTATCGATTTGTGGCCAACAAATGCTATTCAGCTGATTGATGGCACCTAAATTCCAGAGTGCAAATAATTTGGGAAAAAACAGCAATAATCCTCAAGTCACCAATACAGCTGATAATTTCAATTTAAAATGCAGCTTGCGTTGTCGTCTTCAGAGTTTAGTGAACCTGTCCGGACTTAAGACCAAAAGAATGAGAAGAGTGTAGACTCAGAGGCAGTGGTCAGAAGCCCATTCTCTTTGGGCTAGTATTTAGGAGCTTCTTTTTTTCTTTTTCTTTTTTTAACGTGTGCATAAATTAGTTAAGCACTAATTTCCAATTCCGATTTCAGTCATGCAAATGTTAATTGACCACTTAAGTTAAAACTTCATAATGATCGTTAATAATACCGAACACGACGATCGCGAACGCGCAGATCGTCCAAGCCAGCGACAACTGTAACCAAAAGAACAGGTTCAAATTGGACTTAACTAACCAGCCCCCAGTAATCGTCTTCGGCTCGTAAGAGATACATATGCTGTAAGACTATAGCAAACTTACTTAGCACAAATTACACACAGTCACACACATCTACATATATATTTATATATATATATATATGTATATACAGCAACATAGTCATGCGAAACCCGAGAGCCCTGGAGCCGGAGGCTCTTAACTGTGCATTAATGATCTTTTCTGCTAGCTCATTTTATATATTTTTCTGCTTCTCTTTTATTAATACCCTGTGCCCATAAAGTGGGTTAAAGAAGTGTGTGCTGTCAACGAGCCAAAGAAGACGCCAGAAAATGTATATAAATAACTACTTTTGATCACACTCAACAGCTGAACATCATACTTTGAGGTCTGTCCATTATTCAGTTCTCACAGCTAACCTAAAGACAACTATTAAAACAAATGTGTCATAACTATACTAACTATAGTATTAAGTATTAATGTACAAAAATGTTAATATCTTAAATGTACTCAGTTAAATCAAATGATTTGTTAATTCCTTTTAAATGGCAAAGTATTACGAGTATTTTTAATTATTCAAAATATATTCATTCAATCAAAAATAATTATGATTAAATGGTAATGAATTGAAATTAGCATACTACAATAAAACAATGAAAAAAACAATAAACCTTATAAATAAAAATTGTATTTTTATATCCAATCGGTCTCTTTTCTTTATGATGAAAGTAACTAAACTGGATAGTACTGGATAGGATGATACTTGTAAGATTTAAGTACATTAAACTTGGCTGGAATTTTAATTAACTCCATTGAAAATTGAACAAATGTTTATCTTAATTGATCGCCAAATTAAGGCACAAGCAAGATCGCAGGTGTGAAATGCACAGCGATTGATCAACGAACTAAATGTACCAATACATACACATATTCATACATACATACATACCTCTTGATGTATGTGGGTATGTCTCGATGTACAATTGCTTACTCACGGTCTATAACCAAAGCCAATAAACTGATTTCCTGCTCATAGTTTGAGTGCAGCAAAATGGGTCAAAATAGCAACGAAGCAAGTTGCAGCAGAAGCCAAACCATATAAGCGTCTATTTATCAACGTGCCAAAGCGGATGCAGCCGCATGACTCGTGCCACCTACCAACAACAGCAACAACAACAACAACAGCTAAACAAGAGCAACATCAACAAAAAGTGCTGCGCCATCGTAGACAATTGGCTACCCCCAAAACGATGGAGGCCTGGCGCAACTAACGTCTCTCCTCTTCCCCACAGATAATTGAACTTCCAATTTGAAGGCAGGCATTCCAGCTGCCCCCTTATTGTATTTGGGAATTGGTTGAGCTGCGGCCCGAGTCTAGTTGTATCCACATTTCAAATGAGGTGCTCTTTGGGGCACGCCTCCTCTTTAGCGGTGGCACTTCGCCGCAGTTGCTTCGCCTCGCTGATCATCAGTTGTCGCCGCGTTGGCAGTGCCTCAAATTAGCATTGTTACCGTTGTCTACTCAAGCCCAGAGCTGGAAAATGCCCACTTTTCCAATATGTTTACCCGTGAGTTAACTGTACGTTTGCATGCTTAGTTGACTTTCGTCCATAATTTGGTTAAAAATGTGGTTTTACATTGTTTCTTATTGTTAGCAATTGATTTGTCAAAGTGAATTGAATGTTTTTCAGTTAGGGAATATCAGAATCCAGATAGTCATTGACTAAATGCAACAAGTGTTTTTAGATTTCTTCTTCTAGTGTTTAAAACTAGTTTTTAAGCTAGCGGGCTAACGGTCTGAATTCATTAATTAATTATTTATTATCAAATTAACATTCCAATCAGAAAGCATGTTTCGAAATTTAAATGCTGCGTTAATCTAGATGCCAAATCATGACCAAAAATAATCTTGCTTCTCAAGATTGAATCGAAGAGAGAGAGAGAGAGAGAGAGAGAGAGAGAGAGATGAGAGTGAATAATTTGAGCCATAATAATAATAATAATATGAATGTTGAACAAAATACCTGCTCTCAAATTAAAATATTTAAAAGCATTTAAAAATCGACAACGACTTAAAATTCATAAGATATTTCGGAACCTAATATTTCGGAATGTACTAAAATAATAATTTCAATTGATTAAAAAAGGCTTTAATAATTTAAATTAAAGATCTTAGAACAATAGTTAGAACTGCAATTTTTCAGCTCAATACTATAAAATAATTGCTTTTTTCGAACTATGATCAGTAGGCGAGTAGCAGAAATATACTAAGTGTTATTGTATACATTGTTTATGAGGTTGTTTGCAAATTGCACCTGTATATAACATATGATAAATAGGTAACAATTATAATTAACGAGCAATGTATGTTTCAATATTTATGTATTGGGGCCACGTTAACCACCTGGTCTGGGCCACGCTCGTGTGGCTAACAGGCTAGGCCATGCTTCAAATTAAAAGCGTTAACGTTTTAGTTTTCTTTTGTTTTGACATTTTATTGTCGTTTATTTCGTTATGTTGAACTAATTCGAAAAATTAGCGTAAATAATGCTGAACCAATTCGCTTACAAGTCAGCTGACAAACTCTGACTGCTACGAGCACTCGCCTGATCGACAAGCTGAGCGTAGCAATTAGCCAGACAAGAGATCTGCGCTTTATCATTATGAATATGTATGAATTAATTTAATAAACGATCATATACATATATACTCGTATTATAAACATTATTAACTATCGCTCAATCATATGTGAACACACACACACACACACACACACGCACACATACATATGCATATAAATTTAACACGTAAAAAATTAGATAAATTTGCATAGAAATTGCATTGAACCTTAACACAAAAGTGGCAGAAGCAGAGGCTGAGGAGAGGCAAGAAGAAAACAACAACAGCAACAGCAACAGCAAATAGCTGGCTAGCAGGTGGTAACAGGTTAATATGTACACTAGCCAACCAACAAGTTAGTTTTTAAACAAAATAAAAAATATATTTTTATTGACCATAAAAACAGGTAACAAAAAAAAAAAAATGTATTTTGACCACAAAAGTTGAAATAAACGAAATACAGTTGGAAAAGCATTTGACATTCTTAAAATTAAAAGTTAATTTATGCATAAGCAGAGCTGAATCGGTTATTTAGTTTCTCATTCTAAAAACTTTATATTAATTTATGCATAACCTAGGTTAAACCACTTGATTTAATTTAGTTTTTGTAGATGGCTGTCGATTTCTCATTCGTAAAACTAAATGTTAATTTGCAAGCCATTACTGCAAACGCCTCTTGTTGCACAGTGTGTGCATGTTGCATGAATACTAGCTGAAGTTGTTGTTGTTGTTGTTGTTGTTGTAATTATTAGCAAGTCTTCGTAACCCGTAGCTGACAAACGACATAAAATACTCACAAGTGCAAATGAACAACAAAAAGGGGGTAAATAAAAAAAAAAATACTACACAAAGATAAAGTTTTATTTTAGCCATCTTGTCTGCTGTGTGGCTACTGTTGGCCATTTTATGCATTCGGCTTTTAAGATACGATTTTTGAATTACATTATATACATATATATATATGTATATGTATATGTATTTTTTTGTTTTGCTTTATTTATAGCACAAAATGTTGTAGCAAGTTTGCCGCCGCTGCCATCCTGAGCAGCGCAATGGAGCAACAGAGCAACAGAGTTATTAATGCTTGGAATTTTCATAATCGAAACGAGTTTTCAACCCGGCAGCCAGTCAGACAGCCAGCCAGACAGCCAGTCAGCTAGTCAGCCGGCCAGCCAGTCAGCCAGGCAAGGAAGCACGCGCGTTCACTAATGCGACGGACGGAGCCCAGTCCCCAGAGCTGAAAGATCTCGAGTCGGTGTTGTTGTTTCAATAACTAACGCCTCTCTCGCTTGCAAAAGTCAAGTTGTTGGCAAGTTGCGCTGAGCAAAGCAAGCCAACTCAACTATGGAGAAGAGAGACGGAATCTAAGGGGTACGTGAGGTGGCACAAGCTCCATGACTGGCACTGGCAGAGTTATGGCAAGACAAGCACACGCCTTGCGCGAACAGGTGAAGCGTTTAACTGTACGTCGGCGGAGTCAGAGTCGGAGTCAGAGTCGGAGTCGGAGTCAGAGTCAGAGTCAACCGATCGCACAAGAAGTATGGAGGGGGAGGGGGTCTGAATGAATGAGAGGGGATAACAACCTGGCCAGGCCAATTGACTTTGGCTGGCCAACCTGTTGGACTTTGGCTGGTTAGTGCTCGTGCACCTCGCACAGCTAAATTTGTTGCAGTTTCATTCCCTTTCCATTCCCCCCAGAATGATCTATATACTTACTTAAAGCATGAGTTTAATTAAAAAAAAAATGCCCACTCAGTTGTAATTTAAATTTAAAATTTAAAATAGTGTAATAAATTGCGCAATTAGTGTGTCAAAGCAATCACCATTTAATAAATAAATAAATGTTAAATAAAATTGATAAATTAATATAAAATTTCAATATAAAAAATCAAACAGAAAATGGCTGAATCGAAGATGAGGCAAAAAATAAAAGTGGTTTGCGCAAAAATTTGAATATGGACAGGTTTCACAGAATTATGAAAGGAGAGGCAGAAACAAATATCATTCGCAATGCCGTCGGCGTTCGCTCACGTTGCATGCCACGACGTCAAAGGGTAGTCCACGCGCGTTGCAGGTAGCACCAGCAATGAGCTGGGGGCCCCAAATTAACCTGCTCGACATCGATGGCCAAAAGCTGTAATTTGCTTAAAAGCAGCGAACAAATAAAGGGTTTCAATGGCTCGGCCAAAATACAGGCACACTCACTGATAATGAGCCGAGAATGAGGGCTATGACTTCAAGACCGAAGCTCAAACTGGAACTTGAACATGGGGTGGGACTCGGAAGACGGGACACGGGACACGGGACTCGAACCTGCAGCAAGCCCCCAGGCCAGCAGAGGAGCAGTGACAAGTGCCTCTTTCCAAGCCGACAGCTGCCGCTGTTATTTTATTATTATTTTTTTTTTTCCTTTCTTTTAGAGCTGGCCCAGAGAATCATCTTCATTCCGCATCAGGCAGCTATGAGTATGCATTTATCTATATTGCATCTACATATTTACATATGTGGGTATTTACAGATGTGTAGCGCGGCCAGCGCATCCTGATCATAGTTTATAATTAAGTACTTGTGGGCTTTTGACTTGATGCGTTGCGACCCGTTTCCAGCCTTTGATTAAGTGGATTAGATACTTAACCATCAGCGGAAATTCATTAATTGTACAATAATTTAATTATGAATCGATCCCCAAGAACTATGAATTTAACTATGAACTTAAAAACTTTTCTACTTGCCCACATATATTTCGCAGAAACATATATCAGATGTTGATATGTTTAATGGTTTAACATTATCGCATAAATTTTGTGATTTATTCACTTTCCGAGTAATTGTTTCACAATATGTTTCCGTTTCGCTATTCGAAATATATTCATAACAATTGCCCATTCGATTACAGCTCCAATTTCTTGATAACTTTCCGAGTGCTCACATTTTCAATGGTAACAAGTCAGATTAGTCGCCAAGCCCAGTGCGTTACTCAAAATCAATTGAAAGCTGTTGTTGTGCGGTCAAAAAAAAAAAAAAAAAAAAAAACAACAACATTAGGCAGAAATCCATTAAAAACACGCACTCGCAATATGCAGCAGCAGCAGCAGCACTCAATGGAGCAAGTGCTGGTTAAGTGAGCGGGGCAAGAAGGGTGCTGGTGATAAATGCCCAAAGGCCTCCAAGCGCAACATCGATAAAGCAGCCGGCGCTGCATCCAGACGTCTAAACTGGAACCGGGATTGTGACCGGGACTGAGACTGGCACTGAGACTGGGAGTGGGACTGAGACTGGGACTGGGACTGAGACTGGCAGAGGAACCGGCATTGTAAGCTTATCAAAAATGTACGCGACGAATGAGCAAGGAATTTTATTCATTAAACATTTTTCAGCTTCATGCTGGAACAGGTTCAAGTGGTTAGGCACCCAAAAGAAATTTCGTATATAATTATGTGTGTATTGAGCGTGATAAAAAGTAGGTATTTATTAAACGGTCGATGCACGTCGTCATATAAGACCCCTCACATAAGGCTTCCAGCTTGGATCTGCCCCTTACTTAAATGCTCACTATTTAATCATAAGGTGTGAAAAATTGCTGAACATTGGCTGCAACTTTGTATTGAAAAGAACCCAAGATACTTACAACATTATAGTGTGCCTAAATTTGTTGTAATTTAACAGAGACGGAAATAAAATATAACATTAAATCAGTCCCGAAACAAGGTTAGTCAATGTTGATTTATTTGCTGATTGCTTGAGACGTCAAATGGTGCAAGTGCTACAAAACTGTCAGTTTTGGCAGTTGCAGCTACACAAAAGTGCTACTAAATCAAGCAAGAAATTGGGCGCATGATGGGCTAGGTCCAGGTTCCAGAACAGATTTATGGCCTGTTAAAAAAGTCGGGACGCCAAGTGACGGTCAATTGGTTAAAAGCTACACGCCAGATACAACACGCCCGATAACGGACCGAGAATAACAACAGCAAACGGTTCCAAAAAAAAACCAAAAAGAAAAGAAGAACATTTACGAGTGAAGAACGCGCCACATGACCAAAAAAGGATGCAGACTCCGTCCACTGGTCCACTGGTCCAGTGGACCCCAGCTCAGCGAGTCTTTCAAGTTCATAAATAAAAGATTGCAAATGGCAAAAAAGGGAGAGCCAAAAAGGCAAAACAATGGACAAGCCGCCGAAACCGAAACCGAACCCAGAACCAGAACCAGAACCAGAAACTCAAAAATGCAGACGTGACTTATTTAGTACAAATTGTTTGATTTACGTTTTATAATAAAAACGATAATACGCCAATAAGAATAAATCTGCAATGTCAATAAACTTTAAATCGACCATGAAATGCACTACTCAGAAACAACTACAAATATAATCGTGTGATCACACAACTGGTTTGAGCTTTAACTGATACAGATGATACTGATATATGTACGAGTATATAGGCAAGACCCCATCTCTTACACTAAGATAGTTCACCTAACCCTAGAGGGGTTTGCTGTAAAGTTACTTACATATTTATATATACTTATAAACATAAAAAATATTTGAAATCCTTGTCGTTAACATATGGCTTAAGTTTTTGATAAGACGATATTTTTATTAGCCCAATAATTGTTTAATCTTTAATTTAGTTTTGGTTAAGTCAAAATTAAATAAGTTTAAAGTACATCAATGATAAAGTTAGTAGTGCAGATAATAATTTATATTCCAAAACTCATAACATACGTAAATGGTACAGATATTAAATTACAACTGAGGAGCTTTCACCGAGCTAACTCTTCTCTTAATACTATGATACCAAAGGTATATAGTATATTAAGTTTGTGTAACGCCCGTCATGCTGTCCGTCCGTCTGTCCGTCTGTATGAACGCGCATTTCACCTACGCCCTTAGAGATAGAGACTTGAAACTTGGAACATATACTGTAAGTATCCTCAAAAGTTAAGGTGTCAAGGTTTTAGTCCTACGTCCACTAGGGAGCTAGAAAATCGATAAAATCGATTTTCACAAATCGATAAGGCCACATATCACCCACAATTTAATTATAATTTTGACTTATGTTCCGACCCGAAATTACGTTTTCAACTTTAAGTGTACGATTGATCTAGAGGCCAAACTATGATTAAAACGCCCTTGCTTTTGAAAATGCGTTGAGTTTTGACGAAGTTATGGCATTTTGACAGTTCGACCTATGCCAAAATGCCCATATGCCGATTTTCGGACTATAATTTTGACTTATGTTCCGACCCAAAATCTCGTTTTCAACTTTAAATGTACGATTGATCTAGAAGCCAAATTATGATTAAAAAGCCCTTGCTTTTGCAAATGCGTTGAGTTTTGACGAAGTTATGGCATTTTGAAGGTTCGACCTATGCCAAAATGCCCATATGCCGATTTTCGGACTATAATTTTGACTTATGTTCCGACCCAAAATCTCGTTTTCAACTTTAAATGTACGATTGATCTAGAAGCCAAATTATGATTAAAAAGCCCTTGCTTTTGAAAATGCGTTGAGTTTTGACGAAGTTATGGCATTTTGAAGGTTCGACCTATGCCAAAATGCCCATATGCCGATTTTCGGACTATAATTTAGACTTATGTTCCGACCCAAAATCTCGTTTTCAACTTTAAATGTACGATTGATCTAGAAGCCAAATTATGATTAAAAAGCCCTTGCTTTTGAAAATGCGTTGAGTTTTGACGAAGTTATGTCATTTTGAAGGTTCGACCTATGCCAAAATGCCCATATGCCGATTTTCGGGATATAATTTTGACTTATGTTCCGACCCAAAATCTCGTTTTCAACTTTAAATTCACGATTGATCTAGAAGCCAAATTATGATTAAAAAGCCCTTGCTTTTGAAAATGCGTTGAGTTTTGACGAAGTTATGGCATTTTGAAGGTTCGACCTATGCCAAAATGCCCATATGCCGATTTTCGGGATATAATTTTGACTAATGTTCCGACCCAAAATCTCGTTTTCAACTTTAAATGTACGATTGATCTAGAAGCCAAATTATGATTAAAAAGCCCTTGCTTTTGAAAATACGTTGAGTTTTGACGAAGTTATGGCATTTTGAAGGTTCGACCTATGCCAAAATGCCCATATGCCGATTTTCGGACTATAATTTTGAATTTTGTTCCGACCCGAAATTACGTTTTCAACTTTAAACGTACGATTGATCTAGAGGCCAAGCTATGATTAAAACGCCCTTGCTTTTGAAAATGCGTTGAGTTTTGAGGAAGTTATGCCATTTTGAAGGTTCGACCTATGCCAAAATGCCGATATTCTGATTTTCGGACTATAATTTTGACTTATGTTCCGACCCGAAATTACGTTTTCAACTTTAAATGTACGATTGATCTAGAGGCCAAACTATGATTAAAACGCCCTTGCTTTTGAAAATGCGTTGAGTTTTGACAAAGTTATGGCATTTTGAAGGTTCGACCTATGCCAAAATGCCGATATTCTGATTTTCGGACTATAATTTTGACTTATGTTCCGACCCAAAATCTCGTTTTCAACTTTAAATGTATGATTGATCTAGAAGCCAAATTATGATTAAAAAGCCCTTGCTTTTGAAAATATGTTGAGTTTTGACGAAGTTATGGCATTTTGAAGGTTGGACCTATGCCAAAATGCCCATATGCCGATTTTCGGACTATAATTTTGACTTATGTTCCGACCCAAAATCTCGTTTTCAACTTTAAATGTACGATTGATCTAGAAGCCAAATTATGATTAAAAAGCCCTTGCTTTTGAAAATGCGTTGAGTTTTGACGAAGTTATGGCATTTTGAAGGTTCGACCTATGCCAAAATGCCCATATGCCGATTTTCGGGATATAATTTTGACTAATGTTCCGACCCAAAATCTCGTTTTCAACTTTAAATGTACGATTGATCTAGAAGCCAAATTATGATTAAAAAGCCCTTGCTTTTGAAAATACGTTGAGTTTTGACGAAGTTATGGCATTTTGAAGGTTCGACCTATGCCAAAATGCCCATATGCCGATTTTCGGACTATAATTTTGAATTTTGTTCCGACCCGAAATTACGTTTTCAACTTTAAACGTACGATTGATCTAGAGGCCAAGCTATGATTAAAACGCCCTTGCTTTTGAAAATGCGTTGAGTTTTGAGGAAGTTATGCCATTTTGAAGGTTCGACCTATGCCAAAATGCCGATATTCTGATTTTCGGACTATAATTTTGACTTATGTTCCGACCCGAAATTACGTTTTCAACTTTAAATGTACGATTGATCTAGAGGCCAAACTATGATTAAAACGCCCTTGCTTTTGAAAATGCGTTGAGTTTTGAGGAAGTTATGCCATTTTGAAGGTTCGACCTATGCCAAAATGACGATATTCTGATTTTCGGACTACAATTTTGACTTATGTCCCGACCAGAAATTACGTTTTCAACTTTAAATGTACGATTGATCTAGAGGCCAAACTATGATTTAAACGCCCTTGCTTTTGAAAATGCGTTGAGTTTTGACAAAGTTATGGCATTTTGAAGGTTCGACCTATGCCAAAATGCCGATATTCTGATTTTCGGACTATAATTTTGACTTATGTTCCGACCCGAAATTACGTTTTCAACTTTAAATGTACGACTGATCGAGAGGGCAAACTGTGATTAAAACGCCCTTGCTTTTGAAAATGCGTTGAATTTTGACAAAGTTATGGCATTTTGAAGGTTCGACCTATGCCAAAATGCCGATGTTCTGATTTTCGGACTATAATTTTGACTTATGTTCCGACCCGAAATTACGTTTTCAACTTTAAATGTACGATTGATCTAGAGGCCAAACTATGATTAAAACGCCCTTGCTTTTAAAAATGCGTTGAGTTTTGACAAAGTTATGGCATTTTGAAGGTTCGACCTATGCCAAAATGCCCATATGCCGATTTTCGGACTATAATTTTGACTTATGTTCCGACCCAAAATTTCGTTTTCAACTTTAAATGTACGATTGATCTAGAAGCCAAATTATGATTAAAAAGCCCTTGCTTTTGATAATGCGTTGAGTTTTGACGAAGTTATAGCATCTTGAAGGTTCGACCTATGCTCATATGCCAATTTTCGGACCATAATTTTGACTTATGTTCCGACCCAAAATCACGTTTTCAACTTTACTATTTTATATCTACCTCAATCTGAAAGGCAAACTTGGACAGTATTTCTTGGCTGCACACAAATTATGGTATCATGGTATTTCGCTGTCGGTTACGTTCGACCGCAACGTGCTCTCTTTTTAATAATATGATAATACAAAATGTACGAATAATAGTATGTATAAATTTATTGCATAGTTTTGCTTAAAACATCATAAATCACATATAAATTGCGTTTTTTAAATGGTTGGAAAGTCAACGCATTCTAAAAGTTTATAGTTTTTATTTAGATTTTCTAGTTTTTTAGTATTTACTTAGCATTTTCTTGCTGTGTATGTCAGGCGCTTAGCTGGTTATTTGACACCTCCAACTTATGAATGTATGTGGATAACCATGCCAACTGACTGGGGCTAACCAAACCAAACCAAACCAACCCATACCATAACATGGTATACACATAAGACATAAAATGGTATACGAGCATCCCAACCTTATCCTATTCATATCGCTGGCTGGCCAATGAAGCGTGGCTGCTTTGGTAAGCCCAGGAAAGAGCATAAAGCATAAGTAGAAATATGTATATAGATATATATGTATTTGTAAATGAGTGTGTGTGTGTGGTGGTGCCAAGGATGCTAGGCTGTCTGGCTTGGTTTGGTTTCTCGTTTGCGGTGTTTTCCCTGCTGGTGGTTGCTTCGTCTAGGAGCGAGTTTTGGGGTCATTGGCATATCCTGCCAGCGATCGACGGCAGCGAAGCAAATCAATATATATATATATATATATATATATATATATATATATATATATATATATTTACTACCATCGATAGCATAGCCGAGAGGGTGCCAAGTGTATATCTTGGGTTATTTAATTTATGTTTTTGTGTCTATCTTTGTTTCTACTCTAATCGCAGCTTACGAAAAAAAAGAAGGAGAAAAACACAAGGGAGCAATGAGGCAAAGCGCGTTGGGTTCGCCTCGGCTGCGTTTCGGTTAATTTCTGAATATATAATTTGGCCGCTGACTGTGTGACACACTTAACGATGTCGATGTCGATGTCGACGTCGATGCCAAGATGGGAAAATGGAAGATGAAGGCTTCGAGTTTCTACTGATTCTTCTTTAGATCGCTTGCTGGGCATAATTAAAATTTATGGCAAATGCGCTTCGAGTCAGTTCATTAGCCGCCTTCTAGTCGCGGCTTAATTAAATAGTTTCATAAATTTTCAACTATCGCATCGTATTCACCTGATGTGCCATCCACAATTCCTACAAACGTATTTTATGATGGGGACCCACCATAAAGCCTGAAGAAGGCCAGGCAAAAATGTTTGATAGAGAACCCCACAATCCATACCGTATCTGAGCATCGGCTTTAATTTTTTCAAACTGTTTTCTTTTCAAATTTTAATTTCCATGACTTTAAGGTACCATTAATGTTTTTTTTTTTGTTTTAAGTACTCCGTTCAGAGCTGAGTACAGTCAAAAGTCCATAGCTATAAATCAAATGCGTATCCTGTTCAGGCTGGGCAGTTATTTCAAAGCCCTCAAACAAAGAGATTTAGTATGTATTGGGTTTTAATGAGCGGCACAGCAACAACAATGATTGGGATATATCCAGAGAAACTGGAAACTCACACAAACTTTTACACACATGCTCATATTGAGATACCCTAGTCAAGTGCCTGCTAAAAATGCCCAGACATGTGCTCTCAGTTTCCCCCTCCTCCACACGTGATTAGCATGCAAGAGGCAAAAGAGATGGCGACTCTGGCGGGGAACAGTTGACAGTTGTCAAATCCACTTACGCTCTTCATGGTAAACAGTTTTTGACGAGCCTGCTGAAGGATTTATTTAAGTGCAGACAGACAAACTAACAGACTAATAAGTGCCGCTGGTTATATGAAAAAAAACAAAACAAAATCGGAGGTGCCACATACATAAGTACATTCATTCGAGGCATACTTGCAGCTGTGGCATGAAGTGAGCAAGGGAATCGGGGAGAGGGGCAGCTCCTACCTGTTGCTACCTGAAGTTTATTTGATTGTTTTAACAGGCATTGTTAATAAAGAAGCCCTGAAAGGTTTAAAGACCTTTAGTGTTGTTCGATGAACGTTCGACTAATTCAACTTACTAGAAATTCATAAAACAGCTAAGAAACAGCTGTGCAACCTTAGTTAATTCAAAACACAAAACACATTATAGAAATGCGTCATTTCGATTTATACCAAATTTCATATACGATTTCAAAAACTAACGAAAGTAGATTAATCATATTAAAGAAATTAATATGCAAAACATGCAGTGCGACTTCTGGCTAAACGTATTAAGTACATTCCTCTTAAAAATAAATTTTTAACTGCCGGGTAAACTAGTCATAAAAAAGCGTTGGAGCAATTCGACCAGATGCCAACTGTTTCAATAAACAAAAGCAAATGAAAGGTTTTTTGTTTCTTTTTATGTTCACAGCACACTAAATGTTCAGCTGTTTCTTGATGGACCCTGACTCCAGATCTGCTGAATTTCAAGGGAGTTGATCGACTATTTGTTCTACGGCATGTTGACACAACAGCCATACGTTTTATTTACAGTGTATAACATTCTAAAATTTCATTGTTTGCGCGAGACGTTTAAATTAAACAAAAGGGCAATAAGAATAATTTGTTATATCAAGGAATGGAATAAAAGAAATTTCAAGATATTTATCTTTAAGCTTAACAAATAAAAATATAATAAAAATAAAATACAGAAAATAAAGTAACTATTCAATTAAATATACCCATTATGCTCGCCAGGTACAGGTATCAAAAGAAAATACAACAAAATAAAAATCTGTGAAATTATTTCACACTACGAGTGGAAATCCGTCAGCCTTGTTGGCATTTTGACTTTGACAATTGATGGCCCGCACATTTGTCTTTCACTTGTTGCGCTTTTTGCTTTGAGCCAACGGCAACTACTCTGTGTATGGCCAACTTCCCGTTTCAGTCGACAATTCGTCTTTGCTTTTGCTTTTGCTTTTTGCCGTTTGCATTTGATTTTGGCTTTGGCTTTGGTTTTGGTATTGGTTTTGGTTTTTGCTTTTACGCTTCTGCACTTGGCCACAATTATTGTCTGGCTTTGACGGCCTTTTGAAGTGCGCTCGTTTTGACAAATGTGTGTCATTGCTGGGGGACCATCAAAGAGGCAGACGATCGTCTCGATCGTCTCGATCGTTGGATCGTTGGATTTTGTTTGGTTTGGTTGGTATATTTTCGACTATTGATGGGCGACATAAACGGTAAAACGTGGTTAAGTGAACGGTATGTGGGATACGATGAGATGCACGATCTATTCAATGTGTACAAAAGGTGAATCGGCAAACAATTAAATCACTTACCTGTTTAAGATCTATCGAAACTAGTTTAAATGAGTCTACAAAAGCCGTGAGAGACAAATATTACGGTTTGCTTCTACTGAAAACTGACTGGGGACATGGGACCGTTGACTGACAAAGACAAATATACCAAAAATAAAGCGAAACGCACAAAAGATTATTATATTCGAGTTCACAAAAGTGTGATTGACTGAATGTTTGATCGCTGATTAATCTATAGTTCTATTTTATATTTAACTTGATTTTTTAAAATCCAACCAAGAACGGTAAAAAAAAAAAATTTTATTTAGGTTAAATCGTTTTATACCAATACTAACGAGAGCAAGAAATATTAATACACCCAAAAGTATACTCTACTAAAATAGCTTAAGGAAATAGTTATTAATATTATCTACATTATTTATGCTTATGGCTTTTTTTACAATCTTATCAAATGTATCAAATAAATACTAAGAAAAGCATTACACTCTTGAGATAAGCAATCAATTATCGAATAGATTAGTGAGTTCAGGTGAGTAAGTATCAATTGTTATCAAATCAATCACTAAAAAATATAACTCATTTCACAAAAGTCCCCAATATAATGGTGACTTTGTATAAAAGCTGTCGTAGACAACGCTGTTGTGCGAGGTTGTTAATATGAAAGCAGTATTCCATCGATCTATATGTATATATAGATCTAAATGCATTCCACATTTCCACTCTTACTTTTAAGATTACAATATATGAGCTTCTTTTTGGATAAACAAGTATCTTACTCTTCACCATTTGATTCCATTTTGATAACAGAATAGCTGTGAGAAAACTGGTGACTGTCGGAGGATGGATGTACACAATAGACTAACATAGACAACTGTATCGATATATATATATATATATATAGATATTTTCTAAACAAAGGTAGTTATTGATAAAATCAACTAAACTAAACGAACCTATATACAAAATTGGACATCTCTAGCACTCGGCTGTTGATCCTGATCAACAATACATCTACTTTATGGGGTCGGAGTTGATTCACTCTACTTATGACTTAGATTTGCCCAAAAACATAGTTAATTACCCTTTATAATGGGTTCAGGGTATAAAAGATATTAAAACACCAAAAAGTATACTCTACTGAAATGGATTAAGAAAATAGCCAATAGTATTATCTACGGTTCTTTACCGTTCTTATCAAGTTAGTTTATTTACCTTTACAAATGAATACCTTTTGAAGATCTGCACAAAATGATCAATTATCGACTAGATAAGTAAGTTCAAGTGCCAATTTAATTTTCGGTGAATTCAATTGCAATCTAATCAATAAATAATGACTCATTTCACATAATTTCCGTATATAATGGCCAAGTTGTGTACAAGCTGGCATAGTCAACGCTTAGTATTGTGCGAGGTTGTTAACATGAGATCCGTATTCCATATCCTGTCCGTGCTGTGCATGGTGGTGGCTGCTGTCCACTCGTTCGAGGACATTGCACCCCTTAAGAGTTATCCGGCCAATTGCAAGGATGCCAAGGCCAAGAAAAATGGCATCTATAAAATACAAATAAACGGCGGTGAGCCCTTCAACGTTTATTGCGATGCCAAACTGAACGGCACCGGTTGGTTGGTAATCCAGCGACGCGTCGATGCCAACATTAACTTCTTCCGCAATTGGTCCTCCTACCAGCAAGGCTTTGGCGATCTGGAGGGAAGTTTCTTCATTGGCCTGAACAAGTTGAATAACCTGACTGCAGTAACGGCCAATGAATTGTATGTTTACCTCGAGGATTTCAATGGTCAAAGCCGTTTTGCCAAATACGATACGTTTGCCATTGGCAACGAGGCCAATCGCTATGGCCTAAACACACTTGGCTGGTATTCCGGCAACGCTGGCGATTCGCTCAGATATCAGGCGAACATGAAGTTCAGCACCTACGACAGGGACAATGACAATAGCACTACCAACTGTGCCGCACAGTTCTCCGGTGCCTGGTGGTACAACAGTTGCATGTACAGGTAAGCAACAATTGCAATGAAGTTGAGAACGTTGCCATCTTCTTAAAAGAGTTTTTACTCAGAGTTAGAATTAATAATGATAAGAAAATATTATCAAACTTATATAAATACTTTTAATAATGATAAGAAAATATTATCAAACTATGCCTTTGAGCAATTATTTCTTAAAACCACGAAATTGATTACAAGAAAAAAATATTATCTAGAATATCAGGGTTCCTTAAGAAACAAAAAAAAAATTAACTGAGCGTTAATCTCTTTACTTATAAAAACCTATTTCTTAGTAATAGAATTTTTGTAATGGAGACTTCTTGTGGAAAGTATCTAATATCTAAATACTTATTTATTTGCTTCCAGCAATCTGAATGGACAATACTTGGGTGGCGAGTATGATGGACTAGCTCTTCAGGGCCGTGGCGCCAGCTGGGTAACCTGGCAAGGAATCAATTATTCGTACAAGACCGTGCAAATGATGATCCGACCATTGAAATAGATATACATATATATATATATATATTAGACATTTCCACTCTTACTTCTAAGATTACAATATATGTGATTCTGTACACATAATCACGTCTTTCAGTATTTGTTTCGATTCTGATGCGGGATCGTTTAGCACGTTGACAGCTGCTCCAGGTCCAACTGATCCATGTCTCCAAAATACATTTCGAACCGTAAATTCCGCATAACTTTGTCAAACAGTCCCGACAGATTCTCGAGGTGGTTTCCAAAATAGAAACGCTTAATTGCAAGTATTACGTTGAAAATGATACCAATAAACAAGCAAAGCTGCACACAACGACAACATTTTTTGGAGGCGAAATTAGAACAAAATGCGACGTCTTCATATACATATACATACATATACAAACAAACATACTTATGCTTAACAATTTTTAGTGTGGCGACAGCTAGGAAACAAAAAAAAAATGCCATGAACAATTTTCGGTTGGAACATTTTAAAAGAATTTTGTCCAAAAACTCACACGGCCACAGACCATGGCGGCGAAAAAGACATTTTCATTACCTATGTACTCCCCAAAACAGAAAGGGTATTTTAACTTGGACACACTGTTTGCAGAGAAAGCTTAGATGGTGAGAAAATTCGGCATGGAATCGAGTTGATACAGCGGCTAAAAGAGTATTTATAATTCGATTTGTAGAAGATAACTTCAATATTTAGTTGTCGTTTTCATTTCACAAGGAAGTGTGGAAAGTGTAGAAAACGCTTCACGGAAAGAACGCGCATCATTTCAGAACCCATCAACGGCGACACGGCGGCAGAAAACCTCGGCACAATTTTCATTTCAGTCAGAAATTAAGAGATGTTGTACAATTTTATGCCTCCCCCGAGCGGAGTAGTAGCTGGGGGATCTGCAGATTTTCAGATATTCTGGGCTGGGGTCTCTGTCTGTTTGGGTGTGTGTAGGTGTAGGTGTAGCTGTGCGTAGGTGTGTGTGTGTGGCGCTGTCAAATGCTGTTGAAAGATTTTCGTGTCGTTGTTTCCATGCCGCCTGCCAGCAGGCGACAGACATGAAATTCTTGAAAAACATTTTTAAAACTTTTTTAAAATTCTTCTTTACTTTTGTCTGTGGTTGTTTCCTTCGTACGTAAAAAGATTTAGCAATAGCAATGAATTTAGTTAATTTATGGCGTTATTAATGACATTTTGAAATATTAACAGAAAATACAAAAACAAAAAATAAAATAAGAAACGGCTCAGCAATGTTTGGTCTGACAAAATAAACAGCGACATTTTCTATTACATTTTTTTATTTTATTTATATGTATATATGAAAAAAAAAGAAATATATATATAAAGACTATTTTCACATGCGTTGTTTTTCATGAAAAGTCATGTGAGTGCTATGTTAAAAATGTTTAATTTCCGTTTCGATACTTTAGCTATTTTTTTGGCTTTTCGTTTTTATACATTTAAACAAAAGAAATTTTACTGGGTCAGTCTGTTACCCAAAGTAATAAATATGCTGAATAGTTTGACATTTCTGAATGGCACGAGCTAATCAGCCTGCATAATATGCAAATATCCAAACAAAAGAAACCCAAACTTCCAATCGGAATACAACAAAAATCAAGCACACAAATTTACGATTCAATCAATGGAATCTTTCAGGGTCTTGTTGTCTAAGAGCCATTAAATGTTAAAGCGCCTCTTGAGTTTCTTTTTTCAATAAATATATATATATATATATATATATATATAAATATATTTTTTCTTTTTTATTTATACCGCTCAACTTACAGTCACTAAGAGACACAAACAAATTTACATTAATTTGAGAACAAAGTGTAGCATATTATGCAAATAGTGGTTTGGCTTAGAGCCCGTCACTTTGCCTGGCAAATAAATAAAATAAAATATGCATATAGTATAAAATCGATGTATATATAATTCGCTCACAATTAACGTTTAGTAGCTCTAATCAAAAAAAAAAAAAAAGAAGAATGTTCTACAAGTGCTGATAACCTGCGATTTGATGATGTTATTGAGAGACAGGCGCAGGCGCCTAATTAATTCGAAGGCAGAGGGAGATTTTGAATTTATTGAATTCATTAAGACAAAAATCAAAATCAACAAGAAACAAAACTGCTGCTTGTGCGCATTCTTGGCAAACAACTTTGATCCCATTTAAAAAGTATACAGATTTGAAATAAAATCACTGATTATAATGTTCTTGCAAAATAGGGCTGGAAAATACTTTAATTAATTTATTACATTCATTTCACATTATTTAGAGGACATTCTAAGGAAATATATATATTTTAATTTTTTGAATAAATATAAATTAAAAACACTCTCAACGCATTTGACATTTTTATTGGCCCAAAAAAAAAACACGAATTTCAAATTCAAACAACTAAAAGATTTGCATCAAATTTTATTTGAAACATTCTAAATTAAATATGTATATCTATGTTTTAATGTCTTGATAATTCTTTTGATTCCATTTGTTTGTCTTGTGTGCCTCTAATTTATGGCATTATTATAAACAAACTATACATAGCAAAACTAACGAATTTAGAAAACAGCATATCCAGGGTTAACAAGTCAAAGACACAAAATTTCGTCAAATATATTTTAGCTGGTTGAATAATTAACATAGCAGTTAATCCGAGCGAATTAATAAACTAAATCATAAATATAACAAATAGAAGAAAACTACTGCTCGAATCCTTAGCTCATTAAAAATTGCATAAACTTTTTGTGGGCTTGGTGGCCGTTGTCAAGACCGATCCCACCGAAACACGTTCATAAGTAAGCACATGAAAAATGTCATAAAAAAAGAAGAACAACAACAACAGGCCAAACAATAACACACAACAAAATCACATACATAATTTGCATAAAATCACCTGAACGTTAAATACTTATTTTGAGCTTATACCATGAAATGCTCATAAAGTTCAAGATAAAGCCGCAGGTCGAAGTTTTTATGTAAAACAGGCTAAAATCGACGGGGAACATGGAAGCATTACCAAATCTACACTGCGAGAAATTGTCAATTTGTTTCATACTTGAAAGAATTAAATGAAGTATAAAACACTTATTGAGTCTCCAATTCCTATTCACATATGAAATGAATATGTTCATAATGACATTTAAGTCATATTAACTTTTTATTGGAGCTTATTTCTTGCAGTGAACACGTTACACAAAGAAAAAACTATCAGTCTGAATTATGGGCGTTTCTACACAAATTTAACATATTTGCATAAATAAACCAAATATCATTCATACTATTTTACATTTTTAATGAAGCCTACGCTAAAATAATGGTGTACTCCTCTTCCATCTATGAGTTTTATCGAATTATGCGTAATAAGCAACATAAATTAGAATTTTATGACGTCAAATTAAAAAGTGTGTCGATGACAAAAGATCATAAAAAAATAGACATGCATTTTAAAATTTCGCTGAGATTAACTAAATAATTAAAATGTCTATTATGTTCACAAAAGTATGTGAAAATACAATGATCAAGCTTGCAACATTATACTGATATGTATAGGTGGGCTAATAATAATTAGTAACTACGAATAATGAATTCAAAATAAATAGTAGCAACTTGTTGCAGGAGCTACGCAACTGTTGAGCTTCGCATAGCGAGCAGTGTTTAAAAATGACAATATTGTTAACTAACACTTATTTTTCGACTTGCCGACGCGGCACTTTATCGATATTCATGTGTATTTCGAATGTACTCACACTCAATAGTATTAAGACAGAGGATCTAAGGTTTTACATGAGTTAATCAATCGTTTCAATTGTATAACATACAACATCAGTATATCGCCGGTTTTTTGATATGTGCAAAATATTAATCGATAAGTTGAGTAAAGACAGTGTTCTTTATTATTATGTTAAGACTCTGTGAAGGCTGTAAAATGTTAACTCAAACATCATGCGCGGCATCTTTTTTTTTAACTAGGCGCTAACTGAAAACATTTCACATCATAATCATTAAAGTACAACGTTGCTAACAGAGTTAAACATAAGAAACCGACAAGCTTTTTTAAATGCATGAAGTTGCTAATCATGGTGTATTTACGGATAAAGTTGATGTTCAGCATGCATGGCACACTTGCCGACAATGCTCACTGTTAAATAACAGTTAAGCGAAATGTTAATATTTTTGTGATGCCGAAAACATATGTTTGATGAACGAACTACAATCAGGGACTTAATTTAACAACACACGATGGAAGATCCTCTGAAGCCGAAACCAGTGCCGCTGGCGGCTGAAACAGTATTGTGGTTTGAGTTTTTGCTGGACCCAAACAAAATAACACAGCACTTGCAATGCAAGAATCCCGGTATGAATCCCCACACTCAATTCTCATTTGTGTCACTTCGGCTAAAATGCTTTCTATCTCTCCCACTATTTGCAGAGCCGAGTGCCGTAGAGCTAATCATGCAGTTCATCAGCATGACGCCAGACTCGGCAATAGCATCCACTGTAGTCACACCGGGCAGCGATCTGCAGAATATGTCCAACGTGGGCGCTAATCCAGCCACATCCGCAGCCTCCGCCGTGCTCAATGTGCCCCCAATGCAGCAAAGGCAACCGGAATTGCAATTGACGCGCAAGCAGCTGGCACTCAAGATCTTAGAGTTAAAAGTGGCCACTTGGCTGCGGTGGAATTTGGACGTGCTGGAGAACGGTCTGCCCGTATTAATGCAGCTGGCCCTGTTGCGGGATCTATGCACCATTAGCTACGGTCGGTCCATCAGCATTCCGTTTGCGAGTGATTTCGACATGAAGATTTGTACGTCAATCTTTGCTCATCTTAAGCCCACAAGCCTAATCTTGCGTTTACCCTTTTTAGCACCCACTTGTGGAAATGAGCGCGCTGCCCGCTTTTCACTCACCATCTACCATCGGATGATTCTCCGGCTGCAGCTCATCAAGGACGTTGCACTCAAAGCACCTCGTCCACAAATGTAAGTCTTAATCACAAAAGTGGACTGCCTGCTCATAGAACTTCACTTTAAGGTTTCCAGCCGCAGATCAGCTGCAATTATTTTTGGACACGCCCACACAGCCTTCAATTGAATATTTGGAGCAGCTGTGCTCGACGGCCAACAACAAGCTGTTCCATGTGTTCCACTACGAGAGCTTTGTGACGCTGCAGTGCGATAATTTAGAGACCGCCCAGAACTATGACCTGATGCATCTCATCACACCACAGGAGCTGCGCGCCCAGCTGCAATATGAACTGGCCAATTACTACCTCCATACCAAGCAATATGTGCTGGCGCGCGAATCTGCCGCCTCTTGCAATAGCAATCTTCAAGCGTTGCCACCAGGAGCAACGCTCTACTTTTGTCACATTCAGCCCGCAGAGCTGGAGGGACTGTTGCAGGCGTGTGGCATTAGTGCACAGCAGCGCACGCTACTCGAACGATTCCATCAGTCGCTGCTCAACAACTTTGCTGACATTGTGTCCATACTACAACTGGACAATCGTGCGCGAGAGATTCCATTGGTAAGCAGGCGCAACGTCGAGCTGGACATTGAGGCCGCCATTTCCAATGGTCTGCTCAAGGAGACACGTCAACTGCTGCTGCATGTGGCCGCATTGAATGTGGTGCGCACCATCTTCGAGTGGGGCAACATCTTTGGCAGCGTTGAGTACTTTGAGAAGTATCGCGACATGGACTACTTGCCGCCCATTGTGGAGGCCATGCAGGAAGCTCTGACGCACTGCACTCAGTCGGAGCAGACGGCCCTCAAGCATTTCCTCATCGATTGCCTGCTCTATCAGCAGCAGCAGCAGCAGCTGGAGCAGAGCCGGCAGCTGATCCAAACAGCACGTGTCATGGGCATTTTCAGTAAGGAGGAACTGCTCGATTTGGAGGAGCAACTGGTGCAGGCGGCGTTGCCCGTACTCAGTAATTCAATGGCCACGCTCAACGATTGGATTTGTCATTCGAAAAGTGTGTTTTTATTTGTTTTATCAAATTCTTAATTTGTTTAAAATTCAATTTCAAATTGATTCTACTTATTTGCTAATCTTGCAGTGACTCACGTGGATGTTGCCGCTCTGGAGCGTCAGTTGATTACCTGTACGAATGCGAATAGCGTGCGAATTCTGCTGGTCAAGCTGTGTAGCACGGCACCGGAGAAGCCGCTGTGGGCCATCAATCCCAGCTGGGATGTGCCCCATCCATTGAAGACACTGATCATGGCAATGCCGGTGAGCTTCCTGCAGGACTTCAGCTATGTGCTCTTGGGTAAAGCACGGGAGCTGGCGGCACGTGGCAACTACATCGATGCGGTATCCATGCTGAGCGTGCTCAAGTCAGAGACACAGCGCCAGGAGCTGGGCGCAAGCGTTCAAATCATGTGCAAGCTGATCACATGGGAAATCCTGCATATACAGATCACACAGAGCTTGGACGAATGGCACCAGAAGCCGCTCGACCTGCAGGCCCTGGGAACACGTTGCAAGCAGTGTTTGGGCGCACTGCAGGCGGGTGATTCAATGATGCCGCGACTGGAGATTCTGGAGAGTTGCGCCATCATGCTGCTCAATCTGACCGACTTTCCGCCGTTGCTGTATCTGGACAAGCGGGTGCAGCAGCTGGAGTTGCCGTTGGCCTTCGCGGCGACCTTCACCGAGATGGAGAAGATGAAAGGACCGAAGAAGGTGTGTCGCGATGCCTGGGAGTTGATGTTGAGCATGTTCCTCAATGTGCCCAAGCGGGCATCCTCAGCGGGCTCTGGCAGTGGTGCCAGCAGCTCACTCCAGGCATTCCTGCAGCGTGTCCGACATCAGAGTGTCTTTGGCTTAGCCATTTCCATGCTCGGCAAGATGCATAATATATTGAAGGATGATCCTAATCATGATTTGAGTTGTGAATACATGCAGCTCTGGCCCACCAGCATTAACAAGTAGGTGCAACTTATCAGAATTCATTAACTTTAGCCCAATAGTAATTTTGACCCATTTTTGTCCAGTCCAAATAGCTATAGTTTGAGGAGCGTTTGCGAGACGCTTCAGTGGCTGCTGTCCGAAGCACTTAGTCACTATCCGCAGACCATCTCGTGGCTGAAGATGAAGGGTGATCTGGAGCTGGCCATTGGCAACAATGAGTCCGCGATGCGTTGCTATGTGAATGCTCTGGTCACCGGCACCGATTATTGCACGATGCCGCTGCAGCGGAATGTCGCCGATGATTATGTGATTAGGAAGATGATACGGTGTGCCGCCAATTTGGGCTGTCACATGCAGGCCACCGTACTGTGTCAATTTCTCGAGGAGATCGACTACGGCATTGTCTTCAAGAATCTCAGCGAGAAATCATCGAATTTCACGGACGCCATGGATGCATATTACAGCTGCATTTGGGATACGACACTTCTCGAATTTATTGTTAATCTGCATGCGAAACGTGGCGAACATAGTCGCAAACTGGAGTCGGTATGTTCCACGGAAGCTGTGCAGCCAACGAATTTAAGCTAACTTAAAACGTTCTCTAATTGATGTTCTTTTCTTGCAGATCTCTATGATGGGCACCTTGGAGCTGAATGCCAACAACAATGAGGAGATCAGACGTGAGGGCGCAATGGTGCGAAAATCGCGCTTCCTGCGCGCCCTGGCCAAGCAGTATTTGCTGTAGTCGCAGCCCATCCTCGCCAGAAACTACGACCAAGCCCACACACAAAGAAGACCAATTAGCATTAAGTTGAAACAAGTTTTTTTGTAATCGTACCAAGTTAGTTCTTTGTAAGCTTAAAATTTTAACCATTAAGTTCATGTGGTTTAAATTAAAATTAAACATGTAAAAGTTCGTGTAGATTTTTATCATGTATTACGATTAATTACTTTGGACGCCTGCCACGCCCAGCACCGCTGCCGCCACCGATTTTGGCCTTCTTATTGTTGGCACTCTTTTTGGACTCCTCCGCCTTACGCTTGGCAGCAGCGATTGCATTTGGAGAGCTGGGCAGTGTCTTGAAGAAGCTATCGAGACGCACCTGCGTCTGTGCCTGCTTTGACTTGAGCAGCTTCTTGGCGCCATTGCGGACACGCTCCTCATTGAACTGCCGATCGCCGCAGAGGAACTGCACAAGACCATCCTCATCGGGCTCCGTCCACTTGAGATCAATGGTGCTGGCATCTGTGACATCTGGTTCGATGAAGAGCTCGCGTGCCCGCTTATAGTTCCAGTTCTCTGGCACTGGATACTTGTTGGTGTCGATGTTCTCCAATATCGTCTCAATATCCCTATGGCTCTTTATTAGCTCGATGGCACGCTTTGGGCCGACACCCTTAATGCTCTCACAGTAGTCACAGCCCATGAGAATGCACAAGTCAATGAACTCCGTGCTGGTCAGCTCCAGACCCTGCAGTACTTTTTCGTAACTGAACTCCTTGACGGGCATTTTACGTGCCTCGCTGTAGGTTAAATATCGAAGAAGTTTGCAGGAGCCAAAGGTTAATGCATCCATATCCTCCGTTGCCGTTGCATACACCTTGCCCGCCTTGACCAGAGCGGCGCACTGGGCCTCTGCCTCACAGGGTGCATCCACATAGGGCACGCCCATCAGCTTGAGCAGCTCTTTGGCCTCCCGCGAGTGTTCCTTTGTGACGCGCACCAGGCGACGATTAAATTTCTCAATCTCTGCTTCATCGCCGGCGTCCGTTGCCGCTTTCAGTGCCTTCTCGGCCTCTTCACGGCGTTCTGCACGTTTGGCCAGCTCACCTGATTTCATGTCTGGCGGCGCACCATCAAAAACGTAGACGGGCTTAATCCCATTGTCCAGTAGACGGATTGTGCGGTAAAACATGCCCATCAAATGTGAAGTGGGATCACCGTTAACCGTCGCCAGTTGAGCTCCCTCTGAGCGCACTGCAATCAGAAACTGATACAGACACATGCTGGCATCGATGGCCACCTTCCGACCTACAAAATCATGCATATATAATTGATAAATACTCCTATTTAGTTACTATATATTCTGTGGGGCAGACTTACCAAAGAAGTTCTTGATTTCGCTCTCGCGTATGGCAAGTGGAGCCAAATCGGCTATAAGCTTCGAGAGGCCCAAAATTCCCATGTTGAGTGCCTGATTATTGCTTATGGAGTGTTTGTTTATATTATTATATTTTTTGCTTGGTTAATCTTGTGCGCGCGCTTTTTGTTGCAAATGTTGTGCACGCGTTTCGTTGTGAGTGTCACATTAAAGAAGTGCACTCATGGCATAATGAATAAGGATTTGTCGACGATCTATCGTTTTTTTATAATAAAATTAAAGGAGTTTGATAGTTGACAAAAGGGTAGGCCTTATGTGGCATAGCTAGGCCATGTTTGCGCTTTGCATATATATTTGTAAGTCGTGCGATAAAAACGCAGATACTGCAGTTTACCGGACTAAATGCTTGCAATTTGGCTTGCCGCCATTTATCGATAACGCGGTGCATCGCTATCGATATATTTACTCATCCCTAACGCCACACACATAAGCATAAGCATGTCGGCTGACGAAAAAAAAGATAAAACCATTGAAAATATGGTACGTAAATTATAGTAAATTATATCAAAATAAAGTTAAAAGTGTGTGCGACAAACGCGCATAGAAAAACAATAGGGTGCAAATGTGCAAACCGTGCAATAAAGCGCAACAAATATTGCTCTCGACAAATCGGTCTTTCTCCCCTGCGACGATTCGGTTTATGTGTATAAACATGGCGTCGTCGCATTTGTATGTTGACTACGTCTAGTTTTCGGTGCGTGCAAGCGAGACAACGTGTGCATGCCCAATGCCCCCATAGAGACACGCATACACAAACGCAAAGCTCAAAAGAAAACTTGTGTGCTCTAAAACAATCGAAAGAAAACGAGAAAAAAAATTCGAAATAACTAAAACGCATAAAGCAATCGCCGCACAACGTACAACGTCTCTAATGGTATTGGTAGCGCATGTGAATGTGAAAAGAAAAGAAAACGCCGCCAAAAATATATATATAATTTGCTAGTGTAATTTAATTGTTTTTTTTTTTTTGTATTTGCTCTTGTTTTGATTCTCGTTAGGATGCCAGCACAGCGCCAGAAGTCGAGACGGTGACGGCGACCAAAGAAAATGCCGCTGATAAAGCAAACGTCGAGTCGAAAAAGCTGCTAGAAAATGCATCCGAACCAGCAGTAGCCGAGGATGCCGAGCAGCCAGCAACAGCAGCAGGAACCGTAGAAAAAGAGAGCAACGATGCAGCGGCAGCAGCAGCAGCGACTCCCGCGACTGATGACGTCGCTGATAAAAAAGCTGCTGTTGGAGACTCAGCGGCTGCGACCGCGCCAACATTATTGGATGCAGGTAAATAAAAGCAACACAACTACATACAGACACATGCTTGCTTTCTTGCTTGCGCACACGCAGACATCTCTCTATAAACTTGTGTGTGTGTGTGTGAAGAAAGAGCGAGAAAAACAAAAATCATAAAATGAATTTTGCGCGCGTTTCGCGTAAAGCAAGGCGAATTCAATTCGCTCACTCAATAAATATATACATGGACGTCGATTGCCGTCGTTGCTGCTACGTTGGCTTTGGCGCCGCTGTCTAAAATGCCGCGCGAACATTGCGTGATTTGTTCTTCGTCTCGTGTGTTTGTCACAGTTTTTGGTATGTGTGGGTTCGAAATTCACTGCAGTTTTTCATGTTCGATGAGATTTTGTTCGAGAAGGAATAAGATTATAGAATTTTGTGTTATTTATTATTGTTGTGTGTGTGTTGATTTTTCCTAATTACTGCTTACTGAAATGTGTGTTTATCCTTGGCTATTGTTCATGCGAAACCTTGAAAAATATGGTTGTGCATAGTAAATGCTAAGGTAAAATAAAAACTACTTCAATTTTCATAGTTCCTTGCGCTCCCAAAACCAAGCATTGGACTTCCCAAGCATGAAGATATTTCTACAAATACTTTATTTTACTATTATTTGTTTTTGTAGATACTTGTAGCAAAAATATATTTTTAAATCAGCTAAAATTGTAGTCATTGAATAATAATTATAAATTAATAAAGAAATATCTTTAACCTCAGATGGAAAGAAGGACACAAAGGCATCATCGCCAGCACCGCCAGCAGCAAAGAAAGTTAATAATGGCGCCAAAAAGAATGCCGCCAAGACTGATGACGATGATGAGCATGCAGATGATGACGAGGACGAGGACGAAGATGAAGGTGACGAGGAACTGGCGGACGAGGATAAGGAAGATGGCAGCGAGGAGGATGAAAAGAAACCAACAGCAAACGCAGCAGAGAAGAAGAAAAGTGATGCTACAGATGGGGCCAAGTCAAAGTCGGGATCAGCAGCCGCAGCAGAGAAGTCAGCAGTCGTCAGGAAGACTGAGTCGAAGACCAAGAACGGCAAAGTGGACAAGTCGGAGGAGAATGAGAAAGATGACGATGATGCTGACGAAGGCGACGGCCTCGATGAGAACAACGAGGTGGCCGAGGATGATGAGAACGTTGTAGCTCTGGCCGAGATCGATCGCATTAATGAGAACATTAACAAGACCCGTGTGGATGGGCTACAGGTGCTTCATGCGGTATGTTAATATATTCAAGACTGATCGATTGAAAATAACAATAATTATAATTCCATATTTGTTATATTTGCAGCTCTGCTTTGGAGCACAGGGCAAGAATAATGTGGTTAAAAAGAATCTGCGTTCATTCGCAGGCTTTGAGTTTGCCAAGGATTCGTCGGATTACAAAAAGAAATATGAGTCTATCAAAAAAGTGGACAACAAATCGCTGCGCAGCATCTGTGAAATTCTAACGCTGGATCGCAAGGGCAGCAAGGATGAGATTGCGTCGCGTGTGCTCAAATTTTTAATGGAACCCGATGAGTCGCTGTGCCTCGAGCAGGGCGATGAAGAGGAGGAGGAGGTGGACGATGAGGAGATCGATGATGACGAGGTCGCCAGCGAAGAGGATAAGAAACGCAAGAGCAGCAGCAAGGCGAGCGCCGGCAGAGGCTCTGCTCGCAATTCCACCGGACGTCCAAAACGTTCAACGGCAGGCAAGAGTAAGTTTGCTCGCCAATTCCATTAATTGAATGATCTCAACTGATACAATTTTCCCTTTGCAGAAATGTCCGCATATGTAGATTTATCAAGCTCCGAAGAGAGCGAGCACAAAGTGCAAGTGGCTAGGCGAAGACGGAACGATGACTCAGAATCCGGCTCAGATGTAAGTCAGCCCCGAAAATGCTTAGCTCGTGTCAGTCGCAACTCACAATGCCCTCTCTCTATCTTCCTTTGCAGTATAATCCTTCGGGCAACTCAGATTCGGATGCGGGTCGCGGAGGTGGCGGCGGCGGTGCTGGTGGAGCTGCTGCAGCCGGTCGCAAGCTTGCTCGAGGCAGTCGTGGCCGGCCGGCGCGCAAAAGTCGTCGAAGAAATTCAGATTCCGAGGACGAAGAAGAATCAGAGCTATCCGATGCTGATAGTGATGTAGGTTTTCATTTTATTCCCCATTCTTATCACATCATTCATCGTTTTCCCCACATAGGTGCCGAAGCGCAAGCGCGCCCCTCCTGGCAAACGTGGCCGATCCGCTGCGACTGCTACTCCGTCTGGCAGACGAGGACGGGGACGAGTCGCTTCTGCGCGAAAGCGCAAAGATTCGGAAAGCGAAGATGAGGAAGTCTCAGAGGACGAGGAGGAGGAAGAATTGTCCGAATTCGGCAGCGATCAAAGCGAGGTCAGTTAACCACTCGAAGTATTGTGAATCTTATGTTAAAAATTTTCAATCATCTATCAGGAGGAACGCCCCAAAAAGAGTAAGAAGCCAACAACGCCTGCGAAAAATAGCAAAGCTAACAACAAGTCAAAACCAGCTGGAAAGTGTGCGTATTTAAGAAATTCTCTCGCCTCCAAATATTCCTTATTTTAATTGGAATAATCTGTTTATTTTAGCCGCTGGTCGACCGAAAAAATCAAAGAAGGAAACGTCTGAGGAGGAAGATGTCGATGACAAAGATGAGTCCGATGAGGACGAGCCATTAACCAAAAAGGGCAAATTGGCATTCCCAACGGTAAGAGAATTCCTTTAATTGTTATTCCCAATGTTATTCTAATTATTTGCAATTCCATTCCATGTCAGGACGAGGAAATACGGGGCTTTGTCAAACAGATATTGGATAAGGCCAATCTCGAAGAGATAACAATGAAAACAGTGTGCAAACAAGTCTATGCTAAGTACCCAGATTTTGATTTAACAGAGAAGAAGGATTTCATTAAGGCCACAGTTAAAGCGGTAGGTGTAAAATGTCCTGCTCCCATTTTATGACAGATTATATTTCACCTTTTATGATTCCAGTTAATTGCAACATAAAAACTACACAAAAAAAGGGAGGCATTGGAGCCTGGGGATGGGCCAGCAAGCAGTAGAACTTGTTTCAAAACACTGAAAAATAAAACAAACAACACAACAAGCAACCGCTAAAGCAAAACATATTTTTGCCACTTTTTGAGAGCTGCTGCGACAACAACAAAAAACAAAAACAAAGAAAAAACCTCTAGTTTTCCTATAAGCGTATAATTTGTACTCTATTAAAGTAACTAAACTTTACCTTAAACGGATTATGTCCTTCTTTCTATTGTGTACTAAGATTATCCAGATATGCATGTGAATATGTATATATCTAAACGTAATTTGTAAACACTTACTATTCATTTTCTTTATGAATATACCTGCGCTCTCAAACGGCTCTACAAAAAATAAAAAAGAAGTGTGGTAATTTAAGCAAAACCGGAAATAGAAAAGAAACTTGTAAAAACAAAAGCAGATGAAAAAAAAAACACAAAATTTATAAGTACATTAAAATGTAGTGCTGATTGATTTGACGTTCAAAATTATGTATTTTAAATTAAGAAAAAGACGATAAATAAAAACTAAAAAAAAAAAAAAATAACACACTGGCAACAGTACAAAAAAACGAAGCATGGAAACCTTAAAAAACAAAATCCGAAATTTAAGATATTGATATACTGCACACACTTTTGGCTATGTAAAAACTAATAAACTATTTTGGACTTGGGCGCCGAGTCAAGCGAATGCACTAGGAATGATATTGATTAAGAATTGCAAGCTATAATTTATTGATTCTTGAAGCAGAGTTGTGGAATGACTACGTTTTATGATTGGTTGCAAGTTTTCATACTTTTGCGATTTCGAATTTTTTATCTTTTAATAATGAGGTGAATTGTTTAAAAAGGAGGCTTGGAATTGAATGTTTTTGAACTATCAATGAAATTGTTATGATAAACACTTATGTACTTCCACATTTTCAATTTATTTTTGTAATTTCCGTTAATCTCAAGTGATTGGCTTTGATACTAGATTGAAGACATAAACTGAAGCAGGTTTCTCTTGTAGAGCGGCAATACACACACACCTAGAACTCACACACACACACACACTCGCACACACACACAGAATATGAAATATGAAACAAAGAAATAAACACAGTGCAAGAAATATTAAGTATGAATATTCATGCAGAAATAGATGTATGTAAATTTTAAATAAAAATTGAAGAAACAATTTAATGAACAAAAATACAAGTAAATGTTTTGAACACCAACAAACACACAGACATTCACACACACATATATATATACACACAGAAATAAATACAAACATCTTGATGTACGTTTTCTTGTAGTTGAAAAGCAAAAAACAAGTTTCAATAAAGAAATAAACAAAAAAGAAAAAAAAACAACCAAATAAGTATGAAATAAAACTCGATGTGCGTTAATATGCATACATAGTATATATATATATAAAAAGTACATGTGAAAAACAATGAGTTTACGAGGATCGTACAAGAACAATGTCGGATAGAATTTAATGAACGCTCTCTTTGTAGAACAGAACTTAACTTAACCGTAAATCGCGTACATCCCAATTGGATGCCTAGATGTTAAGCGATATTTTGTTTTATCTTTAAATGTTTTCGCTAAGGAAATAAAGACGAATGCAGTATGTATATCAATAATATATCGCAAGAAAATAAAATTAAATTTTGCGTTTTTCTTTAATGGGAATGCAATATGAATGAAGCGATTTTATATATATACATATCATGTTGGGTTTATATAAATATCAGCCTATACTATAATACAACAAAATAATTTGTGGTTCCTTGGACAAAAAAAACATAGCCGTTTCTAGTTTTGCTTCAGATAGAAAATTTATTGAGTAATCGAAAAAATATGTAATATTTGGCAATTTTTAAAAATAATTGTAATATACTTATGTATTTTATGCGTATATGAAGGATTTAAGGTAAACCTGTCAATTTGACGGGCAAGTGGATCACGTGGATAAGGCTGTAACATACAGATATTAAAAAAGATCAATTTGCTATTTTTTTTTTTTTTTGGTTTTGATTTTGTTTCTTTTATATGGTAACAATTGATAAATAAAACACAATATTTTCAAAAATATGTGAGAAATGATTTGTTAGGTTTTAAATGCATTGAATATAATATTAAAAGGATTATTACTCAATTGGCCCTGGAAATAGATCAAAGCACAAATTTAAATCAAATATAAAGAAATATATATAGATATATATATATATATCAATTTCAAAAATATCATTTGATTGCGAAATAAACGGCTTGATATTGACCCAAAATGTAAATTCAAAATGGATTTTCAATGGGTTCTACATAAAATTCAGATACATAATAATGTTTGTGTCTTTGTCGTGTTGTATACTTACCATCAGAGTTCAGATAACAGATTAAAGATTTCATCTGAGCGTCACCTGCTTAAATGGAAAGAAATAAACAACTTCCCGATCAAAGAAAACATAGCCCAAGCTAAGCCAAATTCAAAGAAATATCTGCTTCAACGTTTGAAATCGATTAGAAATAGGAAAAGTTAGTTGGTGATTGTCCCAAGCTATGACTTGACTCTAAAAAAGTTGCCTTTCAGTAAAGCTGTACCGTTTTTCGAAACTATATATAATAATATAAAATATTTAAATGCATACATACACATATTGAGATACATATATATATAATACTCGTAATTTGTAGGTAATATAAACCGCATAGATCGCAAACAAATGATATATTGAAACAACATACTGATATACAATTATTAATCGTGGAGATTCAGTTTTATATATGATTAAAATAGATATAATTAAAATATCAATATTCAATTGGTTTTTGTATTTGTTTTTTTTGGAGAGGGTACAGCAAGTACAGCGTGGAAACTCGTTGAGGTTGGCTATTGGAATATATAGAGAAATATACATCAAGTCACATCAAGTCGGTATGTATGTAATGTATGTACAATTATAGTGGTGGTAGTAGTAGTAGTAGTAGTATATATCAGCAATATAACGAGTACACATGTGCATAAGATAAGGCATTTAAAATATGTAGACAAGTAGTAGTATATATTCAAAATGTTTCAAGGAATATTCATAGACCTGCTACATACCCAAACAATTTGACAACGACATCGACTGAACACACATAAAAGCAAAAGCCCGGCCCTAGATCCCATCCAAATTCAGCCCATCTGAAAATACGCTCAGAAACGATTTTCATATATGGCAAAGATAGAAAATAAAATAACAGTTTGATAAATAAAAAATATAATAAATAGAAACGCATAATTTGCATACAACGTACAAGCTGGTGTACGTTGGTTGCATTTTAGTAATGGGTTTTATAAATATAAATATATATATTATATAGTCATATTATGTGTTTATTCAATGTATCGAAGGCTGCTGCAGAAAGAGATTAGTAAATCTTGCAACACGCCCACTTTCTTATACAAATATTCATTAGAAATGGGTGTATCATCATCGTATTATTATTTTGTTTTTTTGTTTTTGTTTTTTGTTTGTTCTTTTGTTTTTAGCTGTTGCAAACATTAATATTCATCATCATTTTAAAGAGACATAAAACTTAAGCTATTTATTGCATTTAAATATATATATTTATAATTTTGTTATAATTGCAGACCTACGTTTTATATATATATATATAGATATATGTTTATGGTTTACGCATTAAAATGTTTATGGTTCGCATTGTAAGATTTGTAAGAAATACACAATAACAACAAAAGATCTTACCAATTTTCACGCATTTCTACTACTATCAAGAATTATTATTATTTGTAATTATCAATTTGCTTTCATTAGGGATTTCGGTTTTTTTGTTACTCTTATGAACTGGTTTGAAGATCGGCCTCTGAAAGTATATGTTCTATATATATAGAATCGTTTAAATACAATATGAAATCGAACTCTTTCATATACATAGATATCGTTATACCACAACTTATCGTTAAAGATCTTACCAACAAATTATAGGTACAAAGAAGTGTTGTGAATAAAGGAAAACAAAAACAAGAAAGAAAGAAAGAAAGAAAAAACATACAAAATGCGCCAACGGATTGCCAAGTTGTTTATAGAGAGAGAGAGCATGCAGCAATCAGCGTTGAGGCCCCTATTGTTGTTTGTTGTTAAATGGTATGGGGGCAGTTTATCAATCTGAACTGAAATCAAAATTATGTCTTAAGGATAATCAATGAACAATATATATGTATATGTATATATATAGATATAAATGTATGGTATTTGTCCTTAACTGAAATATGAAAACAAAAGATGTTAAACACATTGTTATAGATCCAAATATCAATAAATGTGACCTCGACATTTCTTCAGATCAACCGACCAGTTACATCGAAAAGGATTAAACAAAAAATAGAAATATCATTCTAGGCATATTTTGTTATACAAGACAATTGGGAATCTTACAGTTTGAAAAATCTTACCAGATCAGTTGAAACGTTGATCGTAGTATTTAACATATTGTACAATTTATAAATGTTTAATAATGCAAATGGGGATGTATTAAATCTAAGCTAAGTTAAAATGTATATGAGAGAAACGTTTTGTGGTATCAAAAAATTTATATGTCATATTTTTTGTTTTGTTTGTTTGCTTGTTGTCTTTCAATACACACACAACACAACACTCCAACTTGGACATTGTTCTAAGTTGTGCATAAGTATGCTAATAATTTGCTATAGTTGGCAGCTGTCGGAAGATGCCTAAATTGACGACGAAAGAAATTGTATGCATTTTATGAAATTATATATATGCATATACATAAGATTGAAGGTGTGAATATATATATATATATATATGTATATATATATATGTAAATACAACTAGTAATTTGTGTATTGTCCCAGAAATTTGTGTATCTGAACCTGGACAGCAACAGTAATTTGATTTTGTTTTCTCTTGTTTTGCTTTGTGTGTTATAGAATTAATATTTCAGGCGAAATCACTTAGAATCTAGGAGTGAAATTATAAGTTAAAAATAGAAACCAATGTAATTGGCATATAATTAAATACGTATATATGTATACATATATAAATATATGTATAATAAATTTACATTTATGCAAAGCGCGATGCATCAAGCTGCAAGTGTGCAAAATTGATTGATTGATTGATTGACTGTTTGATTGTTTGATTGATGGTTGTCTTGACTCTGCTGACGCTCGTTGTTATTGTTATTGCTCTTCTCGATCATCTTTATGCACTTCACAATGTGTGTTATTTGCTAATTTATTGGGGATAAAAGACATAGGATAGTAGAACAAATCATATGATTTCACTGCAAAGAGTTTTACGCATGGTAAACAAGAGATCGTTAGATTTTCATATACATATACATAGTTTCGCAGGTAATTAATTATATATATATATATACATATAGACAAGACAAGACAAGAATATATCGTAATAATACAAGAATTCATAAAGTACATATACATTTATATATCAAATGAAGTAATCAACTGGACAGGCATTAGGAAAGAAAGCGAAAGTAAAAAGTAATCAAGGCATCAATTGTGGCATCAGCCGTTGCCCAGGATATGTGCATATCGAGAATTAATCGAGAGGATTCGAGTCGAGTGGTGTACTCACCATTTTCAAGGCACCAGCATCACAAACAGTCCCTCTTAATGTTTATCGTTCTTGTGTGATTTCTGCGATGGCTGTTGACCCGGTCCGCCAGCTGGTCCGCCGGGATAGCCGCCATAGCCTCCGCCCGGATAGCCACCAGGATAACCGGCTGGTGGACCACCGCCCTGTCCACCACTACCGCTGCCAGCTGCGCCGCCCTGTGGCTGGGGCGCCCCTTGTGGCGGATGACCCGCAGCAGCCGCTGCAGCATAATACTGTGAATATTGTGCATATTGGCTAGGAGTCATACCTTGGGCATAGCCACCGGCTGCTGCAGCGGCGGCCGCTGCTGCTGCTGCCGCAGCCGCTGCATTGGGCTGCTGCTGGTTCGGATTGGGGCCACCTTGACTTGGATTGGGCACATTGCTGCCACCGCCAGCGCCAGCTCCATTTTGCTGCACATGCAAATCAATCAAATAAATTAATTAGATGTCAGAAATACAAGTGCTCGGCAAAGAAATGTGACACGAGTTATATCGGGTATCATGTGTTGTATATCTTATCTATTTTGCGATACACCTAACGAAGTTCTCAATACATTTATAACAAATTGATTCACAAACACAATCCTCGGCCGATTTTCCGTTTATCCCACAAGAAATACTTTTTTCAATGCGCTCGAGTCCGACAAGTGCATTGCTTGCAGTCGAATTACAACTTTACTTTACATAGAAACAGACAAGAGAGACTTATATCAACTAAACTATATATAAATATATATACTAAACGATCCGAGACCTCACATTCTGCCTGTTACATAAATTTACGCTTGTCTAATGGGTACAGTGTGTTAATGATAATAAACGCTAATTAAAATATGTCCAATCGATTACAATTACAATTACATTTACTTCAACCCAAAACATGAATTTGGAGTTATTGAGAAGTCTCAATTTTGAAGCTGTACCTTTGTTTTAAGTGTCTTTTCAATGGCTTCTGCTTCTTCCACTTTGCCCACACTGCGATAGTATTCCGCCCACTGTGCACTGTAGTCGGCACTATTGGCGCCGCTTTGCTGTTGCTGCTGCTGTGGTTGTTGCTGTTGCTGTGGTGCCTGTTGGCTGGGTGCTGCACCGCCAGCCGCCTGCTTCGCCTTCATCTGCTGCTCAATCATATCTGCCTCGCGATGGCAACCAATTTGTCTATAATTTAAAAAGGAGTCAGTTTAAGAATTTAACTGTAAAATTTGATTATTTTTTTTGTCCACTCACTTGTAGTATTCGATCCATTGAGCTGAGTAATCCTGACTGCTAGCGCCGGCAGCTGCACCTGCTTGACCCTGACCCGCCGCCATGGCCATCTGTTGTTGCTGGGCTGCGGCTGGATCCCAGCCACCCTGTTGTCCATAGGCGCCCCAGGGCTGCTGCTGTTGTTGCTGATAGGCGGCAGCAGCGGCTGCATTGGGATCGCCGCCCTGCATTTGGTTGCCACCATAGCCGCCCGGCTGCTGATTGTGGTGGGCATTGTTACCGCCACCACCACCGCCGCCACCTCCGCCGCCGACGCCACCACTGATGGGCTTCCTTGAGATCACCGTCAGTTCCATGTTGATCTTTTCAGAAATCATTTGACGTGCCGCTTCCACTTGATCGGTGGAGCCTTTGGACTTGAAGAGTTTCTCATTTGGCGGATTGCTGGCATTGCGATCCATTTCTGTGTGCGCTCCCGACTGCTGGTTGATCAGCTTAATCGTCTCTCCGCCGCGTCCAATGACAATCTAAACAAGTTAAGGTAAAATATGAATTTGTTGCAAGATATAATGAAAATCTAGTTTCACTTACGCCACACTTGGAGGCAGGTACCAGGAAGGTGATCTCCTCGCGACCGCCTTGTGCATGATTCACGCCATAGCCGTAGCCATAATTGGAGTTGTTGGAATCGCCGCCCCCTTGACTACTACCGCCGTTGCCACCACCGTTGCCATTGCGATTCATTCCATTGCGTTGCTGTGGATATAAATGAATCCATTTAATACATGAACTTGATTCATAAAAGCGAATATTTTTCCAAATGGAATATGGGAACCAATGCAAAAGTAATGTCTTTCATTTGGAGCTATTCCGTAAGAGTATCAAGTTCAGGATTCCCATGTTCAAGGAAATCCAACAATTTTTATGCTTAATGCAAGCATAGATTAATTATAATCATGCGCTTTACACAAAAAGAAAATGAAAGCAACTATCGCATATAGGATTTTCCGGCCAAATTTACTTTTCCAGTTTCTTACCATTACATTCTCGATGAGGCCGTCGATGGTGCGCTTGGCATCCTCCACCTGCTGTCGCGTGCCTTGGATGACGCAGCGGCGATCGCCCATCTCATCGTTCTTGCCCTGGATGAACTGCAGCTTGCAGCCGCATTCGGTTTGAATTTTACGTATCATGTCGCCGCCTTTGCCAATGACGACGCCCACAGCTATTTTGGGTACAAAGACCTCGACGCTTTCGCCGCCGCTGCCATTGTTGAAGTTGTTAAAGTTCGGTTCGGAGCCACCTCCGCCACCACCACCACCACCACCACCGCCAGAGCGTCCGCCGCCCTGCTGCTGCTGGGCCAGTGCGTCCTTTTGGGCAATCAGATCCAGGACCATTTGCTTGGCATGTTCCACCTTTTGCGGTACGCCGGAAATGCGCAGCGGTTTGATAACTTCCTGATTGGGTCCATCCTGGATGATGATCATGCGAGCACCAGTCTTCTCCTGCAACTGCTTGATCGTGTCGCCACCCTTGCCAATGACCAGACCCACCTTGGCACCCGGTATCATGATCTCCTGGTATGGCGGATAGCCACCGGGCCCCGGCGGCGGCATATTAATGGTTAACAGCACCTCGCAGCTGCCATTGCCATTGCCGCCGGCACCATTCCGGCCAACCATTTGCTCGAGCATCTCACGTCCCTTGGTGCAGCTCTCGCGGGTGCCACGCAATGTTATCACACGCTCCTGGTCCTGCATCAGCTCCAGCTTAGCACCCGACTCCGCCTCAAGATGACTGAGTGTATCACTGCCGCTGCGTCCCACGAATAAGTTGACAATGCTTTCAGGGATGCGCACCTGTTCCTCGCATGTGGACGCTGGCCAGGCAGCCAAACGTGCCGCAACTGCCGCTGCTTGTGCAATGGCTTGAGTCATATTGGCGCCACTGCCTCCGCCGCCGCCACCGCCTCCTCCCCCGCTACCGCTGCTCATGTTCGAGTTGTTTTGGCCGTAGTCGGGACTGCCAAAGGAGCGTTTGCAGTCGGGCCCGCTGTCGCCGTCATCGTTATGCCGCTTAAAATTGTTACCACCGCCTCCACCTGCAGATGGTCCACTGGAGTCACCACCTGCCTGTTGCTGAGGGTTTGGTTGTATTTTTGCGGCAATCTGCACAAAGACAACAACAACAACGAGAAAAGTTCATTCTGGGGCTCCTTTGGGTCTGCTGCGGCTTCTTCTTCTTACCTGCTTGGCACGTTGAATGGCAGCTGCCAATGCCTGCGAATGAACCAAACTCGCTTGCTGCGTCTGAAAATCACTCATATTTGCAGCGCTTCTTTCGTTTTTAGTCCAGTTGCAATTGCCTGTCTCTTTTTCTATAATTATTCTAATCGAATTGCAAAAAACGCCGACGCAAACTGACGACGTGCAACTGGAAAATTCAATAACCAATTTCACTGCGCGCGAGTTGTTTTTACTTTAGATATCTTTGAAAATTTGCTTCTCGTTGAGTATTTTTATTATCTATCACAATCGTAAACTGTTTGTTAATAGTTTTGGCTCACAATAATTGCATCTGCTATAGTTTTACGTGGTTTTTTTTCGGTGAAAATTATGCGCCCCAATATGAGTACACAGAGATGCTTGGTTGGCAACACTTTTTAAAACATTTACCAACACTTTGTAGCAATGTGGTTGCATTTATATCGATAACAGTGCTGGGTATAACGATATATTGCGGAATAAGATAAATTAAATGTAATAAAATATACTACAATTAATTCAATAGATAAAGAGTTCACTTCTAATAATTCAAAGAACAATTAATCAATAAAATGGAAAGAAAACACGTTGATCTTAACGATATTAAGTTAAGTTAATCGAATAGTGTTCCCAATAATACCGGTCCCACTGTTTTGTTACGCACAATACAGGTTTTTCTTACAAAACAAACAGCTGAGCTTTGTTCTTGCCAAGAGAAGTCGATTTTGTTAGCGGAAAATAAATAAATCTTAATATTTAAAAATTTTTGTAAACCGAATTGTAAAGTTGACACAAAATCAAAATGCCTGTTGACTGGTTCGGTTATGCTTACGCTGCTACAGTTGCCGCTGGTGGAATTATGGGCTATGCGAAAGCTGGTTGGTGAAAATTAAATAAATTGTTAACACAAACTTTACCTTTTAATCAAAAAACCTTTTGTCGTAAACAGGTTCTATTCCTTCTCTTGGGGCTGGCGTTGCCTTCGGTGCATTGCTTGGCTATGGCGCCCACTTAAACTCTGGGGATCCACCACGTCCACTGCTCCAATTGGGCACATCGCTCTTTCTGGCCGGATTGATGGGTGCTCGCTGGAATCGATCGGGAAAACTGATGCCAGCTGGCATTGTTTGTATGCTTTCAGTGGCTGCTTTGGTTAAGAACGTGCTCACTTATAACTTGCCCTTGCCAACGAGGCGCAATTGAAACCAACTACAATTAACAATTAATGTCTGGGTCTGGAAAGCTTGCCGAGAGATTTTTTTACAATTAATTATTTTTATATATTTTTCATCTATTGTCTTGTGTGACTTAAATAAATTTTAAAAGGTTAAGGGCTTTTGAGTATCACAACAAAATTAATTCGCTGCATAACTTTTACTGGTATTCGCAAGATTGTTATTTGTAAACTTGCGATAAGATAGTCGCCTAAAAATTATACTGGCCTCCGCATGAAGTGCAAGTGTCCTCGTTTTTTGTTTACCCCAATATACATATTTAATATACACATGATTGTTTATTAAGTGTTTTCTATTTAAATGCAAGAAATATGGACTTGCAATCACATTACCTGATTTAAATGCAGTAACAGCTTAAAGGCAAAATCGAGTTACTTGTGACATAGTTAAGGCAATAAGTACTATTTTGACGCCTACATACAATCATTTTTTGAGGATCCAATGAATTTCGAATCTGAATCGCGTTATCAACAGGATTAATCCAGAGCTCAAGCCATGACCAAAAAGCGCTGGCTCGTGAAAACATGGAAATCAGACCAGATTTGCATTTCCAACTTTGAATTCAATTGGTCTAGCGGTCAACCGTTTAAGCTGACCCAGAATTAGTTTATAATTAACCAGTAAGCCAGGTTTTTAGAGATAAACAGCTGTTTTATTTATGTAAATGTATATATGTTTTTATTTAATGAATATTCTTAAATTATGATTTTGTTTGCTTGCGTGTGTCTGTATGTGTGTGTGATAAATGTACAGTTTCAATTTATATGATTTCCAGTTGTCTAGATCTAAAACTTACAAATTATTATTAAGCTATTTTACTCTTACAATGAAAGGATAATGCAATTTTTAAAATTTTTCTGATCGCATTAACAATGCACAACTTTTCTACATTTTGAACACGACAACAATGATTGGAATTGCAAGTTTTTTTTGTAGGCAAAATGCGGCTAGTTAGTTAAATGAAATTTTTCACAACTTTTCAAGCAAATTTTCTAAAAAAAAAAGATAAATATTGTTAGTTAAGTATACAAATTATCTTTTATCACAATGGAAAATTGGAAATCCTTTAGGAATAATTTATCAAAATATTTATGCTTGTTTTAAATACCAATGTGAATGTGTATCAATTTTTTACAGAATCATATATAATATACAAAATATGATATTGTCTTTAATTATACATTTTACATTACATAATATATGTATTCTATTCATATGTATTCAAAAATGTTCACTTAGTTGGGTGCGTGTTTTTTTTTAACAGAAAATAAAATACAATATTTTTAAATTAGTTGTTACTAAAAACTAAAAACAAATCAATAGTATTTATATAATATTAATAAAAATAAAAATTCTATCTAAAAACACAATTTGCTCAACTGCAAATTAATTTGTATTTGTTCAAATTTCAATGGCATAACCAAACCGACCAAGTGTGCCAATTCCAAAACGTTTCTCTCTTCAAGGTCGCAGTGCACTAAAACGGAAACAGCTTCCAGTTAACCACTAAATGAACAACAAAATAAAAGACAACAAGATTAATAAAAATGCTTTTAGATGTTATGCAAAAAAATGTTAGGCGTGCAGAGGATGAGAAATGTTTGCATTTTTTGTTTTAAGGTCTTAAAAAAAGTAATCGTTGCAGACGCCGCCAGACGCCCTATTTTTTTTTGGTGTGTTTATGTTTATGTGCCACCATTTCTCAATTATATCGCTAATTTGTGTTCCACATTCCATGCGTTTCCAATAGCCAATTTTTTATATATTTTTGTTGCGTTTTCTTGATATCGCTAGATATATTTATGTATATATTGTTGCTATAGTTGATTTTTTAGTATGCAATATGCGATTGGTTTTTATAAGTTTTTAGTTGATTTTTACGCCATGCCATTTTGCAATTCATTTCCAAAGGATTTTGGATCAAATACACCTTAATTTCTACGTTTTTATATGTTTTTTGCCGGCTTTCATTGATGTGTATACATGTATGTATATAGATGTGTGTGCGTGTGTGTGTGTGTATGTGTTACGAAATGTATACGTATGTGTGTAAATATGTATGTGTGCGTATTTTAATTACCAATTTGTATCTGCATTGGTTTTTCGCATTATATATGTATGTGTATGCAATGCAATATCGAGAGACAGGACGAGAGCTTTAGAAAGTTGAAGTGGAAATTCAGGATTGCAATTTAATGATATGTTGTATCAGCAGCGATGGGTTTTCGAATTTTATAGCGCATATGAAAGATATCTGCCATATGAATATATATTTATATATATATATGTTGTGGTAAGCCGTATGAAGATTCCAATGAAAGTGTCAATAAATGACCGGGTTTTGAGAATGACATCTGAATATGGTGCTAGTTTTCAGTTATCTAGTCAGATATATATATTTTTTTAAAATACTTGTTCGCAATTGCAATAAGTGACCATTTTTAATAGAAATAATGTAAATTAGATTTGTATATAAAATATTCAAAATATTACTGTAAAATTGTTCATGCTAAATTCATAACTACGTTTTCAAGCACTACTTTTTTGGACTACTACAAATGCAATCCATACTACGTTTTTCAAATGTTTTTTTTTTCAAATAGTTAAAAATGTTTTATTTTTTGAGATGCTCGATAATGGTCGAGTGTTGCAAGTCATGCGGCAAATGCTTAAAGTATTTAAAACGATATTACAACTAAATGGCCAATAACGAATGCGAATTGGTACTATAAGCCTCAAATACCGATTATATCTATAAATGTAGTATAGAGCAGGCAGCAAATACCACTAAATATTTTTTTTTATGATAAATTCCCTTTATTTTTGTTTGTTTAACGGCAAAGCTTTTAGACTACGAAAATAACGGGTTGATTGCTTGTTCTTACCGCACGAAGGGAGCAAATAACAAACGAAACAGATATCAGATCGTTGCAGGGGTACAGTTAGGTTTCTGTGCGTGTACCTGGCTTGTCTGTATGTGTGAGTCTGTGTCTGTATCTGTATCTGTGTGTGTGTTTGTGTGTGGAGTACTTTAAGAGGTATGCAGAGAGTTACAGTTACAGTTACAGTTACAGTTTCTGACTGGTTTGTTCGTTGGCAGTGTTGGAAAGTTGTTGCTGAAGCAGGTCCCCGTTTACACATTATACATAGATATAGTAGTAATAGTAAATGTAGCAGTGTTTTTTTGTTTTTATTGTGGTTTTTCTGTTGTTTTTTTGCGCCACTTTTGTTTGCCTTCTGTTACCCTTTACATGACTCGTGTGCGGCGTATCAGTTTTTGTGTTTTGATTTTGGGTTTTCTGGGCGTTGTGGTGCCATTTGATGACTGTTCTTGTTGTTGTAGCTGTTGTATGGCTGTTGTTGTTGTTGTTGTGCTTGGTTCATTGTCCAACACCGTTGGCAAATTGTTGGTATTGTCGCCAATGTAATTGTTTGCATATGAAGGCGATGTCTGTTCTTGTTGTTGTTGTTGTTGATGTAGCAACTGCTGTTGTTGTTGTTGTTGTTGTTGTTGATGACTATGGTTATGACTATTGCTACTAACTTTATTACTACTATTTTTGTTTGCTGTAATACTACTGCGATTTAGCGTACGTTTTAAAAATTGACTGCCATCAAATTTATGCTGATGTTGTTGCTGTTGCTGTTTTTCTTGTTGCTTCTGTTGCTGTTGTTGTTGTTGTTGTTGTGTGCTGCCCGCTTTTGTTGTTGATGAGCTGACGGAGGTGGACACCGATGTAGTGGTGGCTGTTACCGCACCATCCAGTGTTGGTAAATGCAATGCTTGAAATTTTTTAAAGTATGCATCGAATATCGATGATGTTGTTTTCAATTTTGTTGTTGTTGTTGGCGTTGGCGCTGGTTTGGCTGCTGGTGTTGCTGATGCTGTGCTTGTTGTTGTTGGTGTTGACAATTGTTGTTGTTGTTGATGTTGCAGTGTTGTCAAGTGTCGTGGTTGTTGTTGTTGTTGTGAGTGAAACTTACGTTTTTGCCGCTCAATTGCTTCATTTATCTCAATGCCGGCATTGGCCTCGTTTTCCTCATCAACAAGTTGTTGTTGTTGTTGCTGTTGCTGCTGTCGCTTGTTGCCTTCTTCGCTGTTGTTGTTGTTGCTGTTTTGTTCTTTAGCGCCAATGTGGTTGCTGGTGTTGCTGTTGGTGGTGGCACTATAATTTGTAATTTGTTTTTGTACCAAGGGAATTGAATATTGTACATTGGACTCTATTTTGGACTGAAGTGATTGCTGTTGTTGTTGTTGTTGTGATTGTGATTGTTGTGGCGTTTGTTCTTGTATTAAGTGAAAATAGTATTCAATTTGTTTGCGTAATTCATGTGTATAAATTTGAAATATATTCGGTGTTTGTGTTGTTGGTGGAGGTGTTGTGGTTGTTGTTGTTGTTGTTGTGTAATGTAAGCCACTGTTGCTGCGGCTGCTGACGCTGCTGCTGGTGTGCGTTTTGACCATAACACCGCCATTTTGTAGCCACTGCGATTGAGTGTTGAGTAATGCCAAATTATCATTGTTGCCAGTGTTGAACAGTCGTCGTAAATATTCGAAAGATTTTGATTTGTCTGTCGTTGTCAATTTTCTTATTATTCTCGTGGGTGTTGTTTTTGTTGTTGTCGGCGTGTCAACCGCAGCAGCAGCAGCCGCGACAGAGCTTTGCTGTATATTATTATCCTGCCGATTAGCATCCTGCTCCTCACTACTAGTACTACTGATGCCCTCTGTTTGGTTATCATCATGCTCCTCTTCCTGATCTTCCTTATCGGTTTGGCTCTCATCTTCTTGGGATTCGTTCTCCTCACTACTATTTTCAACATCTTCTGTCGATTGGTTGCTTGCATCGTTCTTATTCTGGCTGATTTTACTAATGTTTGTGTTTTGTTGTTGTTGTTGTTTATTGGCATTTGTGGTGTTTGTGTTTATTATTGTTGTTTTTGTGGTTGTTGTTGTTGTTTGTTGATATTTGTAAAGGTGTAAAAGGTTTGCATATTAAAATATGATTGTTTTTGTGTGTTTTTCTTTGTACTCAAAAATTACATTGATTCTTAGATTAGAATTCTAAACTTACACAACCAACTACGCAAATACAGTCGCTAAATACAAAAGTTGTACTTACTTGTATACTAAACGGTAATTATTTCCATAGTCGGGGATTATGTTTGAGGGCAGTGGGGTGCAGCGACCATCCAGGCAGTGCTAAGGATTGTTAAAGAGGGTACAAAATTGAAATGAGAACTGTTGAAACTGAAGACAACGAGACTAATGGAAAACTGACAACTTTCCATCGATTTATCATTTCTTTTTTCTTTAAATGAAACTGAAATGGAGCTGCCCATACTTACATAACCATTACCGCAAGCGGATCCCTCCGCTGCCGGCCTGTAGGCGACACAGTAGCCCGTCTGTGCATCGAAGCAGAAGAGCTGGGCACAGACACGCTCATCCTTGAAGCAGGCATAAGTGCCGCGATCTCTCCGGCACTGCGCATCCAGGGAGAGCAGAGTGCCCGGCAGGGATCTGCCCAAGGCGCTATCCTCATGTGGTGCATTGTGCAGGCAGGTCGCAGTGTCTCCACTTTAAATTAGATGTGGAGATTAGTTCAACTGTAATCAGGGGCTTTACTCACTCTCGCTTGGACTCACTTTAGGAAATGATGGAAGCTCTGCACTGTACAGGCGGACCAACGGAAGCCGCGCTCCGTGTGACGCAAGTCGGACATTATGTAGCCATCCTCCCAGCGGCAGCGTTGAGCTCCTGGTCCACCCAGATAGCTGGGCGGTGGCGAGCCGTCGTGCACGGCTCCCAATCTGTGAGCAAACGAGACGGGGGAGAGAGCGAGGAAAGGGTAGACTTGAGAGTTGGACTTGATTGAGTTGCATGAATTGCATACCAATAAAATGTTAATTGATTAATTGCACAGCGAATGATGTCAAACGGAAATGCAAACAAGTTTTTTTTGCTAAGCACCGGAAATTAATAATGTTTTTTTTATATGTCTTTTGGACTTGGCGTTAAATGGAGTGGAAGTGGTGTGGAAAAACACATTCCAAGTAACTAATAATAAAAAAAAACCAATCAGCAGTTCCGTTTAAGAGTTGATAATGAATTTGTATGCAAATCTCACACATAAAGTTCACTTTTTATTTGGTTGATAATTGTGAGATTTAAAGTTCACTTAAGGAAAAATACATTTGAAAAATGGTAAAAAAGAAAGGTAACTACTTACAAGTGACCCACTTCGTGGGCAGCCACAATGATGCCACTGAAGCCGCCGGTGTCTTCGATGATGGCAACGCTATTCACCTTCTCCAGACGCTTGTTAACCACGCAGGCGCCACCAACATAGGCAAAGCCTGTGGGCCAAGATACGTTTTGGCGAAAACAGAAATGAAAATTAGGCAATTAGCTTTGGTCAGGCAGCAGGAAGTTGACAATTTTCAATTTTAACTAGTAGTAGTCGCTACTTGTTGACGCAGTTATTAAATATAAAAAAAATAAAAGCCGACTTGCGCCTTTTTTTTTTGCAATTTGTCTTTACTTTCAAATTTCGATATGGCCTAAACGGCGTTTATCTTTTTATATAATAACTGACTTTGTAATATGCATATGTGTGTTTGTCAATACTCGAGGTGTGTGCGCCATTATTGTGGCATGTATTGTATATGTATGAAGATGTGTGTCAAAACAAACCACCAGTTAGTTAAGTTAAGTGTTAATGCTTAAGTTAAATCTTAGTTACAATTGTAGTTTTAAGTTAAGCTCGCAATACCCAATTAGTGCCAAAGCAAAACTAGGTGTAGAAACCATATTAAAGCCCATATTTTATGCTTAAAGAAATATATTTAGTTAAGTTTAAAATAGTTATTGTCTTTTTCTTTCTGTAAAAATCTGAAATCTTATGAATAAATATATATACACATTTATAAGGTCAATTAAAAGTCATCAAAAGATTTGTGCCTTGTGGACATGCATAAAGCACAGTGGTCAGAAGAGGATTACAAATAAATATCACACAAGAGCAGAAAGAGAATCGTCAAAAGCAGAAGATGAGCGGGAAATACGCAGAAAACATATATATATAAATATATATGTACAAACATCAAGAAATAGAGTGAAAGATCATTGCACAGTTTGAGCAGCATTGCAGAGCATAGTTTGTGAGACACATGTGAACAGATTCCTTTTGCTCCTGATGGAGTTGTTGATCATTCCATTCTTTTTTTTTTGCTGTACAAAATGCGTGCGACATAAAACACAAAAAAACACACATTGAATAGAGTAAGTAGAGAATACAAAATGCAGAGACACTCTCAGAGAGAGAGAGAGAGAGAGACAGAGAGAGAGCGAGAGAAAAAAGTAGACAGACGTGCATGAAATTCAATTAAATTGACTTGATTTTAGATGATGGAGCGACGCTTTAAGTTTGTTTCGGCGGTTGCCGCCTTTAATGTTATTTTTGGTTTTTTCTATTTTCGCATTTATCTGTACATTGTCAGCGAACAAATTGTAGTTGTTGTTTTTGTTGTTGTTGTTGTTAAGTGTTGTAGTTTTTTACCTGCGGTACCGCGATTACATTCACCAAATGCGGAGGTGCGACGGCACATATCAAGTCTGCGGGCGAAAATGGTTCAAAATGCGTAGATTTGAGTACGGATTCGATTTCTTACATATGTAGGACCAGTATGTACATAAATTAAATTGATAGTCTTTTTTCTTATTTTGGGGCGTGCCCACAATAGAGAAGCAAAAACATACAGTTGTAGCAGCACAGCAAAAAGTTTCGATATTTGGTCGGGTCAGAAGAAGACAAAAAATTGAGAGTAACAAAAAAAAAAAAAAAAAAAAATGAAATCTAATAAATAGGATAGGTGGAAAAAATAAAAAATTAAAGACGACAAAAATAAGATGATATATCCATAAAAATACTCAATTAAGACTAGTTATAGATTATGATTTTGGAACTGAACGAGAATTATTAAAACTAAACTATAAATACCACTACTTTGAGTACCTTTGACTACGTGTTAAGTTATTGTTAAGTGTGTTTCTCGATTTAAAAATAAGTAGTTAAATTAGAACAATATCTAGACCAAAATATGTGTTTAAAACAACTACCAATGTCATAACAAACAAAAAAAAAAAAAATTGTTAACTTATGCATATATAAAATCAGCTACCCAAATGCAGCAACCAAAAAAAGGCAAACGATATGTTTTTTGTAAAATACTGAACCGGTTTAAATGGCTTGTGAGCAACCCGCTCCTCAAATTAGATGAAGTAACGCCTCGAATTTAACTCGAATTTGTATCTTTTACTAAGATGTCGATGTGTGTGCGTAACTGTGTTTGTGTGTTTATGTAAATGTGTGTATTTCTAAGACCCACACGCAGTTTTTAGGTAACTTGGTTAAGTGTTTTTTCTAGTGCAAATTACGAGAATGTAGCAACAAACTAGTCGAAACTTTTGTAACTAACAGCTCTGAGATGTTAAAAACCAATATGACATTTGTACGCTTGTAATTGTGTATGTAAGTTGTGTGTGTGTGTGTGTGTGTGTTTGTTGGTTGGCATGTGTGTGGTCTTTGGTAGTTCATTATATTTGTATTTAGAATTTGGTAGATTCTTTTACCCGCTGTGCCTTTGGTGCAACGGCCGCCTTTACGCCTGCGACACATATCATACCTGCGCATAAGTAGACGACATTATAGATATGAATTTCAGATATAGAAAATATAGGGTTTAGAGCTTAAAGAGTAGAGTGTAGGAGTGTGGGAGTGTGGGAGTGACAGGGGGAGCCCTTTCAGTTGGAGGCTGCTAAACAAAACATTGCTGCTGCTGATCGAATCTGCAAGAATACACAAGAATACACCATAACAGGCTGTGTCCATTCACAGCCACTACTCACTTGGTGATCGCTACGGCAATATCGTAGACGGGCAGACGACGCTCCCGGAACAGGTACTTGCCCATGTCCGTCAGGGCGGCGGCGGAATCAATTGCATCACGGCCCACACGATTACGTTCCAGATATGGTGTGGCGTCGCGACCCTGCAAGAAAGACAACATCAATCAGCATTTGTGAGAAATATAATAATATTATAATATATGTTATTAAATAATTTTTGTTTACTGTTTGACAGATTATAATAATAGTTAATATCCATCACTACCAATTACAAGTGCTAAGATTGGTCGATTATCCGGCTAATGGTCTTCTTCTTGCTTCACCAAAACCATTAGTCGGTAATCTGCCAACTTTAGCATTTGAAATTGGCAAACAGATAGACAAATAACAAATAAATGTTTAGGGTTCCCTGGAGGTTTTTAGCCTTTAATAAAAACTATTGGCCATTAGGCGAGTCGTATTTGAGCTTATTATGCAATGTGGCTTAGCATTTGACAAGAGGCAAACAAACAAATGGAAAATCACCAAATTTATGGCCCACTCGGAGGCTAAAACTGTCCAACACTTTGGCGTAGGCAGCAGCACAGTTGCAGTTGCTATGGCAAGTGACAGTGATGGGCGAGGGGGAAGGGGTGAAGGGGGGTGCCTCATTTAAATGGAGTATTGAGGAGTTCGTAAGCGAAACGGAAACAAGTGAACGTGAAAAACGTGCCCCATGGCGACTGCAATGAGACAGATCCGATAAAAAAGACGCGACGATGCCACAAATGAAAATGAAAATGAAAATGGGAAATGGTGCCGCGTGTTGCAAGTGCGGACGGTGCAAAGTCAAAGTCGTGTGCAGACTCTCTCACAAAAACTAGTTGCAATTGTGCGTTACATAATTTGTGGTTGCCACAGTTGCTTCTCCCCCAGGCAACTTTCAGCTGTTTTCTGCTGTTCATGCAACAACAACAACAACAACAACAACAACAATTATCGTGACTAAGGGGCGGCATTTCTCGGTGAATGTATGTTTGTATTTTTGTCTGAAGTGACAGCTACATAAATTATTATAACACAATTGTCAATCATGTCAGGCCCTAGGCTAATCAATATGTTAATACCTTGCCACAATCTAAGCATATGTATAAACTAGAACCCGTTCGACAGGCCCCAAAGTGCAGGTGATAAAAACAAACTAAGTGTCAAAGATATGGAGATTTCTAGCAACCAGCAACTTTGATTTTCAATTGAACTAACAAATGTATCTGAAAGATACTTAACTTTGCTCTGACTGCGCTTCGGTCGTCGAGTGTCGCGCCGAGGCATTTGATATATGGCACCACTCACTCACAAAGGGGATATAATAATATATAGATCTTAGGATTGTTTATAATACGTGGCTTATCGACGTTTATGAACCTGCAGTCAAAATACGACAGACTTATAAACATATTAGATGTGTTTATTGCTATTTCAGGAATGAGGAAATCGGACAAATTTTAATTTTTGGTCCACGGTGCAATGCCAATTTTGCGTAATTGTTGTCAGTGTATATCAATCACAGTTCACACATTTAAATGCCGCCAAGTGGCACTCAATTTTGTTTTTTACTATTTTTTTTTTTTTTTTTTTGGTTTATTCTTGTTTTATTTTGGGTTTCGGCTTCGTCTTCGGTGCAGAGTAATTCGCACTGTGTGGCAAATAGTGAATAAATTGGCAATTCGACATATTGATCAATTGTTAGTGCGCGCACGTCTCCCAACTCAAACTCGAAAATATTTGGTAATTTTTTGGCTAAAAAACGATCAAGAATTTTAAATGTTCCAACGACGACCTTGGAGCACAGCATTTGGGAAAGGCAACGTGCGTCAAATGTTGGTGCTGGGAAGCACATATCGTATGATAAATATGATCAGATAACTCATAATATTGCAGCTGATACAGACGCTGATTGAGGCCGGTTATACCGTTATTGAAGTGGCTGGTGCATCTTCGAAGGTCTCTCGAGTGTGAGGAGCACTTCAGCTTGCATTTACGAGGGCAACTAATGCATTGCAACCAATAACCTACAATTTGTTTGAGTTTGACTGAGCTCAACTCTTTAGACATGGCTTATAAGCTCTGAGCTCTAAGTTTCAGTTTCAGTTTAAATGCAGCACATGAGTTTTAGAAATGTCTATTATGTAATTTAATTCCAAGAATTATCTCAGCTCTAATCGATTGAAAGTTGGCCACTTATGAATGTGATAAAGACGAATTGGGAGTCCAAACATTATGTTTACTAAGCTACTATTTCTAGATAAAAAACATGTACTTTCGGAGAGTGGCTGGTCTGTTAACAAATCAAATCATGACACATTTGTTTTTTTTTGCTGATTGTGTAGCACATTTGTTTTGTTTAAATAAAGACTTGTCAAAAGTCCCTGGGAACAAAACGTAACCTGAGGAAAAGTCACGTTTGCGGACCACCAACGTTGAGTTGCAGTTGCAGTTGCAGACAAGACAAAAGCTACTGGACACTTGAGAGTTTGAAGAGCCCTGAATGTGACTTGAGTTGGCAGTTACACAATGCAAATGCAGTCGCCAGCATTTTGCATCTGCAACATACTTCAAACAGCCGGCACGAATAGTGCACTCGATTAGGCGAGAGTAATTTGTCAAGTAATCTAATTTGTGTGTGCCAGTTGCCATTAGAAATATTACATATACGAGCCGCGTGGCGAATGATTTTCATTTTATTTATTTATGTTTTTTTTTTAATCTTTTTTTTTTATTTTTTTATTTTTTTAGTTTTTTAGTTTTTTAGTTTTTGGGTGCCTCCACATTAATAGCTCTTTGCATGTGTCCGAGATACGAGCAGTACCTAAAATGTAACCAGGCTGGCAACTGGGAGACCGGTTTGCCTTTCCCAAAAATGGATGTAGTTTTGTTTTTATATGTTTTTATTTTTATTTTTATTTGTATATTTGTTTTATTTGTTTATTTTTTTCTTGGCTGTCTCAGAAAATGTTGCAATTGCTTTTGTGCGTAATTAAATGTTAAGTCTCTTGCGTCGCTTGGACTTAATATATTAATTTAATTTACAGGGCGCATAAATCGTGGCAACTGTCAAACTGTGGCCGCCACAGTTGCTTAAATTTCTATCATTACGAAATGCGCACCAAAACTATGCAACTGGCGGCATTTCAACGAAAAACCCACCCACCCAAGACTCAGACTCTCCAGTCCCCAGACCCAGAGGCAGCTCCAATTCCAATTCCAATCCCAGCTTCAGCTTCAACTCAAAACTCCAATTCCTACTTCCCACTGCAGTGACATATGTTTTGACTTTTGTGTAGCCGCTCGAGCAACTGCGCCCACACAGTCTGTGGGTTTTGTTTTGTGTGTGTGTGTGTGTGTTTTTTTTTTTGGGAATGGATGTGAAAGACAGGCGGTGGTTGTAGGAAAACTTTGAGATAATTTTTGGACTTTTTTTTAAATAATTTTTAATTAAAGAAATATTGCTTAACAACCACTTTTGATAATTTAAAAATGTATTTTGCTGGTTTCAACTGAAGGGATTTCTATTTTATATTTTTTCTATTATTCTACGATGAATTGAAATTTTTTTTAAATTCCTGGTCATTTATTTGTCGCAGTGGAATTGCGGACACCACCCACGGCGCATGTTGGTTTTAGATTATTTGCTGTGTGGCATTTTAGCCTTTGGGTCAAGCCTTTGGGATACTTTTCCTTTTGTCGTTAGCCTTATTGCAATTTATGTATTTCAGGCACCTTCATTTCCAGCTACTGACAAACGCGATAAGCTTTGTAGCTTTCCCGTTGCCGCTTTCGTGACATATGCCTTTTATATATATACATATATATATATATACTAATATATACAAATTGGCATGGGGCCAACACCTGGTGTTGGTCTGGCAGCTACTCGAATTGGAAACTTCGTTAGCCAGGAATTCGTTATGACATTTGCAAATATGAGGCTCAAAAGTGTAATTCTTTGATGCATGTGTGTGTATGTGTGTATGTGTGTATGTGTATGTGTGTTGTGTCTTATTTTTGGGGTCTGGATCTGGTCTGGGTGTGGCAAGCATGCATTACTTAGCATTTCCGTGGCAATTGATAAATCCATGCCGATAACGTTGAGTGGAGATTGTTGATTGGCGGCAACAAAAAATATGCTCGACTTAAGTCAGTCATGCACTCAAAATAAATGACAAATTCTGAAACTAAGCACTAATCAAATATTGGACTTTCTTTCAGTTCGCTTTATTGCCACAGTGTGTTGAAGGCCTCTTTTAAAAGCCACACAACTTGACCCCAATGCATGAGGGAGTTGTTAACTATGTGTGTCCGAATAGCCATTTGTATTTTGTTCTACTGTACTATTCACATAAATTAATCAGTTGCTGACAAATAACCAGCAGAATTACTTAAAGCAGGCGTAGTGCAAAATGTTTATGTTGCTTAAGTTTGCGCAATTAATCGTTTATTGCTATCAAAGTTAAATGACAACAAAACGTTCAAAGAACAGCAGAACAAAAACAAAAAAAACAACTTAAAATAATAATAAATATTGAAAAAACTGCACGACTTGTAAACTGCGTAACTGCAAGGCTGTTGAAATAAATTGAAAACTTTTTGGTTTGCTCCCCTCAGAGTGAGAGAGAGAGAGAGAGAGAGAGAGAGAGAGAGAGAGAGAGTGAGAGAGACGGAGACAACCAACAATAAGTTGGCGCTTAAACGCTTCGACGACTATTTCAACCTAGTTTCAAGTTGCCAACTTAATAATGCATCAAACTTCAATTTATGGCTAAACTGAAATTCTAATCGAGTGTCGGCCAGTTAGTACGCACAGCTCTCCAATTACAATTTGCTGGCATATTAAATGCACACACACACACACACACACACACACACACATACACATTAATATACGCCATCGACACGCACATAATAAATTGCGTATACGCAACGTTGCCGTTGAAAAATGTTTGTGGCGCAAGCGCAACGTTCGACACTTGTACAGCTGTCGGTTGTCGGCTGTCGCAAAGCGATACGCTGCCCCATGTGGCGGGGAGTGGTCCAGGGCGGCTGCTCAGGGGGGCTCGGGTGTAACTCAATTCTAACGGAAAGTTGCCCGCAATTAATTAAAATGTTAATTAAATGTCACAGATAAAAGTTCAACGGTAGCAGCCCCTGTGAACAACGTCAGCTGCCCACGCGGCTTCATTTAATTATCTCTCTCGGATTCTGACATTTGAGTTTGTTGTTGTTGTTGTTGTTGCTGTTGTTGGCTTGTTGGTGTTGGCTTTACAAATCTGAAGCGATGATTTGTTTTGATTGCCCACGAGTGAAATGCAACTGACTGACAAGTTGATTGATCAGCCTGAAATAATTATCAGCCCAGGCAAAATGACTTCCAAATCAGAAAGTTAGAAGCAGTTTTGAAGTGTATTTCTTCTTTTATTGAATAATGATTTGTATATTAAACATTTAATATGTCAAACAAATTTTTATGACTTGCCATAATTGCCATCCCTCCCCCAACAATGTTAAATGCGTGACTTTGTTTTCAGTTGCTTTAAGCTATTGCATATTTGCAAACAGACTTCATCGGCTTATCGGATATGCAATATCGCATAAATTTGTAGCCCCTTTTTACAAATTCTGAGTAATTACTACTTGGCAACGATTTCGAGTTCGAGTTCGACTTCGACTTGCAGTTCGAATCGAAGTCGAGCAAGTTACAATTTTGGTGTCATAAATTCGCATTCGGATTTGTAGTTTATCGCCAGCGAAATAAATTTCAACATTAATTAGCGAGCGAAAAAACCAAATTGTGGTCGACATTTAGCGACGGATGTAGCCGGTGTATCTATACAGATACTGCCACATACATGTACACATACACACACACACACACTTTTGTGGGCCGACATAGAAGAGGAAGTTATTGCTTGAAATTGGGCAAAGATCTGAGCCACAATCTGAGCTGCTGACGACGCGGCCCATTAAATTATATAACTTCAAACCAACGCAGCAGCAGCAGCAACGGCAGCAGTTACAATAACAACAACAACAACAACAATTTGCTGCTGCATATTTATGCAATTTAAAATATATATTTTTTTGTGTGTATTTTTCGCGTGAGCCACAAACCAATTGACGTACTTAGGGTAAACTATCGACTTTATCGTGTAGGCTTGATGCAACTTCAACTGCAACTCGCTTTGCAGTGCTTTGCTGCAGGTGCAAGCCGCAAAATAATAATAAAAAAAAAACTACGCCAATTTACCACTTTCCACACACATGTGTGTGCCTTCGTGTGTGCCTGTTTGTGTGTGTGTGTGTGTGTGTATCAATGGGTCGACAGTTTGACTCAGACTCTTCTCTTACTTTTGCGTGTTGCTGCTGCCACAAAAAATGGCTTCCTGAACTGGCGACGCTGACTTGTGTGAGAAAGTCAAGCGGGCCATGTAATAATGTTGTCAAAGTGTTTTATGGTCACGTTATGTAAGAAATGCATTCACGACAGCGGTGCAGCTCAAGAAGCTGCATGACTGTTGCAAGGATCTATGGATACATTAATGTGCTCAATTAACACATTTTCCTAGTTTACTGGGGTGCCAGTATTAATTTTGGTGTATTTGGCAATGAAATAATATATAGCGTAAATAATTAATGTCTTAATTGAATGTCCCATAAGTATGTTATTTGTTTTTGCTTTTCAAAAGCATTCTATAATTACAAGGAATAGGTTTTGAAAATTATTTAAAACTTATTTCGTACATTTTAAAAAATTATTGAAATTATTATAATTATTTTTTAAATATTCATTGCCATAAATAACTTATCCCAAACTTTATTTTAAAGTCTACTTTTTTTGTTTGAGTGTATATGACGACAAGACTTCTTTTGCGCCAGCTCATAACTAACCAACACTTGGATTTGGAGCTCGTTAAAGTGTTTTGTTCTTCGGAGCACTGCAATCAGAGACATTTCTATTTGGACTTAACAGCTCGGCAAGTTCGTTGCCTGAGTTTTTTGTTCGCGTGCGCCAAATTTGCTAATTCCTTAGATATTTAGCAACGTTGATTTTTTGCTGGCACGAGTATTTGGCTTCAACCGAAAAAAAAACCAAAAAAAAACTTGTTAAAATTTGTAGCTTTACTTTGTTTATGGCCCAAGCAAATAGCCAAATTGATTGTTCACATTTTTTCTAGCGTTACGAATTCGAAGCGCATGCGTTGCATGTTTGATGTGGTTGTTGTAGGTTTTTTTTCCTTTGCTATCTCGCTCTCTCTCTCTCTCTCTCTCTCACTCTCACTATTTCTCTGTCTGTTTCTCTGTGTTGCTCTCTTTTATTGTTGTACGATTGGCAAGTAAATCGTGATAAATTTTGTTTTTGCTTGCCTGCGGCCGGCAACTGTTCCAATTTGCCAAATGCCCCCCTTTGGCTGGGGGTCAAAGTTGAGCGCTCAAATGAATTACTCAATTAGCCAAATGAAAGTTAAGCAGCCGCTTACGACTAAGGATTGTGTAAGGATTTGATATGTACTCACCCGAGAGATTATAATGCCAGCAATGCTAATCCGTATTCTGGGTCCCTTGAGCAGGCGGTAACGCAAATCGACACCGTTCCAAAACGAGATAAAGTAGCGTTTGACCTGTAAAGTAGAAAAAATGTATTCCATGTCTACTTAAGCACGCCCACAATTTAATCATTTGATCTGATTTAGTCGGTGTCCAGGCACATTCATCAGCTGCAGCTGTCGCATTTTTCAACTTTCATCCAAGCCGCTTAAGACTTAAGACATTCAGATCGCACCCAGATCAGGCAGCCCCATAAATCTTCAGCTCTGAGTGATGTGCTTACTAAAAAGGTGTGTCGGAACTGTCTAAGAACTCTAGTCGAATAAACAGTGGAGATCTTTGCGACCAAATGCAGACAATTTGTAGCAAGAATTAAAATGATAAACTTGGAAGAAATAATTTTCAATTCGACTCGATTGAAGGGATTGAAATAAGCATTTAACGCTTAGAAGAAGATTTGTCTCTTTCAAGCGTTGAGCTTAAATTCATTTTGTCTTCATTAATATTCTATAAGTGAACCTCTACTGAAAAATTCTCAATATTTCCTAGGGGTGCTCCCAGCTATTCGAGTAATTAAATTTCTTGTTCTTTTTGCCTCAAAATAAAACTCAATTAATATGTCACGTCCCCTTCTATCAGATTTGATTGCCACAATCTCCAGTGCTTGGCTGGGAGTGTATGCGGTTTTTTGGCAATCCCAGTTGTCTGGATAAATATTGCGTGACAACTTCATTTAGATTTTGGAGTACGCACCTGCAAGTTGTCGCCGCCATGGAGACGATAGCCATCGTAGTCGACAATTACCAAGACCTCGGGATAGATGACGTATGGGGCTTGGCGTCTGGGTCGGATGCGGGATTCGGAGGTTTGTGGTTCCGCTTCGGTGCCGTCCAGGGCGCCCTCATCCTCATCGTTGAGATCTTCAAAGTCGGGGCTAGTGCCGCTGCTGCGTCGACGTCGACGCTGCTGACGGCGCTGTAGACGTTCAAGTTTCTCGCTGGCGAGCAGATCGTCCGGCTCCATGAAGGCTGCAAAGAGGGGCGAGGTGAGAGGGGAGGCGAATGGGCCAATGAATCACAAAGAAAATGAAATGCAATCGTTTTATTATGGCCCAGGCAAGCCAGGTAGCTGCACATTTAACTGTATTTTATATAATTTTTGACTCATTAAATGGCAGCCCCAAAAAGCATTGTTGCGAAATCGTTTTTTTTTTTTCTCTCATTTTTGCTGAAATACCATCCATAAAATAAGCGTGTTTATAGTGCATCGCAAATTAAAGCAGTGGTATTTTGGCGCCATCGAGCAAACCGCAAAGGTAAATGCATCCGGCGAAGGACAAACAAACTCGTCAACGACGACATCGAGAGTTCAAGCTGCAAATTGAACTCACGGCTCGAGTGCCGCAAACGCGAACAGGAAATGCTAATCATGGGCACGTCGATCTCTCGAAGACACTCGGAGCGACAGTTGTTTGTCAGAGATTAGATATGGTTTCTAGTTCAATGTGCCCATTACATAAGTTCCGCAGATGAAGCCGATTGGAGCGGCACAAACGAAGCAGAATGCCACAGCACCGAGGATCAATGTCAGGCCAAGGCAAAGAATAATAAATTTGATGCTTATGCAAAGCAAGCTACATTCGGGGTCATATATCAAGATGTTAATGTTTTGGGATAACATTTTATGGAATACCTACCAAAATCACTCATCTGATCATCTGTGGCGGCTGCTTCACGTTTGTAGACAATGTGCTGAGCCTGCTCCTTGTTGGGACTGAGCTCATGTGGCAATGGCTTAATGACCATGTCGTGACCAATGCTGCCCTCCTGTAAGAAATGGTTTAAATGGGAAAATTCGTGTTATGGCAATCAATCAATTATGTGTGGGAAATTTTGAGAAAGTAAACACTCAAAAAATTCCATTTAACATATTCATATCTTGATTAACGAATAAAATGTAATATTTATATATTATATTTATTTATTATATAATATTTTGTTCTTGCGGAATATATGATATTATTGCAAATGTACAAAACTGAAACATGTCATAACCATAAAATGTAAATGCGCACAAGTAAGCAATATTCATGATTTAGTAGATTTGTTTAATATACTTCTATTTAAAATATATATCAATATCATATGAATGAGTTGGCCAATGAGTTGGCTGCGAAGTGGTCATAAAAATTAGCTTCAATTTGCATAGCTGAATAATTTATGCAAATCATTTCGATCTAGATAAGAATGTTTCTTGGGCGTTTAGTAGTTTTATTACTTTTAGTTGTTGTTGTTGTTGTTATTGGTTTGTGTTTTTATCGCCTTCGTAATTGCAATAATTAGCTTAAAAAAAAAAAAATAAATAAATAAAACAAAATGCATAAGAAATCGACCTTGAGAAAGGTTAGCCAATTGAAAGCAGTCTCTTTAGAAATAGTTTTATTTTTGTGCCAATTGCAACTTGTAATTCATCAAACTGAATGTTGAGCAAGAGGCGGTGGCAAGAAGTGGGGGCACCCACTCGACAACAGCGGCGAGTTGGGCTAATTAAATCTTGCCACGCTCAGCAATCGCAACCATTTGTTGTGCTATAATTAAAATATTAAATATAAATTACAGCAGTCGCTTTAAAAACTATATTTTATTAATGTGCCTAAAACACGAACTCTCTAAATTGTTGCACTTTGCTGCGTCAGTCACAACGGTTAAACTTAATATAACTGTAAATTAATAGATAAACATTGATGGATGCGTTAGAAATCGAATGAGAAAATATGCATCTGTTCCAAAGAACCTGACTGAGCTGCTCTCGGTAAATGCCAAAAGGAAACGCCAAAGTTCAATGTCCTACAATAAAGCGTCTGCCAAATGCCAACAGCATTAAAAACAGCAACAATTTTATGGCATAAACAATTTGCAAGTAACGCAGCTGGCTACAAATTGCCATTGATGACATGCCAGCCAACAGATTCGACGGAGGCATCGGCTCCGGACTACGGCGTGCAGCTAAATTCCGCGGCGTCTCTATTGAATTGCAAAATTTGCAAAGTGCGTTTCGCCAAATTGAATCCAATTGCAAATGTGGCTCAGCCACTGATGGGAATTTACAAATTTAAGAGTTGCTTGCAATTACGACATTTACATGCAACTTTTTGTGTTTTTTTTTCATATGATAAATGTGCAAGATAAAATTTCCGAGTTTGACATTCAACTTGAAAGCAGTGAGATTAGTTGTGAAAGGGCAAGAGAAAAATATAATTTTATAATCGAAAATGTTTACAAAAATCATGAATTTTTAATGTGGTTAAAGTGGTATTTTAATTACAAATTACAGGCAATTAAGAGTGTCATGGTCTATTAGGATTTTATACTTTGTACTAAGAATTAATTACTGACGAGCTTATGGTAAATAATAAAAATGAAATATTGAAACTTTAGTGCTGTGCAAAAAAAAAAAAAAAATTATTCACATGATCAAGGTATTATATGAAATTATAAATGAATCATTAATTATTTGGCTTATATATCAAAGTCGTATTGCACCAATAAATCACTTATTCATTCCAAGTAATGTAAATATTGTCAATAATTTATTAATGAAGTAAACTAGCCTGCTGTGCTTGGAATATAGGCATATTCTCAGTTACAACGCAGTTTGAATATATAGTATATATATATATATATATATATAAATATATATATATTTTTTCTTTTTTTTTGTGGCGTGTGTAATTGACAACTAGATGACTGTCAAATGGGCGGAACGTATTTCGATTATTTTTAATGTTTTAAGGAGACAAACAACTCGCACATATGCATGTGTTCCGCCTTTTCAGCAGCAGCAGCAACAACAACAACGTGCCACATGCAACAAATGCAGCAATTGCAAGAAAAGCTAACTATTTGGCTGGCTAGAAAACCAGACAAGGCGTTTTGGGCGTGTGCTGTTTTTTTTGTTTTTTTTTTTTGTTTTTTTTTTTGTTTTTGTAAATTTATTTATTTTCGTTTTTGTTTCTTTGCTAAAATTTATTTCGCTCTCATTTATTTATTTATTTGGGGGATTGTTGGAGTGCGGAGTTCTTTGGGCAGTCGACGAAACGAGTGTTATGTAATTTTAAAGCGCAACAAGTTGTAATTTGGAAAAGTATCTTGCCACTCTGTCTATGCGAGAGTTCACTTAATAAATTACAAAGCGATTTATTTGTGATCGTTTGTTTGAAAACTTCAATTTTTACTAAGTGATTCCCATAGAAACTAATTAATTCAAACGCATTTGAGACGAGAGTTGGCTAATTATGTGTTTCTTTTTGGGGGGGAAATGTTAATCTGTATATAGGAAAACAGCAAATTGCTTTCAAGCCAACAACACTGCTGGCCTGTAAATGAAGTTGTCTTAGTTGTCTAGTTTATGTAATCACCCACAACATGATTGTTATATCTGGTTGCTTGTTGCCTGTTTGTTGTTGCCTGGCTGTTGGCTGGAGACAGGCGCCGTTATTTATTACATGGCCCGAACGCAATCTCCCGACAAGGCTCAGACGGCACTAAGCCTTTCACACACTGACACACAGACACACACACACACACACACACACACACCAAAAGTCAGTCAGGCGGTCCGATTGTCAGTCTGTCAGTCTGTCCGGCGTTCAGCTGGACAAGGCACCAAAGTGGCACCTGCAGTCAACTCCTTACATTGAGGCCACAGCCACGCCTCGCTGATAGCAATCAATTGTCAATCCTATGATGGATTTGTGATGCGATGATAATGATATTTGGCATTTGCCATTTGGCATTCGCCATTCGGCATTCGGCATTCGACATTGTCTTCTCCCATTTGACGCCTGATTGCTTTTTAATTTCGCATAACGAGCGCACATCAACAAGAGGCATTATTCAAAGATATTGTTGGGAGCATTGTTTTGCTGGCCTGTGCATTGCATCATTTTTGAGACAATCTGCCAATCTGCACCCGCCACAAAAGTTCACTGAACCAAAACACACACACACACACACATCATCAAAATTCACTTACAATCAAAATTAACACCTACCGATGTTTGTTTTTAGTTGTTGCCTGTATTTCCACTGACAATAGCCAAAAAGCAAATATCGAAAACTGGCTGCAACCACACAAACACACAAAACCATTTTGTGGTTTGTAATTTTGGAAATTAGCATAATTTGTGCAAATTCATGACACGAACATTTGACGCCACCGGAGGCAACAATCATCCATGTGAATATTGTTTCTGCAGCTGATTGTTGTTGTTGTTCATTTTTAGCAAAAGTTGCTGCTGCTAAAATTGATGATGCCAAAAAAGCAATGAATCGGAGTACACTGAAAATGTGTGAAAATTATATAGTTTTATTTGATGATAGAGAAATAAAAAATCACTACACAGAACTTTGTGTTAGTAAAATTTTGACTATCTTAAGCTTCCTCATAAACTGATCAAAAGTTCGTTATTCGTATAATTGTTACAAACGTGTTTTTAGAATTGTTCAAATTGTGATACGTCATTTGGTTTAAATGATTTATATATGCAAATTTGATGAGTTTTAGTTTGGGCATTGGTAATTATCACGTCGTAAAGACCATACTCAATATTTCAGATCGGAAGTGCTGCCACCTGTAATTACACCACTTTTACATACCGATTTTTTTTTAATGTTTCTTTATTATTTTCGTTGTTTACAAGTAAACTCCAAAGGTGTGTGTTGGCTTGTTGTATTTTTTTTTTTTTGTTGTTTTTCGTTATCATCTTGGTCAAGGTTAAGTCTAATCGGCGCTTAAGATCGCTGTTCAATACGACTGCATGTGGTCATAAACTAAAGCAATTGCAATAACAACAACAAGAACAACAGCAAGACTAAGAACAAGAACATATATATATATATATATATATGTATGTATGTATATCGACATGGTTGGCACTGCCCCAGAGCAGTGTTAACAGTTTGTTTACATAAAGCTGCTCGTTAAAAAAAAGGAAAACAGAAAAAAAACTATGGCAAAGAATAAGAGAACCCACCTTCGGGCAGCGATAATCTATCTGTGTATGCAAGTGTAACTGTATCTGTGAGTGATCAATGAATATTTATAAAAAACAGCAGCAGCAGGCACCGCCCATGGTCAGCAACAAGAACATGGCCCACACCGCCGCTTTTGACATTCTAAGCCAAAATGCAATCAAAAGCAATCAAAATTAATTTGCTCACTCGTTTGTTTGCCCAAATGTATCTGCTAGATGCTCAAAGCATTCTGCACACTTTTTGGCACAATTTGTTATACACATACACACATGTAGATCTATATCTGTGTGTGTGTGGATGTGGATGTGGCTGCTATGCGTTGGCTGCCGCTGCTGCTGCTGCTGCTGTTGGTAACAAGTTCAATGCGAACGGGGCAAGTCAAAGTGCGCTTTAGAGTTGCCGCTCCAATAACTTCCAATGACAGCGCTACCGAAGGGGCACAGAGGCAGGGAGGGGAGCCAGACAGACGCTTGATGAAGTTGCATGTCAATGTCAGATGTGGTCCACATCAGCACAACTCAAGTTGGCTGCTGCTGCTGCAGTTATCCTTGCACTTACTTGGCCAAAGTGAAGGTCTCTCAAGGCTGTCGCCAGTTCTAAATTTGACTAAAAGATGCTATTTTTGAAAACATTAAATTTAGTTGCAGCAATTGAGCAACTCAGATACACTTGCAACAATTTAGCTGGCCCTTTTTTGAGAAAGAGTATCATAAAATCAGATATGCCTTCAAAACGTTGAATGATTGTTTTCCAAATTCGAATGTTTGCTTTTTTGTGCGTGTGGCAAAATTCGATTAAATGTTGCACAATGAGAATTAGGCAAACAAGCTATGCAATTGAAGTATGCCACTTAATCGCATTTGACTTTCAATTCATTTAAGTCCCAAAATGACTTTCCCCCCAATGATGAAGCGAGAAAACTGCCGCATTCACAGAGTGCCGCTTAATCGTATTATGTGATCTGTGTGTGGTGGGGCATATACACGTAACCGATATGACACACCGTTATTAAAATGCAATATGCTGAACGGCACCCGCCTCTAGTAGTTGTAGGCACACTGTTGTTATCAGGTTGCCACACGTTGCCGTTTTGGGGCGGTGGCAATTAAAAATCATTTTTCATGAGGAAATAGCAGACTGTGCTCCAAATTGATTAAATAATACAAGTGTGTGTCCCACATACAACTCTGTGTGTGTGTGCGTGTGTGAGTGAGAGTGTGTGTGTGTATGAGAAAGTGTGTGCGCCTGGTGCATTATTGAATAGACTGAGGCATGGAGCGCGGCTAATCCTTTGTGTGCATGCGTAAAGATTGCCAGCAGCTGATGTTGCAGCAATAACAGCACAAGTTGCTGCTTAACTGTGATTTTGTTGCTGTTGTTGTTGCCGCTGCGGCAGCGCGTGCTAAACACTTGTGACTCGCTCGCGATGTGGCATTCAACGAGCGCCTCAAGTTTTGACTAGGTGCTTGTCGTAATGTCGGATCAATTTTGTCTCACTTTGGTTACAGCCAGTCGGCCAACTGGCCAAACTCGAAAAACTCAAATCGTTTTGGCAACTAAATTTGCATTTGCCGCATGCTTCATTTGATACGTTATGTGGTGAAATTGCCAATTTATGTATTAGTTTCGACCAAAAAAATTGACTAGCTTCATGTAGGAAATGTGACGTTTGGTTCAAATTACTCAACTCATTAGATTAAAATGTTTAACATACACTAAAATAAACTAAAATTCATATGCGACAATAATTCTACACTACAAAATCGCATATAAAAATGGCTCAAAATTTTCCATAACCTTGTCAAAACTATATCCATATTCATAGCATAGTTTGGCTTGCATATTAATATGGCTATTAAATATGAATAGACAATTTTCTGTCCAAATGCATATTTAAATTCTACTCGAAGAAGTCAGCAAATTTTCCACTGTGAATAATTTGCTGAAACCGTATTAATTATTCAGTGTAATGACTTTTTAAGCATTAAATTTTAACAAAAATTCTGATTTATTTAAAGTTTTAAGATTAAATGATTTAATGATATTGATGGCAATTTAAAGCAATTAAGCAATTGATATTAAAATAAAAGTGCATAATGCACAGTGATAAAGTCGAAAATCGAATAAGTTGTAAATGTCGTCTCATAAAAAACGATGTATTTTTATTGTCGACGTTTCTGTGAATGTCAAATCGAAAGACTTAGGCAACGAACGTGCTGCAGTCGTCGGCTTCGGCCCAAAAGAGCAAATATCATAAATTAAAGTGATTTTAACACGTTAATGCCGTACTCAATGCAAATGAAATCAGTCTGACCAGTCTTCTTATATAAAACATAGAAATTGTTACCCAAAGACACGTTCAACTCTGTGTAAATGTCAAGGCTGTAACATCAAGCAGCCAAGTATAAACAAATTGCTAAGAAGGTGACGACGAAGAAGCTCATCTCAAAACAAGTTTGCTGCCAAAGAGACTTGAGGCTTCTCAATGATGATGAGGTGTCTGAAGAAGCCGGCGTATCTAATGAAGTTTTCCAAAAAAAAAAACAAAAAAACAGAAAAGAGAAACACTGTAAAACCGCGTCCAAAATGGCAACGGACTATGATTGTTGTTGTTGTTGTTGTTGTTGTCGTTGTTGTCGCTTCAGCTACCTAATAATTGGCCAGGCTTGTTGATTCTGTCTTGTTATTTACAATTGCGCCTGCTGCTGCTATTTGATCAAATGGCATAAATAGTCGGTGCACACACACATATATATATATATATATATATATATATATATTTGATCTTTAACGCTGCACTCACCAAATGCCAAAGTGAATGCAAAGGGCAAAGCCAAAAGGCTGCTGTAAAAGGCGGTGGCTTCGAATGTCAGTTGCCAAAGATGCCAATCGAGTGGGTCAATGGATGCACCCCCTGCGGTATTTGTGATATTTAGCTTTTCTATATAATAATTTAAGTGTTACACAACAGTGAACAACACAAAAGATTAAATATTTTTCCAATTTTTCCTATTTATTTAAAAACACTGAGAACTGAGAGACTATTTTGCACAGAAACGGACAGAGAAATATGGCTACATCGACTCGATTTGTGGTGCTGATCGAGAATATATATATAGAATTGTGGTGCTTCATGCACTGTAACCTAGTTTATCAACCTTCTGAACCTAAAGTTCCTCCATCAACCCTGTTTCTAGCTCCAATTTTAATTTTAAAATGTGTTTTCCTAAAGTAATGCATCTTTTTCTGGCTAAGACTTTGAGGAGAAGTGTATCTATTCTATCTATAAGTCTATTCTTCTGGATATTACATGGTTAAATCGTTTCTAGTTATAGTTGTGTTAATAATATTAGGATTGCAAACGTATTTTAAATTTGTTTTAAAGGAATCTGGCATTTTCAATTCTAATACAATTGTCAGATATCTTATTAAGGGCTTGTTGACAAGTCTAGGAGCACTAATAATAGATGAACAACCAACTTGTTGCACTGTTTTGACTGCATCTGTTGCCTGCTCGACCTTTTTGCCAATTTATTTAAACAAACAAAAAAAGCATGTCTGTTTGGGCTGACATTTGCTGCGATTAGCATTAATCAAACTTGGTGTTTATTTGTGCAGTTGGCCACAAAAATTATATATTTATCTGCCAAATAGCACCGGCCATTTGGCCATTTGTTCAGATCGGTGCGAGCATTGAAGTCTGGCTGGGCACTAAAAATTATGATTACGGTTTTGGCCTGGTGTTTGCTTGGATGTTGATTGACGTCTTTTTGTGCTGGGCGTTTGGCCTTGAACTCGTTTCATCTTTGATATATTTCAACGCACTTTGCCCCAAAACAGTGCAATGCACTCCGAAATTATATTTACTAATTAACACAGGCGCCAAAATTATTGTTATCAATTTTGTATATTTGCGCAACAAATTGCCGCAAATATGCACAACAGCAACAACAATAACAACAACAACAAATGTAGATGGAATTAACGCCCTACGATGTTGGGGCGGGGACTGAACTTAATTAGCCATGACTATTATTTTGGTCTTTTGCATGTAGACGATATGTCTTGTTGCCTTTGGAATATGACCATGTTTCTTGTTGTTGTTGGGGGATTCAGCCGAGCGAATATTTTGAATGTCGAAATATTCAATGCCAAATTGATTAGCTAATGTAACCAACAATGACAATGAATGACAGCCAATTACATTATATGGGGGCATGATAAACTACCCCTACAAATAGCATGTGTCTCAGTTTGAGTTGTATGCAAAAATATGACGCATTGACAGGTTTATAAATAACATTTAGCCGAACACGTTCTTTTAACACTCTTGGCTAAAACAAATTAAGTTTCCTTACGCAATTTCAACACTGCCAAAACAAAGCGCTTAAGGCGTTAAAGGTAGTTACAACAAATATATATATTTTGTTTGCTTACTCTCGCGCTCAGCAAGTTGGCCTACACCGAAATTGGGGCGTTACCGATACCCCGTTTCTTTTTCAAATTTGCCCAACCCAGCGAGTAACTTAACGCCGCAACTTGTTGCCCGTTTCAAATGGTGTGGCTAAAACTTCAAGTGCCAGAGGGGCAGGGCGGCAAGCGCTTCTGTGACTATTTAGGTAATCAAGTCACAAAACCAACAACAACAAACAGTGTGATCCAATTCGTGGGCAATAATAAAAAAAGGCCTACTGAGCGACAACAATAGCAACAACAACCCAATCAACAACAACATCAAAAGAAGTGAGCAATTTTTGGGGCAAACTTGTGAAACACACAGTCAGCAAGTTTGTGTCTTAAGTCTTTTGTTTCGCAGTCTGAATTCTTTGCAAACTTTACTGATAATTTGGGATTTGAGTGCGTTTTAAGAAATCGTTTGACAAAATATTTAATTTCAGTCCAATAATTACGAACTTGGCTTAAGGCAGACGCACCAACTATTCGGTTGGGTCTAATTAACTGGCTATAAAATGGCCAAGAAGTCATCACAGCGGTGGACTTCATTTGGCGAGTCGAGAGATTGCACAACACTTTGGCCGCCTTTAGACATCTTCTGTTTTCTGTTTTTTTGTTTTTTTTTTAATTACAAGTCGCTGTCTTGATATTTTTATGCCGTTTAAGGTCAAAGCTAAGCCGGAAGACGGGCAGCCAACTGGGCAACCAACGGGGTAGCCAAACTGATCGACCAGCTGGCCGTTGAAGCAGCTGCATTCGGGATTGCGAAATTTTCGCCAGCTTTGCACTTCAAAATGTCAGCGAGCGCACATTTTTTACATATTATTTATGAATTGTAAAATTTTTGGTATTTTTTTTTTTAGTTATTTTATGCCTGGCAACGCGCACTTGGCCATAACAAGTCGGTCAAGACGGCCAAGTCGGGCCAGACATTGCTGTTTGACCTTTTATTGGCTGTGGCTCTTTGTGACTTGCTGGCCAACTTGTCTGTGTAATTATTATCTAAAATACATTTTCGACTTTTGATTAACAAATGAAATCTGACAAAAATAATAATATTTATATATAAATATATATATATATATATATATTGTTATAAAGAAGCAGCCAAAAAGAGTTGAAGACTTGTTTATTAGCCATTTGACGCTAATAGCAAATGGTTGATTGGTTCGATTGACCCTATTACCATGTATACATATGTATATATATATTTGACCAACTTGGTTCGTTTATTGATTATAATTTTTTTTGGCATTGTGACATTTGCTATGGTCTTCAATAAAAAATCTCAACTCACTCATTTATTTGCATTAACAATCGAGTGGACTTAAGCAAAAATTGGCACTCATTTCAGCATTGTTATCAGAATTTCCCAACCGAATTAAAGTCGACTTCCTTTTGCTGTTTTACTTTTTTTTTTTTTTTTTTGTCTTTTCTGCGAAACAAAAGTTTGCACTTAGTGCCGAATATTTAAGTACTATTTTTTGGAGTTCAATTTCCGCTACAGGTTAAATGTTAATTGCCAATTGTGTTTGGAATTAAAAGCTGAGGCAATTTATCAGCTACTTATTATCTGCAATAAGACCAAAGCTGTTAATAAAAATACAAGAGTCGACCTTCAAACAATGGAGCTGATGTGAGGAAGCTAAAAGAACATATCCATGTTATTATTTTGTTGTGTTGTACAACAAATATGTATGACGAAGTGGGAAATAATATGCAAAAGACAATTTCCTGATGTTTTAAACAAATTTTAATAAAATAAAAATACACTGCAACTATTGCAAATGGATTAAAAAGTAATGAAGTGGTGCAAAAGTTGGTACATGGAAACACCCCCATAAAGTATATATGTATTCTTGAACGCGGTCAATAGCCAAGTTGTTCAGGCCATGTCCACCTGTCTGTCTGAATAAACACATCCGAGCGAATATAAAGGCTAAATAATTCAGATATCTCAAATCGAGTATATTTTAATATCGTTTCCTTAACACTGCCATTAATTTGTGCCGTAAATTGCTTTTAATGATATTAGTTTCTTTTTTGTTGGCTATTATAATACTTATGGCTATATCTAAGCATATCGGCCATAAGCCAGTCCGAGTTTTCACTTTAGCAAATTGGTCAAGGTGCTTGATTTGGTTTTGACGACAACTCGTGAGTGTTTGTTGTATTCGTTATGGTTGTTGCCTTTTTTTGCAGCTGGGGCCATTTGACAATGTCTAATGTCGATCGACATGCAATTCACATTACGGCTAACGGCTACCGATTCACAGCGCGGCGCGGCGCGTTTTCTTGTCGATCTAAATTAATGCTTAATCAGCAGAAATTGTCTAAATCCGCAGATTATTTGCAAGTGGCAGGCGTTTAATTGTAACTGCCCCCAAGTGCGGCCCACAGTGGACACGAACAACCAACCGCATTTTGGTGGCCAACACGGCCAAGTTTGACCATAACAATGGACCCAACTTGTTATAACAACAACAACAGCAATACAACAATTCTTACAAACGGATCGGCAAAGGAGGGGCGTGTTAATTGAAATTCTTGTTGCACATTTTTATTGTTTTGCGTTGACCTTCACAGATAGCTTGTTGCATATTTGAATTGGAAAACATACCATTATCAAATCACCCGTCTCCATGTGACGACGCATCAAGATCGCAGCCATATTTTGTTCATCTTGGAATACCTCGCCAATCTCGTGCTTGTGATGCTGCAAAGAGGAGAATTCAAGTTTATTAATTGTAAATTCAAGAAAACATGAGCTGTAGCATAAATAAATATTTAAACTAATACAATTCTCGACGCAAGGTTGAATTTATACTAATTAAATGCATAATGCATTAAAATTATACAAACCAATATCGCTCACAATTTACTAAGCTATATCTATTATACTGAACTAATCACAATTTTCTAAGCTATATCTATTAAACTGAGCTAATCGAGTCAGGATATTAGCGCAATTTACTTAGCTGACCGCCGGCTTTCAATTAATAAGCAAATTAATTTCTATGGTCGCATTCCAAGCATACCAAAAATTAACAACAACAACCAAACTAAATGTATGGCAATTTTTTTTATGTATATATGTAAATAAAAAATAATAAAAAAAAAAAATTAAAAATAATGCTGGCCGGCAAACAGAATTGCAGACAAAGACAAAACTAAAGCGTGGTGGTCACTGGCAACTGAATATTAATTAAATTCGCCAGCAGCAGCAGCAGACAGAGACGGAGACAGAGACAGAGACAAAGAGTGAGACACATGGACACAGAGATTAAGAGGCACTCTTTGGGGTGAGATGAAACCCGGAGATCAGAGGCCAGAGACGAGGGCACCTAGAGTTGGTTGACTAGATGCGTGGGTTACAGCTGTGGAGCTTTGATTTATGCACTTGGTCAGCAAATGTGACGCCTCAGCTTGCACGTCACTCATGTGCCGAGTGCTGTTTGTTGTTGTTGTTGTTGCTGTTGTTGTTGCTGTTGTTGTTGCTATTGTTGTAGTTGTCTTCTGAGCCTGACCATGAATATGTGGCTAGAAACTAAAGCGTAAGCTTTTGATATTTGGCCAACTGGCGGCTGGCTGATCTGGTTTCAGCAGCCCCATTCTGGCAATCCTTTGACATCGACATTCGTGTTAATTTGATTTGCCTTTTTTTTTGGCATTTTGTTTCTTTTGCTATTCAAGGCAACTGCTTGTTAAAGGCCTAGAGGATATGAGCACTTATATGCGATTTGGGTTTGGAAATGGAATAATATGTGAATTGCTCGCTGGACACTGGCAAATCACATGTGCGGCTAATTAAATTAATTGCCGCTCCGCCTGCCCATTAATTCTGTAATAAATATCGAAATAAATGTAATCTGACACTTGACATCAGCATTTGGCATTGACTGCGTATCGGACCCAGGCCGCCAAATCCAAAATCCAAGCCACCAAACTTGTCCGCGGCGCTCTATCAAATTACAAGCATAAATCATTTTCATAACTGGCCTCAGTCATGATATACTATACCATATTGCATGTGAAAAATGCCATAAAACTAAGCAAAGTGCCAAAATCAAAGTCAACTGCAAATTGACCAAATAGCCATTGGCAAAAAAACAAAAAAAACAAAAACAACAACAAATACATGTAATGAAAGCAGCTCGAGAAACCGCATTGGCCATAAATCAGCTGGGGGTTAACTGAACAATAGACCAGCAAACGGAAGATGTGATTTTCAAAATTGAAAATGAAACTATTCGTAATTTATAATTAAATATATATTTTTAACGCTTTATGTTCATAAAAGTATTAATGCTCAAAATAAGAGCTCGAATTAGAGAGAGAGAGAGAGAGAGACAGAGAGCCCGAGAGAAAGTGCAACGTATACGAATCGTGTTTATAGCTGAAAAATCTCGCAAAAATTAACAGAGAATTCAAATAAAAGATTTTAAATCTATTTCTATTTTAAGCTTAAGCTTTTAGAGTCTTCATCTTTATAAAAAATAAAACAGCGAAAAAGCGAAGCAGCAATTTCACATTCCAAAAAGGATCAAAAAATTATACATTTTCTTTTATTATCTTCAAAATGGCTTTTAGAATTCGCTTAAAATCGTGATGCATTTTACAAATTGGCCGATTGGATGATCGAATCAATGAGCCTGTCTGGCATGCGAGTGAAGACAGGGGGGCGTGGCGAAAAGGGGTGGTTTGCTGTTGACCGCGAAACGTGTTGACACGCAAACGCACCACAACAGCCAATAAATAGCAATTTTCATGTGCAACAGGCATTTATGGCTTAATTTGTTGTTGTTAACGGGGCTGGCTGACATGTCTTGGCTAACGACCTTGTGAAAATAAGTTCAAAGCAACAAGAGCGACCCCCACACCAAATGGCTCACGTATTTCAGTTTTTTCTGTTTTTCTAACTCGGCTGCCAACTGGCAAGAATCAAGGCACTTGTTATCCACAGTTTTTTGTTTGATTTTTATTTGATTTGTTTTTTTTTTGTGGCTGCTGCTTTTGTCACCGTTGCAGCAGCCATGTGGCCAAGTGTTTTGGTCATATTTATAAACTGTTAGTGGTCGGTGGCCACTTAGCGTACCAAAGACTCGTTTGCAGCACACATATTTTTTTTTTTATTCAATTTTTATTATTCCTATTTCTGTTTTTTAACATTTGTTTGTTTGTTATTTTCTAAGTGCTCTTGAGCTGACATTACATGCCGCTGGACCAGTGTCCTTTGTCCGATGACAATTGTGTGCCCATTTTGGCTGATTCTGTACTTTTGCTATTTTAATTAGCCAACTCGCTGCATGAATTGTTAGCTGTGAATTGTAAATTGCTTAGTCTTGTTTCTGATTTTATTTGTATGTGTTTTGCTGTTGCCGTCTCGCATTTGGAGTCTATTTTTCTATTTTTATTATTAACGGCGTCGTAAATTTTAATTACAAAATGCTACAAGACATTATGCAAATCGCTGCCCACAGATGTGAGCGATATGCCATCTAAAAATTGTTTTGCAATTTCAGTTGGGCGCTTATGTAAATCACCCTTCTCACATCGGCTAACTCGGCTAAATCGGCTGCTTCAGCAACTTCAGTTTGAGTGTCCGACTTGCCCCAAGGGCTTTCAACTAATTTGACGCCATACAATTTGTTGCCTTTCTACAAGTATTTCGCATATTATTTTTATAAATTGCGCCTCATTATCTGTATGTTAAATAAAAAAATAATAATAATAATAATAAAATGAACAGAGCATTTAAAGTGTAGCTTTCTAACTCTGAGAGTTGTGTGGGCGTCATAAAAAAGAGAATCATTTGATAATTGAACTTCATCTCTACTCTCTAAAAACTCCCTCAAAAACGAAAGTAAAGATAAAGCCAAAATACTCTAACCAAAAAAAAATAAGACATTGCTGCTGACAGACGTCATCCAAAAAGTGATATATCTCCATTAAGTGTACAAACTGGGCAAAGGAAAGTAAAAGCCGTGGCTCTCCACACTTTTAACAACTTCCGGGCAACGCTCTTTGTTTAACATTTTGGCATGCAAATTGGTCCAAAAGAGAAAGAAAAACAAGGCTGCCAAACTAATGACTTAGGCAGCGAACTTGACGAAGTGAAAATTGGCCTTTGAACTATTATGCGAATATATATATATATATGTATATAATATATCGCTAGTGAAACGATAATTTATCATGTGCGTGGCAACCTTAAGCCTAATCGTTGTATTTAATTTGCCATTGTTGTAGTTTGTTTATCTTTCGGTTGATTTCTGTGAGAGACACCCACACTGCAGTAATCCCAAATCCAAGAGTTTTTTTCATGCTCATAAATCCACCAGCCATTTAACCACGCTAACTGACAATTAACGCATTAGCCGCGACATCGACAGCGACATCGACTTGTTAGCCAAGTGGGCGTTTTGGTATCGCTTCGTGTTTTGTTTCTTTGATGGTTACGCATACGACGCGTTGGCTGCCCGCCTCGACACGCGCATAAAGATTTCCATTTATCGGTGTGTGTCAGACTTGATTTGCTGTGCGCGTTTATTACGCACCATTATGCACCGTACTGTGCGTATACAATGCCAGACACACACTCACACACACACACACACACACACACACACATAGCCACAATAGACCGCACAGTTGACTTGAATTTGAGTGCAGGCCGTTTGTTTGTTTTGGTCTCTTTGGTCTCTTCTGGCCGTCACAATGCCAAGGCTTTTTATTTCATTTTGAATCTAGACACTCACAGATCGAAGCTCATTGGTTGCCCATTATTTGGCTAATTACACACACACACACACACACACACACACACACATTTCGTTCATTGCGTTCAGCGATGATCAATGTTATGATTAAGTCCGGAATTTATTCAATTGTTTGCTCAAGATTAACGGATCAGCGTAAACTGATCGAGGGAATTCATTCGCATGAAGGTAAATGACTGAATTGTCATTTCTGTTATTGAATATTGTGTATATGTTGATAAATTTGAATGAAAGAGTATTATGAATGAGCTGCTTATGAAAATAAGTTAATACTACAATAAATATTCATTAAAATCGAATATCTTAGCTGGTCGTGTTTATTGATTAAAATATTCCCTTGACTTATTCATTTGTTTGTATTATCATATTTACTTTACATAGATCGTAAGTCTTATCAGAATATGTATCTCTTTTATTTCGATTTAAATGCAGTTCTTAAATATACATTGTCTTGAATAATTTGTAGGAAATAGCTTTAAAGAGCATTAATCAAAAGTTCATAATCATCAGTGCTGTGAACTATGTTTAAGCTATTACTTTGCTCAAAGAAAATTACTCAAAATGCATCAGCTTCCGCGCTTTCATAAGAGTTTTTCCTATATGGCCGCCGGGTAAGCAAATTTCCCAAATGCAGAAATCTCCATCAGCAAAATAAAAAAACAAAACAAAAAAAAAAAATGCTTGCCAAAAATATGGTCCTCGTTACCTGTGCTCCAAAGACGTATTCGTACTTTTATAGTGCAAACTTTGGGCACACAAAAAAATTAAATAAAAAGGGAATGAACAACCTCGACTGCTGTGAGATCGACTTTGTCGGTTTGCTGATTATTGTTGTTGTTGTTTGGCTACAAAGCAACAAGCCGCACAGCGTTAACAATAACTGCAACATGAGCATGGCTAACAACAACAACAACAACAGCAACAACAAAGGCTGTCTGACAACAACACGGGAGCATTATGCAACCGATTGCAGCGCCACAGACTCGAGAAAAAAAAAGCTAGCGAAATGCAGCCAACGGGTCGCCGATTTCAGCTGCTTTCTAAGCGGGGCCGTCGACGGCTTTTTTTTTGCCAGAGTGGGAGACAGTGCGACAGTGAGCTAATTTCAAATTCATTCAGCTGCCAAATGCTGGCCATAGTCGGCAGCTCATTAATCAAGCATCGCTTCACCCAAATGTAAATGGCCAGCAATGCTGGAAGTCGTTTTGCAATGTACCCTGTCATTCCTCCAGTTAGTTGCACACATATCCGACTATATGCATATAGTCTCGGGAAAGGAGGGGGAGGGGGGATGCTGTTTGTGAATTGTGCGCCAATTGCTTTAAGAGCATTTTAATTATGCTCTTCGGCACTCGCGGCATCTATAAAAAATTCACTTTTACTGTTTTTTTTTTCTTGTTTTGAAAACTCAATCAGTTTGGCTGCAGCATTTTGGGGTATGGCTTAGAGAATGAAGCGACTTGGTTGCAGTCGAGAAGTGGTGCACATTCATTAACCAATTCTTTTGTTTTTTTTTTTGTTTTTTGCTTGCCCCATATAAGGCAGCTGCTGCCAATTGCAGTGGTTTTTTTTAGGTCTATTTAAATATTTGTATATATATTTTTCACACGGGTGCCGTATATTCCCCAATGCAAAGTCAAAATGTTGTGTTGCACTAATCGGAATCTGAACTTATATAACTGTCAGTTAAATGTTAATTTATTGAAGACTTTCATGATCAAGCAGTAGGTTCACGACTCCAAAATAATTCGTAAAATACGAGCAAAAGCCTTCCAACTTTTTCTGTTGCCATACATATATTTTCCTGTTTGCAAAAAAAAAAAAAAACAAAAAAAAATCAAATTCGTTATGCCCGTTTAGACGGCTACTATTGTGTGGCAGGCCGAGGAAACCTGCACCTTTATTTATACTATAGTCGAGTATTTTATTTAATTTTTTGCGCCTGACCTTTGTGCGGAGCCTATCGATTGAATGCGGCAGTTGGGTGTGCCCAGCGACGCCTTGTGTTTGCCTTTATTTTCGTGGCAGCAGCACAAATAAATTGCAAAGGAAACTTCAGGGCGTTGCCAAGTGAACCAAACGACGCCTTCATTGTTTGTCCAGATATTGAACACAAAATTTCACTGCACGAATCTCATTTTCATCAGTAACAGCAGAAAAGGTGAGTGCACCCACAAAATAAATGCAATTAAGGTTCAGCTGGATATAATTTTGAAAGTTCACTCTTGACACCCAGAAAAACAATAAACAATTCACAAAAATTTCGATTAAATTTGCGGCTAGCAAATAAATTTCCCTGGTCAAGTTTGTGGCTTAAGTCTTTTGTTTTGCCAGCGAAACGGGGTCGTTTTTTTTTAAATAGTCATTTAGAATATTTTTCGCATGCGGTTTCGAAATTCTTCGAAATAAGTTCAAACAATACGAAAAAAAAAATAAAAATAAACACAAAAATTGCCAAAAAACAAAAAAAAAAAATGACCAATTCATGCCACAAATTAGAATAAATGCTTTTTGATAGAAGGTCTCAGACAAAGTGCCGCCATTACCAAACAAAAATCACATGCAGCAAATATAAAATAATTCAATTGTTGTTGTTGGCGTCCACAACCGGAGGCCATTTGCTGTGTGCAGCTATTTGTGGCATGAGTCAAAAGATTTTACTGGCAGCGAAAAAAAAAAAAATAATTGCCAAATTGCAGAGACTTTGAAAATGTCGTGTGTGGGTCTGTTGCAGCCGTGTTGCATAAAATAAAAATTCAGCGCATTTCATTTTAATTAAAAATAAGCCCAAATCTTCCAATAAAAAGAGACTCGCATAAATCTTTCCGCATTTCGCATGAGCTTCAGCAGTTGAAGTAACACACATAAATCACGGAGCAGCCAAAGACCATGTTGTAAAGATTGAAAGTGAGAGACAGAGAGAGACACAGAGAGAGAGAGAGAGGGCAAGCATTACTTGACATGACATTTCACTTTCATTTCCGAAGTTTGTGTCTTGCATTAAAATCAGCTTTATTTTATGCACAACTGACTCAACCCCCAGGTTGGCAATATGCGTTCAATCGAAGTTTGGCATCATAACAAAAAAAAAACCAAAGTAAAAAATAACCTAGTAATAACAATAAAAATTCACTTGCACTTGCGGTAGCGACGCCTCCTTTTCATTGTGGCTTTATAATTATATTGGTATTGTATATGTATGTAAACAAATATACATATATTTATATAGAAGCGAGGCAAAAGAAAGTGAACACTCATAATTGAAATAAGTCACGTTCATGTTCATGACAGGGAGTCGGAGACACGTGGGTTTCATGTGAAATGAAATTGATTTTTCCCATTTAAGCCATGTGAAAGAGATCATTCAATTTGACTATGCAAAAGTTACTGTTAAAGTAGATAGAGGCCAATCAAATGCAATGCAAATATAACTCAAAATATCGGCAAATGATTTGAGCTGCAAAAACTATTTCAGCTTAGTAAATAAATTAGTCAACCAAAATTAAATAGCTATTAATAATAATTACTTTGCATATTTCAGTTGTCTCATGCTATTAAGACGATCAATTGTCGTTTTAGTGCCAACAGCTGTCAAGTGCTAATCTCCAGCTACCTACTTTATATAAGCCGATTTCCGCACGTCCTTGACTTTAAAAAAATATGTGTTGTATTTATTTGTGGCAGATAATTGCATAACAAGAAATGTAATTAAAGACAAGCTCCAACAGTAGTTCACTTGGAGACCCAGATACAGATACATGGCGTCTAATCTCTTTATCACATGGCCAATTAATTTTGATTAGATACAGGCAACAAAAACGTTAACACACACTAAACAACTACAGTAACAACAACAACAACAACAACAACAAAGCGGCAAACGAAGCGCAACTAAAGCGAATGCTGATAAGAAACAAAATAAGTTGCAAACTCTGTTTACTCAAAGCGGAAGACGAAGCTTCACAAATACAACGAATAAAGAAATACAAATTGGAAAAATCCAAGCACGAACAATCTACATATAAACAAAAAGCAACAAAATGTTACAAATCATGATGTAACAATGAAAGTGCAACAAACCAATCAAAAAAAGGTAGCCACAGAAACGTGGTAAATAATAATGACACCAAAAATAATGGCAAATAACAATAAGTTTATCGAATTCCATTTTTTACCCCGGGGGGAGTGCCACAAATTTGTTTATTTAACTACAGCAGAATGCAAAGAACTATTTTGGCTTTAGTTGAACGGATCTGATATCTTTGAGAATTGTTGTGGAATGCATTTAATTCAGATTATTTAAGATTAAAGTGGAATTTTAGTTGCTTTTTTTGAGTTCAACCTAACAGCTTCTTTTAGAGTGATTATTTTTATATATATTTTTTTTAGATTAAAATGAGATTTCCTCAAATCCTATAGATTGTAGATATACAATTTAATCTTAGACTTACCTCCTCGTTGAGCAGCTCCTGCAGATCTAGGCCATGTGTGGCATTTGGTTCACTGCCCACCGACCACATACGCAGCTCGTGTGGCGCCCCCTTGAAGAGACCCTGTGTGGCGCGCAGCGTGAGATTCATGTGGCGTCCAAAGGCGCTGAAGGACACATTATGCGACTTGATCGAGCTCACGTCGCTGTCGAACAAATGATTACCGTTGCCAGCTCCCGCTGCGGCAGCCTTCAGTTCGCTGTAGTAGGCATTTTTGCTCAGATCCTTCTTCACGTGATGTGCCTTGCCCAGGGATTCGGTGATGCTGCGACGCTTGCGCTGATGTTCACCTTGGGGCGTGTGATGCAACAGCTGGACGAGCTCATAGTCTGGCACAGCGTCGTGTGTGTCCACATGAAAAACTGAATTCAGTTGATCTGGCGACATATGTTTGTGCAGCTACAATGAGAAACAATGAGAGAGATAAATAGATATAGTTAATGAATAAATATGGATAATTTTATGGCCGCTGGCAGCTACAAATTGTGGCAATTGTTTAAGTATTAATTGAAAAATTATCAAATAATTCAATAATGCAATAACAGCACGCCACACGCGGCACAAGTGTTTATACGGTTATAGTTTTATATACGGTATTTAATGTTTGCATGGGCACTCAAGTGCTGGTCTAGAGATTAACGAGCTGAGCTCAGCTCAGATCCGAGCCAAACTGAACTCTGTCGAGGTTTGTCGGTCGCAAGTATCTTCAGCAAGTGGGTCAGGGTCAGATGGTCGCATGCCGCCGCTTGGGGTTTCTACAACACACACATACATGCATATGTGTGGCGCTGCTGAAGAAATCCAGCGGCAAGCAAACAAAATGGTTAAAACTGTTTGCGTGTACTCTTATCGGCAATATGCGTGTATACGAAACTTGTGTATTGAGCGCACAATAATTGCATATTTTAATTAATAACATATTCGGAATTATTGTTATTAATGAGATTTTAATTTGCACGCCATTTGTTGTTGCTTGTTTACTTTTTGTTTGCCAACAATAGTTGGTTTTGAAAGATTTGTTTTAGCCCAAAATAAAAAAAAAACAAAAATAGCGGCACACTTAAGTAAAATGTGTAATTTGCACAGTTTCCTTTTTGAGTGTAACTGCCCCAGTTCCAATTTGGCCGACAACATTTTAATTATATTTTTCCTTTACTCCATTTTCCAACACCAACTCGATTCTCAACTCAAAGACCGCGTTTCCGTTTTAAATAATTTTTTTTTTTTGCAAAAATATTTACCGTATGTTTGCATTCCAAGCGTCAGCAACAAATCGGCAATTCACAAAATTTGTTACAGGGTCAAAGCAGACTAGAATTTCCTTTAACAACAACTGGACACAGGTCGTCAGGCAAATACAAAAGACTTAGGCAACGAACTTGCGCGCGATCAACAAATAATAATAATAATAAAAAAAAAGTCTGCGTAACAATTTAGTCAAATTTCTTGAATTTTAAACAACCATAAATGGTGCGCCGCACCGAAAAGAGTCCAAATTGTACCGCAAATGACGACAAAAAACGAGAAAAAAACAAGTAAGAATGCTAAAGTCGCGTAAGCCCGACTTCGATATACCCTTAACCCAGCTGTTAAATATATTCTAATACGGTTGGCAAATTTCACCTTAAAAAGTTTTGCACCCATATTTCTTATAGCAAGCTACCTGGCTATAAACAAACTTGATCTGCGCCTGGTCTACGAGAACCTATATTCCAAATTTCAAGTCTTTACCTCTTATAGACTCCGAGATCCGCGTGTTCATACAGACGGACGGACGGACAGACGGATATGGCTATATAGACTCAGCTGTTGATCCTGATCAAAAATATATATACGTTAAGGGGTCTAAGATGCTTCCTTCTGCCTGTTACATACATTTGCCCAAAACCATGATACCCTTTTCACCCATTTTTAATGGTATAAAAAGAGAACTGAAAAGCCAGAAGACGACAAGGCAAACAACATAATGTCTGACAGCACAGACAACAAATACTTTTTTTTATTGTTTGTTTGCGCTGTGATAACATTTTTGATTTTATTTTGTTGTTTATTGAGTGTGTCTGTGTGTGTGTGTGTGTGTGCTTGTTGTATAACAGTTAGCGTGATAATTCTATTTTCATTAAAATGCAAGCGGCTGTCCGGCGAAATGAGCTGGGGCAGGTGAACAAACGCGCTGATGGAAACCAGGCGCAGACAATGCCAAAGAGTTTTTACTTTCATTTGAAACGTGTTTCGATATGGCGAGGAGCCACTGCAGCTGTTTGGGTTCGACTCTTGGCCGAGTCTGTGGACTGCGCAACATTTTGCTGCATTGAAAGTGAAACTGCAGCCAAACCAAGTTTCGTCTCGCGTCTCGAGTGCGAGTCTGAGTTTAAATATGAGTGTAAATGAGTGTTGAATGTCGAATGTGCATTAAGTACATTCGCTGAGCTCTGCGTGTGTGTGTGTGTGTGTGTGTGTGTGTGTGTGTGTGTGTGTGCATATGGAACGATGCTGCTGCTTGTGATTTTCTTAGGGCCTTCCGACTATAAAAGCGAACATTGGGAAAGCTGTTGCACCTGCAGCAATTTACAATATATGCAAATGCCAAATGACGGCCACACCCCACAAACACCAAACACCAATCAACACTTGGCCGCTCAGCCGTTTAGTCAAAGCTGGGGGATAAGGTGCAGGGGGGCAGCCCTTGCTGCCAATTAATTGCAATTAATGGGACTCAACAGAAAATTATGCAAAAAAAAAAAAAAAATTGTTAGCCATTTGATGAACAAGATCAGCGCCATTGATAAAGATTTGCAAGTCAGGGCTGCAAAACGACGAATTATAAATGCAGTTCAAATGAATCACTTGTTTCGAGTGAACCAATTAATAACAAAATCATGTATAATTTGTTGTTAAATAAATAAATAATACTACGAATTAAACTTTCATGGCTATATACCAGGCAGGCATTTACTTAAAGTAGCAGTCATTTAAATTGGATGTCGCAGCTCCAAAAAAAAAAAAAAAAAAAAAAAAAGAACCGTGAACCAGTGAACTGAATCCCAGTTTGAATCATTCATCGATGTCTCGACTGGCAATCGGCTGCTGCTGGCGATTTGTCCAAGCGGTGTGCGCTTTAATTTTCGACGGGGTGCAATGACGGATATTGTGAAATTTGTGTTTGTAATTTGTATAGCTGGTTGTTGCTGCTGTTGTTGTTGCTGCTGTTGTTGTTGCTGTTGTTGTTGGTTGTCCGTTTGTCCAGTTGTCCGGTTGTTGCTGCTGTTTTGTGCGCGCAATTACTGAAATTGTGTGATTACTCATACGCCCGATATAACCGGCATGGTGACTGCAACCACAACTACAACTACAACTATGACTACTTAAGTGCAAAAACAACAATAATAACAACAACAACAACAACAATAACAATAACAACAACAGCAAAACAGCATTCAAAGTAAAAGGTGTAGCCGCCATATTAGCGCAAAAAGTGTGCTTCAAATTGTCTGCGGGGAGGCCAATACTCTGTTTATGGCATCGTCCACACACTTATCGTGCTCACTGTAGTTGTGCAATTTTCTTGTCTTGCGCCGGTCAAAGTCAACATCGAAATTCGACGCTCGGAAGAGTGTCACTCGACCTTTTGCTTTAAAGCCACAAATACAAAGAAATTATTCACTTGAACAATGCGAACAAGCGAAACACACAGAGAAAAAACAGAATAATCCACAGACACAAGCAATGTTCAACTAGGCACAGAAATCATAAAAAATAATACAACAAGTGCTGTTTTTTATTTTTCTGGGTGTGTTGACCTTGCCTCTCATTTGACAAGCGCCGGAAATTAGCAAATGCTTCTGTTGGCGCCTGTGTTTTTTCTTTGTTGTTGCTATCGCCTCTTTTCTCTTTCTCTCTCTCCCTCTCTCTGTCTCACTCTCTTTCTGTTTGTGCGCAAAATTAGCAAAGTGTGAAAAGTTCAGAGTGCTGTGAAACCTGTGACTTTAGCTGAGCTGTAAATTTAAGTGTTTGTCTTTCCTGGAAGCACTTTTCAATAGAGGCTTTCAAATAAATTTTAATTAAATTAATTTTTTTTTTAATGATAGCTGTCCATTGTGTTTATTGAGTGCCTTCGAAGCTGGGGTTAATGAAAGTTAAACTTTCAGTTTAAGATAATACTCACATAAGAAATTCAAAATGCTAGTTTTGTTAAAAAAAGCTGTTAAAGAATTTGAATGCGTCCCATTTTTTTTATAGAAAGCAAGATTGAAGCAAGGACAAGCATTTGTCAATTATCAAGTTGAAGTACGTTTCGCAAGGCAATCTTTGAGATATAATAGCTATCTTAAGGCGGCTCTTACTCACCCACCTTCACTCACATAAAACAACACACACACACACGCACACTCGCAACACACACAGAACACTCACTTGGTCATTGGCGGGAACGTGACCCGCAGCAAGCTAAAACTGAAAGATAAAAGCCAAGCGTGACAAGCAGCCTCAGCCAGCAACTCGGACAAAGCGCAACAGCAGCAAACATCGGCAACAAATGTAGCAACAACAATAGCAACAACAACAACAACATCAGCAACGAATCGTGCCACACAAATTTCAAACGCCAAAGTTCTTGATTTCACAATTAAAAGGCTTAATTTATTTGCCGGGCCAAGACTGCAATTGATATTCCCGACCAGCATCCAATTGAATCGGAAGAGGAAGAGGAAGAGGCAAGCAAGGTTTCATATTTTCATGCTTGCGTTTTTCTGTGACAGCACATAAAATATAAATATAGAGCAACAACAACAACAACAACAGAAACAACATCAACAACTATATCTATAACAACGGCAAACTGCAATCGGCTGACTCATGCACCTAAAACGAATCGATTCTTAAATTGCTGCCACATTCGCGTTGTTGTTTGTTGTTGTTGTTGTTGTTGTTGCTTGTTGTTGTTACTTGTGTTGTCTTTGCTTTGCCTTGTTGATTTCCATAATTTTTATGCTTGGTTGCGATTTGAAGGGCCTCGTCATAGTTTGTTTTTTTTTCATCGTCTTTCTGTTTTATGATGCTGCTGTTTGTAGTTGATGTTGTTGTTGTTGTTGTTGTTCTGCTGCTGCTGTTGTTTCTATAAAAAAAGTCAACTTTAATTGCAGTCAGCTTTGCAATCGGATACTGTGCCTCAGTTTCAACTATGTTGCAAGCCGCATCTCTGTTAATAACGACAAACATGAAGAAGTATTTAACGTTCATATTCTCACATGGAAGTGTCAAGGAAATGATGATTACTTTTATAAAGCTGCAGCAAACATCACAAGTCTTTTAATATAAAGTACCCATCAACTGACTGAAGTATTATGATAATGTGCGTAAGGAATATCTACTTGAGATTGACAGACATTTAGGAATGCCTTTGGACAGGGTGTCTAGTGGTTAAGGGCTTGGGAGATAAACGTAGACATGGAGGAATGCATTCGTGCAGAGTTCCTTGGGGATAAGTGTCTTGACACCTTAACCAAATCTGACTTTTATTTACAGCTGTTGATGTGTTTGAATAAAGCACTTATATTAAAATAAGAGATTGGATATCTCATTTAATCGATTAGGCAGTAACACGGAAAGAATAATCTGGATAAGCGTAAAAATCAGTAAATACCTCTTACTTGGATCGACGTCATCAAATCTATTTTTAAGTCTGTTCTCCATGTGTCAACGACTTTCAATAATTAAAAAAAAACCACGCCCAGCTACGTTCAAGACATAATCAATTATTTTAGCGAACTCCATTAAGTCTTTTGCTTAAAAGCAAATTAATTATGACAAAGGGGAGAGGGGTTAAATGATTTAAAGCTGAGCATGAAATCCACGAAAATTAAATCAGCAACAATTACAACAAAAGCAAATCAGAAGGCAAACGCTGAAATTTACTTTGAAATAATTACAAGAACTTTTTACGCTTGACCTTGGCCATAATTCGATGGCGAAGCTTTTTCTTCGAGACAAAAGCTGAGCGTGCGTTTGGTTTTTTCAATGAGAGGTGAGCACACACACACACACACACACACACACACACACACACACACACACACACACACACACACACACACACACACACACACACCTACACAATGCATATATATATACATATGTATATATAAATATAAGCAGATAGGTGTGTAATTGTGCTTGAGTTTAATAACAATGCCATTTGTCTTTTGCGGGTATGGATGAGAGAGACAGACAACGAGATAGAAAGAGAGAGAGAGACGCGAAGACTGAAAATCTGATGTCTTTGCTCGCTTTAAATAGTTTTGTAATTTAATTAATATACAAAAAATGTTTTTAAATGCTAATTACGCACAATGCAAATGCGAGCCACAAAATGACAATGAAATTCACTTCTGGCGGTCATTTGTGTCGTGTATTTGTGTCGCTCAATTGTTGTTACTGTTGTTATTGTTGTTGCTGTCAAATACAACCGTTAACTGGTATTGTCTACTGTCTTATCGAGTGTCCAAAAAACAAAAACAAGAAACAAATAAAGGTTTATTGCATTGAATTGATTGATGAGTTCTTCGTTATAATTCGTAAGAAACAAAAACGTGATAGGTTCAGAGCCCAAGGCATTATTTGGGTTATCAGGGTTAAAAATAATTACGGTACTTACATCTGGCAATGCCTGGCATATTGTGCTGGCCAACAGAAGCGCTGTGATTAATCCCAGTATTGAGAACATTGTTTGTTGTCTATGGTAATGTGATCTTAAGAAACTTAAACTGCAAATAAAAAGAGATTGGTATAAAAACAATGTTAGTTAAAAGAAAATATTATAATAAATCATACTAACTTATTTAAATAATACTTAAGATATTTAAATTTATTTCTATTTATTGCAATTATAAAACGAACTGAATATAAACAATATTCCCATTCTTCATTCTTTCAACATCCACAAAACTTTGCTGATTGCAGAATGCAAATTACATTCAAAATGCAATAAACGCAGACTCCCCGCTCCCCATTCCCCCGTCGCCCAATTGGTTACGCTCAAATGGACATTTGGCCAGTAAACAAACTTTGTTTATGTTGGCATCCCCTGGCAGTCGAGAAACTGTTGCAACTTTATTTTTGTTGTTGTTGTTGTTGTTGCTGTTGCTGTTGCTTGTACAATTAATAATTAGTATTTATTGTAGAAAACCTACATTTCTGGCCCGCTGGCTGTAATTAATTATTGCGTAAGGCCAAGAAGCTACAGACAAATCCAACAACAATAAGAAGTATCAGTGCTGCTGCAGTTGTTGTTGTTGTTTGTTGTTGCTGTTACTGCACATCCGTCCGGGCGCAAATGCCATCGAATGCGGCTAATTGTCAATAATGATTCAGCGAAGCGTGGCAAAAGACGGCAGCATCCACATTCGACATGGCCAGACCTTTGACAAACCAACTAAAAAAAAATCAAAAAACAAACAAAACTGCCCAGTAACGACACCAACATAAACACAGGCAACACGGACAACATCAACAATGACAGCTGCTGTTGCATATTTTGCAACATCGACTCTTGATACAAATTGCATGACATTTGTCTTGCAGCTCCCGATGCAAAAAGCGGAGGCAGGCAACCATGTTTTGGCAGACCCATTTTTAAAGAAATTTCATTTTCATGCAAATTTCGAAAAAAATAAAATCGAAAGAAATTCGATAATTTTTTAATTTATGAAATTTTGTAAATTTTAAGCAGAAGACTTTTCGTGCACAAAATTGATAAATAGCTTTTTATGTTATGAAAAGAAAATTTCAAATTTTAACATTTTACAATCAATCAAAATTACAACAACAACAAAATATGCACATATGCCACAAAAAGGGGGCGTGGCCACGTCTGCAGCTGTACTGCCCTGTACAAAATTGCGGCTAACCAAATGCATGTGTGCCACAGAAAGTGAAATTTGCCTAAACACTTAATTTGAAATGATTGGCTTTTATTGAAAAATGTTTGCTTTCGGCAATTTTACCACAATTTTGCCCAGATGGGGGTAGAAAAAAGAAAGAAACAACAAATAAGAAAACATTCGTTCGTTTTTTAGAGGCGTGCACCAAACGTCAAATGCGTGGAGATTGAATGTGGGTTTCACTCGCCAACAGAGGAGGGGTTTTTTTTTTGTTTTAGTGTCCAGCCCACAGGCTCACCCAACCCTCCAATTAGTTCAGTTGGAGAGATAAAGACATTAGTGGGTCACTCGAGGGTTAATGGCAATGTGCTGATGTAATTAGTTAACTTAGATAGCCAACAAGGGGGCGAATACTTAAAAAGTCCATAAAGCAAAAGGAATTAAATCTAAAGACTTAAGCAACGAACTTGACTTGGTATATGCTATTAATACATATACGAACTTTAACATTTAATTTGGTTGGTTAAAATGTGGTTGTAATTAAATTCAGGTAACTCATTTCCTTAACATTTTTTATAAGATTTCTTTAACATTTTTAAATAGTCATATTAACCAAATATTCAGCTAATAAATTAAATAAATGACAAAGAATTATTCAACAAACTTAATCATATTCTTTAGTCATATATCACTTCCATAAGTTATTAAAGCCGCTGTCAAGTTTATTAAGCTTTGGCCCTAAGGGCAAACGGATTATGACCACTTTGATTGGCCCTCGAATATACACATGTAAGTTCAAAGCCAGCCAAGTCGGCTAAACGGGCAACAAACCTCAACTCAACGTTTAAGTTCGTAAATAACCTTGGGCAACACTTTCACTCGACTGCTGCCAAATAATAGAAAAATAAATATACACCAAAAAATAAAAGCGACAGCAAACAGCAAAAAATGAAAGAAACAACATAAAAAGGAAATTAATTCATCAAAGTGTCAAATTATGATGAATTCGGTTTCGAATGTCAACGGCAAGGCAAGAAAACGATAAGGAAATTAAATGTAGCTACCGAAAAAAATTGAAATTAAATTAGAAAATGCAAAGAGAATTGTGTATAGCAACTAAAAGATACCCTGTATAGAACAAACGAGAAAGGTTAGCTTCAAATTAGGTATATTCACAATACCATAAACTCAATATTCCCCATTTCTGCACTTGGTAGCAGGGTATCCACTTATTTATTGGGTGCACTCGAAAGTGTCGTTTTTATGTCTTTAACTTCTGAATGAATACAAATATTTTACATAAATTTATAGTGAATACAGTTATTGGGCAAAGCGAAATACAAATCGAAAATCAGATACAAAATCAAATAAAACGGAATGTATCATATTTTATTTTAGCTCTTCTTGGCCATTTTGTCAATCGAATGGTTGCCGTTTGCATAATTAAGGTCGATTAGGGTTAGTCTCTTTTCGGAGATGGAGATGGAGATGATGAAGCAGTTGATGATCAAATGAATCTTGAGCTCAAGGTTATGGTTATGGCAATACTTAAGAGTTGCATTTACTCGAGTGCTTTCTTGGCTCTTGCACAACAGACCTATGCCATATATATTACATTATATTTATAAATATACACACATATATATATATATATATATATTTTTATGCGAGATCGCGTGCCTGGCAAACTGCAGAAATTATGTAATACACAATTAAATGGCAACAGTTTTTCACAGCTTGCAGTGTTTGCTGTGGCAATTAAGCTTTCTTGGGGGCCCCCCAATTTAAAAGCCGTCACCAAAACAGAAGCGCTAAGAAAGACAGAAACAGTTAAATCACTTTTTGGCCACATTTCGAGCTTTGTAAGTGTGGAATTATGCCAAAAAGCATTGAAAGACAGCATTTTCAAGAGAGCCGACACGCAGTAGATGAAACAAGGGGTGAATCGGAGGCAGATACCGCCAAAAAAAAAGGCAAGTTGCATTGTCAGCTTCCGCATAATTATGCCGACACAGACACTTGCCACACACTCAACAGCTCACTCTGTTGTTGTGTCTGTGGTTGTTGTTGTTGTTGTGGCGGCTTGTTGCCAATGCATTTTGTGGCTTGGTCTGCTTATGGGAATTTCTGATGTCTTTTGCTTTCAGCTGTTAGCTGTGGGCTTTTAACAGTCTTTTTAGTCATTGTCTCTTTCTTTACTTATTTTTTATTTTTTTTATATATTTTTTGCTTTCTTCAACCAATTCGCTGACACAAGAGCAGGGCGTCAGCGTTTTACTTTAATTGACATTGACAGTCGAATACTGCTCCAAGAAAAGACATCTGTCGTCGCCATGAAATAATTTGCAGCTGATATCATCACCAGATCCACACCTGGGCTACTTAGTTGGGTAGTTGTGCACTTCAGTTGATAATGAACTTATTTTCTGATAAACGCTGAGCTGGCCAAAATGCCGCCACAAGCAAGTCTCAGACCTGGCAACATCAACAGCAACAACAACAACAACAACAACAATCAGAGGCGATAACTGGGCGCATGAGTAATGGACTTTTCATCAGTTTGGTGCTTGGGGTTTTGAGTTAGGTAATGTTTAATGAGTGAAGTTTTTTTAGTTCAACTCAACATATGCCGAGCAGCTCTTTATGTTATTTTGTGTATTTTGTGTTCACAACTAAGGTTATATAATATGCCATCGCAATTGAATATTGTAATCATTAACTCTTTGAAACTTAGGAAGCCACACTTTATATATACAATTGTAATGTGATGAATGATAATCCAAAATAAAAGTATTTTATATAACTATTCTTCCCTTTGAATCGATTTCGATGAATTGCAGACCTTTTATAAGACCTTCAGCATATTTAGTTCAGCTTGATTAACAAAATATATTTCTCATCCTTACATAACAAGACTTATCTAAGCATATTCAGAGTTAGGTCAGCAACAATAAACCCTTAATATTTTAAAACATTTTTTTCCTCTCATATAAATTCAAATGGGTGTGAGACCTTGAAGATCTTGCCAAATGAAACCGTTAACATATTTGATTTGGTTCAACTCAATTAAGAAACACTTTTGTCATCCTTATGCAGCAAAAGGCAAATTTAATCCAGCTTGTTGCAAAGTTATGATTCCAAACAAATGGATTCCCCAAAATCTCCCACACAAATCACAAATCTAATCTGGTGTGGAGCAAAAGCAAAGTGACATAACAAAGTTCAAATGCGAACGTTTTGCACAAAAATCAGCGCAAAGACCGACGACGAACCGCACAAAAGATAATAAATTTGATTTCTCAGTTAACAAGTTGCAGCAGGTTGCAGGTTGTGTTTTGGCCCGGCAGCGACAATGATGTCGGAAAGGATTACGTAAAGTGTCTGCGACCTGAACTCTTTGCATTTGCTTAACATTTCAAATCAGCTGCAATTTGTGTGTGTGAGTGTGTGTGTGTGAGTGTGTGAGTGTGTGTGAGTGTGTGTGTGTGAGTGTGTGTGTGTGTGTATAAGGGCGAGCGAATATTTTCTATTGTTTGCATTTGGAAACAATAGAGTTGGGAACTTGTACCTTGAATGTGTGTTGAAAAAACCCGTTGACAGCTAACGAAGCTGAAAACAGCTGTGCAAATGTCTCGCCAAAAATAAAAGAAACCAACAAATATTTTATAATAATACTTAAGTGCTGTAAACCGATGATATATTTAAATTTCTTGGATTGAAATATTGTTTTGACAACTAAGAATGTACACAAAAATGACTATTTAATAACTTCAAACCAGTTTGACAAACTAAAGAATTCCATTCAGATGAAACATGTTTTTTAAATATTTATAAATAGTAGTTTGGGGTAGTCTTGATATGTCATTAATTTGTCATTATTTTTGGTAGCGGGGTGAGCATAAATAATATTCCACAAATATTGAAAAATTAGCAAAAACACGCAAGCTATTAAAAAAAAATACCACACGTAGTAAAAATAATCAAAAAGACTAAAACAACAAACGAAATAAATAAATAAATATACACCGTATACGTAATGTGCCAGCTAATTAAATAAAAGATGCGCAATAAAAGAGACGGCGTTGATAATTAAGGCAGCCACACACACACACACACACACACATACACACGCACACACCCAAACTCGCACACCCAAAAGAAATGCCAAAATACTTAAAATATTTATTCATTTTTTATCTTGAGCCATAGAACGGGTAATAAAAATCAAAACAATTGTTAACAGCTGCAATTGTTTTTGCTCTCGCTATAATTTTTCCAGTTGTTGTTACAACATGCAACAGGCTATACACACACACACACACCTACACCAGTATACAACTTGTGGATTGCGTGCAGCATTTGCGGTCGTCTGTCGGAAAAACTGTAACCGCAAAATGAAAGTGAAATTGAAATTGAAGAAGACGTCAAAAGCGCAGCGCGAATAACTTTGCAATACCAGTAAAACTTATAGCTTTGATACTACGTGTTTTTACCTATATATATACATATATATATGTGTATATATATTTTATGCAGTTGTCTACGTTTTTCATAATGGCCAAAACTTATTATTACATTTATGACATTTGCATTTTTAATTTATTTGCCATATTTGTTAGCCACTGCTGTTGCTTATCTTCTGACATTGTTGCCTGTTCACTGGTAATTATCTTTACATAAATATTGGATCAAAACAGGAAGTACACGCATTTGTAGGGGATGGCTTGGGTAAGCTTGGCTTAACATGATTTTATTTAAATGGATATTTTTATATGATCGTTGCTTAAATCGATTTTTGTACGTTTAGTAATTGCAAACTTTCAAATGTGGCTGCTTGTTCAAACACATATTTGATTAAAATGAATTAATTGCAAGATTTTGTTGAAATAAGCTAAGCAATTTATGGAATTGCCTGAAGCGAATTTGCATGAAACTATCGTGGCTAATAAATAGGTTTACCACCAATTTCAGCTAAATGAAAAAAAAAAAATATAAATCAAACACGCATTAACAACGATAAACGTTGCTGAAAAAATAACTATGTACTAAATGTTGGATAAAAAATTTAATTAAAAAAAAAAAATACAAATATAAACACACGCACACACATGCAAACAGAGTTGAACGGCTAGGCGACTCTACCAGGCGAAGAGACAAACAAACAGGTTACTCGGGTTTCTTCTTCGGTGTCAATGAAAAAGCAAAGCAAAAAAAAAAAAAAAAAAAAATACAATAAATAAAATATATATAAAAAAGAAAAAAATAACACATGAATTAAAAGAGTGGACACTATCGATGAGCTGATGAACAATCAACGAGCTCACATAGCTGGCAAGGTTTTGTGTTTATATTTTTGTATATCGTCTGGGGATGTTTATAGAATTTCGAATGCGCATAGAAAGTTGCAAATCTACTGTTACAGTCTGGGCTCAGATTGGGTGCTCAGACTTAGATCATTATGCATACAAGTTAAAAGCTGGCTAAAAGCTTTGCAAGCTACCTACTCCCCACTCTTCCCTCTCCCTCTCTCTCTCTCCCTATCTCTCTCTTCTGTCTTTCTCTGTGGCTTTGTTGCAATACAAGCTGCAATAATTGCAACAATAACAGCGAGGAGAGCAGAGTAAAGCGTATCGAGCAATAATAACTGTAGCAATATTACAAAATCGCTACAATCGAAGCCCGAAAGCGGCCCAAAACAACAGCAACAGTAACAAAAACTAAAACAACAACAGCAACAACAACAACAACAATGAGATAATAACGTGCACAACCAAAATACCCAAACAATAACAACAACAACAACAACAATGAAAAAGTCCGTTTTATATGCATTTATAACTGCATACACTAAAACATATACAAATATGTGTAAATGTGTGTGTGCACATGAAAATATAATTGAATAAAATAAAATACAACCAATTACGTATTAAAGATTAAGAAACAAGCCCACTTTTCGAATACACCAACGGTAAAATTTATAAACTTATACTTGAATATTTAATATTATGCATTCAGCGATTTGATAATATTGCAATTAGCAACTATTAAATGATACAATTAACAATTTAAACAAAGGTTGTCCAAAACGTGCGAAGGCTTTAATTTCACAAAAACTTGTCTGCAAATTAGTAAAACATAACTAAATTCATTCGTTAGCCGTTTTCTTCATTTCTTGATAAATCAACTTAATGGCCATGTGTGCAAACAGCTTAGCTTGGTTTCGACTTGAGTCAAAGAAATATTATAAAGAACTGCCAGGCACCAGTTAGAAAGCAGAATTTCACACAAATAGATCATGTGATTGAAAATTTCTGGGGTAATGCACGACTCAAAGATATATCATTATAAGACTTGATCTGAGTAAATATTATTAACTTTTTATTTTATAATATTTAGGATATGTCACTTGGCAAAAAATCCACAATAAGGAATTTTTCAACATATTATTACTATATCACTTCAAATTAATTTTATTTTTAGAATAACATATTTTCTTGCTATCTAACTTACAATAATTATAATATGAACTTACCTAGGTCCGTAATTTTTTTTAACTTCTGTGCGGCCAAAAATGGCCCTCGAACTTTACGTGAAAATCCTTTCAATTTTTGTAGAACACTCTCAAACGCATTGATTGCGTTTCTATGTATTGCTTGTTTTTATATTTATAGAACACTACCAATACCGTTGTTGTTGGGTAGCAAAACACCTTTGCGCCTTCTTCTTCTTCTTCTTCTTCTGGTTCTGGCTCTAGCTCAGATCAATAGATGCGACGATAGCAATAACGATAACGATAGCCAAGCGCGCGGCGATTATTGATAACTGTTGAACTGTTAAGCAGAACACAAAAAACACAGAACGCGTGAAGAACACACGGAGAGAACCCACAACACACGAACAGAAAGAAAGACGAACAGCGTTTAAACTGCAGGCGGGCAGTGCGCTAAGATTAAATACGGCGTGAAATTTGCTTGGCAGACGACTTTTTTCGTCGTCGTTGTTGTTGTTGTCAACGAAATTTGTATATTTCACTCATTGTAATTGTGATTCTGATTGTATTGCTTTTATTATATCTTAACCTTCTCCGGGGCTCAGAACACGAAAAAACATAAACAATAAAAACGCGCGGCGACGTCGCAGCAGCAGCAGCAGCAGCAACAGCTACGGAAAAAAATGGCAAACTGTCTGACCGTTGGGTGAGTGAGCGAGATAGAGATAGAGAGTGAGAGATGGAAATTGAAATGGAGATTACTGAAAGGCAGATTCACTTTTTTATTTTTTGCTTATAGCTTTTTTTTTTTGCTTTGCCCAACACACGATTACGAAAAAAGCGGAGAGCGAATTGAGCGTAATTCAATGGAGCTGAAGCTGCTGCCTGTTTTGGGGGGAGGGGGTTTGTTATGCTTGCACTTTTGAGCCACTTATTTATTTTGCCACACTGCACACTTGGGAAGAACTTTGAGGCAGCCTTACATAAGCAACGCTCGCTTTGCGTATATCTCCAATGGGTTTCTTTTGTTTCAATTTGTTGTTTTTTTTTTTTTTTTTTTGGTAGTTTTTGACGTATCGCGTCTGCGTGCCGTTTTTTTGTGGCCGTCTACGGAAACTGGTCGGCGCACACTAAAGTTAACGTTCGCTTGGGCAGCGCAGCGCAGTCCAAAAAATATAGCGCACACGATGATCGGGCCAGCTAACAACAACAACAACAACAACAGCAGAAACAACAGCAACAACAATTAAAAGCTGACAGCGCACGCGCAAGCGAGACAAACAACACAAGCACCAGCAGTCTGAGCCGAGCTTTGGGCCAAACCAAAGCAAACCGTCGTGGCCCAAAGCTAACTAGTCGGCAAACTTAAAGTTTGCCTTGAAAGCTTCCAATGAAAGCGAAAACGAAAACGGCAACGAACAAAAAACACTTGCATTTTCAGCATAGTCCAATCGTAAATGCTTTTCGAGTGGAAGCTTGAGTCAAACTTTGAGTGACTTAAGTGTGTGTCTCTCTCTCTCTCTCTTTCTCTCTCTTCTCGTTGAATGACTTTTCGAGCGAAATTTTGTTGCTGAAAAGCATTTGATTAATGTTGTAAAGATTTGTTTTCATTTATCTTCAATTTGCGATCTTCACAACAACAAAACATTACTCACATGCAAATTTCATTTGTAGCCACAATACAGACATTATTTATTTTGTGAGCATATGAAAAATACAAATTAATTAAAAAAGTGTCATTACGGCATTGACAGCAGTGCACATTGTTAACAGGAAGCGGCTGTTGCACTTGCATTAAAACATACATATGTTTTCCTTGGGCGTGCTACAAAACTAATCACTTGTCATTAAGATTAAGCTTAGGTCCTACTGGTATTTGTAAATTGTTATTTTACAATTCATTATTTCCCTCTGAAAATTATTTCAATCTTTTTAAGCCTAACGAATTCTTATTTCAATTCTAACAACATTAAATATTAAAACTATTTGGGAGTAAAAATAATGCTTATAATCATGAATTAAATAAGTATCATTGAATAAACCGACCACAAAAACTCGTTCGTATTAAAATAGCTTCCTTGTAAATGAAAACAAATAACAAAAATAATATTTAAGCGTTTCATTAGGAAATTAATTGCTTAACCAAAAATGAAAAATTGCCAATAACTTTGATATTGCTACCTAAATTCGACACCCACATTTGTTGGTAGGTTCAATGACAGTTTTTGGAAATCGTAATTTAAATGTGATGAGGTGACTGTGATCCCAAAAACCGTTCCGTTTTTGACTCATCTACGCATATTTAATGTAAATTATTTTTTTTATATATATTTAAAAGGTAATTGTGCCACATTGTGGCACAACTGTATCGGAAAGTGGGGGTGGTCTGAAATGCGTGTGGATGCCAAGTACAGTGAACCCCATGAACGTCAGACCAGCAGACAATCGATTGGGTGAAACGGCAATGAACCAATATACTGAACGTATAAATATTGATGAGATGCTCTGAGTCAACGCTGACGTAGGAATCGCTTTGACTCCAATAATCGAATCCACCGGGTGACCCCAATTGCCATTTTGGTTTGGAGGGGAGGGATACAAAAAAAAACAACATGCTCTCTGTTATATAAACTAGCTAGATTGAGATCTTCATCGGATCGGTGTCATTACACGTGTTGCTTCAAGCATTCAGCATTCAGCATTCAGCATTTCAAGCGACATTTAGCCACAGCTGCGATTGAAATCTATTAATGAGCTGTGATATTTTCCTCCGAACCCCGCCGAAGCAACAGGTTTCATTTCATGGGTCTACGGTAACCGCATCAAGTCGGAATCTCGAGCTGAACTCATTACTTTTATGTGAATTTCGTGTTAATTGCATTGCATTTGTTTGCATTGTCTTAAATTTGTTGTGTTTATTGACACTTTTTGTGCTGCTTTCTCACAGCCTGTCTTCTGTCTAAAGGCGAGATTTCAGCGCATTACATTTAATTATTGCTCCACTTTGCTCCACCTCCACCTCCTCACTCCCCTCAACATTTAATTGGTATACCTTGTGATTTGTTCTCCATCTATCTGCGGTTTCAATTCAAAATTATTGAAACTCAATTGGGGTTTAGTGTCAATAATTTGGCTGTTGCACAATTCTCTAAAGCCATTACCTAAAATGATCTCTGACTTGAAATTTTGTAAAGTTTTTAAAGAGCTGTGGCAAATTGAATTGAATAAAAAAAGGTATTTCTTGTTTATATATTTTTTTTATTTCTTTTTTTCATATGTCAAAATGTAGGCAAAAATTTTATCATGATAGCTCTTCTCTCACATTAATCGACGTCTTGGAAAAGGTCAAAGTCATGATTGCTCAATATCCACAACAAGCACATGGAAACACACTCTGGGATCCACGGGTTAATTGATCATCTCTTAAACACCACGCAATCATCGTTTTATGGGCGTCAAACTGCAGTTGAGTCCCAAAAAGTAATATTAACAACATCTAACCTGAAATAAATAATGCATTAATGTGTTTTTCAACGGCTGGTTAAGTTTTAACTCTTTAAATTTCTATAAAAAAAAAGACAAAGAAAATCAATAAGCATTTGCATAATTTTCAACATTTGACGCTGCCCGATTCGGTTTTTGGGATTTGAGAAATTGGAAACAAACATAAAACGAAAGAAAAAATCCGCCAACCACATTTACGAAATTGTCAAAAGCAACAAACTTGGGTCATTTCAATGATGTAATAAATATAAACAACAACTAATCAGGTTTTAAGCCTTAAACGAAATTGTAACATAAATGAACAAATGTAAATATGAATTCCAAATGAACTAAAATTATAGCCAAGCTGAAGAAATTTGAATAAATTAAGATCCAGATAAAAAAGCAAAAAAAAAAACCAACTAAAAATAAATATAAATTTAAATCAAAGCGGCAACAATTTGAAAATTGCAGCACTTTTCGAAAAGTATTGGACCAAAGTCGATTATATTATAAGCATTATTGGCCATTATTATGTCAGGCCAACTAGCTACCAGTTCCCAATCCCAATGGACCAAGACCCACAGAGACCAGAAACTGCTGTGGTTGCCACAGCAAAGTGAACTGTGTCTCTCTCTCTCTTTTTTACTTCTCGGCCAACTAGCTGCTAATGCGGCTAGCTGGCTCCGTTTTATTTTCAAGCCAAAAGTCTATAAATATTCATAGGTTAACACACATGTCTTTTAACGGCCTGGCTCCTGACTTGCGAAAGGAAAACCAGCTCAATATTGACTGCTAAGCGAAGTAAAAATTTTGATTTAAGCTGGTGTGATAATTAGACCCATTCAGACTCCAGTTGCACGTGAAAAATAAATAAATATTCAATTATTTATATAAATTATTTAATACCTTTTAAGCCAGACATAATATAGAAGTAATAAAAAAATACGAAAAAACAAAGGTTGAAAAGAGAATAATTTGTTATTTTTGAGAAACCAATAAATATAATTACTCTCGTTGTTTCATAATTGATATAAGCAAGTGTAGCACTTAAATTTGGTGATAATTAAGACACTTTTTTTTCTATACATGTTGCAATTAATTTCAATGCCCAAAGTTCAATGTCATGGCAAAGCACACGAATGGAATTATTTGATGGATCGATAATAACACATTTTTGTTATATCAAATATAGCCGATATATTCGGTAGCAACTTCCTGCAAAAAAATAATACAAAATAAAATGCAGCAATTAGAGAATCTCAATCAATTACAGGTGCAGGAGGTGAAAACAAATTTGCTGTGAAAGCAGTTCATCACAAATGTTGTGTTCAGCTAAACGAATGATTTGTCATATGCTGAGAGGCTGATTAATTGTCCGAGTGCAAAACAAAAGACTGAAGCAACGAACTTGCAACGAACGCACATTTGCAATTTCGCATTGTGTTCGATTTAATGTGCTCAAAAAAGGAATGTCTGCCAAAAATATACATATTTAAATGCAATTAGCACACTATTAATCTTGATCAAAAAATCAATGCGAACATTGAAAAAAAAAAAAAAAAAAAAACATTTTGCATCGAATTTGTTCAACGAGTCTTTCAAGCAATTGTAAATAGCTAAATAAAGATCACAAAACACATTTTGTAACGAATTTGTTTAACACGGCTTGGAAGCAAATGTAAATTGCACATTAAATATAAAGTAATAAATAAATACAGATTCATTTAAATTAAGCAACTATAAATCTTCCTGAGAAAAAAGTGTGCACCTTCCTTAAAATGTGTGACTAAGTGCATCTTTGAAAAAAGTCAATAACTTTAAAAACAAAGTTCCTTAGCCTTTGGCTTGTTTGGTTGTTTTGATGCTACACTTCAATTGAATTTGGGTTAATCAACGATAAAGCGCTCATCGACGTCCAACAAGTCGAGTGCAATAATGACTTATTTACATTTAACCAGAAAATCAAAAAAAAAAAAAAATTTATATTTTACAAGCTGAGAGCGAAAACACAAACATAAACTTATTATAAATGGGCTTTTTGTCTTAAACAGCTAATTGCTTGTCATTAATTTGCATGTGAAATTAATTGCCAACATTTATGCATTGTTAAGCCTTTTCATCATCATGATGATGATGATTATGTTGATGTTGCTGTTGCTGTTGTTATTGTTGTTGACCGTAAGTATTATTACTTCCTAGGCAATTGGTTTTGACAAGGTATGAAACACATCGCCTGTCAACATACTCAATAACACAAAGATAACACAACATTTTTGCGGGATCCCACAAAATTGACGTCCACTCGCTTATCGAGTTCAAGTTTTTGCAATTGACCCATAAATTCATTATGCATGCAAATCATGCTGTGGTAATTGAATTCATATTTTTGCCTTTTACATTTGACATACGTATACATACATACATATACGTATACGTAATTTGTGTATTGTCCGACTGAGTCGGAGTGTCGGACAGACGGACAGTCGGGCAGTATTTGAGTATTTCATTTCCGTCAACATTTCAGATTGTTAGACACAATTACAATTAATTTTCGTTTCAAATGTTTCAATGGGCACGATTGGCCCGATTGGCTATCTGGACATCGGATATTACTGCGCTGAAAGGTCTTTGATTTCAATGGGATCTTTTGTATGGTGCGGGTATTTCTTGGACTTGATGGCTTTTTAATGCTTTGCCCAAATGTCATGACCGGGCATTTGCAGGGTCGCCCATATAGGTTAGCATGTGAAATAATATAAATATGGCCTCCACTAAAACACTGTGTTGCTTAGAACGCAATTGTGTTCCTTAATATTCAAATATACATCATCTACATATGCATTAATAAACAAAAACAAAAAAAAAGATATAAAAATTCAATTTGCAAACAATACATGCTCTTGTGACCTAATTACTTAAATATTGATAGGACACGTGGTGTGAAAGTTAATGTGAAAAGTGACATTAAAACAAAAAACAAGCGATTGCAATTTGTAAATAAGTTTATTGCACTGTCATTGAATCAAATTACATTTATTTAATTAATTTCTTTATTCGCACTTCAATTCAATTAACGTTGATCGATTTTCCAGAGTTAACCAGCTTTATCAGTTTGTTGTTGTGACTAACTAGCGGGACTCCGTGAGCGTGAAGAAGACCTTCACAATAACTCGATCACGATGATCGATACTGAATGTGGCATAAATAGCATAGTCTCCGCCAGGAAGTGGCAGCATCTCCAACGATTTCACAGGAAAACGAAAATGTTCCACACTCAACTCAGCCTGCAAATGAAAAAAATAGATAATGACTAACAAAGAATAAAAGAGAATATTTAATCACATACCGGCAGTGGACACTTGTTGATATTTGAGTGATTGGTGAAGCTATTGAAGACGATATTGACAAATGGATGATTGCGCTTCTCCAGATACTCACAAGTATCGCAATGTCGAACATCGTAAAGAAAGGGTTTATATCCACTAGCCCGTTTCAGCAGCTGTATTCGCATCTGCAGAAAGCAACAGAACAAAAATTGATATATTATTAAATATAAAATTCAATAAAATAAATGAAATTATAAATATTCATAATTGTTGTTGAAGATGCCACAATTTTCAATGCACCTTCAGTTATGGCTGTGTAGTTTGCCATTTTATAAGTAGGCCCAAATTCAATGACACAAAAAATAAAATAGAAAATCTTAATTTCTGTCTAATTCCGAAATAGTCAAGTACAGCTCGCAATTTACAATCCGTTTTCAAAAATCTGTTCTCAAACATATATACATTTATATATGATAATCAAATATTTGGAACGAAATTTAAAAAATATGAGTTTCTTTAGCTTCGTCACGCGTTTCCTGGTCATCATCTTTGGCACGTTGCTGCCAGCACGGAACACCCACCTTGCGCTGCAGCAAGGTAAGGAGGCGTTGGCCTCATGGGCCAAATATTGGATAGTCTATGCCTGTCTTATTAACTTGGAGATAGTGAGCGACTCCTTCTTCACATGGCTGCCGCTGTATGCGGAGACCAAGCTGCTTATCGTCCTGTGGTTGGTCGTATCGGCACCCTCGGCCAGTGTCTGGGTCTTTGACGTGATTCTTAATCCACTGATGGGTCGCTATGTGCACCGGCTCAATGACTATATTCTCTACGAGAAGCGACATCTGCTGGCCGATGCCTTGACGTACTCATCGCAATTATGCACTCGCTGCCTGGATATAGTAATGCCCATGATCTCACACCTGTGGAAATGGCCTACTCAAAAAGCGGACGGCGAGACCAATGAAACGATCAATGCGAAGGAGGCCGAAGTGGAGCGTGTTTCCGATCCTCAGACAAATACTTATTACGATCCCACCGCCGACGACGAATCCCGTGAAATGACATTAGCCTCCTCACACTCCCACACTCAGCTGCTGAAGTATACGGAAAAGCATTTGTGTTCCGAGCAGGCCAAGAAAGCAATCGAAACAGCAAATAAACGTTCCTTGAATCGCCACGAGCGGAAGCCATACGTCTACAAGCAGTTGAATGCAGTTGATGATGCAGCCCAGAAGTGTGACGACCCCCTCAAGAGTTTTGATGATTTGCTCAAAGGCGACCGGTTGGCTACCGACCTGCAACAGCATCCAATACTCTGGCGTAAGGAACGTCCTCGCAACCAATAGCCCTACTACTGCTCCGGAACTACTTGTATAAATTCATTGTTAGCTAGACCAAAAACACAGCAAAGCGCACAAATGGCTTGCATTTGGAAACCATTTTGAACGAGAAGAATATTTAACTAAAAAAGACCTGTTCTTACTTCCATTACTTGTTAAATGAGGCAATATTTATTACGCTATTAGCATAATGGATCAAATATAAATATATATACATATTATGTTAATCATATATTCAAACAAATTATTATTGGTGCTTTTCATTTCGAGCGACATGACTTCCGATAAAGTCCTGATAACCAGCTATTTATCTTGAATGTTAACAAAATTTCCATATTTTTATAAAAGCCTCGTCTGGTTTTTATACTATGATACTTATGAGACCCTATGCCCATATGCCGATTTTCGGACTATAATTTTGACTTATGTTCCGACCCAAAATTACGTTTTCAACTTTAAATGTACGATTGATCTAGAGGTCAATCTATGATTAAAACGCCCTTGCTTTTGAAAATGCGTTGAGTTTTGACGAAGTTATGGCATTTTGAAGGTTCGACCTATGCCAAAATGCCGATATGCCGATTTTTGGACTATAATTTTGACTTATGTTCCGACCCAAAATTACGTTTTCAACTTTAAATGTACGATTGATCTAGAGGTCAATCTATGATTAAAACGCCCTGCTTTTGAAAATGCGTTGAGTTTTGACGAAGTTATGGCATTTTGAAGGTTCGACCTATGCCAAAATGCCGATATGCCGATTTTTGGACTATAATTTTGACTTATGTTCCGACCCAAAATTACGTTTTCAACTTTAAATGTACGATTGATCTAGAGGTCAATCTATGATTAAAACGCCCTTGCTTTTGAAAATGCGTTGAGTTTTGACGAAGTTATGGCATTTTGAAGGTTCGACCTATGCCAAAATGCCGATATGCCGATTTTCGGACTATAATTTTGACTTATGTTCCGACCCAAAATTACGTTTTCAACTTTAAATGTACGATTGATCTAGAGGTCAATCTATGATTAAAACGCCCTTGCTTTTGAAAATGCGTTGAGTTTTGACGAAGTTATGGCATTTTGAAGGTTCGACCTATGCCAAAATGCCGATATGCCGATTTTTGGACTATAATTTTGACTTATGTTCCGACCCAAAATTACGTTTTCAACTTTAAATGTACGATTGATCTAGAGGTCAATCTATGATTAAAACGCCCTTGCTTTTGAAAATGCGTTGAGTTTTGACGAAGTTATGGCATTTTGAAGGTTCGACCCATGCCAAAATGCCGATATGCCGATTTTCGGACTATAATTTTGACTTATGTTCCGACCCAAAATTACGTTTTCAACTTTAAATGTACGATTGATCTAGAGGTCAATCTATGATTAAAACGCCCTTGCTTTTGAAAATGCGTTGAGTTTTGACGAAGTTATGGCATTTTGAAGGTTCGACCTATGCCAAAATGCCGATATGCCGATTTTCGGACTATAATTTTGACTTATGTTCCGACCCAAAATTACGTTTTCAACTTTAAATGTACGATTGATCTAGAGGTCAATCTATGATTCAAACGCCCTTGCTTTTGAAAATGCGTTGAGTTTTGACGAAGTTATGGCATTTTGAAGGTTCGACCTATGCCAAAATGCCGATACGCCGATTTTCGGACTATAATTTTGACTTATGTTCCGACCCAAAATTACGTTTTCAACTTTAAATGTACGATTGATCTAGAGGTCAATCTATGATTAAAACGCCCTTGCTTTTGAAAATGCGTTGAGTTTTGACGAAGTTATGCCATTTTGAAGGTTCGACCTATGCCAAAATGCCGATATGCCGATTTTCGGACTATAATTTTGACTTATGTTCCGACCCAAAATTACGTTTTCAACTTTAAATGTACGATTGATCTAGAGGTCAATCTATGATTAAAACGCCCTTGCTTTTGAAAATGCGTTGAGTTTTGACGAAGTTATGCCATTTTGAAGGTTCGACCTATGCCAAAATGCCGATATGCCGATTTTTGGACTATAATTTTGACTTATGTTCCGACCCAAAATTACGTTTTCAACTTTAAATGTACGATTGATCTAGAGGTCAATCTATGATTAAAACGCCCTTGCTTTTGAAAATGCGTTGAGTTTTGACGAAGTTATGCCATTTTGAAGGTTCGACCTATGCCAAAATGCTGATATGCCGATTTTTGGACTATAATTTTGACTTATGTTCCGACCCAAAATTATGTTTTCAACTTTAAATGTACGATTGATCTAGAGGTCAATCTATGATTAAAACGCCCTTGCTTTTGAAAATGCGTTGAGTTTTGACGAAGTTATGGCATTTTGAAGGTTCGACCCATGCCAAAATGCCGATATGCCGATTTTCGGACTATAATTTTGACTTATGTTCCGACCCAAAATTACGTTTTCAACTTTAAATGTACGATTGATCTAGAGGTCAATCTATGATTAAAACGCCCTTGCTTTTGAAAATGCGTTGAGTTTTGACGAAGTTATGGCATTTTGAAGGTTCGACCTATGCCAAAATGCCGATATGCCGATTTTCGGACTATAATTTTGACTTATGTTCCGACCCAAAATTACGTTTTCAACCTTAAATGTACGATTGATCTAGAGGTCAATCTATGATTAAAACGCCCTTGCTTTTGAAAATGCGTTGAGTTTTGACGAAGTTATGGCATTTTGAAGGTTCGACCTATGCCCAGATGCCGACTTAAGACCATATATCTCACGCAATTTAAATGCTTAAGTCACCAAATTTGAAAGGTATATTGCTAATAACACCCTTTAAAAATCTGTCCATATCTCCCGAAATTTAAGAGCAACAGTTATCAAACTTGGAAGGAAGATTATTACTACTCCCGCCTCCAAAATCTCGACAAGCTCATATCTTCCGTAGTTTAAGAGCTACAGTTGCCAAACTTCGAAGAAGGAAGTATCATAGTATTTCGCTGTCGGTTACGTCCGACTGCAACGTTCTCCCTTGTTGTATATATAATAATGGAAAATCGCGCACTTACCCTTAATTATGAACACGAATAATACATTATAAATACTATCCGTTAACGCTTTGCTGACTAAAATAGATAAAATGTCAAGTAGTACAGAACGCACATATCGATAATGGCTTTATAATTGCTACGCAGCAGATAAATATGTATATATGACGTCATTAGAAACCCTTGGATTTCGACAGACTTCCAGTATTATGGTAGTCCAAGCTGGCTAAATATTGAGTAGGGGAAACTTACCGCAATTGGTTTCTTGGGGAACTGTACAATCGTGGCTCGTATTGTCATTTCAGCCACATCGCGCTTAACCGCATACAGACGACAAACGGTAAACAAGGTAAAATTTGTATCCTGGCTAACACACTGCACATTTGTAAACTTGGCCAAGCCGCTGATCTAAGAAACCTTTCGATTAATTAACGACATCCAGATAAAAACGACACACATTCTTGCCTGCATTATGTTCCAGAGAAAGATCAGCTGCACCATAAGCCAGAAAAGCGACATCCGGAAACTATGTATATTTAAATGCAGATATTAAAATAAATAACGGAATATTTTTCGGATTACGCGCAAGTTAAAAAGCGTACAACTCCAGCAACTGACTTTGGGAGACAATTAAGTGTATGTAAAATATATTTTGGGTTATTTCCGATAAACAATAAATTGATCAGCAATTGTTGTTCGCATCGCAATTATCCAGTCATTATATGGAACATTATATGGAATGACGACTAATTAAAACAACATACGATTTATGAAACCAAGCTCTATTTTTGCAGGTTTTTGTAACACTTATCTTAGAACTAATTGCTTGTTTGTGTGTGTGTGTGTGGATTGTGTGTGGATTGTGTGTGGATTGTGTTATGGAAATGTATTAATTACTGTATCAATCGCTGGCCTCATCCTCATCATCCTCTTCATTGCTCTCCTCGTCGGTCTCCTCATCGGTGGCTTCACTTTCGCTTTCTTTGGCCTTCTTCTTGGGTGATTTGCCTTTATTTTTGTCCGTCTTACTGCCGCTCTTCTTGCCATCATCTGACCTAAAGGAATCATCTTCTTCGCTCGGTTCCGCATCACTTTCTCTCTTCTTGGGCTTCTTTGCGCTGGCTCCGTCGGCTGATTTGCTCTTCTTTTTTGCTGGCTCACTGCCGCTCTTTTTGACATCCTCGGAACTAGTGGAATCCTCATCCGAGATGTATTCCTTGCTCTTAAAACCACTGCCCGAAGTATTTGATTTCTTCACTGGAGATGGATCGGATTTGCGTTTCTTGATCGATTTGCTGCCGCCGCTGCTGTTGCCCTGCTGTTCATCGTCGCTGGCATCGCCGGCATCTGGCTTATAACTGCGCATCTCATCCTGATAGCGTTGCTTGTCCTTGGATGCAGCCTCATCCCACTTCGATTTGTCCTTCAGCTCCTTCCACATCTCACCGCCCTTCTTGGCGATTTCGGTGACCTTTATGCCCGGATTATCGCGCTTAATCTGCTCACGGGTATCATTGAGCCACAACATAAAAGCAGTTGTTGGACGTTTTGGTTTGTTCGAGTCCTTCTTCTTGGTTTGTTTTTTCTGGAAAGGCGAGCGCAAGAATTAGTTAAATTATTCATTAAACTTTTAAGTGGATTGCTTACTGTGCGCTCTTTTTCTTTGTGCTTCTTCTCTTTCTTTTCGCGCTTCTTCTCCTTGTGCTTCTTCTTTGACACTCCATCGCTATCACCGCCGCCACCACTTGCATCGCTATCATCATCGGAATCGCTCTGAACATTGCTGTCGTACTCCTCGGCAACATCCGATTCATTTTCGTTCGGCTTAAAGTCCTCGTCTGTAGACTCCTCATCGGAATCTTCGGCATCGTCGTCATCCTCCTCCTTCTCGCGTGCCTCAGCCTTGAGTCGCGCCAAATAGGCATCGGGTTCGTTCTCATTGTCCGAGTCACCAAAGTCGACTTCCTTATAGCCGCTCTTATCCTTGCCCATGTTGCTCACATGCAGCTTCTTCTGTGTGATATAATCAAAAAGCTTGGCGTATTCCTCCTTCTCGATAGAGGAGAAAATGTGCACAGTGCCATTCTTCAGCGTCACCTCAAAGTCAAAGGAACGCGTCGAACCACCGCTGCGGGCAAAATTCACCGATGTGATCTCTTCAAAGCGGATGTGCAGCGGTGGCTTATGAATATAGATGAAGCCCCGTTCCAGCGGATACAGATAGCCCGCGGCTGCCTTAAACGAGCAACCTACAGCAGCTGTGCCGGAATGCCCAATAAAATTGCCCGGACCGGTTATTTTGCGCCCAATGAGCACCTTCATCACCTTGCCCATGACCTCATAGACCGGGCCAGACAGCTCCTTCTCCAGCTTGCCCTCGTACTTGTCCCGCAACTCGGCCTCGCTGAATGGCAGCTCAATTGTGGTATCCTCATCGAGAGCGAACAGCAACACCAGATAATGATAGCGTGTCTGACCCTGTTTAATGGGTGGATCCAGTGAGAGGACGAAAAACATTTGCCGGCTATCCTTATGAGGCAGCATAAACAAACGCAAAACAGAATCCATGGGTATCTTATAATCGAATGTTTTGCCGTGCAATTGGAAAAATGTCGAGAAGATTTTGATGTCGTAGCGACCACGAGGCGTCAAAATGTGAATCTCGCGGAATATGGCAATGGACTCCCCGGAGGCCGAGATGACCGACGCCTTGTTCATCACATTCTGATGAAACTTATCCACGGGATCCTCATCCGCTGACTCCACGGTGGGTATGTGAAAGCGCATCTCCAGCAAACCCACAGGCGCATCATCATTCTGATGAAATTCCAGTGTGACCTCATTTTTTCCGGTGACACATTGTGAGACATGTGACAGAGGCACCTCGAATATGGTCTTCGTATCCTTGTCGAAGCTCAGAACGGAGCCCATGAAGCGAGCAGTGCCCCAGTTCCAGCCCTTGACACACATCTCCTTCTCGACCATCTCCTGGGCATACGCATCCTTGATGTACTTGCCCAACTTCTCGTGCTCGCTGTCCCGAAAGCCCATAAACCGATGTAATGCACCACTCTTGGTGAAGATTCGCAGTCCCCAGGTGCCGACGAATTTTTGTGAATTTATCAAATCAATATCATCGGCGGCAATCTGCTCCACCTTGCCCGTCTTTGTGTTCTTGAAGATGATGTTCTGTTCGGTCAGCTTCAGGCGTCCCGATGACTAACGGCCGGGGAAAGTGGTTAAAGGGGAAAACAGTTGTCAGACAAAAGTTTTGCGAATTGCGTTCTTGAAACTTACCAAAACACCGCGCACTTCGGCATTTATATCGTTGTACTCCAAGGCGTCGACCATTGTTGACTATACACTGCACTAAATATTAAAATTAAATCAACTGTCAATTGCACCACAACACGCAATTCAGTACAAATTTGCAATAAATTGTTCACGAGCAAATGCCGACAGTGCCGACTGCGCGCCCAATTTTAGGTTAGACGCTAGGGGTGAGACGTACTAATAGAGATGGTACTCAAACAAGTATTTTAGAGTACCAGTTACCAATGTTAGGCGATAAGAACATTTTTAAGATGTCTTTCACAACTGCTTGCAGAAGAAGAAATATAAATTAACAATAAGAAAACGCGTATTATTATAATTACTATGTTTCTTACAGTGCCTTATTTTTAGTGAATGATCAGAAATTCAAGTCGCAGCTTGTTAACAGTTGCAACAGGTCACTGTTAAAATAGTACTCAGTAATTATCGATATATCGATTGTGCAGGCCGTGTGGCAGTCCGATTACTAACCAGAAACGGGATAAACGACAAGAACTTGGATTTTTTATTTACATACGCTAGAAAGTTATATTTTATATTTATAACAACACAGAGTAGAAAGAAAGCCAAGCCATGCAGCGCGGCAAGATATCGTTTGGCAAAATACAGCTAAACGTGAGCAAAACACGCGCTGAGATTGAAAAGCCCGAAGAAGATGCTGGTGGCTTTAAGAAAATAAACAAGCAACAAATGATACGACAAATTGAAGATGTGGCCGAGGATTTGGAGAGTCAGCATCTTAAGGATGTTATGGGCATCAGTGGATTTGGCCGCAAGGCAGCCAAAGTGTTTGACATCAATGAGCAGATCGCCAAGGCGCGAACAATTGCACCACCGGTTAAGGAAGATGATAAGGAGCCGGAGGAGGAGGCTTCTGAGGATGTTATAGGTCCGCTGCCATCTGCAGCTGTCACAGAGCAACAAAAGCAGCAGTCAGATGATGCCACTAAGAAGCAGGATGAGGCTGATTCGGACGAAGATGACGATGATTCGGACGGGGATGAGGATAATCTGGCTCGTCGCATACCCTACACACATGAGGTGCAAATGCAGCACGGCTCGCGAGCTGTCTTGGCCCTAGCTGGGGATCCATCGGGTGCACGCATTGTTTCCGGCTCCATAGATTATGATATGTGCTTTTGGGACTTTGCAGGCATGGACTCGGCTATGCGCAGCTTTCGTCAGCTACAGCCATGTGAAAATCATCCCATCCGCTCTCTCCAATACTCTGTGACTGGCGACATGATCCTGGTCATATCGGGCAATGCTCAGGCCAAGGTGCTGGATCGGGATGGCTTCGAGAAGCTGGAATGCTGCAAGGGGGATCAGTATATAAGCGACATGACACGCACCAAGGGCCATGTGGCGCAGCTTACCTCGGGCTGTTGGCATCCCTTCAACCGAGAGCAATTCTTGACCGCAGCGCTGGACGGCACACTGCGCATCTGGCAGGGATTGCGTGCCAAGGACCAGTTACAAGTGATCAAGACTCGAGCCCAGGGTGGCCTAAGAACCAGTGCCTCAGCGTGTAATTTCAACCGGGATGCGACACTAATCGCTGCCGGCTGTGTTGATGGCTCCATTCAGACGTGGGATACACGCAAGATGTATGTGAACACGACGCACTGCATCCGGGGAGCGCACCAGAAGGGCTCGGAAATCACCTCCATTGTGTTCTCGTACATGGGCCAGCAGCTGGCGACGCGCTGCAACGATGAAACCATGAAACTCTGGGATTTGAGGAACTTCAAGCAGCCGCTGCACACTTGGACGAATCTCTTCTCTCGCTATGATACCACAGACTGCTGCTTCAGTCCTGACGATCGCATGCTGGTCACCGGTGAATCGCTGCCCAAGGGCCAAACGGAGGCCAATTTGTATTTCTATAGTACGCAAAGTTTCGAGGAAGTGCAACGGATTCCCGTTGCCGGTTCGCATGTGATCAAGACTCTGTGGCATCCGAAGTTGAATCAATTGTTTGTCAGTTGTGGCAATGGCATCATCAAGGGCTTCTACGATGACCAGCGCAGCATACGTGGCGCCAAGTTGTGCGTGGTGAAAACGCATCGAAAGAGACAACAAATGGAAATGGTTGGCGTGTCACAGATTATAACTCCTCATGCGCTGCCCCTGTTCCGGCAGGAGAAGACAAGGTCCTCCCGCAAAAAGATGGAAAAGGCGCGCATGGATCCGGTCAAGTCGAAGCGGCCAGATTTGCCCATTACCAGCGGCCAAGGCGGACGTGTGGCCAGCTCGGGCGGCACACTCTCCTCGTATGTCATCCGCAATCTGGGTCTGAGCAAGCGCGTCGACGATGATCAGGATCCACGCGAGGCTATACTCAAGTATGCCAAGGATGCGGCCGAGAATCCATATTGGATTGCGCCCGCATACAAACAGACCCAACCGAAGGCCATCTTCTCCGAGAAGCTGCCAGCTGATGAATCTGCACCGGTGGCCAAGAAACCAAAAACCGAAACGGATGCCACATAAATTTTTAAGTCGATCTCTAAAAGCATTTAATTAATCCGATTGTTGATAGACTTAATAAATGCTGAATGTATTTAACCTATCCATAAACTGTTCTGTTAATTGTTGGAGAGTATTTGAGAGGATGACAAATAATCAATTCCAGACCAACAGTTATAATACCAAATACTTCGAGTTAAGAACTCCACATTAAAGATATCCTTTGATTCCATCTTTCACTAGAGAAATTTATAGTTATTTTCTATTACTTCACTCGGTTTAAACTTTTATTAAACATACATACATATTACATATTACATGAGTTCTTGAATTAGCTGGCTGTTGTTGTTGTTGTTGTTAATGTTTTATGTATTCATATATTTATTAATGGTATTGCGCATTTGTGTATAATACTTGTACATTTATGTATGTATATGGTATATGGTATATATGTATATGGTATATGGTATATGGTATGTGTATATTTATATTTATAGATAGTATATAGAGCCATTTGGTTAAATTTGTAGCTCACCAACATAATTTTAGTGCAGTTTTGCATAATTATAAATTTCAATTATGCACTCGAAAGACTCATAAAAGGTGCTGTACATAAGAGCTATAGTATAATATTAATCAGAAAATTCTTTGAAACATATCCATTAAATATTAGCAACAATATCTAATACATTTTATCGTTTATCATTAACAATAAGTAATTAATATAGTTTTTCTCTTAGGTTTGTATGAACGTATGTATATGTGTATAGATTAAAGAGTTGTTTTTTGTTTTTTTTTTTTGCTAGAATTGTTTACATAATAATATATAATATCAAGTTAATCAAACCTGGTTTAAATCAAATTATCTCTTAGGTACATTCCTGCATATTTAACTAGACACCATTGTCATAGTTTTTATTTTCATAGTTGGTGCGTTCAATTCTTCTATATTATATAAGGATGTATTTCAAAATAGCCATTTATAATATAGTTTACATAGTACAAATATGTATTATGCTATCTTTACTCGTATGTGTATAAATTAATATATTTAACAGTTGATTGTTATGAGGCGGATTTTCATAATATCATTCGTTACAGCATTTGTTTCTTGTTCTTGTTTTAATTCCCAAAAAATTTGCAAATATTCATTTATTTATTTAGCTCATGATTTTTTTGTATTTAATGCAGCTACATCTGTATTTATATTAGATTATATTATTCTCGTCTATCAGTTAATAAATATTCGTCTTCAATGTGAAATTAAGAAATTAACAAGACTTTAAAATTGTTGTAACTAATATTGAGACGCTCTTAAATAATAACTTAATTAATATGCATTTAAATTATATTTTTGAATATCGCAAACATATAAAAATAAAATATTTATAAAAACTTTACAAATACACATTACTATATGTATTTCAAAAAAAAAAAAACTAATAAGAAAAGCTGTTAATCATATATTCTTTTAAAGAATTTCGCATGTTATTCAAATCGTAAGAGTATTTAAATATTTAAAATGATATTTGTTTAATTTGGTTAGTTTCATTTCCAACCCTCACTTTGGATTCTTTCTTGCATTTATATTATAGGTACTTTATGTGTAATATTTATCTTTTTAGTGGTGTTTTTGTGTGCTATTCATTTTGTTGGTTCCTCTAGGAGTATGGTGTGTGTGGCGTCCTCAATGATCCTTCAAATATTTCCTCTCATATGATATGATTGCGATGCAACTAAGATTTTAATTATTTTATGCTAAGCTACTATGTGAAAATTCGTTCGAATTGCTTTCTCAATAAAATGAACAAAATTTGATAAATTGTTTTTATCTTTGATCTAAATAAGCTAATTTAACTTTGCAAATATGTTGGCTTGTAAGAAATAAATTGCATTTCACATCTATTTGCATTTTAAAAGCAAAAGTATTGCTTTATGCATGTTGTATATGAATCTCCAATATAAAATATATTTATTCATCTCGTTCCTTTTGTTGTTAAGTTATGTAATTTGGCTCGTTATGTTGCGTACTCGTCTCAGCACCAAAAAACCATAATAAAGCAATGTGTTTAGGCAATTAATATTGCAGGCCCATGTCCAAGATATGTTTTCGGTTATATACTTATATATTGTTCATTCCCATGACTATGTGAGTGTGTTAGTATCTATGTATCTATGTATCTGTATCTGTGTGTTCATTATGTATCTTTATGTTGGTGTCTTGAATGCGAGGACTGTTTTTCTATTCTCGGGAAAGTCATTATATGAATGAGTTTACTGTGCAAATGGATTGGCACCGGGTATGTCCAAATTGCCACCGGTTGTCTGATAGGTGCCATAAGGTCCTCCATTTGGATTCATCTCGTTCAAACGTGTGTTGGACAGTGCTCGTGGTATCGGATTGCTGGGCACACCATGTGGCGCCAAATGGGAAGTTTCCTCGGCCACCTGTCAATTAAGCAAGCAGTTAATATCACAATCTCTTCAATTTATGAAGATTGGCAAGAAAGAGTGCGCTAGTCGCGAGATTGGCCGACTAGGAGATATCAACAAAATCGTACTTACTTTTGAGCTGTCAATATTATGATAATAAATAAAATTGTATATTTCTGCTCAAAAAATTAGTTACATGTCAAAAAACATTTTATAATCCCATATTATTCTGCGAAAACAATTTAAATAACAAAAGCCAAGTTCATTTTAAAAACTCCAACAGGCTCAATTTGGAAAATTCATTAGGAAAATTCAAGAAGCACTTTTAGAAAAAATTTCTCTTCTCTTCAATCATCAAATTGTTTAGTTAATTGTAAACGAGATTAGGACGTGATTCTAAACAGACGGACGTGACTCCATTAACTTCGGGATGGTAGTCTATAAATGGTAATATATAAATCATCTTGGGGTCAAGAATATCTTCTTCTACCTGTTAAAAATATTTTATTTTTTACAGATAATTAATGGATACTGGGAGTTGAAGTAAATTGATTAATAAACTTTTGAAGTGGTGCGCCTAGATTTCGTTTACAAAATGAGAAATTAACTTACCTGATGCGGATCTTCGGTGACTGGTATGTCGGAGATGAAGCCTTGTTCCTTGCGATAGAAATTGATGAAGATGAACAGGCCGAGCACGAATAGGCAGGCGATACCATACCAACGGAAGGTAGCAGTAGTACCGTAGTAGGTGACAAACATACCACCAATGATGGCGCCGCAGCCACGACCCAAACCATGATGGATACCCTGTAGTACGCCCTGGCCCGAGGAGCGCAGATGCTTGGGCGTATTGTGCGCAATGTAGGAGCACGAGGCGGCCCAGACGGCGGCATGAGTGATGCCCTGCATCAGCTCGAAGGGCAACACCATCCACGGATTGGTCAAATACGAGATGTACAGAAAACGCAACACATTGCCAATGAGGCCCAGGCACAGGACCTTAACATGCCCAATCTGGGTGATCAAACGGAAGCTAAAGAAGTACGCAAAGATTTCAGACACATGATTAATCACTGAGGCGACACCAAAAAGAGTGGGCGTGCCGCCATAATCTTGCAAATGCCAGAACAGGAAGGTAAAGATCAGGCCAATGCCGAAGCCCATGAACCAGGCAACAAACAGAAACGAGGCGGTCTTCAAATCCTTGAAATGCGTGAGCACAGTCATCCACTCCGGCAACTCCTTGGCCGTTTGGGCAAACACTTTAGACTCGGCGCCAATGTGCGGCTGCGCCTGATGGCCGCCTGCAAGGAAGCTACTGACGCCACCGGCGCAGGCACCCGAAGCGGCGCTGCCACTACCCACTGCCAGTGATGGTAAATTGAGCTGGGCGGCCAGCTGATTCATCGAATCCTCCTCGGCCTTCTTGTTTGGATCCACAAACTGTGCCTGCATCTGCTGCTGGCTCTCATCGACAGGCTCATACTTGAAGGTGATCTTCGCCGCTGAGATTATGGCGCACGTCATCAGCACCGAGAATATCGAGAAGCATATGTTATAGTTCTTCTCCTTGTTGCCAGCGCCGCACGGATGATTTGAGAACGATGTGGAGTGATCCAGGGCAATGCCCACCAGAAACATTGATATGCCCCAGCCCAAGGATCCAAACATACGCTGATGCCCATATTTATCCGCATCCTCGCCCAGCAGTGTAATAACCGCAGAATCCGCTAGAGTTATGGCCGGAGCACTAAAGAACTCACCAATCAAAATGACCAGCAGCAGCAGAAAGAATGCCTTCTGAATGTCCTGCAGAATGAAAGGCAAAAATAAGTAAATTAGTAACGATATTCTGACTACAGCTCAACAGGTTACAGAGTTTTATTCCCCTCAATCCTGGTCAACACTTACTGGAGTCCGATAGACCATTGAGCTGAAGATGGGCGTCACATAATCCCGATGATGCTTGTTGTCATAGTTGCTCACAAAGTTGATGTGCACCGGAGAGATGCCCGCATCAATGCGTGGCAGCAGCAGCGATCTCTTGCGTCTGCTGTGCTCTCCCTCCGACTGTTCCTCATCGACGAGCATGCTGCCATCTGGATCATAGTAATCCTGCTCCTGCTCCAGCTGCGAAATTGGCTCATACATGGCAGAGGTGTCTCGCTTGGTGCGCGTATAGGTGAGCACAAAATCGGTGGCATTGCGACGCTCGATGCAATTGATGGCCTCCGGTCGGATAAAGCTCAGCGGGATGGTGAACAGAACCCAACAGGCGAGCGATGCAAGCAATAGCTTCTTGCCCTGGCGACAGCGATCCGCATAGGAGCCCCAGAATGGTGCGGAGAGGAACTCCACAAAGGGGCGCATGCCGACGAGGATGCCACACTGGCCAGGATTCATCCCCATCTGCTTGAAGTAGACGCCCATCAGCGGAAACAGCGACCCAAAAGCCGCATAGAAGAAGAAGTAGAAGCTCTTCACCGGAATTAACTCCTGCTCCGTTGCGCCAAAAAACATCTCGATGACTCCCGAAGTGCCGCGAACCTTGTGAGTCGAATCCTTTGCCTCCGGATATCTGTTAAGGGTATATTTGATGATCACTACCACACTAGGCAGAAATATGCCTTCTGAGCTACTCACAAATTCGGATCTACTTCGCCACTGGCTTCGACATCAACACGTGGTCTGGAGCCTGGTGGTCCATAACCAGCCGCTTGCTGCTGCTGCCCATAGCCGGGTCCTCCGCCCTGATCATAGCCAGACGTTGACTGCTCCTCGTAGCCATAACCCTGCTGCTGTTGTTGACCATAACCAGCACTCATGGCGGGCGCACCAAATGGATTTGCCGCACCACCACCACCACCACCACCCGTCGTATTGTAGGGATTCATATTATGTGTGCTTGTGTTTGTTAATTTACTAGTTCAGATTATACGCCCGGCTGCCTGCCGTCCTTCCGGTCCCTGCTGTCGCTTCCTGTCAAGCAGCGCTTTTGTTTTCACTTATTCCCTTTGTGCGTGTCCAACTACATCAGCATCATGCTTCGCATTATCCTTTAGCAGCTGTTCACAAAGACAATGGGACCAATTACTGCTAAACTCTTTGTAAATTGTTTGCTGAGTGTTTTTTATTTGTTGCTTGCTTTGCTGTTTTTTTTTTATCTATATACATATCTACACCAACACCCACACCTTTCACCTGTTGAATATATATACATATACATACATATATATTGGGTATACGAAACAGTTTCCGTGTTTCTCTGTATATTAACTTTTATGCTAATCAGCAATAACTTGTTAAGTAAAAAATATTTAAAATAATTAATAGTAACAATAATAATAATAAGCAGTACACATCATGCCAAAAGAATTATTCACACATATCCTTTAATATGCATATATCCTGTTAAGTGGCAGCTGGGAATGCAGCAGGCCACTCGAGACATTACCCCATCATCTGTGGCACTTAACATTGAAAAGTGCAGATTTCACAATAAAACAAATGACAAAAACAAAAAGAAAACCAACTAACCCAATGAGAAAATGCTTGAGCGGATTTTCCGATGCATGTTGGGGGTTGATGGAGTCCAACACGGCGCTTGAGTGAGTTGTCGAGCTTTGAGTGTGTGTGTGTGTGAGTGTAAGTGTGTGTGAGTGTGAGTGTGTGGCATTCAACTGAGCGTATGAGTGAATTTTCGAGCAATTGTTTTTTCGTTCTTGTAGCTTTTTTTAACACACATACGCACAGTTGTCACGTTCTAAATGTAGGTAAGTGGGTTTGCCTAAGCTAGTGTGTGTGTGTATGTGTGTGTGCTTATACATATATACATACATACATATATGTGTATGTATATAGAGCAGACTTGTTGTTGTGGGAAAGCTAATACATATGTGAGAAACTGTTTTCTTGCATTTGTTCAAAAAAGAATGTTTTAATCCTGCCGTGTAAAATTTAGATACGATTCTTAAGAAATAAACATTATAGAAAAGCAGTTAAATATAAAAAAAATAATACATTTTGCTAAATGTACGTAACAAACATTCAAAATAGTTTAAAATGAAATCAAACAATGAATTCAGAGTATAAAAAAATGGGTTCCTAAATTACACAACATTTGGAAATGACAAACACTTTAAGCAGATAACCCACTTGGCCGAGTCTACAAATATTGGTATGTATATATGTGTCTTGTATATGTACAGGGCCAAAACTGTGCACACTTTGAAGGCCAACACCAGACACACAAAATGGGAAAATGTTGCACCTCAGCCCGAACTTATAAGATGTTCTTTAAAGGTGTGCTTGAAACAATATTTTATATATTTGCAAGTGATTTTACACACCAATTTTGTTAGCACATTTATTAGTAAGTTTTCACGTTAGTTGCACAAAGAATGTGTTACGTGCGTAATCGATAAGCAACGTTTTTTTTTTTTTCTATTTTTTTTTCAACACAGACAACTCACGTCTTGCCTCTATACGCGCATTTGACAACTTGTCCGTGTGCGCTGGATTGCACGGAATTTTCAAAGAGCCCAAAAGCCACTCAAGAACGATGAAAAACGGAAAACGGAAAAGCTCGCTCAACCGCGATTCGTGTTTAAACTTAATGAGATTTGACACCGTCGACGGAACGATATGAGCAGCGCCGGTTAAGAGAGGACCAAGAAGCCCTAAAGAGAGAATTTGGAAAACGGACAGCTTGGCGCCAAATTTTCGAATCGCAAATGATTTTTTTTTTCTGTATAAAAGATTTATTTTAATAATGTAAATAATGTTCAAGTAAATCCCCTGGCTGTCAATCATTCTAGACATCATTAGAATACAATTATAATTTTAAATGATAGTTTTTCTTGGTAATTTTACAACTAGCAAAAGACGGCCACAAAAAAATCACTTGAATTCTATAATATATACTGCTAAAATACATGCTAAGAACAAAAATTGATGATCTTATTTTTATGACGCAAACGGCAATTAAAAAGTCATTGGTAAACTATAGTTTCCACACAAATAAAAAACAAGCAAACCCTAAACTAAAAAAATGTTGCGCTCACTTTGGTTTTTTTTATATTTTTTTTTTTTGTTTTTTCCGATTTTTTGCCAAACGAGAAATTCCCCGCTCAAAAATATTTGTTTGGTAGCCTTTAATTAAAGGTTTGCCCGCATTTTGTTCTTGTTGTCTTCGTCATGAGCCGGTAATCTCTGACTCATGACCTATGCTGATAGAGCTATATAGTTTATATATTGGATGATCTGCCCACTGCTGTGGAATGGGATGTTGACAATTAAATAAATTTGAATAGTATATATTTATAATGTGTGTGAAATAGTTCTTATCACTGCAAACACACGACTTAGATCTGAATTTTCGCAGTGTAAGCTTTAAGTTTTGAGTTTTGGCCAAGAGTACAACTTTCCACTCTCGCCCTCTCCTCGCATCCTTTGACTGCTCCTGCGCACAAAATTCAATTAAGCTTTGCCCAAAAACTCAACTCAAATTGAGCGGAATCCCGTGCAGCGCTCTCGAGCTATCATTCAGGTTTCTCCTTTAGGTCTCTCATCAGACTCCACTCTTGAGTGAAACATTATATTAAGTGTGTGGAGGTGACAAGAGAGCCAGTGATGTGTTAAGAACATCATTTATACAAATGCAATTCTTGATCAGAACTTGTGTCTCTGTGGAAACTAATCCTTTGAATATCTACATTAATAAAACGATTCATTTAAAACTATATCAAATACAACAAGTGACCCAACAGGCCCTTTAATAACACTAAGATTTTGTATCTCTTCCGTTCCACCATTCTACCCTGCAGCCCAAGGTTCCCTTAGATTCTGCTGATCTGTGGACCGCAAACAAATTCAAAAACCACGCTAGGGGATTTTCCTCATAGACTGCAGCTGCCGCTGATAAGACAAAAGAATACAACAAACAGGCAGCTCGATGTCAGGCATCGTGTGAATCACAATCGGAACCCAAATCAATTGCCGGCTGCGACTAGAGGTGCTTCCCCAGAGCAGCCGCTTAATGTATATAAGCGCCAGCGGTGATAGCAGACAATCATCAGTAATCAACAAGAACTTTACCAAGCAACATGCAAAAAACAAGCAGCATTCTCATGTTGGCAATTGTGGCCTTCGCTGTCTGCATTGAGGCGATGCCTCAAAAATACCAGACGCTACCCTATTATCCCCCAGCAACACCTAAACGTGGTCCCATTCGAGCTAGGCGTCAGGTTTTGGGCGGTACGGTGTCTTCGGATCCTGCTGGCGGCTCCAATGCACGACTGAATCTCAGCAAAGGCTTTGGAACTCCCGATCACAACGTTATTGGACAAGTCTTTGCAGCCGGTAACACAGCAAAAGGACCAGTTACTACTGGCGGAACCCTAGCCTACAACAAGTGAGTTAATCTTAAATTCGAGTAAATCAACCGTTGAACTAATTTATGACTTTCCACCTAGTCATGGGCATGGCTTCGATCTGACCAAGACCCACACGCCAGGGGTGCAGGACAGCTTCCAGCAGTCGGCGCATGCCAATCTGTTCAACAACGGCAAACACAACCTGGACGCCAAAGTTTTTGCTTCACAGAATAAACTGGCCAATGGATTTGAGTTCCAGCGCAATGGAGCTGGCTTGGACTACTCCCACATCAACGGACATGGCGCTAGCTTGACTCACAGCAACATTCCCGGCATTGGTCAGCAATTGGGCTTGGATACACGGGCCAATCTATGGTCATCGCAGGATCGCAACACTCGCCTCGATCTGACCGGCAATGCATCCAGGTGGACAAGCGGTGCATTCAGTGGCAAGAACAACTTTGGTGCTGGTCTGGGACTCACCCACAGTTTCGGCTAATATTGTCAATTTTAAATTGGCATTTATCATACAGGAATATTCCAAATTATTTATTTATATTAATTAAACAATATAATTGAACCAGAAAATGATACAAAGCTCGATTTTTATGTTCATAAATAGGATGTGGGAAATTGGGATAAATAGATCTTTCTGTTTCAAGGACATTTAGACCACAAATAGTCCTTGGCATATCAATTCGAATAAAGCAATAAAACCGATTAATATCCTTCAAACAGGAGAATAAGTAAAAATCAACAGAATCCTGTCGAGTCTAGTGTACAACAATTTGTCCAAACCTGTATTCGCCTAAAAGTGTGTTTTTAAGTTTTCGCTTTTCTCAAACCAGTCGTCACTGATTATATTTTTATCCAATAAGTATACTTCTAGTCGCTGATAAAAACAATTCCAAGTGAATATTCTGGAAATTACTGAGGATTCCTTTCATCGTCCAAATATTCGTTTTTGGTTTTTTTTTTTATTATCAGTTAATTGAATAATTTTGCTTACAATATCGCGCACGCATGTAGTTTTGAATAATTATGCTTAGAAATATTATATTACGGTTTACATGTTATTTGTAACTGCTATTACCACCAATTATTGTTTATTTTTCCAGTTGTTAATCGTACCGAAACATAAAGTTTCTGATTTGTTTTTTTGTTTTTTGAAGACTCGGTGAGGGAATTTGTCGAAATGTAAGCAGAAAGAAAGTTGTCAATCTAATTTCGAAGCTTTTAAATTGAAGTGGATTGCGTGGATGTGTGTGTTGTGTGGTTTCATGGTTATTTTTAGCTGCAATTGCTTATGACAGCTTCTTGGCCTTCTGATAGAGGGTATCCACCACCTTGCCCATGCTCTGTATGGTCTCCAGAACGCGCTCATATGTCTTATCAACGGGCGTCTCCTCGAACACAATGAGCACACCCTCGCCTTGATCCAAAATACCGCTAAACTTTTTATCCAATATCATTTGTGATAGCTTCTTCTCCACCTGCGGCATAAGCAGCTGAATGCTCTCCGCCACATGCGACACCTACAAAATAAAAGCATAAGATGTAATTAATCTCAAATTAGTTGTCAAAAATTACGAACCTGAACACGAGAATATGGTTCGATAATGCGGCATAGATTCTGCTCCAGCATGGTGTCGTAGAGCGTGCCCAGATGTGCTTGCACAATGACATCCTCTGCCAATTCCTTTTTGTAGTCTTTTAACGCCTGCTGAAAGTCGGCCAGCGAGCGTTTGTGAGAGGCCTCCGCCACAGCTTTCATGGCATCAACATCACGGCCGGAATAGGTTATGGCCTGTCCAAAAAAAAGGTATTCTAATAATGTTGTAATGATATCTTATCTAAATAGATTTCTTACCAGCTTGCCACTAACTATCTGATTGACATCGTCCGACTGGCCCAGCATAATCTTGCACAGCAACATATACTTGAGTGATGTGAGCGCCTTGACGCTGTCAACGCTATCGAAGCCCTCAAATGCCTCATAGAAATAGGAGAAGGCGGTTTTAAAGTCACGCTCATCGGCAGCATGCAAAATGCCCGACTGGAGATCAAGAGCGCCCTGCACTTTTGGGGGACAGTAAATGGCATTTGCTGTTGTGCGAGCTGAGGTTAAAGCGGCTCGTGCCTTAGGTAAATTGCTCAGTGCATGATACGTTTTGCTCTCCAACAATTGCACCTCAACAAGCAAATTTTTGTCATCGAGTTTTTTCAGTTCGCGCAGCAGCTGAGACCCAAGCGCAAGTGCCTCCGTATACAGAGCCGTGTCAAAGTAGAGTGCAATGAGACGCGCCTCAAGCGATTGACGCAAGAAAGTTCGCTTCTCCTGCTTGGCCCACTCGATGCAGTCTTTACATAGTTGAACCTGCCACAAAATTTATTAACAAATATTACTAGGCTAATTGATGTAGTTATAACATACCTCAATGCCAGTCCCTGCATCCATGTCGAGAAACATGTCGACCAGCGAACGCACCAGTTTAGCGGCCTTTGCCTTGCTGATCAAACTCAAAAATGGCCGAGTCACCTTGATCAAATCGGCCAATTCTTTGGCCTTGCCCTCCTGTTTGTAGAGCTCCCCAAGCTGCATAATACCCTGCTCCTTGATGCGTATGAGCTCCTCATCGTTTTCAGCGACTTCCTGTTCGCGTACTATTTTATTTAGCAGCGAGATGCCTTCCTCGCGATTCACGCTGGACAGCGCCTGGGCTCGCTCGAAAAGTGTTGCTCCGGCCATTTTGCTACTGCTGCGGCGACGACGATTGGGAATTCAGTGAAATTTGACAACGCGTTCGCAATCGGTAGAAATTGCACTTCGTATTCAATATATGTGTATTAATTAGTGCACTATCCAGGTGCAAGTATTATTGTTTGTTTTGTGGTTGCGCTAAAACCTTTCTATTTCTTATTTGCGTGTTTTTTTCGCTAGATTTTATTGTATGCTGGTTTCTAGTTGTCGTTGTTATTAAGCGCCAGTCACGATTCGAGATGTGAGCCTGACGATAGCCACGTGACGATGCCTATCGCATAGCTCTCGATGCAACACTGCGTATTGCTAAACGATATACAGATATCGTCAACGATATTTATTTTGAGCAACCGATATAAATATCGGTATTGAGGAATCGCAGGTAGGCGAATAAATAAGATGAACTGCTGACGGGCGTGAGTCTTAAGCAAAAGAAACAAGTGATTAGGTCCTGCATAAAAATATCAACAGGTACCGCAGTAGTTGACGTGAAATTGTGTTAATAACACAGGATGGGTGAGGAAACAAGCAACTCAACGCAGAACAAGGCGCGAGCGAAAACGACGCGACCCAAAGCCGTTTACCAGTGGACAGTGAGCGACGTGCAGAAATGGTATTGTCGCCACTGCGGCGAGTACACCAAATATGTGGATCTCTTTAAGGATGTGAGTAAGCAGCAAATAGACTCACCACTGTGGGTTCTTATCCTCTTGGTGATATTGTCGAAGCACTTTCAATATTTCAATTTGCTGTTCTCACCGTTTAGTTGGAACAATAAACAAATAACAAATTAAATTTAAAAAATTTCATTCTGATTGATGGCAATTGTTTACTGTGTTTGTTTTTTAGCACGATATAACTGGACGAGCACTGCTTCGCATCACAGATTCCTCGTTGCAGCGCATGGGAGTCACGGACAATCGAGATCGGGAGGCCATTTGGCGTGAGATTGTCAAGCAGCGACTCAAAACGGATATAATGGAAATACGAGACATGGAACGCCTTAACATGCACTAAGAAATCACTTCATCCACCTAGATGATGAGCGGAATGCTTGAAAAGGAACAATGCTAATGACAAAAGCACTGAAAGAATTTGTGTAGCGTTTGTTTGTCCAATCTTTGAATTTGCATTAATCTTTGTGTTTTTTCTTCATATTGAAGACAGCCGAAAGACGACTGCTGCGCGAAATCCCCTCAAGTATACTATTTTGGAGAACATCTTGTTGCCAAGTTTTCCCCAGTTAATGAATTAATTAAACATATTAAAAATGTCACAGACATTATTTTGTATTAGAAATAAACATTTAAATAAGAAAATCATCCGAGTATTATCTATTAGAGATCACTGCAAAAAAAATACTGGGTTAATATCGAAATGGTTTCCACCTATTTTAGCCATCCTGCTCCAGTTTGGGCGTGACTAGCTGTACATCATTAATTTGGGTGCAAATCTCCACGGGTTTTGGTGCGATAGACACACATGCCCCCGCCGCCGATGTCGATGACGATGCGGGTGCTGCAATCACCTTGGGCAGCGACGTGGCCAACGCAGAACTGGGCGTGAGTATATGCGGCATGGTCACAGTTCCATTGCCAATGTTGGCCATGGGCAGCGCCGTTGTAAAGAGCAGCTTAGGTGGCTGCATCCTCTGTGCTCCTCCAGTCGCTGCGCCAGACACAATAAACTGCGGCGATTGATGCGGAGTCACTTGTTGAACAGAACACGGAGCTGTTGCTGCGGGTGCCGGCTGCAGCAGTGTCGGCAACATGGTAAGCAAACGTTCACCCATCTTCTTCTCCCAATCGAGACGCTCCCGCTCGAGCGACAAGCGATTGTGCTGAATCTCGTTGCCCTCGTTTTGGGCATTGAGCAGTTGCCGCAACAAGATGCGCATGGCTAAGGGAGAAGCAGAGACGTTTAGAATTAGGAATAGTTCGATAAAGATGGAAGACTACTCGAGTCGAGATTATCGACGGGAAAACCTACTGCTCCACTTACAATTTGAAAAATGGAATCTTAAATAACTTAATTTTTTTTAAGCGATTTATCGGAAATATCAAATAAACGAGATCTTTGTACGGAGGGACGAATCTCAACTAGATCTGATGCCTTAATATATTACCAATAATATTTAAATTGCGCTCACTTGTCATGTGTCGCTTGGATTGTTGTTCCTCCCGAGCTTTCTCCTGAGCGCGACGCTTCTCCTCCTTCTTATCCTGGTGCTGATTTAGCTGCAACTGTTGTTGCTGCTGCTGCTGTTGTTGTTGCTGTTGTAGTTGCTGCTGCTGTAGCTGCTGCTGCTGCTGTTGTTGCTGTTGCTGTTGTTGCTGCTGCTGTTGTTGTTGCTGCTGCTGTGGTTGCTGCTGCTGCTGTTGATTGTAATCGGTTTGCTGAAGCAGCTTCTGTTGTTGCTGTGGCAAGGCTGCACTGGTCACAGAATTGGAGTTCGGTTTGGTTACAGCTGCAACTGCTTTGGCTGCCGCAGCTGCTGCCTGATCCGCATTGACCAGGACAAACTTGACGCCACCGGGTCCGGTCACCAGACCCGTACTATTTGTCGCCTGCCCGGGTGCTGCACCTGCTCCGCTAATCATCAAACGGGCACCCTGATTAATAGCGCTCTGCAGCAGCTGTAATTGAGCTCCGGCTGCCGTTGCGACCGCCTTGTTGCCGGCCGGTGTTCCATTGCTGTTGGACTGCTTGGTCTGCATGAGAAAATTAGTGGGCACCAGCGAGATCTTGCCCGATGTCAGCTTTGTATTGGATGTGCTGCAAGTGGGCACAGTGCCGCCGAGCTGGGCGATGCTGGTGTTGATGCTATTCGCTGGTATGATGACATTGGCACCACTATATGGCAACAGATTCGTCGCCTTGGGCAACTGCAGTATGTCCTGCAGTAAGGGCATCACGGGGCAGCAGGCTGCTGCTGGAGCCACTGCACTGCCACTGCTTGGGGAATTGTCGCCGGCAAACTCAACGGCATCCACATCGATGGGCTCCTCTTTGGGCAGCGACAGCAGCAGGCAATCATCGTCCTCATCCACATCTGCTGGCAGCACAGTTTCCGTTATGCTTGACTCTGGCACTGACACTGATGATTGCTGATTGCTTGTCGGCTCCGGCTGAATGCTGGGCGGCTCTGTTTTGATGCGTGCCGCTGTCTCATCAATGTCCACGTCTGGTTCGGAGGAGGGCTTACGACGCTTGTTTTCCACGCTGGGGGCAAAAGTCTCGTCCTCCCTTTCGTCCAGGTCCATTTGGAGCTCGGATTCGTTATCGGTCAGCGTATTCGGTTTGGTTTTCCCATTGCCATTGACATTGACATTGGGCACCAGGGAGGAGAGCAACATGTCATCTTCCTCGTTATCGCTATCGGACAGCTCCTCATTGTTCTCATTGTCCCTGTCCCGGTTCTCCCTGCGACGCTTGCGACGCTCCGCATGCTCCTCCAGTGCCTGCTCCAATTGATATTTGAGCGATGGAGCCGGCACCTCATTCGGTCGTACACTAAAAATGGGACGCGTCATGATGGCATCCATCTCAGCGAAATGCTTCCAACTGGGACCCGATTCGCCACCCAGTCCGCACTCCTTGTCCTTCTTGAGGCGATTGTAGAAACACTTCAGATTCTTAATGCGCGTTGTGATCTCCTCCGGCGACCGATGATAGCCGTATTCCTGCATCCTGCCCGCCAGCTGACAGATGACCGCATGCTTCTTATGTGTCGTTATCAGTGTACGCTGCAGCTTCGGATCTCCCCACAGCTGGATAAGCAACTTTGTCTCATCCGTATCAAAATTGGGATTGCGCCCAACAAAATTGTGCTTTTTACTCAGGCTTTGATTTGCATTTGAATTATTACTGCTGCTGCTGCTGGTGACGGCAGCGCTGCTGGAGGCAACTGCGCTGCTGCTGCTGCTATTGTTGGTGTTGTTATTGTTGCTAGTGTTGTTGTTGCTGCTGCTGCTGTTGTTGTTGTTGTTGTTGCTGTTGACTGCAAGCCGCTGACTGCCGACGGCCGCAAAGGATGCCGTGGTGGGTGCTGCTGCCGACGCCGCTGCTGCCTCCGCGGAGCGCCGTTTCTTAATCCTTGCACTCGACTTGACACTCATCGTCTACAATGTGAAAGGAAGTATTTCAAAATCAAACTGTTAAACGCACTCGAATCACACTTACTAAATCGCTTCGTCTTGCAAAAATCAATAAGCGAGCTGTTTGCGTTTTTTTTCGTGTTGTTGGGGAGGTAATTAAACCATTTGAGGTGCCTCCAAAGTGCAGTCCTGGTTGAGAAGAATAAGCAAAAAACGTTTGTCAACTTTACGCTGCGTGTGTCAAACGGCAAGTGAAACGAAGGAAACGAACGAAAAGTCGACTGACGGCGCAACTCAGCGGCAACAACAACCCCTAAAGAAAGGTAAGCGTGCCGCGGTCACAGACGACCACCCCCCAAACCACCCAACACCCCAAAACAGAAAACGAAAAACGAGCTGCAGAACTAAGCCAAGTGCACCACCAACAATGCAGGGCGAACAACAACAAAACCGCCCAACTACGCAGAACATGCGCAATGCGAGCAGTCAGAAAAGCGCTCTCTCTCTCTCTCCCTCTCTTTCTCTCTCGTGCTGTTGTTTGTCTCTGTATCTTTCTCTCTCTCTCTCGCTGTCGTACAAGTGCAAGAGGCGACAAGGACGAAGCTTGTCTTGCGCAGTATGGCGACTTAGGTTTATTGATTTGTAGCCAAATACAATACAAATGTAATTAACGTTTTTACATAACAATTGCTTAACAACACTAACAAAAAAATTAAAAAAAAAGGAACAAAAGCGAAAACAAATATAAGCTTGTCCGCAAAATATATGAAATACTGGTGGGACAGGACATTGACACGAGATCTGCGCATAACGCTTTACAGGTCATGCGCAGTGAGCGTTACTTCCCTTCGGGCCAGTTATAGACAGTGATTGAGAGAGAGAGGGGGGATAGCAAGTGAGAGTTGTATTTGCCAGCGCAAGTGAGTGAGAGTAATAGTTGGGAATGAGAGTGCGCATAACGGTCTTCTCTGGGTGGTGGAGGCAACGAAGCAACAGACTTTATACTAAGTATGCATTTTTACTAATTATTACTGCGTTCACTTAAAATTACTTTAGCACAAGTTGACTTCTGATGCGTACAATATTTTTTGTTTTATTTAATTTAATTTAATTTAATTTAATTTGCGAACATCAAACGTGGACTTCACTTCCCGCGCACAGAAACAATTTTAAGCGATGAATGAGCAGCGTTGCAGCAATGCATTAGGGTTACCATGCAGCTATGTCTCTGTGTGTACGTCTCGCTGTGACTAACAAAATACTCTGCTTCATGCCGTTTGCTGTCAGCTGTTTGAGTTTGCATTTTTGTTGCCGAGCACAAATTAGGTTTTGCAACAAACTAAAATGGTTTTAACAAAGGAAGAGGAGGCATTCATTCACCGCAAGCACGAGCAGACGCTTAAGCTGCGCAACGAATACCTCAAGCAGAGCTCGAATCCCTTTCGCCATGCTACCGGCGAGGGCGGCACTGTGGTATGTTTAAAAACTTGCTGATTATGTCATCATCGGCCAACTTTCTTAATTGCTTAAAATATATATAATTCTATGCCATTCCAAGTTCGATGCTGGTCTAGCACGCTTCCAGGCCATGCGCGTGTCCAACTATGAACACTTCCGTCCTACTGGACACTCGTTCCGCGTGGGCATGTTGGCCGTCGTGCTCCCAATTGCCATTTACGCCTGGGCGCTGAAAAGCGAACGCGATGGCCGCGAACAAAAATACCGCACGGGTCAAGTCGCCTACAAGGATCGCCAGTTCAAGTTCATCTAAAACAATCATTCTTTTGCAGAATATATATATATATATGTTTTACTATGAAATTAAATGGAATATGTTAACGTACAATTTGCAGGTGTATAATTATAGTTACAGATATATTTATATTAGTTATTTCAAGTCTATTGCTATTTCTCCTCCATTTGTTTGTCGCGCGCAATGACAAAATCCTCGAATTTGACCATGTAGGTGGTGCCCTTGTGCCAGTGCGCCGTTACCTTGCAGGGCTGCAAAGGATGTGGATTAGCATACATAATGAATGTATAATTCTATTAAAATAATTACAAATCCGCAATGGGTCAATACGGCTTCAACGATGCCAGCCGTAAAGTTAGCACAATTCAGAGAGCTCTTATCCTTCGGCACACTGATAAATGTGTTGACCAGTGGTTCCTTCTCAATGATGTAATAGGTACGCTCATCATCGTTGGCATGCTCCAATTTCTCCGCCTCCTTGCCAAAGAGATTCTTCCACACCGTCGTCTTCACAAAGAGCAGCATTTGTGTCAGCTTTGTTTCACGTTTGGAGTTGCGCTCGCGCACAAAATACAAGTCAATGATGCGTGTGCCCACATCCTGCCCCAGGTCATGTAATCTAAAACGCGACATTATTAATTTAATTATATTCACTAACAAAATACAAAGAATAACACCTTGTTTGCAATTCGGGAACTGTGAAAACTCGACTCTGTGAGTATTGAACAATCTCACTGAAGAGCAGCGCCACAATGCTCTGCGAGACCTCGGATTTGCCTTTTGAGAGCGGTCGATCCAGAATATTGCTGCGCGGACGCATCGATGAAATTTTCAACGCCTCAAGTTTTTCCATTTTTATTTCGTTACAAAAACAGAATGTAAGCAAAGAAGACTCAACAACAAATTGCTAGCCAAACAGCTGTAAGGGCTGCCAGATGGTCAAAATCCCAAGCGTTTTGTCATTCACAATTGGATTCCGTTAATTTTGCATGCAGTCACACGTCTTCATATTATTCAAATCAAGCAACGGCAGTTTGGCCCAATAATAACGCGGCTTTTGCTGCAAAATTGTTAAATACGCCTCAAATTGTTTGAAATTGATATCGCGCGTATGCGGACAATCAATATGATGAAAATAGGGACACGCCTCATCCTGTAGCCAGCGACGCTGCTGTATATTCCTTCTGACATTGCCCAGATCGGAAATATTTCCTTCCATTTTTTTATCATACATGTTGGAAGTTATTTTGAAAATTGAGTCATTGATGATGGCATCCACAGCAGATAGTTGGAGAAGTTCTTTGATAAGCTTATGGCTCTCTAAGCGTCGCACACACAACAAATACGACAGAGGCATTGCAGCAAATCGAATGCAACCAATCAAATTGTATACATTTGATTTACGCTTTGACCAATCGTGTCCCAGCCAACGCACAGCAATAAAAAATATCTACAGGAATATATACATTGTAAATTGAGTATACTTTTAATTTCGACTTAATGGCAAACCTCTATTTCAGTATTAACACATATTTCATTGGAGTTGAGCAGATAGATCAGATGCTTGAGGGGCATATTCAAAAACTCGCGCGTTGCCACAAAAGTTAGTAGAAATTTTTGTATGCGAGTCAACATTAGATTGCGCACAATATCCAATGCGGGAATTCGATTGGATTCCACATATAGAACACAAGCGGTGTCCTCATTGAAACAGTTCAGATCCTCGAATTTCTGCCAGCACTGCAGCAGTAAGAATTCAATCCTTAAATAAGTGGCAGCCACAAATATGGCAACAATATTCTTGCGCTCCAGTTGCGGATCATCGCTAAGCATCCATTTGTAAATGAGCATAAATGACTTCTGAGAAACCTTGTCCTCTGGCAATGAGACAACGAGCGGAATTTGCACAAGATCTCTAAAATACATGGAGTAGGCCTGCAGGACGATAACGTGGCAATTGAAGTACATTTGATTGATTTCGATCTGCAGGGTGGTCTTCAAATGATTCTCCACAATATAACGTAAAACTACTTTTAGGGATTCCTTTGGGGGTTGTTCGATGCTCAACCAATCACGAACGTCTTCAAAATTGTAGCCACACTCGAATAGAGATCGATTTGTTGACAAATCCGCAGATTCACACTTAAAAATGCTATCCAAGTCTTCAGCTTTAGAGACTAGGCGTGTTTCCGATCCAGGCTCTTCCTCGGATGAGGTAATTATGGGCAGCTTTGAGATCTCTCGCTTTTTATCAACCAAGGCTTCATGTTTTCGCATTAGCTCATTCATTCTGTCTGATAATTTTTCAAATGTTGTTTTACGCACTTCGATGTTTTTGAAAACCGAGAGACTTATGACATATCTACACCAATTTTAATATTTAATACTGTTTAACAGGGTCATATTTTAAGAGCACTTGTAAAGTAGCAGAATGTTATGTTTCTATGAGAAATGCAATAAGAACTTTGAAAAATATAAAAAATTAATATGCATCGGCCGGGAATCGAACCCGGGCCGCCCGCGTGGCAGGCGAGCATTCTACCACTGAACCACCGATGCTTGTGCTTGCAAGCTGTGCTAATCGCGGTATGAATAAAAAGCTGTGTTTTAACTTAATAAATCTCATACTAACTAGTTAATCAACTGTCGCGCACGATAAAATTCAACTTATCTTTGAGCCCACATTACTTTGTATCCTGTTTGTTGCGAAATGAAATTGTTCGGTATTGTTTATTAAATTGTGTTTTATTTGTTTGTATTTTTCTTTTTCACATTTTCAAATACATTTATATGAATAAATATATCATTTATTTTGTTTACTTTTTAATGCCATCTTTTATATGCGGCTACTTATGCATAAATTATGTAATTTTTCATTTTATGTATTGTGTTTATAAACAAAAAGTTGATTCAACAAATTGCTGGCATTAACTATTTTATCTGTAGAATATTCTGTTATGAGAAAACTTGTTAATAAACAATGTAGCGCATTGTTGCTATTTCTTATGATTCTTAGATTGTTTTTAGTTTTGTTTTGTTTTGTTTTATTATTATTTTCGCTTTGAAAGTTAAGATTTTCTTTTTATAGTGTGTATGCACAGTTAAAATTGAAAATACATTTAATATACATATAGTACTATATATATTTTTATGTTGGCATGCTTGTGGATCATTTCATATGTTAAAATTATTGTAGCTTTAACTAAATAATAAAAAGTAATTTTAAATTATATATGTATATTTAACATTTTGTACTTTTTGTTGAGTGTTTGTTCTTTGTTCAAAGTTTTTCTTCTTTTTTGTTTGTTTGTTTTGCTTGTGGTAGGTTTCTTGATCTAAACAACTTCCGTTCATTTATTTTTTAAATACTGCATTTGCATTTTTACTAACAATTGCCCGCTTTCTTAAAGGTTTCGTTTTTTTCTTTTTTTAATACATATAATATTTTGTTGCTTTTATTATGTGTTTTTGCACAACCTTTGCTTATTTTTGAATAAATATGCATTTATAGTAAGAAATAAATTAATGCTTTTTTTATTTATTATTAATTTCATTTTTAATACACAAAAATTACTTAGGTTCCTTGCACATAAGTATTTTATTTATGCATTTGTTTTAATACGTTTTATACACATTTATATATATAGTATAGCTGCATATATGAGATTTGTTTCATTTTTCTTTTCTTTTTTTTTTTTTTTGGAAAACACTTAAGTATTTTATTGAAGCCCGCATTTCAAATGAGCTAATTTAGATTGGCTGTCATAAACCATACAAATTGCTCATTTGCATTGGCAAAAATTACAAATTGTTTTTATTTTAAGGGTGATTTAAGCGGCACAAACGCGCAATTGCAAATGTTTTGTTTTCGTAACAACTAATTTTCGAATTTTTCTATTATTTTTCAAACATAGGCTTTTCAAACAATAAGAGTTTGCAGTTTTTTTTTTGCAAAAGAAATATTTTGAATCTTAATGAGCCCTAAAAAGAGTCAAAATCATTCTTTTTTAAACGAACTAAATATTTAATTATTTTGTAAAACATATTTTGTGAATACAATTAACTCTGTTGGGCAAATTGAAAACGCATCTATTGCAAATTGACGTTGTCCGCTTTACAAGGTTCAAAAACAACTTGTAGTTCTTTTGTGGGTTTTTTGTTTGTTTGTTTTCTTTTTGTTTTTTCTCATTTGTTATTTATTGTATTGTATTAACAATGTTCTTGTAATGTTCTTGCTGCATTTGCGCTTTGAGTTGCCTTTTGTGTGTAGAGACAATGCAAAATTTGTGCGCGCTACTTTCTTAGAGAGGGAAAACGCTCTGTTTTAAAACTATAAACAAATTGGAATTACGCACAGAAATTTATATATTTTCATATAAGTATAATTTTCGTGCCTTGCCTTGGCTTTAATACTGTTCTCCAATTTCAAATTGTAAACAAAAGGTAAGTAGCAAAAACTTAAAAGACTAAAAAAGAAGAAAAAGCATTATACATATGGTACGTATTTAAATAATATATATATATATATATAAATATATTTATATATATATGTATACAATATATAAAAAAAGATAAACAAATAGCCCGGTTTTTACAAAAGTATAATTAAATGACAGCGCTTAAAATAAATTACAATTATAAAAATGATGTATTATGTATGTATGAATGTGTTATGTACGTGTCAGTGCGTTTGATCTGCTCTACTGATGTATATACAAAAAATATGGCAATTCAAATGGAGTTACAAATAAACGATAAGAAAACCAAACTGGCAACTAAATAACTAAGATGGGACAACAGTTAACGATAAAAACGATCTTCTTGTTGTTGTTGTTGTTTTTGTCGTCGGGAAAGTTCTGTTAGAACATTAGCCTTCCGTAGTCATTCTGGGCGGCCTTGCTGCTGCGCGGCTGCATCAGATACAGCGGCTGCGGCGGCTCCTGCTGTGGCGCCCCGAGACTGTGTGATAGTTCCCAATTGTAGAAATGCCTTTGGGGCTGCGGCTGTGACTGCGACTGGCGCTGTTTCAGTCGCAGCAGCTGGCTTTTGTAGTTGTAGTTGTTGTGGCTGTGCTCGTCGGATTGTTGGTGGTGCTGTTGCTGGTGCGAATGGTGGTGCTCGTTTCTGGGCCTGGTGCTGGGGTCGTCATCGTGCTGTCCTTGCAATCTAGCCTCCAAATGTCAGACATGCGGTTTATGGCGCCCGCCACAAATGCCGCAATGTACGCCCATCCAATGGCATGCACGCAGCGGCGGATAACACCACAGGCACGGCACGAACAGGGACAGCAGCGCCAGGCCCAGCCAGCGCTTGGTGCAGCCCGCCTCACCGACACTACAATCGCACGGATGCTGTGCCGTCTCGCCCTCTGCATCGCTCATGCAGTGATAGATCATGCAGCGGGCACACCCCAGACCGGAGATACACTCGTACCCACTGCGAAACGGATCTGGCGCATATTCGCAGGCGCCACGTCGATTGAAATCCTCGCTGTATAACTCGTGACAATAGCGACAACGCAGACGCGTTTCCTTTTTGAGTATGTCTGATACATTTGGCTTATTCAATGGCTTATTCGCTGATGTTGTCCCCGACGACTGGGCCGCAGCCATTTGCTGTGCCGCTTCCAGCGCATTACGCTTTTTCAGGGCACTGATTGACTCGCGACGGGCATTCAGCACCTGTGCGCCAACTGGCTGCTCCACAACCGGATAGTTATAGTCATGGTGTACCGCTGTCAGCGTCACATACGAATAGTTCTCGCTGGGCGCTATTTGACCTGATGGCGGCGGCGGCGCCGGGGATCCACCACCATCCGTTGAACCGCCCGCCGCCATTGATGTTTTGTCCGTCGATATGTAGTGTATGGTCGCCGCTGGTAGTTTCTCGGAATCGGAATTGTTGCTGTAGCTATCCTTGTTGCGATCGCTGTTGCTTTCTGTATGAATAAAGTTGGAAGATATACCTCAATTATACAGTTCAACAAAATGGTTAGTTATCGTTAAATATTACTGTGACTTTTTTCGCTGCCTTCGGGGCTTGAATGTATCTTTTGTAAACTTTCGCTTTCCACAGGTAAGTCCAGGGTCTGTGAAAGATTTCAATTACTAAATGCTGCACGAATAATTGTATATTATAAATTAACTCACCATGAAAACATCATCTTCACCAACCGAATCATATTTGGTTAATGGTGGGCATATTATAGTGGGATTTGATTTGGCCAGTCCTGAATATATATATATGTATTTATAAATAGATTAATTGTTTTCAATAACCAATTTCTTTAACTGAGAACAAGGCACACAGCAAATTATATATAAAGCTTATATAAAGCGTTGAAATTTAGTTTAGAGAGAGAGAGAGAGAACGTCATAAAGTTTTTTTTAGTTAATAGAGTGTGGTAGAAATTGTAGACTATTTATTGTTAATATTACTGTTAAAATTTTATGCGTCTAAGGTGTGTGTGTTTGCTGCACTTTTAAATGTGACGAAAGAAAGCAATTCAAACTAATTGATTTGAAATAAGTCTTTCAGTATAACAACAACAAAAAAGCAGCTCACACTCTAAAAACTAGTTAAAAAGAAACCTCCTTAAACACTTACCAATTTTGTTTTAAATTATATTGTGTTCAATTTTGTATAATGTTGTGTTTTTGTAATTTTGAAACAAATTGCACAATTCCAATAAAATGTTTTAAGATTTGGCAAGATTATTTTTTTTTTTTTTTGGTTTTTAAAAAAGAGCATAAAACATTAGTTTTGCATTAGTTAATGAAGGCAAAAAGGCTTTATGCAAAAGATCTAAGGGTGATGTGAATAAAAAAGACAAGGTGTAAATAGGCATATCAAAACTACATTCGAGTAGGTAGAAACAAAGCGTGGATAGGAAACAGATTTAAGAGAGTAAATAGAGTTTTTAAAGCGACATGCAGTTAAATGGAGGATATGGCAGCTCTAGATAACGTTTGAATTGGAGTGTTGGCATCTTGCATACCATCGATTAGTTCATTATAGGCGCGCAGGACACCCTTGTCAAAGGCGCGCGCATCGGCTGCCGTTTGAAAAGTTAAGCCATTGCGCTGCTTTCCGGCGCGCCAATGATGAAATGTTGGCATTACTTTGTAATACTTCAAATCACGATTGATGATACAGCTTAAAATCACCTGTAAAATGATTGAAAAGCGAGTCTTAGAATTATTTGTGGATTTGAATTTGTGATTTGATACTTACACTTTGATCAGAGATTCTTTGCCCATAGATGATGTAGTCATGACCCGATGCCAATGGGGATAATCTAGCACGTTTGCGTATCGAAACATTTGCCAGACCACCCCCGGCCAGCGGTAGCCAGCCCTCGGTGCTCTCGTCTCTGGTCATTACCTGCGCGCGTACTGTAACTAAGAAGTCGCTGTAATGATAGAAAAAATAGAGAGAGACACAGAGATCAGACAACAAATATTAATAATTATTCAAGTATAACTATATCGTTCATTATCAATTATTATCGATTGGTGGCGGCACCTGCTCAACTGGCGCTTCGAGCTTAATTTACGGTATGAAACTGCGGCCATTGCTGTTGCTCAGTTACTGGAGTTGCCTCTGGCATCAACCCATGTCCATATATCCTTGGTGCGATAACTTAAAAGTGTCGCTAATTCGGTTAATTTAATTTTCGGACACAAATACGAAGCCATATAGGTAGACAACACCTGTCGTACTTATTTGTGACCAAAAAGACAAAATAAACTAAAAATAACTAGTAAGTCTCCCGCTTTAAAAATATCCACGCACACACTGAAACCCTTACTCATTGATGTATGCTGTGTGTGTGGGTGTGTGCGTGTTTTTTATTTAAGGGTAGCAAAAATATCTGAATTAAGAAAATCTGAGTCGTCCCAGTTATGGTTTCATTCTTGAAACAGCACAGAATAAGCGAACAGAACACAAAGCATGTCAGACGACCTGCGCACAAGTTTGAAAAGGAGTTTTTCAAGCGAACTGAAGTTACTCAATGAAAAAAGCTTTCGTGAAACGGGGACAAACTCCGACTCCATTTGCCGATATACACACATTTGTCCTAGATAATGCAGAACAACAAATTTTACAGAATGAACATGCATTGGCAGAGCAAAGGAGTCCTTGCGAAAGTAGGCGCAAAACGACGTCATAGCTGTGTCAAGGACTAGGTAAGTTGCCTTTTACAAATGCGACAGCAGACACACGAAATATGTATAGATTTATATATAAATATAAAACTGTCTGTCTGTATGTATGTGCATAGTCCACACTCAAGGTGGAACAAACACACATACACACACACACACGTCAGCAAACCAGCATGTCTGGCCAAGGATATTCATGTGGCTGCCATGCCATGAATGAATTTCACTTTGCAGCTTTGCAGTCAGGGTTACCAGGGCTTGATGCAATTTGCAATGTTTTGGAAAAAGCTCGATGCGCTAGTGGCAACTTTCAATGAATCGCCGCTGTATTAGAGTTGCCACCATGTATATTCATTGACATGCATACATATATACACACAAACACACACACACATATATAGGCGTGCACAGTCAGCAACAACTCCGCAAAGGAGGCAGAGACAGACACGACAGACAAAGCCTGCCTCAAGCAAAAATTAAAAGTCCCAAGTCATAAGTAAAATCCTCAATTGACAAAACTCCCAACAGGGCGCATGCGTGAGAGAGAGGAAGAAAGACAGAGACTGAATCCTGTTTGTGTATGTGTGCGTGCAAGTGTTGTGTGCTGCTAGCTGTCAAGTGCTTAAAACATTTCTCTATGATCTGCAGATGAATGTGTATGTATGTGTATGCATGTGCTTGTAAGTGAACTGCTTGTGTATTTTATGTTACATTATGCGCGACAAATGCACTTGAACGAGTTAGCATAAATATATATTTGCATAACATGTGTATTTGGCAACATTTGGCATTTTGCAGCATAATTCTAGATATGGCAGAGTTGCCAGCTATCGTTTAAATTTCGACAAGTGACTGCAGCAACTGCAGCTCAAAATATTAATGAACACCACCAAATGCATTTTTTTTTTATTTATTTATGCATGTGGTGCGTAGGCGTATTATTCGTTGTAATGTGAGTTGAAAACGCGTAGCTAATAAAAATAGCACCCACACACAAAGTGTGGCAATGCAAAAAAATCGAATGAAATGTTTCCGTTTTGCTCAGCAAAAACATGTATTAAATTCTTTACTAGTGGAGGACAACCAGAGGCAGAGGCATGAATGAAAACTACAAGAACCTTGGTTATGTTATTGGGTGTATGTTTGTGTGGGTGTGTGTATTGTTTTTGTTGTGGCCGTTGCGCAGACGTTGGCCACATGCAAATTGCGAAAAGCAAATAGCACAGCTAAAGTGCTTTGGCTGTAGCCACTGTCTTCCACAGTGTTGTAAATGCCTCAATATGCGACACATAAAAAACCAAACCAAGAGCAACGTGCTGGGGGCGAGTGACATCATTTTCAATGGGCGCCCGCTTTACGCTTTAAACAGCAAGAAAAGAAAAAAAAATAAATAATAACAGAAAAAAACAATTAGAAAAACAAGATAGTTGCGCTGGCATTCCATTTCATTCATTAAAAGTGGCGACAGACAGACTACGTGGAGACGACACGGCGCTGCCAACACACACATACATGCACATAGTGTTGCCATACACATACATATATGTATGCATTGGATTGACCAGACAAATGAGTCACATTTCATTCATGCCCAACACTTGCTTCTTCTGCTCGATTAGCGCTCGCTCGTCTTTCCCATTCAGAAACGTTTGTAAGTATTTTAGTTCAATTAAATAGCATTTTTTCGCTTGTTAAATTGGCATTAATTGTTTGAATTAAAGTGGGAGCGGTAGCAATTAAGGACCGTCCATTCACATAGATCTGGCAACGCTGCAAGCGAGACTTAAAGCATGTATGAATAAAAAAGGTGAAAACATAAACTTTTGCACTTACCTTTCATGTCCTTCTGTCATGATTTGTTATCAGAAAGATTCTAATATAGCAGCGTATAGTGTCGGTGTTGTTCTTGTTGGTGGCTAAATACACCATGATTAAAGCATAAAGACATTCAGAGCCTGCTGCTGCACAAACTGCCAACGAAAAAGAAACGACGACGGACAACAAACAATCGAAAACGGGAAGGGGTAACTGTAACTAACAGTTACAGCTACTATGCAATGGAGCTTGAAGTTGGCTGCAGATTTTTTGAGTACACTCTCGGAGTATTATTTTTATTCAGCTGACTTGTTGTTGGTGGTGGCGATGTTGCTGCTGCTGCTGCTTTTGTTGTTGTTGTTGTTGTTGTCAGCACTGCGCTTCGTTGCGTTGTCTATATATTTTTTTTTTCGTTTCTCGATTGCTTTCTTTTTGGCACAGTAGTATGAAAGGCGACGCCACTTGCTTGCTTTGCAACGGTTTGTCAGACGCACAATTTATGAACTACGAGTAGAAGGCAAAACAAAAAACCGTTATATATTTGATTTTTAATTAAATTAGGGTTATTATTTTTTGCAATTATAACGGGAGCAGCAGACGGCGACGAACGGGCGACTTTTACTTTTTCAATACACTTGCAACATACACACACACACTATGTGGGCGTGTAGACAAACACTGTGGAAAAACTTCATGGAGCAAATATATGTCCGAATTTTTCCAACCAAAGATGTAACAGGCATCCCAAAATGAGAAAGATAGAGCGAGAGAGAGAGAGAGAGAGCGCGCGCAAGGTTGAGCCTCTGTTGAAATTGAGAGCGCATCAGCCCCAGTTAAAAAACAACAACAATACACAGAGTATACAACATTTTAGTGTCCATTAAACATTGTTGAATTTTCATATTTATTTATTTAACTGTGCAACTAGAACTTGCAAACCTTTTGGAATATCACTTTTTTATATTTGTCAGTTGAAGATAGCAAGTTTTTCGCAAAAACCACTTTGCACTGCAAACGAAATATTCATTCATATATTTCCACATCAAGGCTACAGGCATTTTGTGTGGAGCTCTCGCTCGCTCTCTCGCTCGTTTGTTCACCTACTCTTACTCGCTCTCTCACTTGCGCACTGCGAGAGCGTGTCGCAACCAACGCACTTCGCTTGCGCATATACAAAAAAAGGTAACACACACACATATATACACACACTTAGAAAGTGAGGTAGAACGTTTTTGGGCGATTTCTCCATGTATACACATAGCATATATGTATATAAATTTATATATATATATATGTATACATATGTATGTAGATATAACAAATTTTGATTGCCTATCCTGCAGCTTTTGACATATACATATGTATATATTTATAAATATATATGTATATAACTACATATTTTATTGCTGTTATCGCTTTGCCTTTGTTAATTGTTTACGATGTGCACAATTGTTTTACTTTTCCTTCCTTATTATTTCTTTTTTTTTGCACTACGAATTTAGGTTAGTATATGTATGTTGAATTTTTGACTTAGAGCAGACATAACGACCGTGAAGGAGGAGGTGGCAGGTGCGGGTGCGGATGCGTGTGGAGTAAAGGGGGAGACGTGGTGTATCGGAATTTTTCTCTATTGGATAACAGCTTTTCACATTTGATGTCACTTAGCACGTTTTTGCAATCGCACACACATAAATACTACTTGAATATTTTGGCAATTTCTTCAATTCTTTGCACTTTTCACAACTTGTATCTTTAGAGACATTTAGCATTTCTCATATCAGGTCGCAACTGCGTGTGGCTTGCCAAATTTTTTTTGATTGCTTTTCGATTTGAAGGCTGTTTTGTTTAATATTTATATAAACTATTGCACTCAATGCATAGTGTAAATGATTTGTATTTTATTTGGCATTTGACTTTACTTTTATGCAGATTTTACACAAACTTCTTCTTCACGAAAAACTAGAATGAAATTCCAAACAGAGATGTTATTTAACATAACGGCGACTAGAACAGTTACATTTGCTGAAATGTTATCAATGAAAATCAGATGCTGTTAAGAGCGATACCTTGATAAATATGAATAGTATCGCAATACTTGAGGAATAGAAAATAAAAATTCCCAATACTTGGTGTATACTAAGAACGCTTTGTACGTATAATTTTACATATTATATTATAAAAACCGATTTAAAATGTAATTACTGCTGTTTTGTCGCTGTGACTATTCATATATAAACAATTCGGTAAAATACAACTCTGTACGTTCAGATACTTGTAACGAGTAATAATATCGTTCATCTCTAGCATTAACATTTCCTTTCTTATGTGCGTGTGTGTGTTTGATGACTGCGGGAAATTGGCTGCCGTGTATAATTCGCAAATAAATCGCTGAAAATGGCTAAAAAGAAAAGTGAAGAACATTCGGGAGCCGATGCAAATGATAGCGACTACAACGAGGAACCAAATTTCGACGATCCACCCAATTTTGTGGACAACATCAACGATGAAGGCAAGTTTCGTTTCGTTTGCCAGCGCAGCACACGCGCCGACTGATGCAAAAACAAACCTAACCTCAATGTGCGCGATTTTTCCTATTGCATTCGAAATAATGTCCAAAAACCAAATATTACAGATTTACTTGGCGATATGCTGGCGCAACGCCCCTCAGAGGCCGATGGCGTCGAAAGTGTCGTCGTGGTGGACAACATGCCGAAAGTGGAGCCAAGTCGTCTCGACAAACTGAAATCGGTAATCAACAAGCTGTTCTCGCATTGCGGCGAGATTGTTAATGTTGTCTATCCTGTCGATGAGGAGGGCAACACGAAGGGCTATGCATTCATGGAGTATAAGACCGCCAGCCAGGCTGAGGATGCGGTCAAGAAGCTGAACAACCATCGTCTGGACAAGAATTACACCTTTGCCGTTAACTTATTCACGGACTTTCAAAAGTAAGCTCGGCAAGCTGATATAAATCTTGTATGTTTCAATTTATAATCCGTAACCAGCCAGAATGAAAATACAAATATTTTTTGTATATATTTTATAAAATCCATTAAAAAAGATAGATAGGTAATTTTGAATACATGTCTTCGTGTATATTTATATATAAGTATATCTATGAAAAGAAAAATCTTTTATTGTGATCCAAAACGATCTGTAAATAATATAATTTCCTTATTTGTCTTTACAGGTATGAAAATATCCCGGAGAAATGGGAGCCGCCAACTGTGCAGCCTTTTAAGGTCCAGAGCGATCTGTACAATTTCATTAATGATCCCGATACCTATGATCAGTACTGCGTGGCTGCGGAAACTGCGCCAAATTGTGTGCAGGTTGGCTTCTGGCAGAATACGCTGCCTGAACCCAATGAGCTGGAGACCCGTGAACGTTTCACCGATACATTTGTCAAATGGTCACCACTGGGCACCTATGTGGTTACGTTCCACAAGCCAGGTGTCGCCATTTGGGGTGGTAGTAGCTTCCAGAAAATACAAAAGTTTCCGCACCCTGGCACCCAATTCGTTGAGTTTTCGCCCTGCGAGAATTATTTGGTCACATATGGGCCAACGCCAACCGGGCAGAAGATCATAATTTGGGACATACGCACCGGTGCCGAGAAGCGCTCCTTTGTCGGTGATGGAATGTCAGTGTTGTCAATGTTCCGCTGGTCGCACGATGACAAATTTGTTGCGCGCATGGGCGAAAATTCGATTCACATCTATGAAACACCGTCGTTCTATTTGCTGGATCTGAAGTCTATCAAGATACCGGGAATACGCGGTTTTTCGTGGTCGCCCACCGACAACGTGATTGCCTATTGGGTGGAGGAGCAGAATCAGATACCCGCTCGAGTCACGTTAATGGAGATACCCAAGAAGCGGGAGACACGCAACAAGAACCTCTTCCATGTGGCCGACTGCAAGTTGCATTGGCAGAAGTCTGGCGATTATCTGTGCGTCAAGGTTGATCGATACTCGAAACTGAAGAAGGACAAAAAGGAGCTGGACGTCAAGTTTCTGGGCATGTTCTACAATTTTGAAATTTTCCACATGCGCGAAAAGGAAATTCCCGTTGATTCGGTCGAGATACGCGAACTGATTCTTGCCTTCGCCTGGGAGCCAATTGGCAATAAGTTTTCCATAATACACGGCGAACAAAATTCGGCCAACGTTAGCTTTTATGAGGTGAACAAGGGCGTTAAACCTAGTCTGGTCAAGCGTCTGGAGAAGAAATCCTGCACTCATCTGTTCTGGTCGCCGCGTGGCCAGTTCATTGTGATGGCCAATCTGACCATGGGCACATTTGAATTTGTCGATACGACCAATGACTACATCATTAGTGCATCCCCCGATCATTTTCGCGCGTCTGAGGTCGAATGGGATCCGACTGGTCGCTATGTCGTCACCGGCGTCTCCTCGTGGAAGGTCAAAGAGGATACCGGCTTCAATATGTACACGTTGCAGGGTCGCATCATTAAGCGTACCATTTTGAAGAACTTCGTGCAGTTCCTGTGGCGTCCACGGCCGCCGACGCTGCTCAGTGAGGAGAAGCAAAAGGAGATTAAGAAGAACCTTAAGAAGTACTATCCAACGTTCGAGCAGAAGGATCGCCTACGCCTGACCCGTGCCTCCAAGGAGCTGCTCGAGAAGCGCGCCCAGCTGCGTGAGACCTTCATGGAGTACCGCAACAAGCGCATTGCCGAGTGGAAGGATCAAAAGAGCCGTCGTCAAATGCTTAGAGGGCGTAAGTTTCCCTCTACCCACCCACATGCATCATTTTTGCGACTTTATTTTTAATGTGATTTCATATTTATTTTTTAGATGTGGACACGGATAATTTGGAAACCGATGAAGTCGATGAGGAAGTTGTTGAATTTTTAGTCAAGGAAGAAATCACTCTGCTAGAGTAAACGACCCCCTGATACTTTGCGCCACAAAAAACACATCCAATCCCTCCCTCTCCAACTACTCCATTCTGTCTCTCTGTTTTCACTTCTTTTCAAAGCTGGTGTCTCTCAGACTTTCGTCGAAGTGCGCCTACGTCCCGGCAGCAGCCTCCACTTGTCGGGTTCAACACAAGTAGAGCGTCATAAATATTATACGACTAAGCGTAATCATATTTACAAGCTTGCGTTACATACATATGCACATATATAAATATATTTATAAATACTTTTATAAATTCGATTTCTAAGCGCAAAAGTAACGTCACATAATTTGATAACTAAAGTCAACGCCAACAACCGAACAACATTTGATAAAATTGTGCACAGACCCAAAAAAAAAAAAATGAAAAAAGAAAATAATATAAACAACATGTCCGATGTTATATTATTAACAATTAAAAGTAAATTTGCAATGTATTTGTATGTCAACAGCAAAAAGAAAAGGAAAACTAAACGGCATTTACACTTTTACTGAGCGGGAGGGATGGAAATAAATATAAATTATAAATAAAAGCCGGCTACCATACAAATTCAAAATTTGTTTTTCCCAACTCTTCAGTACACTTCTAAAAACCAAAGTATAGAATGGACGTCGATATATCATTCGATAAGATCACAAACTTACATTTGAAGCATCAAAAGCAAACCAGGGTGTAATTGAAGCTAAGAAATGGGCTAAAGTGCAAAGATGATTTTTGGAAACTATTCAGTTGAACTGCACTATTTTCTATATATTTATTTAGGAAACGATTGTTCCGTAGTGAAATAAATATAGTGAAATATATTTATATCAATGTGGTCCGTACGTAACGCGTCGCAGTTTACATTGCAGCCGTTGTGTGAGACGTGGCCGTTGCTTGGCTGGCACCAGAAGCGATCGTTTATTTGGAATATGCCATGGTCCTCTCACCCATGTGCGATAGTGGCTCACATGCTCGGCAATGCAGGAGTTGGATTCCCAGCAGAGGAGCTAACCACTTTCCAAATGCAACTTCTTTTGACATGACTCGATGATTCACGATACACCCATTGGGCATTGCCGGCAGCTTTTATATTTGTTTTAGGGAAGCCGGCTGATAAGCGCATCGCGAAGATAAAATAAAAGCTACTTAATCAACTACTTTGCTGGGTGTCGTTAGGTTTCGCTCCGACTTTTCCTTATCGCCTTCCAAGTCGAAAAGCCGTCGGTATTGTAGCTTCCCGCTTCTGCCCCTTAAAACCTATGTTTGTATTATATGCTCGGTGATAATTTAATTTGTAAAGGCCGATTTAGCGATCGACGAAATATTTCTCTACCGAAATTTGCAATATATTTCCTTTGTGGAACTTTAAAACATTGAGGGTTGCTGAGAGACAAAAAGTTAATGAATTAATTTTCTCGGCGATTATAAGTACACTTTTTTCTTAAAGATTAAAATCGTTTTTTTTTTTTATAATTTACTATTTCCATTATTTTGACACAACTGACAACTGTTAACAGAAACCACACAAGTCAGCAGTGAGTTAACTGTGTGGATTTTAGTTAACTAAACTGGCCGTCGAAATTCGGCGAAATATTTCGCGACATGTTCGACTCAGTGTTTTATTATCGAGTTTTCCATTATCGATAACTTTTCTTATCTTAACGGATAAGTCACAATTTATCGATAGCCTTATGCTTTTGCTATGGCAACGCGAAACACCCTGTAAGAAAAACAAAACAAACTGTTACTTTCTGTTTGTTCGGAAGTGTCGAATGTAATGCATATTTTACAAGTATCATATTATTTCAGTGTTTAGCAAATCACTAATAATTATGGAACGAGAAAAAAAGCGAAGCAAGAAGCGTCGCAAAACGCAAACCACACGTGCTTATCGCACAACCGAGAGAGAAGTTCAACAATTGCTCTTCCAATGCATTGACAGAAACAATGCTGGGCAGCAGCAAGCAGGAGCTCAGCAATTGGAGGCACGCAGCCTGGACTTTTTCCATGCCAAAGATATTAACAGTGTGGCGGATTCGGAGTCTTTGGCAATAAATGTTAAAGATTCAACGGACAATTTCATACAGATTGAGCTAACCGATCCGCCGTTATTTTGGACCCAGTTGTACAAGACGCATCATTGCTATGACAACGGTTTGTTGTGGACGCCCAAAGGTGACCAGTTAAATTTGCCATTGCAGTCAAGCGATTGCAATACGACGCTAAAGCCATCTCAGGTACGTATGCTAAATCGCTACCAGGAGGAGGCGAGAAACCGTCGAAAAGACAACAGCAGCGGCGGCTGCAAACTAAATTCTCAACTAATAACCGATCTCACGGACGCGGATGCAGTTATATTCGTTACTGATAGGCAGCTATATCGCAGCCATTGTACCCGACAGTTTAAAACTGTATTCTTGGCACCAGTGCCGGTGACTCTGTGTCAGGGATTGCCGGTGAAGAGTTGCTGCCTGAAATTGTGCCTGAAACAGTTGCGTTTCACGACGCATCCATTGCTGTTGGAGGAGCATCGTCTGGCCCAGCATCTAGAGGATCTGTATGATCTGTACGTTCAGCAGGAGAGCAACGATATATGCGAGCAATTACGAGAGGAGCTGCAAATCGCACGCAATGTGGCGACACGGCTAATCAGTGTCAACAATCAGCCGGAACATGCGGAACAGTTGGCTGTGCATGTCCAGCGTCAGCTGGAATTGACGCAACAATTGCGCACACGCTACTATGCCGAGTCGACGGCACAGCGTTCACTGCTACAGCGCCTGCTCAAGCAGTGGGCCAAGCTGAAGGAGTTGCGCATACGGCAGCAATTTCAGTGCACATGCTTCAAGCTCAGCTTGCGACTGGTGCCGCCCGATGATGTGGATGCATCATGTACGGCGTGGCGGCAACGCTTCGAAACGGATCTGGCCGAGACTTATCGCGAGCATTTGGAATTGTACTATCAGCGCCGACTTTTATGGAGCAGCGGTGAGCAGTCGTCGCGCTTGAAACCGCCACGTAAACCGCAATTCGGACCGATCATGGATAGTCTGAAGATCCATTATGAGCGTGCGTTTCAGGATCCCGAGGAACCGGCGGTGCATGTGCTGCGGCTGCCAAACGATGCATTAACAATGTGCGCGCCCCCAGGCTCAAGGAACGAGGTGCGCAACTACTATCTAAAGCTCTACCTGGACAGACAGTTTGTGGCGCAGACTCGCTGCTATCGCCTGGAGCCCGATTTGCATGTCTACATGAACGAGAGCATTGGCGTTCTCCTCGAACGCTCGCTGCCCAAACAGCTCCACATTTGGGTAAGCTACCAAAGAATTGCGATTATTTTATTGTTTTTGCAAAAACCGCCCAATGCATTTTTATCATTATCAAATGTATATAAAAAAGTAAGTAAATGTAAAAATGACCGTTTCCTGTTGTGTTATCATTAGATTACAATTTGTTGCCTGACACGAGCGCCATTAATTATTTGAACAATCAGACAGAATGAGCCATTTGTCCGATATTATATATACATATGTATTTGATTATTGTTCAATTAAAAAAACTCGGGTTTGTAATCGTTGTCAGCATTATATGTATGTCTGGTTGGAAGATGGCAGTCGTTGAAAGTTGGCTCTGATCTGCCCCTGCCTCCGGTGTCAGTGTCATTATCAGCAGCAACTTTTAAATCCGTCTCCTCCGGGAAGCAATCATCGACGCTTGTTTGGCCACTTTGGTAAAATCGGTTCATGGCATTTTGCCAGGCATCCCAGCCATGAATCTCCTTTATTTTCTGGGCGCACTCAACGGAGGCACGAATATTGTTTGACAACAGCTCGTCACAGTCCACTTTGCAGATATTTTTACTGGAGAGTTGCTTATCTGAGAGGCACCACCATCCATCACTGATTTGGAATAATCCGTAATTGCGAAAATTCTGTGCGCATGGTTTGCTAACTGCATCAGTCCGAAAATCGCTCAACTCTTTGGCAATAAACACGTATCTCGCCAATTCATTCCTTGGAACGCCCAATTGATTCATTTCCACGGCCAGGGTGCAGCGATCCAGTATCTTTTGGCCCTCCGCGGTGCCAGCCAGGATCAGTTGTAGCACCATCAGCATCACGGACCACTTTAAAACTACGTCTTTTTTTGCCATGCTCTGCGCACAAACTGAAAAAGTCAACTTGCTTCAACACTTGGCAAGCTTTTTGATAGCTCTACTTAACAATTAATGATTCACTGAAGCAATTTATGATTTCTTTCTATTATCAAATAATGCCATATATAAAAAAAGATCAATCATAAGGTGAGATAACCTATATCGAATGAATGGCTATAATACCAGACCAGTCAATACCAGCACAACTCAAGAAGCGTCTCAACAAATATCAATTCTTGACCAGGATCAATAGTCGTGTTAATTGGCCGATCTCAGAGATATGGCGATAAAACGAGAATATATATATTTAACAACTGAGTGCAGGGTATCAGGTAGTCGAGATACTCTTTTTTGTTATATATTTATTTTTATTTTTTCTTTTTATTAATTGCAGCTGTATGAGAAATCGACGATTACGTCACATAGTAGACGATTGGCGCTGATAAGCTCACCACTGACTTTGGCGAAGGGGGATAGCTCGTCACTGAAACTTGACTTCCATGTGACGTCGGGTGTAGTTAGTCCTAAGCTGGAAGGTGATCTATATCTGCACATTGACTATCGCTACACGGATGAGGACGGTGTCACTGAGCTGGACGACATACAGAAGCTGCCGGATGAATTAAGGGAAACGTTGCTGCCGCGCAAACTTCCGGCTGTGATCATCACATCCGCTGAGGCGACACCACAGCCACAGCCCCCATTTGACCCTGCTAAAAACAAGTCAAGGACGACGACGACGATGAGCGCGCCGCTCATATTTGCTGAGCGTCAGCTGCAATTCTGCGGCGTTGAGGAGCTGATCGAGAATCGACGCTTTCAACTGCTCCACTCGCGTCACCAGAAACGCAATCTGCACACAGCACACAAGCAGCTTAGCTTTGTGCCCGCCCTGGAGCACGAGCTGATCGAACTGAAGGAGTCCAATGGAACGAATGGCAACAGCAGTCAATTACTGGATCCGGGCACCACATGGAACCCCATCGATCTGCACAAGCATCGCGGACGCAAGTTCCTACAGCTACTCTACAATACGATAGTCAGCCATTGTGCGCAACGTTCCAAGCTATTGCAGACGTCGCATCCGCTGGTGCAGCTCCTCGGACCAGATGGCATAGATCAGTCCACAGCCGGCTGGTCGGGGCTCTGGCGTGCATTCCGTTCTCTACTATTTGGCGGTGGAGCATTAGCGACGATGACTCCGCCACGTGAACCCGCCTGGCAGCCACACCCAATAAATGCTGCGGATCAGGTGCAGCAATTGAACATCTCATTGCATGTGGTCCGCGCAACGGGAGTTCCAGTTCGCAGTCGCCACATTGTTAACGTGGAGCAGACAGTCAACAGGCGACGGAGCAGTGCCGGCACCGGCACAGGCAGCGATCTATCCGCCAATTTATTTGTTACACAAAGTGAGTAAACGAATGGATTTAATGTGTGACCAACTGAAACTCACAATCGAATCTCTTGCAGCGCTTATGTACTCGAATGTGCGTCCATTCGTGACACTGAGCTATGGCCAGAGGCTGTGCCGCAGTGGCACCGCCGAAGGCTCAAATCCCACCTGGAATGAGCAGCTCAAGCTGCAGATAACTGGACAGCCCTTCGATCTGCATGACGATCTGAAAATTAGCCTCTTCGACGAGCTCATCGAGCAGCAGTATACGGACGAGGCATCGGATCTCTACCAGCGGGTGCAGTGCAATTGGCTGGGCGAATATCGGGTGCCCATCAGCAGTCTCTTAATCAGTCGCAAGGTGAGTCCTATGGCCAATTTCACTGTCGTGCCGTGTAAAATGCATTTCATCATTCCAGTTTGAGGGATGCGTCGAGCTGAACATGCCCAAAGTGCTGGTGGGCTATAAGAGGCCGTTAATTGACTCGGTGACAAACATATCCGTTGAGCAATATCCCGAGTTCAAGGAGTCCGTGCATCTCTGGTACTTTCTGAGTGTGGAGCCGATCATCGAACCATTGCCCGTTCAGGTGGGCAGTCTGGCAAGTGCCGAGCTGCCGGAGTTGCAGCAATTTGTGAGCGATCGACGTGTTGAGGTGCAACAATTGCTACTGCAGCCGCATCGATATGTGGAACCACTCATTTGCACCTCGCTGGGCAAACGAGTCAGCCTCACCCGTCTGCTGGAGCCGGTGCCGGTGCCCAGTGAGTTGCAGAGTGTGGAGAGTATTTGTCGCTTTGTCTCGCTGCTTACACCACTAAAGAGTCCGTTGGTCGCTTGCCACAGCTTTCAGGGCATTTGGCTGGACAATCAGACGCTGCTCGACAGCACTTGGTGTTCCGTCAAGGATTTGGGTGTACTGCTGTGCAATTATATGCTCGCCCTGAATCGAGAATGCTGGCTCTTGTTGGGTTTGGCCTGCCCCTACGGCGAATGCACTTTCGTCATCTATCGCCAGCCGGAAAGCGCTGATCTTGTGCTCCTGGCACCCACAACAGGTAAACGCTATCAGCTTCAGGACACCTTTTGCCCACTTACACGAGTCCACTGCATTGTGACCACACAAAATGTAAGTCATATATTTGTTTAAGTTCTTCAAGATAAAACTGTGTGTCTGTTTGTTGCTCGCTCAACAGATGTATATCAATATTCAGGCGGAGGAGCGTGTCAGTATGACGAATTTCAATCTGCAGGATGGTGCCTGCTGGTTGCCGATGTTCAACAAGCGCCAGGCGGCGCCCCAAGGTGGCATACAGAAGCTGGATTACGCCTACAAGCACAGCTACGATTTGGGTCAGCTGCAAAAGCAAATCGAGCGCAAAATCATGAAGAAGATATGTGCCTGGCGAACCACACGCAAAACCATCTGGAATCGGTGGGTGACTCCAGAAACCATTTCAATATCGCTCCCCATAAAAATAATTTCGTTAATTAGTAGAAGTTTTTCATGTAGTCAATTTCTTTGTAACTAACTTGTGTTATCTCTTGGCCTTTTTTTAAAGTCCAGTTCATAAAACCTTAGTTGAAATGCCATATAATTTTTCTAATCGACAAGTTGACCAACTGATAACCCAAATGCTTGCAGTGCCTTTCAGCCCCGCCTGCTGCGGATCTTGAGCGATATGGAAAACTTGGCTATATACACGGGAAATCGGTACGATGAGCCCGCCTTCAGTGAGGAACTGGAACGTGAATATCCGAATTATCGGGTGAGTATGTCACTCATGCGTATCATTCTGATCATAACAATTCTTATCATCAGCTTTACGGCTTTACCATAAACTTTGCATACACGAATCTGGCTGCGATATCGGAACGAATTCGCACCACATGCATTCACTACAATAACAATGCCAGCGTTGAGTTCTGTGTGGCAGTGCATATCAATGCCTATGTCAACGACGTCCTATCTGTTTGGGTGTTCCTGCTGTCCATAGTGCCACTTGTCGACTAATGCGTCATCACTGATTGACAATGTGACGTTTGTGCCTGATAAGAGCCGCCTCCTTCTGCTGTCTCCATAGACAATGCTCACTCCGCCAAAGCTAATCAATATATGAAATACAAAAAAAATATGTTTATATGTATATTTCTTATCTTGTCGTTTTGGAAAACAGAATAGTAAGCATTTAACCCGATTTACAAAAAAAAAAAATTTATGTTGATAAGGTATGTATTTTGTATTTGTGGCGTGTTCACACATTACTTCTTTTGCTGAGGATTGTCGGCAGGTGCATTTTGGTACGATTTCAGTTGCTAGTTCACCGTGTACCTTGCGAGCGTGTAGACCGTCGCTAACCTGTATCATCGAAATGTTTGGGAAATTGGCCGCGAAATATGCACAATTCAAACTGTATGTGATATGGTTGTATAGCCTCTATGAGCTCAACACACAGATCTCCATTTGCGAGCCATGGGAGAAAGTGTTTTGCAGTAAGTTTTCAACTGGTCATCGCTCATACATATATGTAACTTCAATATAATGTCAAAGCAAGCACATAAACAGTTAGCCATAGATATTGTGTAAGTCACGAAATGCGATATAATAATCAAGTGCACGGAACAGAATCCCAAGAGCAAGAATTGTACACGGCGACGTTGTTAAAGCATCGAACATTGACTGCTGCCGAAATGCTTCTGCAGGTTTAATGAAACTTCATAATTATTTGAACACTATCTACAAATATTCTTATCCTACTTATAACATTATCTAGGTACATATTTACTTCTGTGAGTGCGTCTACACTCGTTATCCCATCAATTCGGAGAACAGTTATGGGTTCCCCATACTTGTCCGCTCACGTCTTTACCTATCTTCTCTATAAGAGTCCTCCTTAGTTATCTTGCCATTGTAATATTGAAAAGATATCTTATCTATTTCGGTCAGGCGAGGGAAAATGACTAACTGCACTCGATTCTGGCCTGTCTTATAGACAACTAAATAACACTATATATATATATTTGCTGGAATTTAATCCTATTTCAATATATTTATATTTTTCAGACGTACTCCTCGGCAGCTGCCTGTCCCTAGTCACTTATGCAACATACACCTATGTTCCCGGGTACTGTCTGATGCTTGTGGGCCTTCTGGTGCCGGCTGCGCTGAGTATTAATAATACTAACATTACTGTAAAATGTGCTGAGGCGGGGGAGGGCTTGTGCCCTAGTAGCAGTAAATCTTATCTTGCGTAACAATTGTTCTTATAATATGTATAACCCATAATAAATTATTTAAAAAACAAAAGCGCTGCCAGCTCGTTTATTTATTTGTCATTATGAAATCAATGCATTTAAATCAATCAGACAATAATTTGAATATTAGCGCACTAAGCCTTGTGCCAGCGTTGCCACTCAGTTAAAACTCACTGAAATTCACTCGAGTTGGCAGTCCTACCATTGGTATGCTGCCCATTCTGTTAATTTATTAATGCTGTTCAGCACCTGGGCGCATTTTATTTACAAAATAAACGTTTATGTGAAATTATGTCGAATGACAAACGCACCGTTTATGTTGGTGGATTAGCCGATGAGGTCACGGAAAGACTGCTTAACAATGCCTTCATACCGTTCGGCGATATTGCGGACATACAAATGCCGGTTGACTACGAGTCCCAAAAGCATCGAGGATTCGCATTTATTGAGTACGAGAATTATGAAGATGCTGCCTCTGCCATTGATAATATGGTGAGTCAAATCTATTTATATATTTGATAAGACTAATTGATGATCTGTCTTGCATTTTAGAATGATTCCGAGCTGTGCGGTCGCACGATACGCGTCAATTTAGCCAAACCGGTGCGCGTGAAGGAGGACAGCTTTAAGCCGGTTTGGGCGGATGATGATTGGCTGCAGAAACATGCCGGCGCCACATTACAAGCGGATGGTGAGCCAGAGTCTGACAAGGATAAGGAGAAGGTGGAGACGCCATCGACCGGGCCAGCGGTAATTGAGAAATCAGAGAAACGCAATCCGCAGGTGTTCTTTGACATACGGATCGGTGGCAACGATGCAGGTCGCATTGTGATGCTTCTTCGCGCCGATGTGGTGCCCAAGACGGCGGAGAACTTTCGCCAGCTTTGCACCCATGAGCAGGGCTATGGCTACAAGGGCTGCACCTTTCATCGCATCATTCCAGAATTTGTGAGTGGAAATCTTGACACCCCAAAATGAATCCACATTAATAACGACATAAATTTCACACAGATGTGCCAAGGCGGAGATTTTACGAATAACAATGGCACCGGTGGCAAATCCATCTACGGCAAGAAGTTCAACGATGAGAATTTCAGCTTGAAGCACAACAGCTTCGGCACATTATCCATGGCCAATTCGGGTCCCAACACAAATGGTTCACAGTTTTTCATATGCACCACAAAGTAAGAATCGATAATTATTTTATTTCCGTGTGAATTAAATTTAAAGTTCATCCAACACAGAACTGACTGGCTGGACAACAAGCACGTGGTCTTTGGACATGTCATCAGCGGTGCGGATGTGGTGCGCAAGATGGAACGCTGTGGCAACAAAGCTGGAACCCCTTCACAAAAAATTATCGTATATGCTTGCGGTGAACTCAAATAATAAAAACATATTTAGTGAAGTACATTTGTTTAATCTTTTATTCAATTTAGCTTCACAAAATAATTATTTATTGAAATATTCTGCAGAGATTGGACTGGGAGACAGTCATCATTTAACCACATCGCCATTCTGAAATAAAGAGAATAGAAAGTTAGGTGGCCGGATTCTCAAAGTTGACACATTGTTTTAATAATAATTGCATTATCAGTTGGGGAAAGAAGACAAGTCAGCATGATTTGAGTGACTCAGTGAACATACCCTGTTGTGGGATTTTTCATCATAAGAAAAGAAAAACACTTTTATTAAATTAGTTGAAATTTACCTTAGCAAGATTTCTCTGAACAGGCGGCATCCATTGTAAGTTATCCAGGATCTGTGACCTGCAAGTATAAAATACACTCGATTAGTTGATTGTAAAGAATTTTAACATAGAATTAAGTGTTTTAATATGATCAGTCAGGGAAAAATTGACCGCATGGTTTTTATGGGTTCTACTCAGTAGAGGGATCCTGATTAAGGATAATTCATCAGATCAACATTTTTAAATATTTAAAACTACAAAATTACACACCTTTGGCATTCTTCTCGCCTTCAAATGGAATTTCAGAATGTCGACTAAATATCAAGCAATATCTGTAAATAAAAAATTAAACATTTTAATTTTGCTGTTTATTAACACTTAATTAGAAACAAAGGTGATTGGAATCAGTCGGGGAAGATTGACCGCATGGTTTTTATGGGTTCTACTCAGTAGAGGGATCCTGATTAAGGATAATTCATCAGAGCAAAATCTCGTGCGTGGTGATCTAATCATAAATTGAAACTTACCTTAGGTTGTATTTTTAATGTAGCAGCAAGAAACATGAAGTCACAACAACTGCAACAGAGAACAGGATATATTAATATTAATTATGTAAATAATTAACTAAAATACATTAATATCAATCAGATTCAAAATCTTGTAACATGTTTGTTTCTAATGAACTATACTGAATTAACATCATTATAAATTTGTGAACTGACTAGGGTATATAGAAATAATGACCAACCTCTCTTGCTGTGAATTTGAAGTTGCGCTTCCATCTTGACAATATCTGGTTAAGGATGCGCTCTAAGGGGAAAAAAGACTTCTGGTTAATAGAGTCCAATTAAATGGTTCAAATTATTTATGAAATTAATATTATCAGTATCCTTTTGGTTAATTTTGCTTGGTTGGTCAGCATAGTTTTCAGAGTAAGTTTCTCATCAAGATAAAAAAAATGGGGAGGTATTTATCAGTGTACAAAATTAAGCTTACCTTCAGATGTTATCGACACTGTCTTAGAATAATTCCCAACAGACGGCTTTCAATTGGAGATCATCCTGCAAGGATGAAAAAAAAAACATTTTAGCATTTCGTTTGTTTTTTATTTCTAAATGTGTACATATTTGTGCTTGTTTCAGTTATCTTTCTCCGCATTTTCGACTCAGTAGAACGAAAGTTATGATATAAAAAAGTATTCATCATCTAAGCAGCAGAGCCTCATCAATAGAAATATGATTTCAACTTACCTTAATTTGTAAAACGAATTTCCATATTTGATGCAAGTGACGTCTGCAATTAAACAAATAAATAAATTAGCCAATTGACTAAATATGGAACGTATTTTTGAAGTTGTGTTTGAAATTCAGTTGCAATAAATGCAGCCATGGGGTTTTTAATCACAGAAATCGTACGGTAATTACTTTCATCACTTTCTGAACACAATTCAAGCTCATTTTGACTTTTTCTTACCTCATCAAGCATTACACGGAAATTGCGATCTCATCGTGCCATTATAAAATTTCTGAAATTAAAAAATAAAAAAATCGCATTATGCTGTGCTTTATTTTTGAAGAACTTTGAAATTAATTAATTATGCATCAGTTGCAATAATTGCAGCCATGGGGTTTTTAATCACAGATATCGTACGGTAATTACCTATCATCATTTCAAAGTTTTATTTTTAAACTGCATATGAAAAACTTACCATCATTTGCTGAGTGGAATGCCATCATTCAGACTGGAAAGTAACGACATCGCCTGCCCTGTAAGGACACAAAATGAGGTTAGTTTCTAAACGTGACTCTATTCAGACTATTTGACATTTTGATCGAATTAATCAGAATCCTTTTGGTTTAATTTTAAGTTGTGGATCAACAGCACTTTGTTCAGATTGAACTTATCATCATGAAAAATCAAACAATTCAACAAATAAAGTCAAAACGTACCGATGCTCTTCCCTTCCCCTTCCACTATAGAAACCGGCTTCCAGCCACGTGTGTGAAAATATCTGCAACAAGAAAATATTGCTTTAGAGTGCAAGCTGAACACTTTTATATACAACTCAATACTACGTATTATTATCAGTTGGCCGTTCTTATTCTTTCTACAAGAAAAGAATGCTAGCATTCCCTTTTGCAAGGGTCTACTAGCATCCGACTCTTCAGAAAAAGAACATTCATCAATATGTAACAAAAAATTTGACATACGAAATCTAAAATTGTACTTACCATTTTTTTAAATTGATAATTTGTGTCAAATTAATGCACAATATTAGTAAATGCAAGTACTACAGCAAAGATTATTCAATGCTGACTAGTATTAAGTAAGTAAAGGTTTATAAAGACTGACGATGCGCACGGTAATAATGGATTCAAAAGAAATATCAATCCACACCCAAGCAATACGAAAAGGAAATGAACGATGCCGAACACCAGTGTGACCAAGTGCATTTGTCGCTATTACATTCTGCCTAAAAAATACTAAAAATGACCTTTACAAAAAATCCTCTGTTAACATATGGCGCTGTTAAGTACACATTATCCGATGTAAAACTCACGGTTTGACAATTGTACCACACAATTGTTTACAGAGTAGTTAACAGCGTGCTTATAGCAACCTAACTTAACAGCGTTTCACTCACTCTAGTTAAAAAATAACAGAGTGAGCAAGATCAACTGCAAGAATACAAAAGCACTGGTTGTAGATTCGAAAAATAAGTTTATCGAATTTGTATTAAAAAGACGACTTTATTAAATTTAGCATAGCTCATCGGATGCCTTTACAACAATAGTATATCAAGTACAAACATGTGTACATACATATGTTAAAAAATATACATTTTTTATAATTTTTTTTTCTTCTAATTGAAAGATTCAATCGTAAATATTTGTATGCAATCACGACTCTTTTTCACATATATCATTTGTTTTTCAACCGAAAAGGCATATTACATTTATCATAAAAATTTCAATAAAAACTATCACAATATGAGAATTACAGGATATGGCATCGCTCGTTTTTGATCTAATTTATGATGTAGCTTCTGAGTCACTCGAGCAAGACCATTTCCTGATCCTAAAAATTTCGATATATGCATGTTTTGTAAATTTTAAAAATCTTTCTTTTGCGTGAAGTGGTTTTGTTTTGCTTTTTTTTGTTGTTTAAAATTGTACTTAGACTCATAAAATATTAGATACAAGACATATATAAAAATATATTATGATTATTATTTATACAAAATTTGCATGTTACGGACGGACAACATCTTAAAACGTAAACATAAACATATAAAATGCTGATTCTGCTTAAAAATACATGCAAGTGTGTATTTATTGTAATGCTTAGACTTAATTGTTTAACTTTACATTTATGGCCTAAATATAGGCATTTATATATCGATTATATTAATTGATTTTTATTTAAGGCGCGTGCTTCAAGATTTGTGCGTTATTCTTTCTCTTCATGGTTTTAGGCTGCTGTGTCAAGGGATCTCAGTTCTTACGAAACAGCCTCATTTATGTTTGACCGCAGAAATTAAAACTAAAAAATCATGAAGTTCCTTAATTCTAGATGTTCCATAATTAAGTTACAAAAATACATTCTCTTATATTCAATTCCTTATTGAGCTTTATGTTAGATACAATTTATATTGCATTTGTTAGCCACAAGACATATGCAGTTTATATAATTAAATACCATTTTGTTTAGCATGCACATAGAAAACTATGAAAAAAATTATAGTAAAACATTCAGTCTAACAAAATACTTGTACAGAAAAATAATCGTTTGAATTTCGAGAAAAATATTCGATTTGTGGGTGGGTTCGCTAATTTCTTGGGCACACCCCAAAAACACTCCGTTCAAAAAACAAAAATAAACAAAACATTGCCAATTTTTGTGTGTAACCCAATTAACAGATTCTATGTGTGATATGCAATCGTCTTAGCTCTAATTTTTGTGCTTACAAATTATACTACCAAATAAACATATAGACGTGTCGTCACGAATACTTTGTAGCAGCTAAGGCTTACTCTTTATCGGAAGTATTACCTTTTCTGCTAGCAAAGCATTCGACGCTACGCTGTATAGATAAATTTAACTAAATCTTGACAAAAAAAACTAAATATAAGCACAACAGTTTCGGATGTGCCGAGACACGTTTCAAACGCGTCGAAAAACTGTTGATTTGTCCAAGCGGGGTGGGTTCACAACAACTAACAGCAACATAAACAATGAAAATTCGACTAATTTTGTGGTAAACTGGCCATCAAAAAAACTGATGTTGTTTTCCCTTCCCCACTTCAGATATAAGTTCGCTTCACTTTTGTTAGAGTGGACGTTTTGCAGGGCAGCTCCTTTTCCAAATGCTCTGTGGAGTTTTTGCACTCGTGACTCCGATCCTTTTCAAGATCCAGATTCGGTGTTTTCTGTGTCGTGGTATATGAATTCGAGTTGATTAACAGATTAATGTCCTTGCCGCTATTTTGATGCTTGAATTGACTGTGGAACAAGACAAGCAGAATAAATATTTTAGTTTTAGTCCAAATCATCCAGCTAGTTTTCATATATTTACATGGGCTTGACAAAGTGATTGTGATGGCTAGCATCAAGTCGATTCTGGTTGCACCATTGCTTGATTCGAATGCCCGCAAATCCACCCACAAAGAATGTCATCAGGAAGGCAATTATGATTATCATCAAGGTGTAGCTTGTGAAGGTCGATGCCTTCTGCAGCTCATTGACGACAGCAATTGATTTCTGGGGATCTAGAAAAGGGCAAGAAATTCAGATGTATAATTTTGCTGCAGTTTAATTTGGTTTAAGCTGAGTGCCACTCACCATGCAGATTGGTCATAACCTGCTCGGGATCTACAGATGCCTGCGGTATTTTATTCTCATCAATATAGTCATTGAGGGCAAAGTCAGCACCGCTGCCTGTTGGCTGCTGTTCCTGGCTGGGCTGCACCTCCGCTGGTGCACCACCCACACTGGCATAGTGGAGCTTTTGTACTTCCTCCATTTGTGATGGTGCCATGGTAACAATTACTGGATCTGCAGCAGTTTTCGGGCACAAAGATGCCGCTGCCTTTTTGGTCGTGTTCAGACTCTGCAGATAGCTTTTGGTGCCGAACTTATGTTGGCTGGCAGCTAAATTTTTGCACTCATGTGTCTGCAGATCCCAGGCACAGTTCGGATCCTGCAAGCTCAAGCAGCCCAGGCAATCGACAATCAGCGAGCAGTGATGCAGTGGCACCGTCACCAGTCGCCCATCGCTCACCACAACAAGTGTGTTCTTCTTGGAGGAGATGACCAGTTCGCGCACTGGAGTGCCCAGCGGCAGAACCTGCATTTCGGAGATGACTACGGTGCGCAGCCGTTCGGTGGTGCTATTCTGATGCGTTGTCACTGTATTGATGAACTTGGTCACTTTGCCGTCATCGGTGCCACTGTAGACGACATCGTAGTGGTTGCCATTCAAGGCACGCACCTGCGGATCTACCGTAATCGCCGTGAGTCGATGATGCAGATTCACCTTCGTCAGCAGCGGACGGCCGTGCACTGCAGGCACAGCTGTCTCCATCAGTGGATGATTCTTAATAAAGTTCACCGCAATGCTAGTCAGCGTGCGGGAATCATCCACACACTGGCCGGGACGTGGTTTGGGCACCTGTGTCTGCTCAACGGGCAGCCAGTGCGATTGTGAGTCCTTTTGCGACTTGAAGTCTCCATCAAAGGCGGCCAGTATATCATCCACACGATAGCCACACACCGCCGACCCGGGTATGGCATTCACCGACGTGGTAAACACAGCATAAACCATTGCATTGGCGCCGCTCTCCACAATCGGACTTATGGCCTCTATAAACGGAGAGAGATGCATGCCATGTTAATTAAGTGCTTGAAATGGAATTTCTCAAGGAATTGAATCTGTTAGTCACTTAATCACTTACGTATTTCATCAAAGTAGAATGGAAACTCGCCGGGCATCGAGCAGTTGAGTCGCGCCTTGAGGAACGATGTCCAGCTCTTGCCGTGATTGTAGGGACCGCCACGATCATTCTTGCAGACGCGACCCACACGCGAATAGACCGCCTTGCCAAAGTTCATGTACTCCATAGACAGTTCGCGGAAGAAGAAGAACACGTAGCCATTGCGTTGAATGGCGCCCACAAAGTCCGGTTGATTGAGCTGCTTAAGATCGTATTGCTCGGTGCGCAGATTCTCGCGATAAATCAAAGGATCACCGCCAGAGAAATCGGCAACGGTGGCGCTATACAACTGTCCATCGGCAAAGGCATAGGTGCTGTTGTGGGCGGGACTATATGGGCACAGGCCCTGCGCCTCCACATCTCGTGTTATCTCATAGCGCATGCTGTTGCCGCTAGAGCTGGTACTGGTGACCGTCGCATCTGATCCGTCCGCTGCTGCCTGCTCGACGTTCGCATAGTGGCGACAACGTGGCTTGTACGAATTGGTGCCGCACAGCAGAAATTGTCCATCACTGAGCCGCGAAAAGACACGCAAATAGTTGTGGCAATCCCATTCGTGTTTGCCCTTCAGCACGCACAGCTCCCGATCCGCACCCGAACTGGGCCAAACCAGGCGACTGTTCTCCTTCAGTCCGCGCATGCTGATGTTGTAAAAGAAGTCCCTGCATATCGAGAAAGGAAGAGAAAGACACAGAGGGAGAGAGAGAGAGAGAGAGATCATTTAGTTAGTCGTCAAGTTAATTGCCACAGTGGCCTGTGCTAATGAATCAAATTGCTCAGTCAAACAAAAAATAGATGAACCGCTGAGAGAAGAGAAGCGACGAGAAGAGAGAAGCACACGTTAAACATGCCAAACAGTTTGTCAAGGTTTTTCTCGCCAAAATAATTAGAGCTCATACGTTTTATAAATTGAGCACTCAAAATATGCAATTGCGCTTTTAATTGCCAACGTTTATTTTCATGTCATATTCCCAGTTTACAACCCGAACAGAAACTAGAAAACAGATCTACAAATTCTTATTTCCTATTGTTTATTCCTATAAAAACAACACATTGCTCTTGGCCTTAACGCTCTGCTTGAGTTGTGAAGGGTATCTTAATTTAAACACAGCTTTTATAAATCTTTACTACTATAATTATTTTCTTAATACTATATTTGTACAGCTGGAAATATTTGCTGATTAATAGTGGTTAAAAAAAGAAGTGCAACTAAACTTGAGATTATAAGTGATCCATAACTTTATTTATAGCAATAATTCGCGGTACATGGAAAATTGCACTTTTGCATGCTTCAATTCAGGCGAATGCTTGAACAGAATTATACGTAAAACAAACAAGTTGCTGGCCTGTTGCTCACATGCTTGTTTCCAGGAAATCGAATGAGAAATGCGAGATTTGCACTCAGTGGTTTGTGTATAGTATATCTAAACTGAACAAAATTAACACAAACTCAACAACAACCACAATAAAAACATGTGCTAGGAGAAAAAATAAAACCCTCGTAATATCAATGGCACGTTAATTATTCCGCGAATCGAACACATATTTTTCTTGCCATGATTTTTTTTTTTTTTTTTGTAAATATTTAAGTTAGCTCGTGCCAATAAAAATAAGTGATTATGCATTCAGCACAGGTGGAGAACAATTGATTATTTTGCTAATTCGCAAATGGCAATCGAGTGAAAACCTTAAGGCATTAAGGCAAAGTCCATATGTGCACACATACATACATACATACATACAATCGAATAAGGAATCGAATACTTACTTGGCACCCACGAGAATGTTCTCATCATCGTAACCCAAAATCTTATAATAGTCCGTGGTGTTGCCAAAGAAACTCGCCGTCACTTTGTCTGCCTCTGGGAATACAAATAAAAGTCGTTTAGTTTCGATTTCAATTGTTCCAAATTGCCATTGTCTTGAAATGGAAAGCAACTTCTTTATCAAGATGCAATTCCAATACTTCAATGGCAAATAAATTTTGTTATTTAAGAGATTTGATGTTATTGAATCAAAATTCGTTAATGTTCTCGGAACAAGTTGTATGAAGCAAAAACACATGAAAACAATATGGAAATCAGATCTTAAGCGAATATTAACTGTAAATATGAGTTTGGTTAATTGTGCTGCGTTGCTGTAAAAATTTCTCCCTTGACATTGAATTGTACTTGTTAAATGTGAAATACATGTAAAAAACGATTTATATAATCGTTGGCAGCTGTGCTTGGAAACATGCAGCAATTGAATTTCATAGCAAACATGTATGTCTGCAATTAGTTGGCCCATTTACCAAGTTGCTTCAGAGGAAACGCTAATTTGCTGCAAGCATTGCGAAAAATTGGGCGCGATAAGCAGCCGCTTATTGTTGATGCTGTTGTTGTTGTTGTGGATTGGTGATAAAAACAGCAAACGGCAAACAAAAGAAACAACAGCAAAACAAACAACAAGTGGCACAACTGAACAACTACAACTACAACAACAACAACAACAATAATAATAATAATAACAACAAGAAGAGCGACTGTGACTTGTAAGCAACTTACTCGTTTGCAAATCGGGCCGCACATCGGGCATCCAAGCACCGACAATCGAGAGGCAGAGGCAGAGGAGGCACACCAACATATGCCACACGACAGCTGTTGTCGTTGCCCTCGCCCTGCTACGGCTGCTGCTGATGATGCTGCGGCTGCGGCTGCTTTTGTTATGTTGATATCTGCTTCGGTCAGTAATTAGCATTGTTGCTGCTGGTGCTTTTGCTTTTGCTGTTGGCGATGAACGCTGAAGGTCTCTTGACGTGTTCTTTAGTTGTTGCAGCACAACTAGAATTAAGTATTTTCAATTGACGTAGCGCACTTGAAAACTGTTGAGCCAGGTTTTTTCTTTGCAATTCTGATGATTCAGCAGTGCTGCTGATAGTGCTATTGCTGTTGGTTGTGCTGGTGGTTGTTATTGCAGTGGTGCTGGTCGTGCAGCTGCCACTGGCACACTCACAGACTGAGTGGCTGGCTAGCTGGCTCGGTGGTTGACTGGCTGTGGCTGTCTACTGGTGCCAATGGGGCTGTCTGTCTCTGGCTTTGGCTCTTGCCTGACTCTCCGACTGGTTTTAATCACTGCAGTTTGTCATTTTGATTGCTGTCATTTTCGTGCCAGTTGTTTACTGCTTGTGCTGCATTCACTAACTTTGCAGTGCTGTTGTATATTGTAAATTTTCACTGCATTTGCTTCATGATTTATTTTGCTTCTTTTTCTGTTGCTTTCTTAATGCTATTAGCTGATGTACTCAGAAGAAAACGCAAAACCTGCAATGAGTTAAAAAAATAATTGCGATTAGCTTTCTTGTATGTGAGGAATTTCAGTAGATCTGGTTGTGGTCAAGTGTTTGAGTTTCCCAAGGAGTTTTCCATTACGGAAAATGGGCTATTGGGTTACTCTTTTTATAACTTTCATCTTCTGCGTTTTTCTTTCTAGCCAGCCGAGTTTATTAAGTCATATCCGTAGATTTAGACTTTAAAGAGGGTTCGTTTATAAAAAAAATTAATTTTTATTGGACGATATTCAGTTATTTAATATTTTAATTCTAATTTAAGTAGTATTTGATTATCTTTAGTTAAATCAGTAAATTATGTTGTCCAACTTTCGCAAGATAATTGTTCTTATTTGTATATTACAGTATTATAGCAGTATTTTACATTTTTCTCATTATTATATAAAATAGTTTTCACTCATTTGTTGCCCATTATTGTTACCAAATTTCTCTTGTGTAACAATGATCAAAACTTGTTTGATCGCATTTGTTTAATGCGATGATTGTGTTTGCGAATTCTTCACACACACGCACACACACAACTTTTTCACACTTTCTATGAAAATCGCTTTAAATTCGACTAAAAATCGAGCTGAACCGTACGTTGGGCGAACTCGTCGAACACTGACGCAGAGAACTGGCGAACACAACAAAATTGCCAACAGAGCGTCGAACGGCAAACGGCAAACATAAAACGCAAAACAACAACAGCAATAAAGGCAACAATATACAGCAGCTTATACGCCCACACTAGAGAGGTATAGGTTTGAGAGCTGTTTAGTTTCGAGTACAGTTTTAGCAGCACTGCCCTCTCTTCCACTCTAGTGCTCGCTCGCATTCTCTCTCTATCTGCAGTGCAGCACCCTTCTTGACATGTCACGCACTGTTTCACATGGTGTCCTGCGGTAATTTTTGTGATTCATTCAGTTTCGAGTTTTTCCCACTTTTTTATTTTGTTTTGTTGGAAATCACGTGCGGTATTTTCCGTCAATTTGCCCGTGGCTTTCGGTATCTAATCAGCTATAGATACATAAGTTAGAGCATTTCAGGACGTGCTGTCCTGCAAAATATGTTTATCACACGTTTATTTCACACTCACACACGGACACGTAATTTCCATGTGTGGGTCTTCACATGTTTTTTTTTTCTTTAACGACGATCGCCGGAAATTTGTGCTACAGTTTCTCACGCCCCTCCGCCGTGCACCGTTCACCGTTCAACGTGCGTCTCCTCTTCTCACAGTTGGACAACTTTTACCTACACGCTGCTGGCGGATGATCTTCAATAAATTGCTTTATTGGCCAATTGAAGGTCACACTTGCTGCGGCTGATGTTGTTGTTGTTTATGTTGATGGTTTGGTCAATGAATTTGGTGTCTGGTATCGTTTTTCCAGCTTGAAGGTTTTCAGCAGCAATGGTTGGTGGCAGGGGTCAAGTGATCCGCTGTCTGACTCTTGGCCCATTCCATTCCATTTGATGTCGGTTTTGTAATGTAATGTGTGTGTGCAAGTGTCGAAATTATAGGGGTCTACAATTGGCCTTAAGAATTTCTGTATGTCAGACGAAAGAGAGAGGGTGGTTTCAGATCTACAACAAACGATAACTTTTCATTTTTGACGCTTTTCTTGTTACGCCGGTCAACGAGCCGAGTCGACTCCAACGGATAGGTCAGTTCCCAAATGCAGCTAAGATAAAACTACGTACTTAAAGACACACACTTCATTTTCAATTCTTAGCCAATGGGAAAGCACCTTTATAATGACCGCCGACGGTATCAAATGTACGATTTGTAATAGATTGTTTTAACTTTGTGATTTTAAATCTATTTATGAACCGGGTACAGATGCCATCGCCGCTGCTGCTTTTCACACTTTTCACAGGTTTCCCTAAGCAGCAGACCGAGAGGCTGACTGCCTGTCTGTCTATCTGTCTGTGCTGAACAGATAAGCCAAGTTGATCAAGATAACGGTGAAATGTATGTCACGTTTGTCGTTTGTCGTCTCCCAGCCCCATTTGTTGTGGGTAGCGTGAGCGTGTCAATAGAATGTGGGGAAGTTTTTACGTGCTCCATAAGAAACTGATTTCTGCGTTTGGCTATTGGATACACTATACTCATATACTATACCTACTATTTATATACTTATATAAATATGTACATAAGTACATATAGAGATTATTTGCTCGAAACCTGATGTTCGCATTATTTCTGCATGCAACCAGTTTGGCCAGTGGGCGTTCAGTTAGTCAATAATACTTGAAGTCAACAAGCCCAGATACGTTGCGACAAAAACAACACCTGTTGGCAGTTGGCACCTGTGCGCAGAGTGCTGTTTTTCCTAATAAAGTGATTTGTTAGCCGTAGACAATGAGACTCTGTATTTCTGGAAGCTGTTGCTTTTGCAATACGTATGCATATTTGCGTAGTATTTAGTAATTTATATTAACTGACTTTAGTTAAGCTGATCACCTTAGTATACATGATGACAACATTAATGAATATCATTAATTTTAGCACTGACCTTAAATATCTAAAGAACATCATTAGGCCCTTGAAAAACCGAATACTACCTGCTGCTGATTAAAAAGTCTGCTCTTGCAGAACATAATTTTCATGTTTTCTGCAGACATATATCGTTTAGTTTTAACACCACTATTATTAAATACTTCTATTAGCTTCTTAATCGACTTAAGGACTGAGCTCCAAGCCAGAATCATTATTTCTTCTTTAGCTATTCTATATTCTACATATATGAGTATGTAAATTGTATATAATGACTATAAAAACATATGGTTTAATTAAAATACCGCTCGTTGATTATGTTGCTGCTCTTGTGGTTGTTGTCTTGTTGTTTATTATACTATGTTTTGTGTATTGCTCTTTTCATTGGACTTCTTATCATTAGTGTTCAGTTCAATGCACTTTGAAGTCTTCCACTTTGTTTTTCACTTCACTTCTTATCCACGGAGTAATCGCGTGTAACCGACTCCAACTGGCAACTGCTGCTGCTGCTGCCAACTATCGCTTTACTTCCGATTTGTACTCCAACTCCTACATGATTCACTTAGATAGAATCACACACACACACACATACATTGTTGAAACCAGTTTAATCAACAGGCAATGCTCATTTTGGCTTCAGCGGAAGCGCAGATGATTCACAAGTGTATCAAACAAATGATCTCTTCATAATTTGTGAATCAATAAATATAGTTTTTTCTTTCTTTAATAGTCACAATAACAAATAAGGCGCGACAAGTTTTTCATTCATTCACAAAACTAAAACTTATTATTATTAAAGCACGTAAAATGAGCGTAGGAGTTTCTAATTTGAAGTTAAAACATGCGCGCTTAAATCAACAAACAAATACTTTGTATATATACATATTTATGTATATATATTTACGCAGTTGCATTTAACACCCATTAAAATAAGGGACAGGGTGCGGGGAGTTATGCGTGTGTGCTTTTGAGGTTAAGTGTCGCGTTCCACTTTTTGGGCTGCTGTCGCCTTTGTCACTTTGACTCTTAAGCTTTGCATCGAACTTTCATATTGTTGTTTCCCATTTTTTTTGGGGCGTTGTTGCTGCTGTCGCTGTTGCATTTGAAATTGGAGTCACTATACCGTTAGTTATCGATATGCGTTTGCAGCTACAAACTAAAAACTAAACAAAAAACACTTTGTAGAACGACGCGAATTGATTATGCCACTAATTTATTAGATTTTCTACTCGCACAGCACAGCTCGGCTCAGCTCAGCTAGAAGCTAACTCGTTTTTGTGCTGCTGCCTTTTACAGTTCTTGGCCAGACAAGACACTAACACTTTGGCCACCGCCTCGACCACTGTTTAGAGAACTAGTCGAGGGGACGGGGGGTCTGTAGAAACAAGTCCACAAATTCACCTGTAGCTGTTGTATAGCGAGTCATTTATTTTTTACTTTTTTCCTTTATATGTTATCTCTCTCTCTCTCGTTCTCTCCTACTGCTGATCAAGACCCACTTCAGCACTCGACTGCTGCTTGCCTCTGCTGTTTACAGCACTACATCCATACACACTACTCACTAACACACAAACACACACTCGCGCACGCCTAAATTTTATGTATTTTCTTGTCTTACTCGTTTTTAAGCTTATGCTTCATGTTTGGTTTGTATATTTTCATGTGTGTGTGCGTGTGTGTATACGTTTGTATGCGTGTGCGTGCATAAATTAAAAGAGAGAAAAACACACGTCTGTACACAATAAAAACCTGTTTGTTACTTCGTCGCTAGTTGTGGGTAAATAAAACGCGGCGCGGGGGTTGTAGTTGGGTACGCTTGAGTTGTTGGCTTCTGGCCGTAGTTTTTTTTGTGTGTTGTAAATGCAACAGCCACCACAATTTAGCATTGATTTAAAACACTTTGTTTTGCACTTATAACTCACAATTTAGTTATGCATTTGGGGCACATTTGTGCAGAGCATCTTTGTGCAGCCACTGGACTCACCAAAATTCATAAAAAATGTTCAAATAATGATCAAATTAAGCGAAAAACACGAACTTCTAAACAAGTATACTCTTTACACTCCGGCGGCCATTTTGCTTTGGCTTGTTTGGTATACATCTAGCGATGGCCCTAGCAGCGATACCATTGCACATTGTTATCGAAATTTTACAAAGTTGGCATGCCTTCAACTAACTGCAAAATATGTGGTCACATTGTATGTGATGCGATGTATCGATGTTTGCGGCTCAGTCACCCCCGCAGAATAACACGGAAAATGGAAGGTGTAAAGTTATTTACATTAAAATGAAGAATTCTAATCAATAAAGTGCAATAAAGCTGAGAACAAGTACAAAACATTGTACCCAAAATGGCAACAAAGTAAGTGCATTCAATTATTTAAAAAAATTTTGAAAGTATGTACAAAAGCTGCGGTGAATTTTTTCTGCTTGGATCCATGTATGCAGGTATTTCGTCTGTGTGTGCGTGTGCGTGGGTGAGCGTGTGTGTATGTGTATGTGCCGTGGGAGTATGTGAGGGTATTTTATTGTGTTTGTTTTGAGCCGCAGCTCTTACAACCGCAAACACACACACGCATATTCAAACAAACGACACGTTATCAAAGTGTAGCCTAACAATAAACTGCTGATAAGCAAATGCAATATGTACATCAATATTAATGCTCCTACTTTGTGAGAGCATAAAACCCAGTGGAACAAGAGTTATGTAAATTAGTGAGCACTGTACTCAACTTAATTATTTCCATGGAAATACTTTTATCGAACAGGTTCCACATGGGTATAAATATCTTAGATATTTTGATGTGCTAATTTGTGGAACTAAAAACTAGTTTGTCTTAATAAAATAAAAAACCTTAGCTGGTATAAGCAAATTAGTATCTTTTGTAGCTTGCCTGACAATGTTCAAAGCGGTAAGTTTGTTTTCGGTTAACAAAATCAGTGATTATCTATTTATTTGTGAACAGTTGCTATCCCTTCTATTTGTCAACTTGACATTGTCGGCGGCTGATATTTTTTTGCCGCCTATCAATACATTGGATGAAAATTATACTGGTTGGCAGCTGGAACCCCTCGATGACCGTTATTCACTAAAGTAGGTTTCCCGTAATGAAGTATGTTTGCCTTAACAATTCTCCTGACCTTGACAATTTTGTCTGATCGCATAGCATTCAGCTGAAAGATGCCTCACGTGTGGAGACCGTGCAGGAGGTTGCCCCCGACGAACTCCAGGTGAATGGGCACATCTATCAATCTTACCCCGCCGAAAAAGCGTCTATTCATGTCACCTACAAAGCAGATCGCAATGGTTATTTTGCCAATTATAAATATGAAACAATCGAGTCCGCTCTTTTAAAACCACAGCATCTGCCCGGATCAGTTCTTAAGGCAACAGTTGGATAAGTACATTGTGCCCTCGAAAATGAGAAGACAAATTGCAACAAATGGAATAATTGAAATAAAAATAAAAATGGAATAATAAAAAAAAAATAATAATCTGAAATTAAAAGCCAATTTTGATTCAAATCTCGGAAGTTCCAATGCAAATTTCTTATGCTGTGTATCTAACAACACCTTGTCGTCGGTAGTAATTACTTTCAGAGATAATTATGTACTTGACGTTGGCAAATAAAAACCCAAGGTTAGTCATCACGTGTCAATGTTTAACAAACCCTTGTATTAATTAATTGTTACTTTTTGTGTGAACTGCACAAGATGACTAATTCAGTTATTTCTATTAATAATGGCTCGCTGGGAGGATGCCCGATCGTCAATAGTTTCCAATTTTAATGCTAGTATTTCTTTTGTTAAGTCACATTATTAATTGATTTGTTCAAAACTGGTTTTGAGCACCATTTTGGGTCTTTTAAAATTCGAAGCTATCACTCAGACCAACTCAGTTGCCAGTGAGGCTTCTCTAGGTGCAAATCTGCTAAAAATAAATATGGAAATAATTTTGAGAGCGGTGAGTTAGAGAAATTTTTTAAATGAATCCAATTAAATACTGTATACAAATCTTTAGTGGACTCTTGTGTTCTTTGCCAACTTTGTGCTCGTGGCTCCCGCAGCGCTTGTGCCGCGCATCAGCAACGCAAATGGTTTCCAACTGGAGCCGGGCAGTGATCAGTATAGATTAAGGTAATCCTCAGATCAACTCTTAAATCCAGGATTTATTTAAGTAACTCATTTGCTCGCACAGCATTCTGCATCCAGATGGGAAGAGTGCGCGAGAGGAGACTGTCAAAGAGATTGCACCCGGCATCTTGGAGGTGAAGGGTACACTTAATCAGGAATTCGAGAACCAGGGCAATCTTGTCGTCATCTACGAGGCGGGGCCTAATGGATATGTGGCCAAGTATATCTATAAGGGTAAAGTCGAAGAAGTTCAGATCACACCTCAACTTAGTGCAGTAGTTCTAAAGTCAACAGCTGGTTAAATTTACATTCTAATAGTGTTCGATTAAATAAATTCCTAATTTTTCATATTTACACTGCCCATATTTATTCCTAAAAGTATGCCATACTAATTAAACCAGCAAAGATGCTGTGTGTCGATGCCGAATGTCAAATTTATTCCAAAATTGAAACTACTTTTTATCTTACAAATTAAATGTTGTTAAATTTAGCTTTTTATTCGCTCTGTAAATATCGATAATACTGCGCTCTGTAAAACATGTCATTGGTAGTAATTATTTTTAGAGATAATTATGTACTTGGTGTTGTTAAATAAAATTGCAGCATTCCAATAGTTGGTCATCACGTGTCAGTGCTTTTCAGAAATTAATGTTTTCTTTTTTGTGCGAATGAACTCAAGTTAAAATAATTCAGTTATTTATCTCAATAACGGTTCGCTGGGGGAATCCTAGTCGTCATTAGTTTGCATTAAGAATTAGATTATTTTTGTTGCTAAAACAAAACTTGTTTGTGATCACCACTGGTGGGTCTTTTAAATATGCGAAGTTGTCACGCTCACAAACTTAGTTGCCAATGAGGCTTCTCTACATACAAATCTACTGAAAACAAACAGCCAAAATAATGTTGAGACCGGTGAGTTAGAGAAATATGTTAAATGAGTCCAATAAAATAATATATTCAAATAAACTCCTATGTTGTGCTACTTATATGACCCCTGCTGTATGTGTACATTTGTATATGTGGCATACAAATTAAAATACCAATGATGCAAGTTGAAGCCAAATTTCACATGCACTTGCACACACACACACACACTAGATTTTGGCTTACGAATTGAAGGTCATTTGATAAAGCCTCTCTCTCAATCTAGCGTTCTCACTCTTGCACTTTCGATAATCGATATTTCTGCGCTCTGTGAGCGTTTCACTTAATTTCTCTGTTATCGATTGCGATTGGCGATGTTCAGGTGATATTCAAACTGTTAACGCTTGATTTGACTGCGTAAAGTGATATTAGCTGAAGCGTTACGCTGCGCTGCTCTGCTAAATCAACGTCGTAATAAGCGGCGATTTCACCTCGCGTCACCTTCGTCTCCCCGCACCGCTCGAAGCGTGAGCAAAATTTGAAACAATGCTGCGCTGCTGTTCGGCACCTCATATCATATGTACATATGTGTTTATTTATCAGCCAGACAGCTGGCAATTCAGTTCAGTTTACTGTTGACAGAGTTATCAACACGGCATATTGAGGGAGGCGATAAGCCGCCACGATGCTGCTTTTCGCTTGCTATAGCCAACAATTGCTGGCCTGAAATCAATTAACCTCTTCCAAAATGTTCAAAGAGTGGCGCAAGACAAGCCACAAACGCTGGCAGCCGCAGCAGCGACAACAGAAGCTGCATCGGCAAATGCTCGACAGGTTGCGCTCTCTGGCAGTGACTTTAAAACTGTAATTGATGGTATAATTAATGCGCCCTCAATTTGTTTTTTTGGCAGAGAGACGATGATTGTGTTTGTGTACGACACAGAGTGTCTGCAGGACGAGGCAGATGATCCGATTGCCGCTGTGCTGTACTTTCATCCCAGCTGGGTGTCGGACACCCAAAAGGTGGCACTCTGTGGCCAGCTAATGGGCACATCGTATTTCCTCAAGGATTGCTTCTTTAAGCCACGCATTCTGGCGCTGCAGAATGGCAAATTTGTGCTGAAGGAATTTGGACGTTTCGTTTTGGTAAGTTGACTAAGCTGGCCAAGCATCTTTATTACAGTTATGATTGATTCTCCGTACTTGTAGGCTGTGGGCACAGATCGGAATATTGCTGATCAGCTGCTGGAACACCGTGCGAATCTCTTGAGCTCACTCCTAAAGTTCTTCCATCGCGACTTGCAGTCGCTGCACGATCAGTATGCACAGCCCGCCCAGCAGCACAGTCGAAATCTCAGCGAGAAACTGTATCACATATTCGAGACATATCTGCCGATGCTGCAGCGCAACGGTAACACATTCCAGAATGTGCCCAGGCTGCGCATGCCCAAGGTGAGAGTGCACTAAATGCGATCACAATTAAAGTATTAAATTTTTTGAACCACAGACCGCAAGTCATATCTATCTGGAGGCGATACAAACGCTGCAAAGCTGCCAGCAAACTAAGGGCATACTTGGCGGCGCCATACTCTATCACAACAAGTAAGTTGCCAGAGTAAACAAACCTGTTTAAATCAAGCTGATCTTTGTTCACTTTCTTTCAGAGTGGTTGCCTCCCAGCTGGGCGATGTGGTGACCAAGCAACTGGTGCTGACAGATCCACGGCATGTGCGCACCACCGCCGAGCAGCTGAACATGCAACAGTTTCATATTCCCAATGGCGTGCAGATGCTGGTGGTTTATGTGGATCATCAGCAATATCGCAAATTGGCCGCCGAGGCGCAGCGGGCACAGAATCTCCAGACGACAACAACGCAGCTGGGCCAAAGTTCGCTGCCATTTCAATATGCCAAGCGGAAGCTAAAGCGTGACAAGTCGCTGATCTTTACCCACATACCCGAGGAGGAGCATGCGACGACAACGGATACGCCGGGCAAAGTGGAGCTGCCGACGTCACGGCCAAAGTCGATGCGGCCAACTCATTTGCCGCTCCGCTTGAAGAGTCTACATAGCAAGGATCTGCCGGAATCGGGCATTGCTTCGATTAACTTCGATGAGACCGACTCTTATCCGGAGTTCATTGGACGCACGAGCGTCTGTAACACGCCAATGACAGAGAATAAGGTGCTGCCGGTGGCAAGTGTCATGTCCATATGCGCCAATCCCGAGGAACAGGAAGCCGATGCACACAACTCCAATGGCAAGCCAGCGATGGCGTCATCGTCGTCTCGTCGCAACTCGTTAAAGCTGGATGTGGAGAAGTTCTTTCAGAACTTTATCAGTAATCCGCATAAGCAGCTGACGCGTCGCAAATCGTCGGCGGACTTACAGGATGCACTGCGTGCCATATCCAAAAAGTTGGGTCACATCACAGACGGCTTCAAGACGGATGTAAATCGCAATGGCACCGGCACTGGCAACGGCAATGGAATCGTTGACGCCAGCAGCGAATCCTCACCGGACTATATAGAGAGTGAGGAGCGGATCAGTTCGCGCACCATTAGCGATCCCACCTATCCGGTTTTCAATGCCAACGGTCAGCAGATCTCGCGCAGCCTGTTCCAGCAGTTCCTCGAACAGTACCGCAAGCTGTGGGGCGCTGCCAGCGAGCAGGCCGCACAGGATACTGAACTGGCGGCGCTTGTTGCCGAATTCCAGGAGTTTAACATGGAGATCCAGAAGCTGGATGAGCACATGCGACAGCAGGCAGCAACCTCAGCAGAAGCAGCCGACCGCAATCTGAACATAGCAACAGTCAAGACGCCGCTGGACAAACGCTCCATGTGTCTGCCATTGAAGTCAGCCGGTGACAATGTGGACACCGCTGTTGGCCAGCGTAGTCGTAATGGTGGAAGTGGAGTTCCCCTAACACCGCTGATGGCCAAGCTCTCGGTGCTGGCGCTGAACGAGGCGACGCCCATTGAGATCCAGACACCGTTGACCAGCAGCAAGGTATTTCCACGTCGCAGATCTCTTAATTGCGAGGATGCTGTCGATGCACTGGCTGCATTCAATGCTCCACCGCCGCCCGTTGCTTCTGCTCCGGTGGATGGACTGCAGCGCACCGAGCTCTACGTGTGCGGACAGCAGAATATGACGTTGCTGCTGCTCATGGAGGAGGGTGCCTCTTTTCAGCAGCCCATTGTGCAAAAGATGGTGAGCTATTTTTAGCAATGTGAATCCTATAGAAATTCTCTCTTATCTCTTCTCTTATCTTCTGCTTTTCTTCGGCAGTTCGACATTTGCGTCGCGAAATTTCCGCACATGGAATCGCAGTTGAACCAAACACTGAATGTCAATGTGGAGGGCGATAAGCGAGATGGCAGCAACTATAGCTTCATGTGCATAGATGCCAAGTGGGATGCACTGCAGCGCAACGGGCCATGGAATCCGCTCGAGCTGAGCACACTCGAGAGCATGCACTGCGATATGCAGCAACCAAGCGGCCAACTCACCGACTTAATACTGCGGTAAGTCTTTGGAATAGCTTCCAATTGCGATATGTGAAATGAACTCGATGATTTTTCCAGATCGCATGACTCGGTGTTTTATGGATATAAATGCGGACGCACCGAGTTCTTCTACAAGGAGCCCACACATCAGATTAATGGCATACCACCGCCCTCGGATCCCATTGGCAATATACAAATGCGCGCCAAGTCGCGCCTGGAACGCGATCATTCCTACATGCTATTGTAGACGATACAGAATAATCAATTACATACAAAAATACTCGCATGCTTAGCCAAAAATGAAAAAAAAAAAATAACGAAGATAAAATACACATATAGTGTCCAGATGTCAGATATATGTATATGGGGGAAGCAACCCCAATGCCAGTTTTATGCCATCCGTTCTAACTGTAACTTACTTTGCCATCTCAGCCTGTGCTGACGCCAGCTGCAATTGACGCAATGAATTCATAAATTGTTCAATTGCAGCTCGTTTGAGCACAGCATATTTTAAACATAAGCTAAATGTGCAGCTTTTAGCCAAATATTATATAAATATTATTTACATTTATTTTGCTCCATTTCGTGTTAAGTACAAATTGTTTAAGTATTTGTTTTAAATTTTACTATATATGTCTATATGTATATGCCCTCCACTGTTGTTTAATTTTAGTTCCGTAACTTTTTTGATTGTATGCCAAAAGAATTTGAAACATTTGCACTGAGACAGTAAAAAATATTTGTTAAATTTGGATTAGAAATTAGCTTTGAAATAATTTCAAAATAATTCTCAGTGCGAACGATATTTTCTGTATGAACTTATTTACAGTTCGTTTAACGCCTAGTGCCAATTTATGCAATGCAAAAGCCATCAATGTGTATAAAAATACTTAAATGTATAAATATATTTATATATACAAATATAAAATGTTTATCGGCGTGTATTTAGAGTTGCCGCCGATGCAGTTTGAGCAGCACTGTGCAACTGCAGCCGCAAATTAGAAAAAAGCGTGCAATATCCAAACAAAAAATTACATATTTTACGAGTTTATTCGTCGATTTTAGCCCAAATATGAATACAAATAAAGAGCATACTTTATACAAATATACAAAACAAAATAAAAGAAAAGAATAATGAAAATTATCAGATACCGATAAATATTTGAGTATTTGTGTATACGTTTTTAAAAATAAAAATAAAAATACTCGTATGTGAAACGTTTATTTTGCTGTCACTCAATGACGCATCGAATTGCATCTTCTGAGAACTTGTTGGACACCAATCGCAATGGTGAGTTAGGCGTGATGCCGTTATGTGTCAAGGTTTTTGAGAGAGCATATGGCACAGTGGTACAAGAGTTGTGTAAAAGGAGATAAAAAAATGTAAAAAAAAAATAATAATTTTTATTTGTAAACATTCTGAATGGTTGCAAATTCAATTTAGTGAGCACTGTATTTAACATAAGCATTTCCATAGAAAAATCGAACAGGTTCCACATGGTTATGAATATCATAGCTGTTTTGATGTACTCATTTGTGGAACTAAAAACTAGTTTGTCTTAATAGAACTATGGCGTTAATATAAAAAACCTCAGTTTGTATAAGCAAATTAGTAGCTTTTGTAGCTTGCTTGACAATGTTCAAAGCGGTAAGTTTGTTTTCGGTTAACAAAATCAGTGATTACCTATTTATTTTTTGAACAGTTGTTAGCACTTCTATTTGTCAACTTGACATTGTCGGCGCCTGCCATTTTTTTGCCGCATATCAATACATTGGATGGAAATTATACTGGTTGGCAGCTGGAACCCCTCGATGACCGTTATTCACTAAAGTAGGTTTCTCGTAATAAAGTATGTTTGCCTTAACAATTTTCCTGACCTCGACAATTTCGTCTGCTCGCATAGTATTCAGCAGAACAATGCCTCGCGTGCGGAGACCTTGGAGGAAGTAGCACCCGACGAGCTTCAGGTGAAAGGGTACATCTATCAATTTTACCCTGCCGAAAATGCATCTAGTCATGTCATCTACACAGCAGATCGTAATGGTTATGTTACCAGTTATAATTATGAAACAGTGGAGGCTGCGCTTTTAAGACCATCGCATCTGCCTGCATCAGTTCTTAAGTCAGGAGCTGGATAAGTAGTTTGTGCCCTCGAAAATGAGAAGACGAATTCTAATTAATGGAAGTTCATGGTTTCTTTTTTGCTTGTTTGTTTTTCTAAATATGCAACTAATACTACTAAAATCCGAAGATAATAATAAAAATTATAATCTAAAATTTAAATCCAATTTTGATTCAAATATCTTAAGTTGCATACATAGTTGCATACACCTGGAAATCTTACAACACCTTGTCGTCGGTAATAATTACTTTTAGAGATAATTATATACTTGACGTTGGCAAATAAAATTAGTCATCACGTGTCAATGTTTAACAAACGATGCTTGTAATTAATTAATTGTTACTTTTTGTGTGAGGATGCATGGTCGTCAATAGATTTAAATTTGAATACTAGTATTTTTGTATTACTGCCATTGATTGATTCAAAACTGGTTCTGAGCACCACTTTGGGTTTTTTTTAAAACTCGAAGCTAGTAAGGATTCTCTAGGTACAATATCTACTAAAAATAAAAAGGGAAATAATGTTGAGACCGGTGAGTTAGAGAAATATGTTACATGAATCCAATTAAATACTGTATGCAAATATTTAGTGGATTCTTGTGTTCTTTGCCAACTTTGTGCTCGTGACTGCCGCGCATCAGCAACGCAAATGACGTCCATCTGGAGCCGGGCAATGATCGCGAGAGCACGAGAGGAAACTATCAACCAAATTGCAGCAGCCATCCTGGAGGTGAATGTAGATGCCGAATTTAAAATTTATTTTAAATTGAAACTACATTTTATCTTACAAATTAAATGTCATTAAATTGAGCTTTTTATTCGCTCTGTAAATGTCGATAATATTGCGCTCTGTAAACATTTAATTTAATTTTCCTGTTATCGATATAAAAAAAACGTGCAATATCCAAACATAAAACTGAAATATTTTACGAGTTGATTCGGCGATTGAATACAAATAAAAAAAATGAAAAAATATCGATGAATATTTGAGTACTTGTGTATACGTTTTTAAAAAAGTCAAAAATAAAAATACTCGTATGTGAAACCTTTATTTTGCTGTCATTCAATCAAGTATTGAATTGCATCTCCTGAGAACTTGTTGGACACCAATCGCGATGGTGAGTTACTGTCGGAAAATCGCACGATTCTGTGATTTGTTTTTTGTTGACAATTGCTTTACTAATAAACTTCTCTTTTTTTTTGGATTTTCATAAATTATATTTATTCTATTGTCAGGCCCATTCGAAGGAAGTCCCGCTAAGAAATTCGACTGTATGGCGAGTGCAACCGGACGTGATGCCGTTATGTGGCAAGGTTGGTCACTACACTAACAAGATGCATTACATAAAGAAGCATTTCTTGAAGGAACTGAAGCGACAGCAGTTCGCCGCTCCCTTCATGGAACCTGTGGACGCGAAGCTGCTAGAAGTTCCCACTTACTATACCGTAATAAAGTGTCCGATGGATTTTAGCACCATTATGAAGAGACTGGACAATAGATACTATCAAACGGTGGATGATCTCATTGCCGATGTCCAATTGGTCATTAACAATTGTTACACCTTCAATCGACCCGAAGCAGAAATCAATCGGGACTGTAAGATGCTGGAAACATTTTTGCAGAATGTGCTCGCCAAACTGCCAGATGGTGAGGAGGTACTCTCCACCAAGGGGAGGAGCGCGAAGTCCGTATGCACGAGTCAGTGCAATCAACGGCTACAGAATCTGGAGGAAGACACAGTGGAGCTTGAACCGGATGCTCAGCATTTCTTTCACAAAAAGTGGTTAGCTTTGGGTGAGGAGTTGAGCGAGAATAACATCGAGTCGCTGGACAACTTTGATACAAAGCTTGCAAGCTGGCTTAAGCAGTGCCAGGATCAGGCAAATAGCATACAGAAAGCATTCTTTCAGTGCAATGTGACGGAGGAGATGGACACTACGGCTGATGGAAACACAGCTCAGGAACTAGAGATGCACTGCTCAAAGCCAGAATTCAATTGGGAGGATAGTCTGATCGATGCTCTCGGCGACACGAGTATTTGCCTCAAAAAAGATATGGTCCGAGCACGTTTGCATTACAGGGCCGAAAAACAGACATACAGTAAGATACTGCTGCCGATGTTCGCCAACGCTCAAGTGATCAGTGAAGAGCTTTGTTCCCAGACAAATCTGAGCGACTCCGATGAGGAGGCAGAGGATTCGCAGCAGCCTTGCGTCAGCGATTATGAACGTTTGGCCATTCAGCAACGCTACAATCAGCTATCCACAGAATCGAAGATTGCCATTATCCACATGATTGAGCAGTCTGATATACTGTTTCCGAGTAACAGCGACCAAAAATACAATATTTTGTTTTTTAAGCCGGAAACGGTGCATCTCATAATGAAGGCCGTAGATGATGCAGAGCGCGTTGAAACCACAGATGTGGGTTATTCAACGACCAAGCCGCAAATGGTCAACGCTAGCACCGATGCTGGGGAGGAATGCTCTCAACAGCAGCAGCAGCAGCAGCAGGAGCAGCAGCAGCAGGAGCAGCAGCAGCAGGAGCAGCAGCAGCAGGAGCAGCAGCAGCAGGAGCAGCAGCAGCAGGAGCAGCAGCAGCAGCAGGAGCAGCAGCAGCAGCAGCAGCAGCAGCAGGAGCAACAGCAGCAGGAGCAGCAGCAGCAGCATCAGGAGCAGCAGGAGCAGCAGCAGCAGGAGCAGCAGCAGGAGCAGCAGCAGCAACATCAGGAGCAGCAGGAGCAGGAGCTGCAGCAGCAGCAGCAGCAGCAGCAGGAGCAGCAGCAGGAAGCGTCTTCAACCGATTTTCCTTGCTCGTTCATCGACTTTGCTGAGGAATGTTGGCAGGCAGCGGCTGCGGCAGATTATCCTTGGCTGCCCGGTGACGAGACAGGGGAAGAATCTGACAAGAAATGCTCCGAGCAGCTGCAACAGGTTACAGCAGAGATCAGATAGTTTGCCCGCTGGCATCAACGATCAAGGCAAATTTTTGTGTCAATGAAATTACTTCCACCAACAGTGAAATGAATTGAAACCTGTAAAAATTGCTGTGTTAGGGATAATCTTTGCAAATAGCACACTAATTATGAATAAATAATTTTTCATCATTTTAATCAGAATTGCTCATAAATATATAAATATATACACATAGCTAAAAAATGATTGATTTGATTTATTTTGCATTCACTTCGAGTTTGGTTTTGTATGCAATTTCCATTTCTTGTACTTAATATTAAACTTCACTACAGCTGCTTCATTTTGAGTTCTTATCAAAAAATCATTTTTGTTTGTTTTTGTTTTGAATGATGATGTGTGTGTTTGTTTGTGTGTGTTTGTTTGTGGGAGCTTAAATCTTCTAAAAAATTGTAAACTTATTGGGTACCACAATGAAATAATTCTCAAGCGTTTTGTTTGTCAATCTATGCGTAACTTTCTATATTAACTTATCTCGTCGAACAAAATCTAATTGTAAATTTAAGCATATATTAGATAAATCACACAACAATCTTTATCTTTGCTGCACTTTGCACTCTCACTAACTTCGTTGTAGGCGGCTAAAAACTATATGGATTACATCTATTTTATATATGTAAGTAAATATATATATATATATATGTGTGTGTGTGTAGATGTGTGTGTATGTATAGGTATATGGGAGTGTTGTAGTATGATTAACATTCTTGCCGTTTCTTCATTTTAGCACATTTTTGACTACTAAGCTTAGTAATTAACCCGTTGTTGCCGTTGATTATATATTTGTGTATAATTGTAATCTCTGACTTGCCACAACCTACTATGCCACAATATGACTATTCTTGTTCAGATCAGTAAGTAATTCGGCATCCAAATCTTCTGCCTCCAGCAAATCGCCATTGAGCGAATGTGGTATGCTTGTGGACAGAACCATGCCGCGTCCACCGCTGTTTGTACCAATCGATACATCATCCGGTGGCGAATTGAGACGACGCTCCCGCTCCCTCACTATATGTGGCGCTTCGTTAAACTCGTCCAGCTCATCCATGCCTGAGAGAGTAACAATTATAGTCAACTAAGTGGCAAACACTCGACTGCTAGTTGGACTCACCTGCATATTTGGTGCCCGCTAGCAGAAGATATTGCCCAGCACGATTGGGCCACAGCAGTCCGGTCATGACACAGTAGGCCATGCAATCAGCGGAATTGGTGATGCCCTGCAGCAGTTTGTAGCGCCACATGGGACTCACTTGCAGCGCCACAATTGCCACAATCGGCAAGTAGATGAACCACACCAAACTGGACGCACCCAAGTGCAATAAAAAGTCCAGTTTCTTGCTCGAATGCTCATACTTCATTGTATTGCGCAGCTCGTACAAAAACCACATCATAAACGAGGTGCTGCTCAGAAATGGATTAAATTAGAGTCACCTTTAAGAAGGATTCAATTTATGTATCTACCGCAAAATTAAAACAATCCAGCCAGGCCAGGATTGGTATTCATCACTGTCTGATATAATATCCACTTCCGTCTGCAAAATGCGAAATATTTATGAATCATATAAATATACCCTTGGCTGTCACTTCAACTTACCCGATCCCAAATGTAGAGAAACACATGGAACGCACAGTAGGGAATCCAAATTGACATCAATATGATCCAGCCGGTGCGACTGATTTGTTGCCGGGTCACCGCCCAACCCTTGGCCAGCAGCAGTAGGATCAGCATAAATGTGGTGCGACTGAGTATGTCCAGAACATCACCGGCAGCTTGCATATTCGGCTCACCCTCACCATTCGCTGCGTAGCGGATGAGATGGGCTGTAATAAGAGCCAGACTCACAAACTCGCTGAGAAGACTGAGCGTGAATAGTTTGGTCACTGGATGCTTCTGGTGACGCACCGCATAGATTTGCATGGGCAGCAGCACAATGTAGACCAGCATGAAAATCAAATACATTTCGAGCAGATTCTGCTGATCGTATGGATACTGAAAGGTCAGCGGATGTGCAGCCGAATGGTTTGGATGTACATTCACCAAATTGATGTCATACTGTAGCGTGGCCAGCAGACTGCTGCTCCGATTGCTAAGCCGCGCCAGTTCCTCATGGGCGTGCCAGACGCAGGTGCTGCGATTGCGATAACAGGCAACCAGCGCCACATACCAGAAGCTGAAAGAACAAATAAGAAAAAGTTATTCATAATTCAATTGTTCAACTTTGTTTAAGAGATTGTTTCAGCGTACACAAATTAAAATATCAAGTGTTTATTCAGACTGAAATGTCAGACTGAAGTCTGCGTTTCCGCTTATTGTTTATTAACTCATCAGTAAATATTGTTTTAAGGCTTATCTGTTAAGTGATACGCAGCTGATAGCTGTGTGCCGCTTACCGTGGCTCCGCCTCCAAGTCAATGACATAGGTGAACTGATGTCCGCCAATGACATTCGAGGGCGCATCCTCGTCGACGCACAGCTGGCCCGATGGGCACGGCACACGGCGCAGAAAGTCCCGTTTGCCTTGGGGATTACAGTCGGGATCGTAGACGATGTGCTGCAGGCGCGAGAACATACGTGAACAGGCAATCTCCCGATGGCGATAGCTGCGATTGCTGTAGAAGTCGACGAACATTGACTTGTCGAGGACGACGAGCGTGACGGGTGCACTGTATACGTCCCGTGACGTCACATTGCCATAGATATAGCCATAGGATGGGAGGCTGCGCGGCGTGGGCGGATCAGCCTTCTGGAAACCGAACTTGGCGAGGAACTGAAAGAAGTCCGCCGTGTGGAATTCACCGCTGATGTGCGTTGCCGTTGCATGAGGCGGTTGCAGCTGCAGTTGCAGGGCCAACACTACGATTAGTAGCAGCCATTGCGTGCGGGACGAGGTGTGAGAGGCGGGGGCGGCGGCTGCTGCTGCTGCGGCTGGAGTTGATGATAAAGATTCTGCGTACTTTGCAGATCTTATCACCAAATTTGCTGTTTTCGCTATTCGATTGCCAGTGTTGCAGTTGTCTAGCGAGGCTGTTGCTGCAGCTGCTGCTTGCGTGGCAGCTAAGGTTGCATTACAATGCCAAGGTGGCGCACTTTTGTGCATTCTGTGCGAATTTGTTGGCTATTTTTGTTTTGTGGAAATTTCCACCTTCCGCTCACTTTTTGCTCTGCTTCTTCTTCTTGCTGCGTTGTTTTCCATACGAGCTGTGGTCACCCTAAGAGTTTAACATTAGCTGTTAAGTCATTCAATAAAGCACACAAATCTGCTCCTGGACAAGTGATCAATAAACGTTGTTATCAGTTTTGCTAAGAAAGCTTAATAGAAGCTTTCGAATGCATCGCTTTTATAAAAAAAACGAGTTGTACGAAAGGCGGCCGACTTTATAAGCGCAATTTAACAGCTGCTTAGTAACTGTTATTTATAAATGTTAACAGAGAAGAGCGCCTAATACGACAGAGGGCGTTTTGTGTGTGGTGAACAAACTGATTTTAAATGCAATTTTAACGTCTTTGCTTGTACAAATATAAAAAATCTGATTGAAAAAATTTGCCACACACATTTCGGTTTTTCTTTTTTCTGAATAGTGTTCACAATATTACACAAAATGCTGACTTAATATGCGATTATGGAACAATCAAGGTCATCAGTGGATGGAAGAATGAATTGCTTCCTTTGAAATGGGCGCATTAACAGAATCACCATCCTTCCCCCTTTTCTTACACGAATTCAACAATAAATTTCAATAATTCCAAAATTTATGCGGAAAAGAACGGTGATGATGCCACTACCCTTTGGCGTTTCAAGCAAACGCACAAACTTCAAAGTCTGCAGTGTCCGGAATTAGGTATGTATTGTATATTCACAGCTCGCACTCCACCCCGAATTTATCCAATGCATCCCCTAATCATAAATGTACGACGTACATATATGTGTATACTGCATGCGTCGGTGGCGACAATCCCCACGTGACGTGGATTGTGGTTGCCATTGATGCTAGCAAAACAAAGTCTGAGTTCTGCCAAGGTGCAAAAGAGCTTTGCACGCTGACAATTCCTTTGAGCTTTGATTGTGGCAAAGGGTGGAGTTTTCCGGGTTAGCAGAGGGGCAAAGTATGGTTTTTGATCTTCATTTTTTTTTTTTCTTGAATAAAAATATTAAAAAATCTGGCACATTCAAATGTAGATTTTCTATTGTGTGCCCTTCAAACAAGGGTTGTTAAAGTCGGATTTTGTGTGAAGGGATTTGAAATGCGTTAAGTAGTGTTTGTCTTTGCTCTCACTTCTCCTGCTACTGCTGCCCCTTTGTTTGACCTAAATCTTCATTGGAGTTTCTTGCTCATCTGAAATCCATTATTGATGACATGACAGAAAATGTATACGGAAAACTTAACTAGCATTCGCCTTTTGTTGACAATTACAGTTCGGACTCAGTCATATGTGCGAAAATATGTAACACATAAAATCATGACAAGTGTACGGAATGTGCTCGAGGGCAGCTTGTAAAGTTGATTCGCGCACAGCTAGTTTGCTTCACGAATAGTTGGAACTACCCTATATGACCCTAATAGGAAATAAACAATTGAATGGGCAAAACAAGTTGCCACTACAAATTACTTGGCCCCGAAAACGGATAACAAATATTAAATACGATATATGATGTTGTTGTGCCTCGTAAAAATCGGCATGGTTTGCAAAAAATAAAGAAAAACACAGGAGTCAACTAATTTGTCGATGAATTTCACTGCATGAATGGACAGTGGAAGACTACAGACATCAGACTTCAGACGTCAGACCTTCAGAACCAGGTTCCAGACGCCGACGGTTGTTCATTGAAATGCCGGGCGACGAGCGTCTGAGCATGGACAATCAATTGATCGGGCATAGGGGTAGGAAGGAAGGAAGGAAGGGGATGATAATATTGAGGCATATATACATATTTATACACATGTACATCTACTTCGACTTCGATGATTTTTGCAACCTTGGCGCAAAACTGTTTATTGTCTATTTGTAAGAAAAATAAGTTGGTAAATAGAATAATTTTAACTTTAAACTTTTTTAAAGATTAGCAAACTCTTTTCTTAACTGAATTTTTATTAAATTCGTTAGATTCGAAATATTAATTAACCTTGTCTCCTGGTTTTGAAAATTGTTTTAATTTATGTTGAAAATCTAAAATTTCGAAATTTACCTCACTTACTAAAGTTAAAGTTCAAAATTCATTTTAAACTATTTTAATCGAAAATTTATATATTTTTTGGTAATTTAAGGATTAAAATAATTTTATACACTTTTTGATTTCAATTGCAAAACATGCGACGAACAAAGCGTGCCGTAAAATAGTAAACAATTTCCGTAAAGCTTAAGGCACTGCAGCCCAAAAAGAAGCCCACAAGGCCGCCAATATAAACTGTAGAAAATACGTTAAGTTCGTTAAGATACATACAAAAGAAATATATAAAAATAAAGAAAAACGTACCCAAAACATCTGCAAAGGAGAAAAGCACATCGCGACGCAGCTGCATTTTGGGATAATCAATAATGCCCCATTGAAGATTAGCGCCCAAAAACCAGACGCGAGACCTCTGTCAAAGAGAGAGAGAGAGAGAGAGATAGAAGGGGGAGAAATGGAAATGGCAACAAGAGAATAAACGGGAGCAACACCAACAGTATAGCAACTCAAACTAAACTAAAATTATTATTAAATGTAAAAACTTTCGACGCACACTGCGCGAAAAAGTCACGTTAAAGAGCAACTTTTGTGCTCGTCTGTAAGTTGACTACAGCGCCGGGTGAAGCGGCCCGGCCCGAATAGCAATAATTGCATATTTCAAGGCGTCCGCTTTTGCCGACCAACTTTTGTGCTTATTATTTTTTACGGCTCCGGTCAACAATTTCGATGTTTGTTCAACGGCAACAAAAAAAAAAAAAACGAAAAACTACTTCTCTCTCTCGCACTCACACGGCCAAATGCGATATCCAGCAGCGTTTAACGAGCGCTAGATGGCGCTTGTGTTGTGCAAACATTTGGAAAGCACATTCAAATAAAACTAAAATTACCCTCTACGTTTAAATTGTTTAAAACGAGTATAAAATAGATGTTCTTCTCTTGTTAGCACATTCATTTGCTTAGCCAATAATTAATATGGGGTAACTTTTGTTGCTTGTACTTTTACTGTTATTGCAATGATTGCTCGACTTACATAGGATTGCACAAAAAAGTTGGAATCATCACAGTTGGCCAGACAATTGCAATTGATTTTATATTTGTCCGACTTCAAGGAGATTATCTCGCCTAAAATGATAAAATTGAAAGTAATTCTAGCCAGGTTCTTTTTGGCAATCATTTAAGCATAAGTTAAATATTTGATCAAATTCTGGGTACGTTTACTGGCCAGCAGCAACCATTGAAATATGGTCACGTTCAGCGTTCAACGGTAAAATATTTGGTAATGAAATTTTTTTTGCATAATTTCAAATCGAAATTTGAGCCAAAGCCAAATAAATATTTGCATGCAGACTTATCAAAAAAGTAAAAATGCTCACGTTTAATTTTGACCAGGCAACCGATGCCCTCCAAGCCACAAATGGGCAAGCGACGACCATTGCGCACTGAAAGAGACAAAGAGAGACATAGATAGAGAGAGAGAGAGAGAGAGAGATAGATAGTCGTGAAAACTTGAAATGGAACTATTTAAACATTTTATGAGCGAATTTGCGACGTCGACACATAAAAGTTAAATTTAATGAGACCAATTAAGTGCAACAATGTGAAGTGAAGCAAGGATGCGGAGGGGGTTGATGACAGCGCTCCAAACATGATTACAATGGCAACAGAATGATGTTCAGCTTTAAAATGCATAACTATGATAACTTACACTGATTACGGTAAAAGTGTGGAACACAGCCGCAGACGCGCAGGGCGAAGAACATGCGGCATTCGGAGAGGCACAGACCAAAACTGTAAATGGGCACCGTTTGCATATCCTCCGCTTCGTACTGATAGCGACACTTACGCTGCTTCGTGTTGAACCTGCCGCAAATTAAATACATACAGATAAACAAGTCTTGAAAATTATAGCTGCTGTAGAATAGGGAAGAAGTAAAAGGCTTAAAATCAGATAGGAACATTAATGAATATAGAGTTATATCTTGATTACGCTCTAGCATCCTCATTCGTAAAGATCTCGAGGGCAATTAACTCGACAGTTGTGTAGTCACTTTCGGGAAACGTATATCGCCGCTTGGATATATTCGGTACGTCGCCAGCGGCGTGAAAGTAAACATCGTAGGCCGTGGACAGATTGATGATCTGGGCGTAGATCTCACCGTCGAGTGGATGAACTGTAACACGATCCCCATGATCCAAGATGCTCCAATCGCCAGTGCGCCAATAGCTATCAGTATGTAATATAATATATAATAATAATAATAATATAACGGAATAATTTTACTTAAATGTGTTGTAGCGAGCCACAAGCGAGTTGACCGTGTGACAAATGCCAAACTCGGTTAGTGTCTCATAGATGAACATTTTGACGGCGGCGCCGCTGCTGATTTCCGGCTCGAATGGCCATTTCAATTCATAGAGTACATCCAAATATTGGCTGCCCTCGATGCCATAGGATTTGTTTAGCGGCAGAGTTTCCAAGTTGTCATATGTGAGACTGGCAAGTTTAACAATAAATTCCCGGAAATACTCCTTATCCTCCTCATCCACAAATTCTTCGCTATGAGCGCTGGCAGGACAAACAAAGGGAACAGATTTCGTACATATTCATATATATATATATATATATATATATATATATATATATATATCGCTTATATTATTTGGATGTGTCAAACTTTGCTCCATTCAATTTTGATTTTTTTTTTATAATTTAAAAAATTATAGATTGAAGTATTTTTGAATAGCTTTTGTTTGCCCAAAATTTGTGTAGAGAAATTTGGATTAAATTAAAATTAAATTTAAATTCATATTTTTATTAGCAATAAAATTGTTTGCCAGCACTTTGGTTTAAAATCTTTAATTATTTTTTGTCATAGTCTTAACCAATCCACAAATCAAAGAGCCAGTTTAGGTTCTTAAGAAACATGAAATACTTTGAGCAATAGCAAAGTGAATACTCACAGTATATAATCGTCCAGTTTGATATCATCGATCCGCTTATGGGGACACACCGTGAGCGATGGAAAACTAGTATTCCACACCAGCTTATTGCGATCCATTGAAATGACCATGGGCGAGGTCTGGAACCGTTGCCAAGTGCGTTGGCTCAGCGAGATGATGCTGAACAGGGCTACGCAGATAAACGCAAACCAGAGCATGCTAAAAAAAAAATATCCACAAAATGATATATGAAGCTATATGAATTTTTTGGATGTTTTTTGTATACATTCTGGCAACGCACATAAAAATCTATTGCGTGTAAATTTTTGTAAGCATCAGGCGAAATATGCGCGAGACAAGAATTATGGCCAAGTTGGCAGGAAGAGTCAATGAACGGCAGAAGAGGCAGACAATCGCATTGCAACCCTTTTTGTTCGAGGCGCCCCATTTTTATTTTATTTGCTGCTGCAAGTGCGACGACAGCCAAAATAGAGGAGGACAACGCTTCAGCAAGCACACAAACAGAGAGAGATAGATATATATAGAGAGAGAGAGACAGCAATAGATAGAGACAGAGGAGCGGGGAGGGAGAGGGAGACAGAGTAGCCATAACAAGTCTGACAAAAGCCGACAAATCCTCGAGGAATCTCCCTTTCCGAGTGTCATACCGCACAATGATGACATTTTGACGCCAGCAATGGCTCATAAAGCCTTCAACGCTGTCAGCGCACACCCACTCACACACACACACACACACACACACACACACACACACATGGATGGGGTTTAGGTCTGGGCATTTCATTGCTGTAACAGCTACTTGGCTTTTAATTTTCAAAAATTTCGCTTCAAAAATGTTGAGCACTTTCCGCTTCTGCACCGAATTATTTCTAATTTCAAATAGTCACCGCTCTGTAAAGTTTGTCAGCTATTTTCGGCTTTAATATACCCCTGATTAATAATAGAAAGGGTATGCTGATGCTAATGTAACTGTAAGTTATTTTTATCCATATAAAAAATAATAATTTTCTTTTCGATTTCTTCCATTGGTAAAAAGCGGCTAATCATGATTATAGAAAATGAATTCACTTGTGAAACATTTTGAAAACTTAAAATTTATTGCAAATTTTTGTCTACTTAAGTGCGTGGTATCTTCTAGTCGAGTACCACGAGGGATGCTCAAAAAACGCTTTGTTTTTATGAGGAAACTTGGAATGCTCGCTGCGTTTGCTATTTCTACTACAGACTGATTTCCAAAATGTCTGCCCGCAAAAATTCTTTTTAAATCATACGTATGAAGAAATAAATATATTTTCATATATATATATATATATATATGTCTCGACGCATCTGTCTGCCTGTCAGTCAGTCTGTCTGTCTGACATTTGCTTTGTTTCATCATCTCTTAGCACTCATATGAATACACTATTTGCGTGAATAAAGCTCAGTGGTGCATGTGGATGTTGTAATAAATGATATATACGTATGTATGTATGTATATGCTCAAGAATGAATGACTTGGAATTCCATTATTATGAATTCTTACACCAAATGCAGACTTTTCATCTTGTTTGTCAGGCATACAAAATAGGAGCTGTCGCTACCAATGCAACCCGTAACTCACTACATCTTCAATACTTTGGTATTTGCTGCCACTCGTCACATTTGCAATCCTCTCCAAAAATCATTCGCATTGCAAATGCAATTGTAGTTTGCGCTTCTGATTCTGGCTGTGGATTACGCAGCTGTGTACTTGTGGTTCCTCTCTCCTCCTCCATCCAAATGGCCACTTACCTGCAGTTGCCATATCAACGTTCCCACATGTCAGCGACACAGACCAAAACGATTTTTAAGCATATTTCATACGAAATATTTGTACTGCTAATCAAATCAAAGTTGACTTTGTATACCCTTCCAAAGGATGTTTTGAACACGTGACAAGTTAAATAAAAGATGTGGTTAGAATTAAATGCCAAAAATATGTTTATTCTGCTAGGTATAAAAAAAGTATTGTTGACGATGCCAACAACACGCGGTGTTCCCAAGCGGTCCCCCATCTAAGTACTAACCGCGCCCGACGCTGCTTAATTTCGGTGATCGGACGAGAACCGATGTATTCAGCGTAGTATGGTCGTTGGCGAGGGTCGACTGCTAAGAGTTTGAACTTGAATAAGACACTTTGAAAGATGTTTATAGAAAATCGAAGACTTTGAATTTGTAGGGTGAAAAATTAATTTTAATGATTTCCTCGATTGCAAATGGTTCGCGCTTGTGTTCTGTAAAACCAATTGAAAATATATCTTTCCTATGGCTGCAGAGTGTTGAATTGTCGGTTCGCTTTTTGTTATTTGTCATTGTAAATCACATTTGAGTTTTATCTATTTTTTTTTTTGTGGCTAAGGTAAATAAATCAATGTGAAGTGCAGGAATAAAAATGGGCATAAATAAACAAAATTGTAGGCAGCACAAATCATTTGGCTAAGAGTTGGGGTAGTGTATTAATTAGAGCCGGGCGTTGCGTGCTGCACACAAAGCCCCCTTTACCACCTGTCATTTCTGTACCAGAACTAACAAAAATTGTAATGGAGCTTGCCGTGCAGAAGCCTGGATTGGGGTAGAAAGTGTGTCTGGCGTGCTGGTGGGTTGTGTTATCCACTAATTAACCCTCAGCTGCTGGCTGATTGTGGTCCATTTTTGCTATGCTGACAGTTCCCACATGCCCCCGTGAATGTCAGTCTTCTCACTTGGAGTGGAGTGTGTTACCAATTTAAGCCTTGCCAGACATTCCGTGTAATCCTGTTTGTCATGTCATGTCAGTTTTCAGGATTTATTGCGCTGTCGCTTTACTCTGCACCAAATACAAATTCCACCAGCCAAAATATTACTTTCATCCCCTGCCCCGAGAAAGATGTAGAAAAATTTATTTTTGCTCATGCCTAATTTTATTCATGCCAAAGAGAAAGAGAAAGAAAGAGGGAGTGAGAGAGAGACCCTATATGGGCACGCACATCCGTTTTGGGCCTGTGGCATATGGTAGCGATATCGGAATTATAATCTTTGCATTGCACGTGCGAGCGCTTTAGAACATTTTAAGTCCTTGACTTATAGTTTTGTGTCGTTTAGTTTGTATTTTCTTGCCAAAAAATCGAAAGCTAAAGCGAAAGTTAACCAGAACGAAAGTTTTAGTTGTAATTGAGGCTTGTGAGGCCGTAATAAGGCTTTAGTTTAATTTAGTTTAAAAGTTAATTGGATGAAAGTAATTGTCTTACGAGAAAGAGAGAGAGAGAGAGCGAAAGAGTGAGTGGGCAATTATAAAAACAAATAATATTTATTTATGACTGAGTTTTCTTAGACAAATGAAAACGCTAACAAACTCATTTAAATATTTAAATAAATTATGAAACCAACTAAATAAACTAGTTAGGCTTGACAAAAGCCAAACATGTACTTAAATATTTAATCTAAATATTATCAAATAAAAGAAATCAACAAAACTCTTAAATATTTAAATTAAATATTAAATCAACTAAATAAACTGAATAAAGCTTTACGCGCTTTATATAAAAAATAAACAAAACTTGCCAACTAACTTAATATTAAACAAATTGAACAAATATATAACAATTAATAAGTGTTTAAATTATTAGTATATTAAAAAAATGTATTTTATAATTAGTATTTTAGATACATATATAAATTCATTGCCGCTTTACTAATTCATGATGACTCATTCAGGTTTCCATAACATCATCATTTCCCATTAAACAAAAAAAAAAACAACGGCAATCAATTGTTGCTGCATTGCGGCTGGAACAGCTGGAGATTCTGATGATTCAGTCCATCGAAGCGAAAACTTACCGTTCGACAAAGTTCAAGCCAAATTTGGCTAAATAGACGAATCCGTGAATGGAGGAGCCCTGCAGAAACTCGACAATGAATGCATGTGCCTTGGCCAGGCAAGCCAAACGTCCTTTACGGCGTACAGGATCATGATCATGCTCGTCAGGCTTGGCTTCGTCCGATGTCGGCCTGGTCAGCTTAGGTGGCTGCCACAGCGGCGGACGTCGAAAGCTGCGTACGCTGCATGGCTTACGTCGCTTAATGGGGTCCACCTGGTCATCGTTAGCATCATGATATGTGGTTCTTGGTCTCGTTGCATGACTTTCCGCCGGAAGATTATCCGCTTGCTTTTGAGCGGAGCCCGGAAAAAGCAACAAGCCAGGTCCGATTTTCGAACTCGACTCGATTGATATCCTTTCTGGGTGTCCTTGTTGCTGCAGGGATGCGGTCGACGCCGTTCGCGACACGGCTCTTCCTTCAGAGCTGGTCATCATTGTTGCTGTTGGTGTTTCACTTTCCGATTGCGTATTTAAATTGAATTTGAATCTGGAATTGGGTGTTATTATTGATAAGTTGTTGTGGGACAACTATATTTTCCATATTCATTACAGCTTTCAGCGCACATTGAAATGTTGATTTGAATAAAACAAATTAATGATATATCTACTATAACTACAGATGTGTATGAACCGTGGGGAATAACAGTAATAATAATTAGTGATGAAGAAATCTACTTAGAAGATAATAAATTATAATATTCATTCTTTTAAATTTATCTGGCACTTTTTAACTCACTTGTTCATCAGATTATTTGCAACTCATATTTCTGTTTTATGTTTATTCTCTTTATCGCATTAAGAGTTTATTATTTTATTCTCGAAGCTTTTCATTCACCCCTGATTAAACATAAATATGTCGTTTTAAATATGTTTTTCTGTCGTTATGAAACTGAAACAATAAATCATTATAGCATTTTTAATGCCATGTACATTATGCCACTACATATGTGTGATTTTCTCTCTGTGTGTGTGTGTGTATTTTGATTAAGACCTCGAAATGACGGGGGGATAAAAGGACTGCAGCCTGCAGGATGTGCACATATAAAATAAACCTCAACTGAGTTCTCCCATCACAAATGAGGCATTAAAGTTGCGCTTAATTCGGTTAAGATTACATTTACTCGTCTGGTGCAGCTGCCACAGCTGCCGCATATGCATCAATATAATCGAGGTGCATTGGGCGGAGCTTTAATTATACGGTAATTGGATACCATATGATTGAAAAGTCATACGAAAATCAGTTTAAAAAAGCAGGCCGGCAAATATATTTTGTAAATTGACACTTCACGTCAATTTGGCTCAGTGTGAAATAAAAATTCTGCACAATAGAAATTGAATTTCTGTCTTGAAAGAAAATAGAAAAAAAGAAAAATAGTTTTTAACAAATTGAAACCCGTGGAAAATGTCCGAGGCTGATCACAGGTTGTATTTGTGCAGCAACTGCTATCGCCGTTGCTTGTGGGGGGAGCTGTCCAAAGCAGAGCATCGTTGCCATTATTGCCGCCTGCCGCTCCGTGGATGCGTCATTTGTGACCGCAAGTTCGAGCCACGCAATCAGTCGCAGCTCTATTGCAAGCGCTGTGATTTCCATTTGGTCAGAGAAGTGTCGGACTCGCCGCCGCCTGAATTGGGTTTGACACTGGAGCTGGATACGGATACGGAGTCAGAGTCGGAGTTGGAGTCAGAGCCGGAACCGGAACGCTTCGGGTCACAGCGCAAACGTTCGATGGCCGAACGCTGCCGGGAGTTCAGGATGGCAGCTGGCATCAATAATGGCTATTTTGACTGACAATTTTGTTCCAAAGAATCCGATTGGGCCACTCTCAATAAAGAGCATAAGTAGTTGCAGCTGTGTGGCATGTGTTCGAGCGTACGCTCCATTTGGGCCAACTTACATGCGACAAATAAAAGGGGGGCATTAAGTTGTACAACAAACCAACTTATTATAATCATCTCGCAGTCGCCCCACTTTGGGGTCAGTTCTGTGCATCGATGAGGCTGGCGACTGGCAAATGGTTTCTGCGTCCTTAAAATGGATTAAAATTTCATTTAAATTTGCATTTAAATGAGCGCAGCGCACTCAAAGTAAATGTAACCATCTCCATCCCCATCCCCCATCCTCAAACCCCCTTTTTCGCACAGTACAAAGGGCTGTCCCAGACCCGCTGTCAGAAATGGTCGCAGACGCAGATCCCAGCTGCCGTAGTCCAGACTTCCACTCCAAACAGTTGCCATCCGAACGTGGACTTCGCGCATTAAAAGTGTGTGTGTGTATGTGTGTGTGTGTGTGTGTGTGTTGGTGTTGTTTTTTAATGTATTTTTTGTGTTGTTATTGCAACTTGGTCATTCTGCTGGCAGTTGCAGCTCAGTTGATTACCTTTGCCAGCTGATATGGGCGGCCAGTGGGCGTGGGCCGAGCTTAAGCGAGCGATCTGCTACTGCATTTTAATGGGCATTATTTAAATATGTATATTTTACAATTAAATAAACGATTTTTATGCTCTTTTGGCGAACAGTTCCTCCTCCAGCTGTGCTGACCGTCATCCGTATATATGCATAAATATATACATATATATATATATATATATATATATATATATTTATATCCTTTCTGGTGGCGGCTTTCGAGTTCTTTCCCTGCAGCTCATGTTTGCTTGTGCATTTTCTGCTTTGCGTGTTAATTAAATTGCAAACTGCCTAAAGGACATTTTAATTGGCCTTCACTTTGTGGGCCAATCAGTTTCGTTTCGTGGCGTCTCTTTTTTTTTTTTGGCCCTTACCTTTTTATGTCAGCGTCCTGCTTTCAACATGAAACTCCTTCAGCTTTATGCATTCAATAAATTCTTGATATAATCGAAGTGTTGCGAAAACGTTGTCATATTTTGTCTTTCCAACTAATATCAAAGGATAACAAAGCAATGCTATTCTGGCTTGTTCCGTCCGGTTGTCTGTTTTTGGCGAAATAACAAATTTTCCAATTTGTTTCTTGATTTATTTTCACGCCAATTTCTTGGCGTTCGCCTCCGAGTGCTCCTCCTCCGGCTGCTGTGCTCTGACATTTTGTTTATTTATTTGGTTTCATGTTTTGTCTGTCGTCGTTTGCCTCAGCTTATTTCTCCGCCCTGCCGTCGTTTGAGGGAAATCACGAATGAATGAATGACTGCTCCGGCAACCGCCATGAATATTCATGGGCCATGCCGCTACAAACACAACAGAACAACCACAACAACAACAAATACAGAGTACACTAACAACAACAACAACAACAACAGAAGCACGCAGCTAAATCAGCTTGCATTTCCGCTCTATGCTCCAACAATTTGCAGCGCCATTTTGTTGTCCACAGCAGCAGCTGCAGCCGCGCATCGTGGCTTGGATACTCTCTACTCGTGGGGTACTTTCAATTTGTCAATGTGTTTGTTACCCTATTGCATTTTTACTCCTTAAGATGCGTTAGTTATGGAAATAATAAATAGTAGAACTGAAAGAGTGTTTTTAAAACAAACAATTCTACCTTAATCATTATTTAATTATTTCTTTTGTACAACATTTTTCAGCAATTTTCTTATAATTGTTTTTCAAATCTATTTAAAGATGAAATTAATAAGAATATAAATACATTTTTCTAGCAATTATTTCTAACAGCGCAACACCAAATGTAGTTCACAAAATGTAGTTCACTTGAAGTTGTGATTTGAAAAGTAATTTGCAATAGTTTTCTTAATCCGATTTTGCAAATAAGCAAAGAATATTAAAAATATTTGTAGAGTTATGTCATAAGCATGTTGTTAGCCACAGTTAACCTTTACTTAATTTAATAAATTCATTTAATCACTTCCACGTTTTTACAATTCCATTCCTAAACTCAAACACTTTCAATAAGGGTATTCAAAGTTCGTTATTGTCTTGTTCTCGTTCGTTGGGGATTCGATGTGCGCAGCTGTTTCTTGGTGAGATGCTGCAAATTGCTTGGCTGCTTGTTGTGCCTTTCTTTGCCATTGTTTTAGTGAACATTTTGTGGTTAGTATGTGTGTGTGTGTTTATTTAGTGGCGTGTGTGTGTGTGTGTGCAACAGTTTCTTGTGAGCAACACAAACGTAGGCATTGCCTTGCCTTTGTATCGAACAGGAAATTTAATTAAGAGCGCTTTGTTGCCGATTTCAAATGCTGGAAATATATAGTATGGTCGCAACCATAGTAGAGACCACAACTTACAGCTTACTTAGTGCCACTGCCACTGCCACTGCAACTGGTTACTGCCACTGCTGAATTTTAACTGCCACTTGCTGTACTTATCCCTCTCGGCTGTGCTAACGAACTGTGACTGTAATCATGCCACTGCTGCACTTGACTTTAGTACATTTTTGGCTGTTGTGATTTTTAGTAACCGCCACCTCCTCTTCGCCCCCGTCCGTCCGGCCGTCGTGAGAATCTTGTCAGCTGCTGCTGTTGCTGGCCGTGTCCTGGAGTCGCGTTGATTGCTCCGGCACAATCGAAATGGCATTTTGTCTAGTGGCACACACGTAACCCTGATTGCGATTGCGATTGCGATGCTTGCTTGCCCCAACAAAAGCACCAGTTCAGAATCTATTGATTTCCAAGCGCTAATTACTAACGTTTTTGGAGTGGCCACTGTACCATGAGCGGTCAAGGCAGTGGTCCGTCCGCTTGCTTCGTAATTGTTGCTCTCAGATAGGATCGGTTCAGTGTCCAGCTGCAGTCGAGCCACGATTTGGGGGATGTCTTGGCTAATGTATCTCTCTCTCCTTCTCTCTGTCTCTCTCCTTCTCTCTCTCCTTCTCTTTCTCTCTCTCTCTCTCTCTCTCTCTATCACACACATATTATAAATACTACAAATGATACGCTATTTAAAAATATTTCTTATAAATAAAACCCTCTATTTTACAGAGACTAAGCTTTAGTTGTAAAAATATACTTTTCGTATAACACAGAAGTTACTATTGGCGTCGAATATATGGAGATTTTCAAAAAATCCAATGCGATAATTTTTTTTTTAGTGTAGGAATATTATCAATTAGAGACCAGCAATCAATTTTAAAGAAGTTCTCTCATTATTTAATGAACTATGCGGCTTAACCGTGTTTAAAAATTGTGTTTAGCAATGACTTTGATTATTGATGGATACATTTACCATTAGTGATCTATTCACGAAGAACAAAGAGGAGCCATTAACAAGTAACACTAAGAAAGTACGTTAGGTCAATCGGGAAAGGGTCAAACAGATACGTGGACTTGCTCCTCCCAGTAATTGATAGAGGTGTGATTTGAGATGTTAAGCATTTCATTATTTATAGTTGGCTCAAGTCTTCTTTTAGTTGATAATATGCTATTCAGTGTATATAGGTAAAATTAAATCTAATTATTAACACCAATTAACCCATATCCAAAGGCAACAATCAACACTCGTTGATATATACAAAAAAATAACTAAAGAATAGATAAGCGCAGCAAACAGAATTTTAATGCTCAACTTTGACTAAAGCAAAAAAAATCGTTCGAAAAATTTCTCTTTGCCTTTTGGCCAAATTGTGCAAACTTTGTAGACCATTAGAGGAGTCGTCCTTGCTACCACCACGCCTGCCAAGCGTGGAAGCTACAGCTTCCGCTCCCTGCACAACTCTTGCTCCTTACCACCCCGCTAAGTAATCTTTGATTTTGCATGCGCTGCTTGAATAGATTCTGTATCTGGAGACCCCATCGGTTGTGGCCAGCATTGGGGCACTGCAGCTGTATAAATTTTACATTTGTTTCCTTTCAATTTAACAATGTGTACTTTTCGTATTGTTTTGCCTTACAGTGGTGGTTGGGGAATGGAGGAACGGAGGAAGGGGCTGCTTGGCAGCCATTTTTCACGCGACTCGAGCAATAGCTGCCAGCTCATTACATCGCCGGATTTCGCAATATTTATGATTAGCAATTTATTATTCATCATTTTCGATTTGTGCAAACAAAGCGCAAAAAATAACTCAAGCATCCAACGAAAATCGAATAATATTCCCTAACAATGTCCGGGTGCGAGTTGCAGGATGGAGGGCGACGAAGTGGGCGGACGGAGTGGGTTCTTGGGTTGTCCCGCCATTAACTTGCACTTAATTTGATTAACCGAAAGCCGATGTTTACATGCGCTGCATGCAGCAGCAAATCTATCAAAATTGTGTAGCACACCGAACAGAACTGAGATGTGGGTGGGACGAGGTGGGCGGGGGGCAGGCGGTAAACTGGAGTTGTGTGTTTTGTGAGAATTGATGGCTGCAGTGGATGCTTTGGGCTGTAACAGCAAGCTTAGTGGGTGATTTGTGTAAATTATTTATGGTATTTACGCCAACAGCAATATTTATATATGTACATTTGTAAATAGGCGTGAGGGTATTTTTTAAGCACACAAAACCGGAAAAAGGAGAAAATCTTATCGAATTTTGTTATACAAAATGTGTAGCTTTAATCTACTTTAAATGAGACTGCAATATATACATATATATATATATATATATATATATGTATATATATGTATATACAGTGGCTTGCAGCTTAAATCGCCCAGTGTCTAGCAACAAATTTAAAGTGCTATAAAGCTTAAACAAGGAAACAAATTCAAAATGTTGAAATGCCAATTTGTTTAATGCTATATCACATTTGAAAAAGAAACTTTAGTTTTTATTTAAATATTAATTAATTAATTAAAATTAATCAAAAACTAAAAACATATCCAAAATACATATGCAGCTTATTTCGCCCAGTTTTAAAAAAAGTTAAATATTTTGCGTATAAAAGCTTAAATAAGGATGTTAATACTTAGTATGATATCCTTTAGCCTCAACAACTTCCCTTAACCTATTATTCATGGAAGATACCAGCTTCCGGATAGTTTCTGAGCTGATCTTGTTCCACTCCTCCAGCAGAGCAGTCTTGAGATCCTGTTTGCAGGATATGTTGTGTTTCAGGATGTTATTTTCCAGCAGAGCCCACAAATTTTCAATAACATTTAAGTCTGGAGACTGGGCCGGTGGAATTATCACGTGGGGACAGTTCCAAATAAGACAGGACTGTACTATTCCGGACTAATGCTTGTGGTTTTTGTCCTGGTAGATCCGGAAGGTACGTCGGATTCTAGCTTCTCGGCACTTTCGAGTAAATTTTCCTTTGGTATATCAAAGTACACATTCTTGTCCATTATTGTTTCAATAATCACAAAATTTCAGTCGCGGGCTGCCGAGATAGATGCCCATACCAGGACACTTCCTCCGCCGTGCTTGACTGTTACCTTTATGTTTTTGGGACTCAGCTCAGTATTGGAGTGTCGCCACACATAATTCCATTCGTCCAAGCCAAAAATGTTTAATTTGTACTCAAATTCAAATATGACTGTGTTCCAGAACTCCAAATCCATGTCCAAGTGGATTTTGACGAACGTCGTCCTAGACCCACAATTTTTTGCGCTTATAAATTTCCTTTTTCGTGGTTCTCGGGCATCAAAGTCATGGTTGCGCAGAACTTGGAGCATAGTTTCCACACTGAACTTTTTCCTTATTTCATCCTGCGCCTAGTGAGTCAGTTTTTGAGCCGATAGCTTCAGATTTCCCCTTGAAATCTTGATGATCTTCTGCTCGTCCTGCTCGGTGAAAATCGGGTTTGGTGCCATTCCGCCCTTGTCCTCTGTCCGATTTTCGTCGACGGAACTCCAAATGATGCAGAATACAGTTGTAATGTTTAGATTTACCATTTTAGCTATTTGGCGATATGAATATCCGATTTTTAAGTGTTCCAGGATGATTTTCCGTTGACCAATAGTAGTCCTTTTGCCCATAGTCCTTGTTGGCTTGTTGCACCCGAAATGTAGGAAAAAACTAAACTGACTACGGAGGATTGGTCTATTTAAACCAAAAATATTCAATCTGACGAAAAAATCCGGGTTTTATGGCACCCAGCTGTCCATAATGTAACTGGGCGAAATAAGCTGCTGACCTAAAAAGAGGTACTTTTTTACGTAACCCTACCTAGCAGGTGGAAAAACCACAGCTTATTAGGGTCATATATTAATTTTGGTGATCAATAAATGTACCTGCCATGGGTCTTTGGAATTTTTGAAAAATAATGTATAATGAGTTTATGGCAGGCAATTGAAATTTGTGCTAGACACTGGGCGATTTAAGCTGCAAGCCACTGTATATATGCAATCAATTTAGGTCAATTTATTTTCCGCAAAATAATTAAGTGTTAATAAAATCCATCAGTGATGGGATTGTTTTGAATCCGAGGCAGGATTCGCGCTGCTAAGTAAGCAATAAATTTTGTGGCTGCCAATATTGGAATACATTTGTTGGCGACACTTTGAATTGAATTTAAATATTTGCAATTATATTGAAATGCTAATGTGAAGTGTGCGGATGGGAAAGCAGCCCCTCCTCAGTGTGTGTCTGTCTGCTGTTTACACATGCCAATAAATTTTGGCACAAGCGAGTTTTCGACGCCATTTTACATATACTTATATATTTATATATATACATATATATATATATATATATATATATATATATGTATATATATATGTATATTCGTTTAGCACTTACGAGCGTATTATAATGGAATGGAATCCACTTGAAAATAGAGCAATATCCACTTGCATATGTCGCGCGGACACATTTTAAGAATGAGCCGACGCCATAAATATTATTGATGGGCGGCAGGGGCAATGCCACGCCCACCCATTGCCGCCCCATTCAGCGACACAGACGATGATTGCGGCAAGCGGATGTAAAACCTTGGCAATGACAGTTTTCGGGGCCCGTCTGTTATGCAAATGTTGGCGTATGCCACAGTCTGTACTCGTAGTTTGTCTGCCTCACTGCACATGTGTGTGCGTTTGTGTGTGTGTGTTGTGTGTGTGTGTGTGTGTTTGTGTGCGCCGCCTGTTTATATGCAAATCTTATATATTTTGGTCTCGGCTGTCTTCGTTTTTTCTTTTATTTCCGCTGCAACGCCGCCTGTTTTATTTTCTTGCATTAAATTAACATCAATAAAATGTGTCGTTTGTATTTTTCGAGTGTGTCCTGATGTCCTGCATCGATGTGTCCTCATCCCCAGCCCCATCCCCCACTGGCTGCACTTGTCTGCCCATAATTTGTAGCTAATGCCAACATGTGCTGTGATTTGTCCACGCTCGACATTTACGCCGAGCGGGGGCAGCAAAAGACATATTCCATTCTATGACATTTTTACTTTTAAGACATTTGCATGAACCAGTTAGGGAAGTTGGCTAAGTAGAAAACACAGACTGTGGTCAGATTGAACAAAGCTAATCAAGTTGTAAGCAATGCCGAATTGATACAATCCGTGATCAACATATACTTCCAAGTAGCACTAGAAATGCACAAATAATACTTTTAAATTATTGAAAATCGTCTATAGTTTAATCCTAATCCCAATCGAATATTAAAAATACAATAATAATATGCAAGCTTCCAAGTGGAATGTGCCCTGTTAATTGCATCTATACAAAAGATAGAGATGAAAGAAATGTGTTCAATTCAATTGCATATGTAATAAAAATGAAATAGGAACTAAACTAAAGTTAGGCGACTCTTGTGTGGGAGTGGTTGAGGTTGAACATTCAATAATAAACAAACAATAATAAACATGGCTATGCAGTATTAATATTTATGCACAAATATTGAAAGGGCAGCGGCAAGGGAAAATAATGGCAAGGAGGAAGGAAGTGGTCCAAAGGGCGGTTCGGAAATGCTCGTATATCTAAGTGAAATGCTAAAAGATTGATGACTTTGCGTCTTTGTATGCTTTGCTCTACCAATACGTGTGATTGTGTGTGTGCGTGTGTGTGTGTGTGTGTGTGTGCGTCTGTGCCACGTTTATAAGAATTTATGGCAATGAATGCGAAGGCAGCGTTGCGAATACGCAATATTTATATTTATGTATTATGAATCAATGCGTGTGGCGTGTAAGAGCAGCGTGCAACAGAGCAACACTAGCAAATTTCGGGCTGTGGGGCGTGTCAGTTTGGCATAAAAAAGTGTATACAATATATGTATGTGGCATAAAAGATGCACACTAAAACAAAAGGATAACAATAACTTCTCGACCGGGCGGGTAAAGTAAGCTAGGGTCTATGGGGGCGGATTATGCTTGAGTCTGCTTCAGGTTTTTTGTGGCGTCTCTCGTTGCTTATAAATAAGCTCACATAACGCTAACGGAATAGAGCGCACATAAAAATTGCATGAAAATGAAAGACATCCAACTCGTATGCGGACAACAATCATCGGGCAGATGGACCCTAGGCCTAAACTGGGCCAAAATAGTCCGCATCGTGTGTTGTGGATATTGTTTTCTTCGTTTCGCATTTTCTTTTCTCTTTTCTCTTTTTGCCTTTTTCTTTTCTACGTAAAAAATTATACTATTACAATCAAGTTTACGACTGCAATTCGGGCGCATTGCTTGAGTGCCAATGAATATGATGATGGGTCTTGCCAATGTATGACGATGAGGATGATGATGATGATGATTGCGTTGGCTCTTTTCCGCACATAAAATCAGCGGAAAGAACCGATATACATATATGTGTATGTATGTATGTAGATATTTATATACATATGTATGTCTTGCCTGTGGAGATACAGATTTGACTGGAAATTCTTAATCAAATGGTTTTCAAGCGAAGCTGAAGCACTTTTAATCTAGGCAGCTTGAAACAAGAGACTTGCAACTTTTATATATATACATTTATTTATAGTTTTAGAGTTGCTCAGTTGAAGTAGTCGAACAATATATTCTTGGATAACCTCAGCAATCTTTACTATGCTCCTAACACATGAAGTTTCACGACTTTTTCAACTGTTGATTAGAAAAAGTCTATATTGGTATAAAAAATAAAGCAACATATATCTGAGAGCGTATTTAAACGTCGGCACTCGGAAGATACCGATTCCAGATCTAAACCCTTAACATCGGTCGTCAATATCTGATTGGCGATTTCTCTGCGTTACACTTGTAATCGTTTACTTTACTTAGCATAGTCAGTGTTTTTTTTTTTACTGTACTTGCAACTAGGTTTCTGGTTTGGTTTATGTATTCGCTCGTTACTTGCAACGCGGTTGAATCACACGCCCCACAAACTCAAAACTACAAAACCAACACCACAACAACAACCGCAAAAACAACGACGAACGAACATTTTTGAGCTGTGCACTCGCAATTTTTATGTGCTTCCCCTTTGGCAAGTGGGGAGCGCTTTTTCGCAGGCTGCAGTCAGGTAAAAATTGCCATAGCTAAAAGGCTTGCCAACAACAACAACAACAACAACAACAGCAATAGCAACAACAACAACAGCAATAGCAACAGCAACAGCCAAAAAGAAACTTTTTAAAATACACAAGCAGCGCTTTTGACTGCCGTTCAGCTTTTACTCTTTTCTCTCTCTCTCCCTCTCCCGCTCCCTCTAACGAGTGCTTTTTTTCGTGAGCTTTGAGCAACTTTTTTTTTTGCGCCGTAAAACTTTGCACTTTGACATGCAGCCACGTGTATGACTCTGTTGTGTGTGTGTGAGTGTGTGCGTGTAGGTGTGTTGGTGTGTTGGTGTGTGTTTGAATACGAGTTGAATGCGCATTTGTTGTCGCTTTGGCTGACATTTACTTTGATAGTTGTGCAGGGCTGAAGAGGGGGGGAATTTAGCTTTGAATGCAACTGACTAGCTACCAATGGCAACGCTTTGAATTGGCCAACAAGCAACAGAATGCTAATTCCTCTAATTGTTAACAAATGCGGCAATAATAACGAGGTCATAATGAACATTAAACAATATTATTCAGCATTTATAATACAATGGTTATTTGTTTTTAATTTAAATAGAATTGTAAATCCATTTAAAGAGTATATACAGTTTAATATTTAAGTATCTATATGTTTAATTTCATAATATTACATAATGAACCTATTTTTTTATATTAATAATTACTTAAATATGCTTAAGCCAATACTTATGTTGCATTATTTTAAATTTATTTTTGGGATCTTCCCATTAAGGATTAAGTTGTGGCGCTGGAGTACGATAATGGCACTGTGATGGCCACACAAATACAGGCATAATAATCACAATCTCTTCCCACAAGGTAAACACACTTACACACACACACTCACTCACCCTCTACCCTCCACACACCTACACACCCACACACGTGCGAACACTTGAAAATCTTTCAACTCGTATGAATATTTTAAAACTCGCTCAGAACGCATGCAAATTATGATAATGATGGGAGCGGCGAGTGCTATGCAAATGTGTTACAGGAGATGTTTGGGTTGGACTCCTGTATGTGTATGTACATGTATATGTGTGTGCATGTGTGTGGGTGGGCGTGTGTGAAGCGCTAACGAGCGTAGAGGTACTCGTCGACTCACTCACAAGTCCCAGTTTTACAGTTCACAATTCACATCTATTTCCCTTAATGCATTTCATTAATTTGTATACAATTTTTTGCGCATTGTCGGAGAAATGTGTGTGCGTGTGTGTGTATGTGTGTGTGTGTGTGTGTGTGTGTGTATGTGTGTGTGCGTGTGTTTAAAGGCTCTCCCGTGAGTGGATGGCCAGGCATCATTAGAAGACACTTCATGACTAACTTCCCCTAAGAAGGAGTTGAGAGAGCACTTGACTTTGAGCTTCTTAATTTCTGCATTCAATAGTCTCTTGACAATTGCAGAGTGCAAATTCTGAAATTTTCGTAGGATGTCGTTCAAATAATACCGCCATATACCAGATTCGATTCGAAGTATACTCTTTTCATTGGGTAGACAGAAATAGTATGCCTTGTTTTCAAAGCAATTCACATTTTGAAATGCAAAATTATAAAAACTGTAATGAAAAATTATATGATATTCGATAATGCCTTTGCCTATAATAAATCGGTTATTCTTGATCCAACAACTTTGTACCCTACTGAAGAGGAAGATGAGACTGTGAATTTATACATTCTATTTACAGTTTTGTTAGTAATTTGTTGTCTTTGCTTATTCTGCTGCATTCCACTACTGATTGGATACCTAAGCGGCCTGCGCGGCTACAGAAACGATCCTTACGCATTTTATTGAAACTCAATGTTTGTTTTGGTAAGTGAGAATTTGAATAAATAAGTGTTTTTATTTTGATTTCTCACTGAATATTACATTTTTCTGCTCTTGACAGCTTTCGGAATTTTCGCAATTTTCACAGAGCAAGAGACATCTCCGATCCTTGATAAGTCGTTTAAACTTCCTTAGTACTATTCAATAATAGAATAATACATTTTACGAAATTTTCCTTTTATGTATATTAAAATGGATAATTCAAAACAAAAGTATGCCTAGCTTTCAAAGCAATTCACATTTGGAACTACAAAATTATACAAATGAATATGAAAAATTATATGAAAATCGATGGCTATAAAGCTGTTGCATCTACAACTCTGTGCCCCGAGAAAGAATCTGAAGATGAGATTATTAATTTACACATTCTATGGATAGTTTTATTGGTATGTTGTTGTCTCTGCACATTCTGCTGCATTCCATTACTGATTGGATACTTATGCGGCCTCCGCAGCAGAAACGATCCTTACGTATATTATTGAACCTCAATATTTGCTTAGGTAAGTGGTAAATCCAATAACAAATTCTATGTTCACCTTTGCTTACTAATATACCAATATAGAATGAATATACATTATGGTCAAAATTTCAGTTCAGACTGTTTCCTAAATCGAAATCAGAAGCTGTGTGTTAATTTGTAACTTTAAATGATAAATAATTTTATTTGAATTTCTCACTGAAGACTTTTCCAGGTGAAAAATGTGTGCCAAAAAAATGTCGAGTGCCCCATCATTTGTGGACTGGCTTTGTGCTGTTGTTGCAGTCTGATTAGTTTGATTAGTCCTATAATTGCAATTGTATCTCTTCAGAACTTGTTGAAGACCACATTACTGAAGATAAATTAATATAAGTAATTTATGCTCTCTTGAGAGTGTTCAATCTGTTTGGGGAGGGGACTGAGGAACAATTCTTCCTTATCTTAATAAATACAAGGGAATTGAGGAATCCTTACATTTCAAAGAACCTGATAAGCTGAAGGCGATTTCAGGCAGAGTCAAGTCTGCCCACCTCAAGCTGCATTTTGTTCTCTTCCCGGATAGGGAGGAAAAAACCGGACAGATGCATGAACAGAGACACGACAGCAAAAGTCGTAAATGCACTCAACACTTTCAGACGGAAAATGCATTTGCCACTTTTCTTAGGACGGGTGTTGCACTTCTCTCCCTGCCTCGCTGCTCACCCGTTCCCTCTATCACTCTGGCAACTGGCGTTGCAAGAGCTTTACATCTTTTTGGGCTGTCTGCGTTTTCGTTGTTTTGTCTAAATTTCGATGCTTCCATATTCAGTTTTATAATATTTCTTCAAGTTTTTTGTGGTGCATGAAAAAGTTTTCATTGCCTTCGTCAGCCACAGCAAAAAGTTTTGTGCTTTTATATTCGCTGCAAGGAGTTTTCAGAGTGCACGTGCACTTATCGGGTGTGTGTGTGTGCAAATGGGTGTGTGTGTGGTGTGAGTGAATCTGCAGTTGAAGAGTGTAAATTCTAAGTAAGTTATTTGTACAACTTTGTTTTATGTGACTACCAATGTCCTTCTAGTAATTTGACACGGTTGTTAAAGTATCATTCCTTTTTTATTTCATGCAAAGCGTTTACTATTGAATTTTGTGAACCCTTCAAATGATTTTTATACTATGATACCGAAGGTATATAGTATATTCGGTTTGTGGAATATCCGTCATGCTGTCTGTCCGTCTGGATAAACGCAACTTTTTTTGACACCGATTTTCGGATTATAATTTTGACTTATGTTCCGACCCAAAATTACGTTTTCAACTTTAAATGTACGATTGATCTAGAGGCCAAACTATGATCAAAACGCCCTTGCTTTTGAAAATGCGTTGAGTTTTGACGAAGTTATGGCATTTTGAAGGTTCGACCTATGCTAAAATGCCGAGATGCCGATTTTCGGACTATAATTTTGACTTATGTTCCGACCCAAAATTACGTTTTCAACTTTAAATGTACGATTGATCTAGAGGCCAAACTAAGATCAAAACGCCCTTGCTTTTGAAAATGCGTTGAGTTTTGACGAAGTTATGGCATTTTGAAGGTTCGACCTATGCTAAAATGCCGAGATGCCGATTTTCGGACTATAATTTTGACTTATGTTCCGACCCAAAATTACGTTTTCAACTTTAAATGTACGATTGATCTAGAGGCCAAACTATGATCAAAACGCCCTTGCTTTTGAAAATGCGTTGAGTTTTGACGAAGTTATGGCATTTTGAAGGTTCGACCTATGCTAAAATGCCGAGATGCCGATTTTCGGACTATAATTTTGACTTATGTTCCGACCCAAAATTACGTTTTCAACTTTAAATGTACGATTGATCTAGAGGCCAAACTATGATCAAAACGCCCTTGCTTTTGAAAATGCGTTGAGTTTTGACGAAGTTATGGCATTTTGAAGGTTCGACCTATGCTAAAATGCCGAGATGCCGATTTTCGGACTATAATTTTGACTTATGTTCCGACCCAAAATTACGTTTTCAACTTTAAGTGTACGATTGACCTGGAGGCCAAACTATGATCAAAACGACCTTGCTTTTGAAAAAGCGTTGAGTTTTGACGAAGTTATGGCATTTTGAAGGTTCGACCTATGCTAAAATGACGAAATGCCGATTTTCGGACTATAATTTTGACTTATGTTCCGACCCAAAATTACGTTTTCAACTTTAAATGTACGATTGATCTAGAGGCCAAACTAAGATCAAAACGCCCTTGCTTTTGAAAATGCGTTGAGTTTTGACGAAGTTATGGCATTTTGAAGGTTCGACCTATGCTAAAATGCCGAGATGCCGATTTTCGGACTATAATTTTGACTTATGTTCCGACCCAAAATTACGTTTTCAACTTTAAATGTACGATTGATCTAGAGGCCAAACTATGATCAAAACGCCCTTGCTTTTGAAAATGCGTTGAGTTCTGACGAAGTTATGGCATTTTGAAGGTTCGACCTATGCTAAAATGCCGAGATGCCGATTTTCGGACTATAATTTTGACTTATGTTCCGACCCAAAATTACGTTTTCAACTTTAAATGTACGATTGATCTAGAGGCCAAACTATGATCAAAACACCCTTGCTTTTGAAAATGCGTTGAGTTTTGACGAAGTTATGGCATTTTGAAGGTTCGACCTATGCTAAAATGCCGAGATGCCGATTTTCGGACTATAATTTTGACTTATGTTCCGACCCAAAATTACGTTTTCAACTTTAAATGTACGATTGATCTAGAGCCCAAACTATGATCAAAACGCCCTTGCTTTTGAAAATGCGTTGAGTTTTGACGAAGTTACGGCATTTTGAAGGTTCGACCTATGCTAAAATGCCGAGATGCCGATTTTCGGACTATAATTTTGACTTATGTTCCGACCCAAAAATACGTTTTCAACTTTAAATGTACGATTGATCTAGAGGCCAAACTATGATCAAAACGCCCTTGCTTTTGAAAATGCGTTGAGTTTTGACGAAGTTATGGCATTTTGAAGGTTCGACCTATGCTAAAATGCCGAGATGCCGATTTTCGGACTATAATTTTGACTTATGTTCCGACCCAAAATTACGTTTTCAACTTTAAGTGTACGATTGACCTGGAGGCCAAACTATGATCAAAACGCCCTTGCTTTTGAAAATGCGTTGAGTTTTGACGAAGTTATGGCATTTTGAAGGTTCGACCTATGCTAAAATGCCGAGATGCCGATTTTCGGACTATAATTTTGACTTATGTTCCGACCCAAAATTAGGTTTTCAACTTTAAATGTACGATTGATCTAGAGGCCAAACTATGTTTAAAGCGCCCTTGCTTTTGAAAATGCGTTGAGTTTTGACGAAGTTATGGCATTTTGAAGGTTCGACCTATGCCAAAAAGCCGATATGCCGATTTTCGGACTATAATTTTGACTTATGTTCCGACCCAAAATTACGTTTTCAACTTTAAATGTACGATTGATCTAGAGGCCAAACTATGATCAAAACGCCCTTGCTTTTGAAAATGCGTTAAGTTTTGACGAAGTTATGGCATTTTGAAGGTTCGACCTATGCTAAAATGCCGAGATGCCGATTTTCGGACTATAATTTTGACTTATGTTCCGACCCAAAATAACGTTTTCAACTTTAAATGTACGATTGATCTAGAGGCCAAACTATGATCAAAACGCTCTTGCTTTTGAAAATGCGTTGAGTTTTGACGAAGTTATGGCATTTTGAAGGTTCGACCTATGCTAAAATGCCGAGATGCCGATTTTCGGACTATAATTTTGACTTATGTTCCGACCCAAAATTTCGTTTTCAACTTTAAGTGTACGATTGACCTGGAGGCCAAACTATGATCAAAACGCCCTTGCTTTTGAAAATGCGTTGAGTTTTGACGAAGTTATGGCATTTTGAAGGTTCGACCTATGCTAAAATGCCGAGATGCCGATTTTCGGACTATAATTTTGACTTATGTTCCGACCCAAAATTACGTTTTCAATTTTAAATGTACAATTGGTCTAGAGGCCAAACTATGATAAAAACGTCCTTGCTTTTGAAAATGCGTTGAGTTCTGACGAAGTTATGGAATTTTGAAGGTTCGACCTATGCCAAAATGCAGATATGGCAATTTTCGGACTATAATTTTGACTTGTGTTCCGACCCAAAATTACGTTTTCAACTTTAAATGTACGATTGATCTAGAGGCCAAACTATGATCAAAGCGCCCTTGCTTTTGAAAATGCGTTGAGTTTTGACGAAGTTATGGCATTTTGAAGGTTCGACCTATGCTAAAATGACGAAATGCCGATTTTCGGACTATAATTTTGACTTATGTTCCGACCCAAAATTACGTTTTCAACTTTAAATGTACGATTGATCTAGAGGCCAAACTAAGATCAAAACGCCCTTGCTTTTGAAAATGCGTTGAGTTTTGACGAAGTTATGGCATTTTGAAGGTTCGACCTATGCTAAAATGCCGAGATTCCGATTTTCGGACTATAATTTTGACTTATGTTCCGACCCAAAATTACGTTTTCAACTTTAAATGTACGATTGATCTAGAGGCCAAACTATGATCAAAACGCCCTTGCTTTTGAAAATGCGTTGAGTTCTGACGAAGTTATGGCATTTTGAAGGTTCGACCTATGCTAAAATGCCGAGATGCCGATTTTCGGACTATAATTTTGACTTATGTTCCGACCCAAAATTACGTTTTCAACTTTAAATGTACGATTGATCTAGAGGCCAAACTATGATCAAAACGCCCTTGCTTTTGAAAATGCGTTGAGTTTTGACGAAGTTATGGCATTTTGAAGGTTCGACCTATGCTAAAATGCCGAGATGCCGATTTTCGGACTATAATTTTGACTTATGTTCCGACCCAAAATTACGTTTTCAACTTTAAATGTACGATTGATCTAGAGGCCAAACTATGATCAAAACGCCCTTGCTTTTGAAAATGCGTTGAGTTTTGACGAAGTTATGGCATTTTGAAGGTTCGACCTATGCTAAAATGCCGAGATGCCGATTTTCGGACTATAATTTTGACTTATGTTCCGACCCAAAATTACGTTTTCAACTTTAAGTGTACGATTGACCTGGAGGCCAAACTATGATCAAAACGACCTTGCTTTTGAAAATGCGTTGAGTTTTGACGAAGTTATGGCATTTTGAAGGTTCGACCTATGCTAAAATGCCGAGATGCCGATTTTCGGACTATAATTTTGACTTATGTTCCGACCCAAAATTACGTTTTCAACTTTAAATGTACGATTGATCTAGAGGCCAAACTATGATCAAAACGACCTTGCTTTTGAAAATGCGTTGAGTTTTGACGAAGTTATGGCATTTTGAAGTTTCGACCTATGCCCAGATGCCGATTTTCGAACTTAGAAAACGTAAATGCGTATATATATGAATTATGGTATCATAGAATTTCGCTTTCGGTTACGTCCGACTACAACGTTCTCTCTTGATCGTATTGAATGAATCCAATCTAAATCTTAGAATCTATATTACAACTTCAACTTACGTTCCCGCATTTTTCCATTGCTAAACTTTCTCTAGATATATCAAAGTTTTGTGAATCTTATTGTTTTTCGTGGGCTTCTTTTTTCTGTTTAATTATACAAAGTCGTTCCCCTATCGATAAGAAAATGAAGTTCATGATCCATCATTAGATTCCACTTCATTTCGCACCTCGAATTATATTGTCGTTAATTGCTTATCTTATAAAACAAATTTGCTTATGGCGCATATTTATTTTGATTACTTTTTGCACGAGCGATAAATAATCGTAAAAAGTGAATATCGCAAACTTAAATTGCTTCAATATCTAATTTCTAGAAATAAATTATATCATATTTAAAATCAGAAAAAGTGAAAAATGTTGTTGAGTTTATCTGGCAAGTACACTAACCATCCAGCCATTTAATAAACTCTCGAAATCTTTCGAGTTTTCGTTGTCCACCACGTGTCAGAACGCTTTTCCAGCGCCGCTCGATGGGAATACGCTCCTCCTGATCGAGGGTATCCAAGTGCTTTTTGATCATCTTGCCGAAGGATTTGAGTAACTTCGCCGATCGCATCTGAATTGTGCGTTTCCATCTGTCGAAACCATTGCGCTGCAGACACATGGAAATCAATTGGATCTCAATGCTCGTCGTCTTCTCGGCGGCATCCGCATCCAAGAAGACCTCCACAATATCATAGAAATGTTGCAGAGATTCCTTTGTGTGATTATCGCTCCGGAAGAGGAATTCCTCAAAGTTGTTTAGGTAGCTGAGCATTACGGAGTTCTGTGAGTCGAGCACGAGGAGATCATCAACAACGTTATCCACCAGTTCAGTGGCCTGAGCCATCGCATGACCAGTGATGGCAGCCAAATTGTGCTCCGCCTGAGCTGTCAACCGACTCCGGCTGAGATCGCCATAGCCGGATACCACTCTGGTTTCGAGCAGCTGAAGCCACAACAGTTGCCAAGTGAGCCAAGTTTGTTAAACAGCCAATTTAGATACTCACTAGGTAAGGTAGAAGCAGTAAAGGTAGCCAGATGAGTTGAATATGGACGGACATTGTGACAGGTTGACAGTCGGTCGACTACTGCTGAAGGTGGTGTGGAAAGCGAGCAGATCGGAAACGGGTGCAGATAGTGTTATCAATTTAGCCTGGCATAATTTGACATAACGATCAGATACGATTGAGGGAATGATATGATACACCTCCACTGCTCATGACGATTTCATTATTCAATTTGTCTTGGGCAACGAACTCGACTGATAATGCCAATAGATAAGTGGTAAGTGTGAATTTAATAGGTTGTAATTGAAATTAATTTGCGTTAAATATTGAAATTTGCATAGCTTTTGAAACTAGTAAAAAATGTTTTGTTAGCTTAAAGAAAGATTATGGCACAATAGGAACAGATATCTTTGAATTTCTACTCAACTCTAATTGGTTTTTATGAGGGTGGTTTTTAGGTGATTTCGGAAATCGGAAGGAGTGTCCAGCTTGTCATAAGTTATATTATTGGAAAATGTAACTAATTCTTTGGAAATTGAAATAAAAAATTGATTCTTATAAGAGTGTCAAAGCCAGCCAAGTTGGCTACCGATTGTGTAATACTTTAACATTACAAGTTGACCAGTAGCGGTATAGTATCATATATCATTATATGAACATGAGTTGACCACTTTAACTGGCAGCATGAAAAATTGATGCGCCGCATCTAATCCAAATAGCTCGGGAAATGAAGATGGGCCACTTAAATACCACAAAAAAAAAGAAGAAAATTACTACTCGATGCGTAAGCCGAGGCTGGGATAAAAGTAATAATAGTGAAATAAAAGTTCACTTCTTCGTGGAGGCAACTAGAGATTGCCTAGATTTCCCAGCTTAGATGGGGAAATGGGAGAGTTATTGTCCCCTCGGATTTGGAACCCGCCCCGCAGACAAATCGCATGTGTAATAATCGTCGTATGTGGGTCAGTGTGGCATATGATGGAAACTTGGTGGCATCATCATCAACAGTGGAAAACATAGGCCAACAACTGTCGTTTTTATCACTTTTTCAATGTATGCTATTTGGAGTTTTGAGCGGCAGCCGATTCAAACACTCGAGCTGCAATTTAAACTTTGATAAGCCAAGTTGAGTGGCCACAGTGTGGTGGAAAGTGCTTCAAAAAATAAAACCAGCAATAATCCAGCTAGATGAGATAGCTTTTACTGTAGTTCCCAAATTTATTGCAGAATCGATAAGCATTTTATTGCCTGCACAATAAACTGGTGCAAATGCATTGTCGACTCTATTTGTTTTAGATATTTAGTCAGCAGGACTCCCGGGAAGGAAGGCTAGCCTAGGCCTGTAATCGATGTATAGATATTAAGGTTTTAAGATATATTCAGATTCTTTGAAGGAGCGTTGCCAAATAATTCTCTCGATTTGGTTTTCCTCAGGTAACAACTGCAATTCCTTCAATTCCATTCGTAAGTTGCCTTTAATTTATTCATCAAGCACATTAAATAATCGACACATAATCAAACATCTACTGCAAAACAATTACACCCGCAGAGACCCACCAACACACACACACACACTCTGTGTAGACCCACAACAGATTTATAAATATATATATATATATATATATATATATATTGCTAAACAATAAGCAACCCCACACAAAGGGAGAATCCAAACGTGAGGCAACTTGGCGGCGGTTAAGAACAAAGCACAAGTGTTGTAAATTCGTCTGCCTTACACGACACACAATCCGCACTCCCCGGGCTCCTCCATGCTACCTTCATGCTATATGGTATATGGCATACCACCCTTGGAGCCACTCTGCGCTCGCATGCAAATTTCAATAACTTATATTCGTAACCCTTCCGCCAACTGACACTGAATATCAAATATGAGGCAAGGCGTAGACGATGTACAAAAATTATTTGCATACTTTCTGGGGATGCTTGGGAACAGGAGGAAAACTTGATCGAAACAATGGCTACAAAAAGAAAAACGCAACAAGAATGCTTGAGTCAACCATGAAACACCCTGTAAACAGTAAACCCATTTTATTTCAGATATTTGTTGAGTTGTATTCTCAACTGTTTATTTTCATTTTGTTTTTAATTTTCATTTACAATATGTCAGCAGACAATCTGAAAACTATAAATCTATAGTTACAACGAATAGGATTGATTGTACATCGGTGAGTTAAAAAATATACTATAATTTTATTTCGTCAAAATTTATATCATGTTCTCGACTATTTTTGATTATTTTATTTGAAACTTTTGTTTACTTTAATTTTCTTAGATGTGTACATTCAGATGTATTCAGCATTAAACCCTTTTGCTACTTATTCTAAAGGGTATACAAGCACAAGCAGTTGGAGCCACATGTGGCGCACTTTTGGTTTAGTGTGAAAAAAGCTAAAAACAAGCCGTTACATGCTTCCGGGTGGGTGCAAGCAGCAGAGACGCCGCCCCCTTTCCAATGTACCGTTGTTGCTTGCCACCAACCGCATCACGCAAACGAAACGAGTTTATTTATTGCATTTGCAAATTGTATACAACATTTTGCAGTCGATGCTTCCCTTCCTTAAAAAAAAGGTGTAACTTGAGTTTATCGCTGAAAAATATTTTCCCCACCTCGAGCAGAAATTGATTCGGCTTACGTATGTGGCAAGCAAACTTTGCGAGGCATTTGTAACACGACGCGGCAAGTTCAATGAAGCCAAAGGTGTTTGTTTGTTACGCTCCCCCGACTTTTAAATGTTTTTGTTCCATGTCGGTGTTGGTGTTTGGTGATTGGCATTGGGTTCGGGGGTTAAGGCTGGGGTTGCCGTTGGAGTTGGGAATTTTTTGTGCCAAGCAGCCAAATTGATGTGCAAATATTTCCATAAATTTATTTTCTATAACGCCAAGTTTTGGGTGTCATGTTGGAAAACATACAAAAAATTTGCACAACTTATGTGAGCATCCTGGAAAGCATGCAAAAACTGTGTGCCCGAAATTTGAAATTTCATTTTAGCTACACCCACAGATTTTAACGGCGTTCTCATTCAATCGTGCTGTGAAATATTCTACAAATAATTTGTTATATTCTAAATTTATCGTGTATGCATGAAAAATGAACAAAATAATTTACATATTATAAAAATATATATCTATAAAAAATAAGATAAAGGTTTTTATGTAGATAGGTACAGTTTCTAGCTATTTGCTTGCAATTGCTTAAAATGTCTTAAATTTTATAAACAAAAAGAGATAATATAATAAAAAAATAAGAAAAATCCTTGACTAAATTTGAACCTACGCATTCTGGTTTTAAAGTAATACATCTACCCTGTGCAACACCATAAAATCAAGAAATTTTCGTCTTGCTGCGAGCTTTCAACAAAGCCTTTTATACAAATACAAACTTAGTCAGCACTTCCCAATCTTTAGCATTGCTGTTGTTGGTAGAGTGCCGAGCGCTGTTTGGGTGGTAGATCCGAGTTCAAATGCCAGTTTGTGAAACTCAGGATAGAAGGACTTTTTTTTAAATTCCTATTTTTTACATTATATGTTTAATATATATGTGTAAGTATAATTTTCAAACAATATATTTATATATATAGATATATAACACATTGAATTTTATTTGTTTAAACAATAATATAAACATTTTTACATTGCCAATATACAAGTTGTATTCAATAATTAAATAAGGCAAATAGAAAATAGAGTTGAATACTTATTATTGATTCATTGAGCTAAATATAAATATTAAATACATAGTAACTTACACCATCTATCAAAAAAATCACCTATTAGAAGTATTTGTAGGTATTTGAAAATTGCAATGTTGTATTTAAGATACAAAAAATTCAAATATATTAAAAAAAATATTCTAAAAAATTGAACAACACTTTACCTCAGATGGGACTCGAACCCACAATCCTCGGCTTAGGAGGCCGATGCCTTATCCATTAGGCCACTGAGGCGATGGACGGTGTACGCGCTAAATGCACATATGAAACCAAAGCGCACAGGCAAGAATAATTCACAGATACAAACATAAATGTATTTAGCTGAATTGAAATACCATTTTAGACCAACAATAGAACAGCTGAACATATTATTTACCACCGCCCAATTTAAATAAATGTTTGGCTCGTATGCGGGCCAACAACTGAGCACACACAAGTGAGACGTTGAAAGGCCTTTCGGGCCATATTTACTCGCTGTGGCAAAGCAAATGGCTCAAATAATGGGGCCAATATATATCGGTATGTAACTGTGTTTGTATGTAACTCTATATATGTATACACTTATCTCGTATGATAAATCAACGTCACTTAGCGCTCATTGGCAATTCACTTAGATAACTACCCAAAACCAAAATGTCAACGCTGAATCAGTCAGCCAGGAAGACCGATGAAGTTAGAAAGAGAGAGAGGGAGAGAGAGAGAGAGTGAGAACCACAAACGAAGACATATCATTTATATCAATTTAAATAACGACCTATCAATGCTTCGACGAGCAAAGCACGAAAAATCCCTTAATCAAATGCTTAAAAAGCTCAACAAAACACCTTTTGTGTGTGAGGGCAAAGAAGGGAGGGTTGGTTGAGTGACCAAGAGTGGCCAGAAAGGGCCCTCACACACAAAGGCGCGCACACTCACACACACACACACACACTCGATGTTGAGATGGATAGTCGGACGAGCCATTGACAGTTGTAAGCCATAAACCACAGAAAATTGGGCATTATATTAGTTAAGATGCTGTCAAGCTGAAAGATATAGCAAGAGCTTTTAGGGGTATGGAGGGGGTGTGTGAAAAAAGGGGGGCAGCCGTAGCGTTAACTCCAAAGTGAACCCAAAACGCAGACATATCGCTTTCAGCCAGCAATACATAAAATGTTGGCTAGCGTATCCGTTTCCGTATCTGTATCTGTATTTGTGTATTTGTATCTGTATCTGTGTGGCTAACACACCGTTTGACAGGCAACGAAAGGCGGAAACCAACACCGAAACCGTAACAGAGAGAAACCTCAGCCCCCTGAATCTGGATCCGAAATAAACAGAGTGGCCAGCGGGCAAGTAGATAAGCAAACGCATTCATCTTACTGAATGCGAGAGGAGAACGACATTCAACTGAAAATAGGCAAAAATAAAGGCCAAAACAAAAGTTGTCCCTTTAGTTAAGAGCTATGCAAGAGCATTAAGAGCTTTAAGATATTTCATCTGACTCTAACTCTGCAAGTTACTTGGCCAGCAGCTGCTTGCTTCCTTGCTGCACTTGCAGCAGTCGCCTCTGTTGAGAAAGTATCTTTTCGCTTTTGGGTGCTGCACAAATCAAAGCAAGCTTTTCTTTGTTGATTTCTTTTGTTTTGGTTGTTCAAAATTTCAGCGCTTGCTTCATTTGGGTTTTTTATTTCCGTTCTGTTGTGTGTGTTGTCTCTATTTCAGCCACTTTGCTTATCTTGGCCACACTTTTATTGGTCGCTTTATTTGGCATGCCACCGCTATAATTCACAACAACAAAAACCCCAAAGATAAGCGGAAACAGTTTTGCGGTTGCCCCTACGAATGCATACGAATTAGTTTCTCACCATATTTGAGTGGGGTCCAAAGTAAGCTGGAGAGATCTAGGGAGAGCGACAGTTGGGTTAGCCAGCAAATCCTGCAGGATATGCAAACGAACAGTTTGCTTAGTCCTGCTTAAAACGAATTTCGGGCAAGTCAAAGGCAGATTAAAGCATGCCACAATGTGCAAATATTTAGGTTTTAATAATTAAGGAGAAATAACTCAAATATCTTGAGGAAAATATTACGTTTACTTTACAAAATATCTATATACATATATGTGTATGTATCTGTATGTATGTATGTACGCATTAAAGCAGAAGGTAATTGAAAAGTGTAATTTAGATGGGTGCCTTCAATTATGCCAAGTGCTTGTTAAATCAGAGAACTCAATCTGTTAAACATCCATTTCAATTCAATCGATTAAATGTTACGCAATGTTCCGTTGGGCATAAAAGGCAATACTTCTTGGCCAATTTAATTTCGCCGTTTGCGCATCTTTTAACAAAATTGTGGGCCATTAAATTGTTTATGCGGCAACATCACTTAAATTTATATGCATGCAGTTGGGTGTACTCTCATCTTTGCAGCTCTACGCGTTGACAGTATCTGGGCAGCTGTATCTGGATCGGTATCTGTATCTAGAAATGAAAGCAAGCAGCACCCATAACAAATACGGCATAATTTTCTAAATGGCCGTACTGGCAATTAAAATGTTGCCACAGTCGTAACTCAAGGCACAGTATCTGACAGATACATATTTACGTTGGGGAACCACTCCCGTAAGGACGCCCAGCCACGCATCTTCGGCTGCATTTAATGGGCACTCAGTCATAGATTTCGTCAAGCGTTTCCTGCACTTTATGACTTATTGGGTTGGCTGTAAAGGAAAATTTGCGCAAAGCATTTCCTGTGAAACGTTTTCAGTTAATCAGAGAAAACAAATGATGCGATGGGCCACAAAGTCGCTCCTTGTTTCGAAAATGTATTATATCATAATATTAATTACTTGCCATTACTAACAGCACCAACGCACACCCTTCACTCTGGAAACCCGGTATGCAGGTGCTCCTCTGAGTCACGGGGATTGCGAACGCATCTCTTGGAGTTTGCCTGTCTGAGATGCTGAGAGTAGGCCAAACAAATGTGTTGCAATCATTCAGAGCTTACAGAGCTTCACATTGGAGCCAAACACCCCTGGCCGGGTTGAATAACTCAATGAGTGCGGCAGGGATTCACTCCAAATGAAAGTGAATGCCTGCAAGGACCAAAAAGGAGACTGCGACAAACACAGGCCTCGGGCATGTTAATTATTTAGAGAGCATGCAGATTTATTTACTAAACTGTTGAGCTCCTCTGTTGTTCGTTGTCCTGTTTTTCTTGTTGTTGTTGTTGTTGCTGCTGCTGTTGATGCTGTTGTTACTTGTCCTTTTGTTGAGGTGTACTTGTGTCCAGTACAGACAGGGACTTACTTAGGCTGAGCGTGGGCGAACGGGGGATGGGTCTCAATTTTCGTCATTATCTTTTATAATTTTATCGATAAAGACAAACTTAATTTATTAAATAAAATTAATATTTTTAACGAGGTTCTTTGAATGCATATCGACAGAGTTGGTCCTTCTTCCACTACATATCCTTTGAAAATATTTAAGAATTTGGAATAATCAGAGCTATTTTTTATTGTTAATTATAAAAGTATGCATTTAAATGTTGAATTTTTATTAATATTTTTTTCGCTCTCAAAAGTTTGCTCGAATTTTGTTATTGTTCTTGAATGGAAGAAACCGTTTAAGTTCCGCCCCAAAACACATGTTGACCAAGTTGCCCTGGATTTCGCCCTTATTGTTGCACTGGCTGGCCATATATTACTTACTTATGTTTATTTAGCCACATATCTGTTCTTAGCCAGCCCCCCTTTTCGCACTTGTTTTGTTTGGCCAGCTCTCAAAGTGCGTTGTTGTGTTTTCGTAGGCGTTTCAAGTTACTTTCTGTGTAGCACTTGTTTCTCTGGTTAGATTTATGTCATTTGTTCTGCAGTTTATTTCTGCTTGTGAAAATACTTCTCTTGCTACAGTTTTGCCCTGCTTTCGCAATACAAGCTCTTTATTTGCTTAACATGGCTTTATTTGTTTTTCTCTTTTTTATTTTTTGCCACATTTTGGATTTATGCAGTTCCGACGACAAATCAACAATTAATTTACTCCCACAAAGGAGTCGACTGTTTAAGTTGCCTTTATTTATTATTTATGATGTCTTATTATTTTTTTTAAGTGTAAAGTAATTTAATGCACTTTAAGAGAAATTTTGCATATTCTGCATCCCAGTGAAAAAACTATCCGCTGCTCATACTTTCCTAAAGTTAAGAAGAAAACTCAACTCATGCATCATTTTTGAGAATTTTTATTTATTTTTTTTTTTAAATTTGCATCTTCGTTTTCTTCAGTCTTCGTATAAGAAATAACATTTTTGTTGTGTTTGTATTTTGTGTGCATATTTGTAGTTGCCGCAAATTGCCAGTGTCTCTGCCATATATCATTTAATTAAATACTTTTGCATACATTATGATTTTAACCTAGGTTTTATGCAAACACACATTTGATGGTTTTATTTATGGTTCAATTTTGGGCGCAATGAACCACACAAATGCATTTTCAGTTGCATTGTCTCGACTATTTGCTTTGATTTATTAGCTTATTTGTAGTTTAGTTTTTTTGTTTTTTTTTTTTTTGTTAATTTGTTTTTGTGTATTTCATATAGTTTATTTCATATGCATTTGTATTTATTAGTTTTGTTTGTCTTTCTATTTATTCGAAACAAATGCAAATTCAAGTTTTAGTTTGGACATCGAGTATTTTCTATGCTCACCACCCATTAAAATTCGAGTGAATTATTAAGCCAACAAAATTTCGAAAAGCTAAGAATCTGAAAAAAAATGTCAAAAAAGTGCACATTCTTTAAATGAAATTGCATCGAATAAATTGTTTTCAAATGCGCTCTGTTTGTTTTTATTTGTTTAATATTTCTGTTTTGCTGTTTACTTAAATATACATTTTTGCGTTTGACTAAATTTAAATGTAAGAATAAATTATGTACAATAATTATGCAAAGTATGCTAAGTTTGTGCTTGAGTAAAGTGTTTGATTTCCTTTTGTTTATATTAAGCTTTATATTTATATATATATTTATTTACAAATCAATTTTGATTAGGTGTTAGGCCAACTTTGAGTCTCTCCACAAAATAAAGTATACATTAAATCGAATTTTGCTTAATATTACACATTATATATTGTCATCTTATTGGTTTTTTTTTATTTGTTTCTCAAAAGTACTTTTGTTACTATTTAGTTCACAATTTATTTGGTATTAACACGGCATTAACTGTGGCATTCTAACTAACTATCTTCTGGTATTATATTCATATATGAATTTGGATCGTAATATTTAAGATGGACTGTTTTTGGTCCCAGTTTTCGCAGAAGATTGTTGATCCACAAAGCCATAGCTAATGCCCTGTAATCCTTGAGAAATGAAATGCAAACAAAAAAGTTGATTTATAAATTGTCGAATATAGTACATATATATCTGTATAGTTGCTGTATCGGAAGATTACAACAAATTAAATGAAATGCAATAAATAGTTAACTAAGTTATTGTTGCACTCTTTACATTCGGTATTTCTTACGATTCGTATTTATGCTTATTAAATTCAGTTAAATGCGCTTACAAACTAAATTTTATTTATCATAAGAATGCTAAATGCTTTTAACTATGAGTGGGTTTTTGTTTTTTTTTTTTGCTTAAGGAGATTTATTGCTTGGTTTTATTTTTGCATTTGATGTGTGTGTGTGCGAGCGAGAGAGATAGTGAGTTAGAGAGAAAGAGAGATATTGAGAAAGTAATTCACTTTTGTGTATCTCAACTATTTCTATTTAAATATTCATTTGAATTTGTGTATGTTAGCTTAATACTTAGTATGACATATCTGTTAGGTTGTAGTTTATTTTAATATTAATATATATATTCATATATATATATATATAGATATATTTAATTCCTATGTATTGTATATATACTATATGTAGTATGCTGCTATACACGTAGACATATCCCTTGTTTCATTTGACGCTTGTTAAACTTTGTTGCGAGTTATCAAAACTCAAACTCAACCCAAAGAAAGGTAGCTAAATATAACCTCACCTAAGAACACAAAAGATACAAATCTAATCTCACTTGATGAGCTGCTGCTGCTGCTGCTGCTGTGTATATCCCTGTCTTCAAAAGTCCTTGCTCTGACATTGCACATAGCTGCGATAGTTGTTATTGGTCAGACCCAAACCCACCAGCTCTATGCCCATGTCCTGATCCTTTGACAGCTGCTGCTGCTGCTGGTGCTGTTTTTGAATGGCAGAACCAATACTGCGTCCACGTCATACGTAGACAACATGTGGCTTTGTGTTCGCAGCAGCGGAGGCCGAGGCTTGAGCCGCTTGAGCGCTGCCCTGAAGCGCCGCCGCCTGCTTCAGCTTGGTCATGGTATGCGTATCGGGGTAATCGTAGTGATCGAAACGCTCGTAATGATGCTCCGGCTCATCGTCCGCCTCCTTGACGGGCAGCTCCCACGGCTTCAGCGCCCGATATTCGTTGGCAATGGTCTGCGCCGCCAGATACCGTTCCAGCTCCAGTTTGTCCAGCTGGGGAAGCGTCGTCTGCTGATACTCATGACCAACGCCACCTTGCGATTGCAGCGGCATCGCCTGGTGGTAATGATGATGCGCCTGCAACGTTTGCGCATGATGTGGATAGTTGAGGGACATGCCCATGCCACCCACACCGGAGCCGCCCAATGTCATGCTCATGCCTGGCTGATGATGGTGTCCCTGCAGGATGCGATCGTGCACATTGATGATGCTCTTGCTTGTCCTCAAGGGACCCCGCTCGTGGAGCAGCTTGCGTCGTCGCTTCACAAACCGCAAATAGTACAGCACACTGATGCCAATCATGAGCACCAGCAGGCAGGTGATCACGGCACACACAACGGTCACAATGTGCGCCGGACACGTGATCTCGCCCTCGCTCATCGACAGCAGCTGGCGACGTGTGCGCTTCGCATCCCGCCAGATATCGCAACCGATCCGCTGTTTATCCATGCGCAGGTAACCAGAACTGCTGCTCGAACTGGCTCTGGAGGCTTCTTCCAAACGCTGCTCATAGGCGCTCGGCTCGGTGGTTTGCAGGGCATTCGCAATATGCTGTTCAGCTATATAGGCTGCTAGGGCAGACACGCCATCGTCGGCTCTGATTGTGGTGTCGTCATCCTCTCGCAGAGCCGACGCCTCTTTGGCGAGGGCGGCCACAGCTCCGCCCGGCGCATGCTCCATTGGCGGATCGGAGCCCTCGAAGTTGCCAGTCACCAGACGCCAGAGCCACAGAAGCGAACAGTTGCACTGCAACGGATTGTCGCCCAGGTAGAGTTTCTGCAACTGATCCACCGGAAACTGAGCCGAGTACAAAGTCTGCAAGCTGTTGCTCTGCATGTACACCTCCAGGATGTTGGGATTGCCCTGGAACAGCCGCATCGGTATATCACTCAGCTGCGGATTGTAGTTCAAGTGCAGTGTCTGCAAGTGCGTATTGTCCACAAAGGCTCTGCAAGGAAGTAACGAATAATAATACAGTTAGAGATTGGATATTTATAGATTTGTTATTAGCAATTGTGGGATTCTTAAATCATTTATAAAAATAAAATAAATAAAAATAAATAATAAATGCACCGGCATCAGAAACAGTTTTCAGAAAATTAGAAAAATATACATATTTATATTATTATTTAAAAATGAAAAATATATCCTTTAAATAATAATTAAAAAATAGTCTTTTTAATGTTGTCAACTTTGAATTCATCAAAGTAATTAAACCAATTCTAGAGTTGCTCTTAAATAAGTTAGAAATTCAGGGGTTATTAGATGTATTCACGACCATGTAACTAATTAGGAATGATTAAATAAATGTACAGTTAAAGCTATTTTGATGTTTAGATTATAAGGATTAATCTTTATATGGAATTTGCAAAAATAAATGTAGTTGAACTAAAGCCTTGCTTTTATGTTGCTGCTCGTCCGCATGTTGACAATCCTGATGTTTTAAAAATATTTCAACTGAATGCGCAAGCTGTCAAACACAAATACAAATACATGCTGCTACCAGGACAACGCACACACACATCCACACACACACACCCACACACACACCCACACACACTCACATCAACCAGCAAGATACTTTGTGAATATACGCGAGACAATTCTTGTTGGGTTGTTCATTTTAATTATGCACCATGCTATGCATCAACGTTAAACTTAAATGCCAGGCAATGAAATACATGAATAAACACACACACACACACACACACACTACACACACACACACACACACATACTACATCACACTCACACTATGTCACACTCACATTCTCAGTACTCGTTGGCCCTTTATCCACATGGCGTCGACTTAAGCGACGTGGATTTATTTAGCCTGCGTCTATTTCAACTTAATAATACAGCAAAAGCAACAGCAACAGCAAATGCGACAACGACAAAAACAACATGCTCCCATGCTGCATGTTGCACGTTGCAAGCTCCGCGAAGCGTGGCTGTAAATCCCTGCCAAGTTAAGTCAACGTCGCAAAGTCGCAGCAGCAGCAGCAGCAGCAGCAGCCGCACTTGCAACAACTGCTGGCAGTGCATTACCTATAACATACTAACCCCTGCAGCACCACCCTCGCAACAGTCACAGTTGCAGCAGCAGCAGCAGCAGCAGCATGAAGTAAGTGCAACGTGGCGTATGAACTTCTTTTCATTCCCCGACTGCCCCCACTGACACACAGCGAATTTGTCCCTCTTAAGCGATATTTTTTCTTACACTTGCCACACTTGCCACACTGCTCTGCTCAGCTCTGCTCCGATTTGATTTGATTTGATTCGAGCTCTTAAGTTGCATTTCGTGTTAAATGAACGCATTTATTCGAGCTGCACTTGCTGATGAACTTTCCATGCATCGATTTGATAAGTGCCGCAGTTTGGTTGGCCCCTCTCTGGGGATCCATTTGTATGCAGCAGTTAGCTGCAACTGATTGCTACCAGTTGGGTAGTGACATGTAAGAAAGCGCTGATGAATTTGTGGCACGAAGCAGTCACAATGCTTTTTCCTCATTGAATTGCTTTGTGCTTCACTCTAATGCGACAACTTAAAGCCAATAATCATGATTACAAATAAAACTAATTTAGGGAACAAATTGATGAAATTGGAATAGAAATTAAATATTGTTGCTTTTGCAAATTGCTTCAGTTTTTACGAAGTTAAACAATTGAACATTTTCAGTCGCATTTGATGGTATTGTATATTTATTTTATGAAATTTAATAAACAATAATCCAGAAGTTACACAAACTGATGGCAATTTAATTAACTTTACTCAACTTCGATGAGTTTGATTCAAGATCTTTGCTTTAAATCGAACCAGTCATGTGGAAAATCGGCGTAAACTTATGAGTCAACACATGGATGTGACTTTAAATTAATTTATGATTTCCCACACCACTTTCGACTTTTTAGACAAAACAAATGAGCCGCTGCCACGAGGAACGTGCAATTTCATGGCAAGTTAAGCAGCCAAAAACTTCAATTGCAGGCGCTTATCTGCATTTTCTGCACAGTCAGAGCCCAAAACAAAACTTCCCCCGTTTTCAGCAAACTAAAAGTTCACTTCACTCAAACAATTTACCCAACAAAAAAAGGAAAAAAAAATATATATATATATATAAGAAAAACAAATTCAATTATTTGTGCAAATATTATGCAAATAGTGCAGGGAGGCAACCAGTTGGGGTTGCAAGAACGAAAAGAACGTGACATTGGCGGGGACTCTGTTTGCCTGCGGCTGTGGCTGGGGCTGTTGGGGGCAGGTGACTGGAGCCGATTCCACAGGTCGCTACCTGCTGTTGAACGCTCTTTAAATGCAGCTTTGGCGACGCCTTAATTTGTGTTAAGGCACACACACACACACACACACACACATATACATATAAAAAACGGGTGGCTGTCAGGCAAACATTTGCTGGGAACAGGCCCAAAATCTTGACTGCCAACAACAGCAGCAGTTGTGTTTTTTTTTGTCCTGCAACCAGATTCAAACTTCATTTTGTGCTACGTGTTTTTTTGTTGTTGTTGTTGCTGCTTTTATCGATGCGAGATTTGCTGTTTTTGAAAACACTCAAATGCAAATTTTAGTTAAACTTTGTTTATTTTTTGCTGAGATTTTCCTAGATATTTTGGTGTGGCATGTTTAATAATTGTATAATTGTGTTTACTTTATATTATTTTTACATATAAAAAATTTATTTAATATAAATATTTAATTGTCGTTGTTAAATTATGCTCAAGTGCAGCTGTGATTTTAATATCTTGAAAATTGTATAAAAATATCAAAATTTATTCAAGCCAGAGATCGGAACTACTAACGGTTATTTTTGCAGGGTATTTGATAGTTGAGCAGTCTACTAGTTCACAGACTTCTAGTTTTCATTGCTGTTTTTGCCAGCGTCAAACGTGCGGAAACGGAAATGGCTGCCATGTGTATGTATGGGTGTGTGTGTGTGTCTGGGTGTGTTTATGTGTGTGTCTAAAGTCGAAAATATATGTGTTGTTTTTTCGCTCTTCTTTTTTTGGCCAACTCATATGCAAATTGTTTTGTGCATGTGTGTGTGTGTCTGGGCGAGTTTGAGTGTGTTTGTGGCTTCTGAATTGGAATTGCTGGAAATCGGATTGAAATGTTTGCTGTCCATGTTCGTGGAGCTCAGTCACGTTTCCCGATTCCGGCCTTCAGACTAGTCCGAATCGAAGAGCGAGTGAGAGAGAGAGAGGGAGAGGGAGAGAGAGAGTGGTGGTAGAGTTCAATCACACGAAGAGCTATTACGGGCATAGTTAAGCAACTGAATGGGACAGTCAGTCAATCAGTCAGTCAATCAGTCAGTCAGTCAGTCAGTCAGTCAGTCTGTCAAATACTTTGTCAGCCAGTCACTCAAATCAAATGATATGTTGTCCTGTTTTCATATAGCTTTTAAGTCTGCTCCTCGCCTGTCTGCACCTCTCTATGTGTGCTGTGTGTGTGCTGTGTGTATGTGTGTATGTGTGTGTGTGTGTGTGTGTGTGTTAGTCGAGTAAATCCGCTCTATTCAGTTGATTGACATTTTTACTACAATAAATAGAGAGAGATATGACAGTTGATAACCCCAAAGGGATACCAGTTTTGCTGGCTGCATCGACTGTTGATTTATTGACTGTTTGCGCTGCTGCTGGCAGTTTGCATAAGAGTGGAAGGACTTTAAAGAGACACTTTAAGGACATTGCACATATTTGCTATGCACACCCAAGCAATCATTAACTAATTGCCTCACACACACACACACACACACACACACACACACTTACACACTGCTAAGCCCAGGACAAATTATCAAATGATATGAAGTATGCCCAAAGCATTTGTTAATGGCATTTTAAACGCTTTTGAATTGCGCATACGCCCCGTTGAACCGTTAATTTTCGTTTAGCGGAAACGCGATGTCAACGCAACAAAATGACAAGCCCCGAACGTTAGGGGATGGTTTAAATATATATATATATGTAAATCACCTTTAAGATAACGCTTACAGTGAGTATGCTTCATTTATTTGTTATTCGTTGCAGTTTTGTAAATATTTTGTTCTTCATATTAATTTTAAATGAGAAGAATTTTAAATACCAGAAACTTGTGAGTTTGCATCTTTCTTGAGACTGCTTGGGTTGTGTTTGGTGTCTGTTTTTGCCTGTTGCCGCTTGCATAATTTATAATTGTCTTGAAATTCAAGTGCAATGCAGCCAACGATGGCAATTACGGGGCGAGTTTGCGACTGTGCAACCTCCTCTCCTTGGGCGTGTTGCATGCATATGCATAAATATGGAGGCTTAGACGTGGACTACTTTGGAGCTGGCTTTATTTTGCTTGTCTCGGCAAAGAATGCAAATACTCAGAAGAGGAAGAACTAAGTAGAAACATACGCATAATAGCTATTCACGAGGCTGCCTTGAAATATTTCCAGGCTCATAATTTATGGAAAAATTGTCGGGTTGCCGGTGGGTGGCAAGCAGCTGGGCGGAGGTGGGCATGGCAGTTAGGCAGGCAACAGCATGTTTATGTTTTCCTGTTTCCGTAATTTCTTCCTGCTTTCATTTTGCAGCTGCTGATGTTGTTGTTATGTGTTTGTTGTTGCCTTTTTTTCTTGGCACTCTTCGCTCTCATTCACAAAAATATGCTTAAAAACATAAAATTATGCATTGCGTCCTTTTGTGAGCTGCAACAGCAGCAGCTGCCATTGCCACATGGGCCAAGAGCGAGGTGGTGTTGCCCTAAGTATTGTTTGTTTATTTGCAACATTTTGCCACTGTTGCACCCCATTTAATACACCTTCTAGCTGACCTGCTTAGGGTCGATAACGACTATCTAATTTGACCGGAAGGGCTGCCTCTAAACTTTACAAACAGTGAATTCTACTCATCTTATCAATTTGCTGCCTTATTTGAGCAACTTTTCTTAAGCTAATTACATAAATAATCAATGTGTCATTGTCAATGGCTTTAAAATGATAACTTTATTATTTCACTCATTGGAACACTATAAAAAGAAGCGAATTTCTGTCTTCTTCAATCAGTTCTTGTTTAACACCCACTGCAAATAAAGATGAGGGCTGTAGTCGCACTTCTGGCATTTGTCGGACTCGTTCAGGCTTTTTCCTTCTCAGACGTGTTGCAAATGGAGTGGGATTCCTATAAAGTAGAGCACGACAAGCGCTACGGGAGTGAAGATGAGGAGCTGTTGCGTAAATTGATCTTTCACGATAACAGGAAGACGATTGACACCCACAATAAACGCTATGCCGCTGGAGAGGAGACTTACGAGATGGGCGTGAATCAGTTCACCGATATGTTATCCGAGGAATTTGAAAGCGTGATGCTGGGAAATCTCAACACAACAGATTTTGCATCCGATATCGATATGGTATATGAAGCACCTGCGAGTTTGGAAATGCCTGAAAGCATTGACTGGCGCTCTAAGGGAGCTGTTACCGATGTGAAGGATCAGATGAAATGTGGTTCTTGCTGGGCATTTTCGGCTGTAGGCGCTGTGGAGGGTCAGCAGTTCTTGAAGACAAACAAACTGGTGGCACTCTCCGAACAGAATTTGGTGGATTGCTCAAGTAAACCTCCTTATAACAATGAAGGCTGTAAAAGTGGTTCGCCAAAAGCAGCTTTAGATTATGTGCGTGACAATGGTGGGATTGATACCGAGAGTTCCTATCCTTATAAGGGCATTCAGTCTGCCTGTCATTTTAATCGGGGCCACATTGGCGCCACTGTCAGAGACATAAGGTTGGTAAAAGCGAACGATGAAGCGAATCTGGCTACTGCCGTTGCAACCCAAGGTCCGATTTCAGTTGCTATCCATGTTAACGAAAATTTTCTGCACTATGAAGGAGGCGTTTTCTATGATGCATCTTGTTCAAAGTCACTGAATCATGCAGCACTGTTGGTCGGCTACGGTAATGATAAACTCGGCGGCGACTTCTGGCTAGTGAAGAACTCCTGGGGCAAGAAATGGGGAGATAAGGGCTACATACGTATGTCCCGGAACAAAGACAACCAGTGTGGCATAGCCAGCCAAGCCATTTTTCCGTTGGTCTAATAAAATATTTGTATGTCTGATGGGGATTTCCCTGGGTTTTCACCAATACAAGCAACAAATGTTGGACCATTTGGCATTTAAATACTACCCCGAGAAATATTATACATTTTTCATTATTTTTATTGGATTTAGTTTAATTTAATTGTTTGATTTTGTATTTTTCTGTGTCGACTAATATTATTCGACATTAAATAAAAAATGATAATAATAATTTGCAAAATTCTATTCAATTCTATTAGTGAGTGGCACACGCTGCAATTTACTTTTACACAACTCAAATTTAAATAAAACAATGTGAATATTAAAATAATAACCACTTGTAGTTGTTAACATCTGTTAATATTTGGATATAGTGCAATTTAAAAGTCGAGCTTTAATAAAAAATTTAGTTTTTGTGGGAATAACATTTGTATTATTGCATGAATATAAGAATATGTAATATATTAAATTATCCTTCATTTATTTATTCGCTTATATTTTTAATGGTTTCTTAGTATTCTTAGCAAGTGAATATTCATTAAATTCATAGTTCTCGTTCCAAATAACACCCCAATTCATTTGGAAAATCATTAAATTCCACACCATTACACACAAAATCAAACTCTTCTGCAAATTCCTGTTGTTCCTTCATAATTCAACTAAGAAGAACACAAATAGCCAAAAAAAAACAGGCCTCTACTGGAAAATGCGAGATAAGCTGCCAGGGAACCCGGCTTCGGACTCCGGTTTCTATATGAGATATTACAACCCCAAAGCAGCCACAAAACAAATGTCGCCTGTTTGCTTAAAATCCTGGCAGTCGTAATTCAAATCGCATTTCAACTCATCCGCACTTCAAGCGGGGGAAGGTGGAGAAAAGTGGATTCAGTTCGTGTTCATCTCGCACAAAGTGCATAAATTTTAAAACAATTAGTTTCAATTTTGGCATCCGCAATGACAATCCGTGCAAACGAGCTGGCCAACACCTTTTGGGTTATCCCCTTCGATGCAGGACCAAATGTTAATGTAGCGAATGACTTTTAGCTATTAAGTCATACGCACCCAGGTGGCTGGCAGAGGGATAGACAGGACAGACAGACAGACAGAGAGTCACAGCTTCCATTCGGTGTAAAAATGTTCACTTAATATTCCCTTTGATATGCTCAAGTGTTGCAAACGTTTGGCAAGGGAGGGTTGTTTGCTTTTAGGGGGTGGTACGTGCCACTGCCTAATGAATTTTGCTCGAGCGCCACTGATTGTTTAGGTGTAAGGTTTTTATAATGAGGCAGCCACGAGAGCCAAAATACATGTGTGTCGCACAGTTTGCGAAATGTATCTGCCATAAACTTTGCTATCAACATGTCGCCATCGTCGCACATCGCTTCCCACTTCCCCAATTGCCCTGTCTGCGTCCAGGTTTGTTGGTTGGTGAGGGGAATGGGGAGAGGGGTGGGTTTTCCATTAACGCATTTGCATAAATATTTACATACATGTGTCCTCCGCACCGCAACTGTGCTGTGGCATGTGTCTCGCCCTTTAATGTAACAGCACCCGTACAAACTTTAAAATGTCGAGCTATTTCCGTTTACTTTTACTTTTCCTTTACATTTTTCTGAAAAGGGTGTCCAACAATTTGTCTGAACCCCATTTTACCTCTGTCGAAAGCAGTCAACTTTGTACCACAGAGCTTCAGTTTTAAGTTGGGAAAATATAATTTCCTGCCAAATTTATAATCAATCGAAAAGGAAATGAGAACGGAGTTGGGCTATGTGCTTGCAACAGATATGTGACTAAGAATTGGCTCCAGAATGAGAATAAAGTGAACTTGATTGACAAATTAATTAAAACGTTTATCGAAATAAGTAAGTTTGGTTAAAAACATAAAATTATGCATTGCGTCCTTTTGTGAGCTGCAACAGCAGCAGCTGCCATTGCCACATGGGCCAAGAGCGAGGTGGTGTTGCCCTAAGTATTGTTTGTTTATTTGCAACATTTTGCCACTGTTGCACCCCATTTAATACACCTTCTAGCTGACCTGCTTAGGGTCGATAACGACTATCTAATTTGACCAGAAGGGCTGCCTCTAAACTTTACAAACAGTGAATTCTACTCATCTTATCAATTTGCTGCCTTATTTGAGCAGTTTTTCTTTAGCTAATTACATAAACTATCAATGTGTCATTGTCAATGGCTTTAAAATGATAACTTTAATATTTGACTCATTGGAACACTATAAAAAGAAGCGCATTTCTGTCCCCGTCAATCAGTTGTTGTTTGACACCCACTGCAATTAAAGATGAGGGCTGTAGTCGCACTTCTGGCATTTGTCGGACTCGTTCAGGCTTTTTCCTTCTCAGACGTGTTGCAAATGGAGTGGGATTCCTATAAAGTAGAGCACGACAAGCGCTACGGGAGTGAAGATGAGGAGCTGTTGCGTAAATTGATCTTTTACGATAACAGGAAGACGATTGACACCCACAATAAACGCTATGCCGCTGGAGAGGAGACTTACGAGATGGGCGTGAATCAGTTCAGCGATATGTTATCCGAGGAATTTGAAAGCGTGATGCTGGGAAGTCTCAACACAACAGATTTTGAATCCAATATCGATATGGTATATGTGGCACCTGCGAGTTTGGAAATTCCCAAGAGTATTGACTGGCGCTCTAAGGGAGCTGTTACCGATGTGAAGGATCAGATGAATTGTGGTGCTTACTGGGCATTTTCGGCTGTAGGCGCTTTGGAGGGTCGGCAGTTCTTGAAGACAAACGAATTGGTGGCACTCTCCGAACAGAATTTGGTGGATTGCTCAAGTCAACCTCCTTATAACAATCGCGGTTGTAACGGTGGTTCGCCAAAAGCAGCTCTAGTTTATGGACATGACAATGGTGGGATTGATACCGAGAGTTCCTACCGTTACGATGGTAATCAATCTGACTGTCATTTTGATCGGGGCCACATTGGCGCCACTGTCAAAAACATAGTGTTACTAAAACCGAACGATGAAGCGACTCTGGCTGCTGCCGTTGCAACCCAAGGTCCGATTTCAGTTATCTTCTATGCTAGCGAAAATTTTCATCATTATCGTAAAGGCGTTTTCTATGATGCCACTTGTCAGAAAAAACCGAATTATGCAGCACTGTTGGTCGGCTACGGTAATGATAAACTCGGCGGCGACTTCTGGCTAGTGAAGAACTCCTGGGGCAAGAACTGGGGAGAACAGGGCTACATACGTATGTCCCGGAACAAAGACAACCAGTGTGGCATAGCCAGCCAAGCTATTTTCCCGTTGGTTTAAATAAATTTTTGTGATTTTTTGTGTGACATTAAATAAAAAATAATAAGAATAATCTGCGAAATTCTATTCAATTCTATTTGTGAGTGGCACACGTTGCAACTTACCTTTATACTTTATACTTTTTGTACCACAGAGCTTCAGTTTTAAGTTTGTAAAATATAATTTCCTGCCAAATTTGTAATCAATCGAAAAGGAAATGAAGTTGAGCTATGAGCTTGCAACAGATATGTGACTAAGAATTGTCTACAGAATGAGTAAACTTGATTGACAATTAATTAAAACGCTTATCAAAATGCGTTAGTAAAAGTAGTCTTTGCAAATTTTATAACAATATACGTTAACATTCAGTTAAATATTTTTAAACAATTTAAGCAAATTTCGCACAACTTGCAGAGCATGCAACAATGTGCTCCACAGTCTTTGCACCCTCGCAGACACGCACCCCAAAACAATTCAAATTTCCCGAAGATGCGTTACAAAAAAAGGAAGAAAATTCAAATTTTGGGCTATATTAGCATAAAGATTTTGTGGCAATGGCAAAGATTTCCCGACGCTTTTCAAAAACACAAAAAAATAAAAAAAGAAAGGAAACCAGCGGAGACAAACGCAAAATTTAGTTTGCAAATGAGGACACATGTGTGTCTGTGTGTCTGTGTGCGTGTGTGTGTGTTTCGGTGTGTGAATGTGAGTGTGAGTGGCATGTAAATTTGAGTTAAGCAACAATTTGTCAGCCGGCGAACAATGGTAAGGGAAAAGTTTGCAACAAGACTGAAACTGAAATCAAACAAAACCAAACAAAAGCAAAAGCAATTACAATTGGCAAAGAACATGGATGGGAAGGTGAGGGGAGGGGAGTGTGTGTGTGTGGGGGGAGGGGGAGGAGGATTTACTGGTCTGGCATGGCTCAGACAAAAGAATCAAATGAAATTGCAAAATTAAACTGATTTAATGGGAGCTCTGTTCAGCTGTGGATCCATTTACATGACTCAAGCTTGTCCAAACGTTTCGCATATAAGTCATGTTAATGTTGCTGCAGAGCAGATGAGGTGGCAGAAGGGGAAGGAGAAGGGGGGGGGGGGTGTTGGGATGATGAGGGTTGATTGACAACCAAGTCGAGACTTTGCCACAGACGGAGGCCCGTTCAATGATGATTTGATATGAAAATTGCCTGGAATTATTGAATTAACATATGCTCGAATTGAGCTCAAGCATTTCAGTGTCTGCCTCAAAAGCTGGGAGGAAACTTGGAACGCCAATTTGGCTTTCTGATTGTGTGTGTCAGTGTGTGAGTGTGTGTGTGTGTATGTGTACGTGTGTGTGGTGGCATCTTATTACCAAAGCGTATTAGACATGATTGATTGCATTGAGTAATAATGATTTGTAGCTGAGGCATGTTTAAGTGACTCTCTGTGTGTATTTGATGTGTATGTGTGTGTGTGTGTGTGTGTGTGTGTGTGTGTGTGATGTGTGGGTGAATGTGCGGACGGGTGGAGGTCACGTGCAAGTGTGTGAAAGTGAATTGCATAAATAGCTTGCTGTCTACGCTTGAGGAGCAGAGGGTAAACGCTTAGGGGCATCATTGGTTGAGATGCTCATGAGCATAAAGCGATTACCAATTGTGTTGCAAGCGATGAGTTTGGCCAAAAGATTAGCAATGCCTGGTCGATGATGACTTTAAGGCGTCCTCGAAGATGAAACTATTAAGGCAGCAGACGGAAGAGAAAGTAAACGTATTCTCAGTTCGTTGTGCGATATAAATAATTGAACTCTCAAGGTTTATTTCCTGGAGAGAAGAAACTAATGAGAGCCCCTTATTTTATTTATTGCAACAAATATATACAAAAAGGGGATAAACTGAAGTAAACAAAAGCGAACAAAATAAGTAAGTTAAGCTGCAACATGATAAGTCTTTAATATATTCAAGAAAATCCTTGAGTCCTTCTTAAATCGATTGCAAAAGCCAATGTTTCCCAAAAGTTGAAAGTGATGCAGTTTTCGGGTTTATTTAAATGTGGCACAGTTTTGGGTGTTTCTCAGAATTACTCTCGCTTTGAGTGGAAAGTGTTTGCTTGTTGTGTGAGTCCAGTTTGCTGATGTGCAGTTTTCAGCTGCTCAGCAAATACTATTTGCAGTGTTGCATTTCGCATTTCACGGCACTGACCCAGTTACACTTTCCAAAGGGAAACTCTTATATCTATATAGATATATATACATATATACACATATATACTCTTCAGTTCGTTAAGTAGTGTCTGTGTAACTTTGCTCGGATAGTGAACTTTCACGCGGCACGATGGGAAACTTACCTCGAATCGATGCGCTGCAAATAGTCGAGGCGGCTCAAATGCAACTCGCGCAAATGAAACAAGTTTAGAAATGCCACAGCGGGCAAGTGGCCAAAACGATTGCCGCCCAAGTTCAAATAAGTGAGATTTGAAAGTTTCGAGAGCTGCTGCGTGGGCACCATCTGCAAAGATAAAGAACGAAATAGAGAGAGAGAGAGAGAGAGAAAGAGAGAATGAGAAAGAGAAAAATCATTTAATTTCAAGCGTTTAAACAAAGTGGGGGAGATTTTTTATAGCACTGTCGGGAGGGGGGGGGCGGTGGATGGCTTATAAAATGTTAATGCCATCCACTCAACTTTAGAAGCGTTTTGCGGCTGCACTTGATAGTTGCGAGTAAGCTGGCATTCCAAGCTCACCTCTGCCCCTCTGCCCCTGTGCCCCACTCGTGAATCCCATTTATCCCTTTTAGACGACTCATAGCTTTTATTTATTTCTAAAAGCGCTGGCATTTGAAATGTTGCAAGGATGCAGTTTTCAGTGTTGTTCAACAATAAAATGTGAAACACTTGAAAATTGCAGCATTTGGCGGCGGCAGCGAAAACGGAAACGGAAACGTCATGTACGTCATGTACATCCGAGCGCCATTTTGCCAATGTCTGACCCAATCGCCATGTGTGTGTGTGTGTGTGTTGGCCATACAATCAATCTTGAAACAATTTGTTAAGGCCAAACAACAACAACCAGAACAACCCGAGCAACAAAAGCTATGTGAAGTCTCGAGCTTTTAGCCTTTTCAGGAAAACCTTTTGCCTGTTCTTAAAAAAAAGTGTAGTTGTGTTATTTGCCTGCCACCTTCCCACCTTGCAACCTTGCAACCTACCCTTAGCTGCTGTTGTCGTGTCGGAAGCTACGTGCCAAATGTCCGGACACGAAAAGCAACTGCGATAACGTAATGAACTGCGTGGCTAAAGAGAGTTGCGTGGTTATTTAATAGCTGCCAAACTCATGAGGCAAACGGCAACCAACAAAATGAAAATGAAAATGAAAATAATAAAGAAAAATTAAAAGCATTTTACGCATACGCAATGTAGGCCAAGCGCTGCAATTGTTTAACCTAATGGCATTTTTCAGTTAACATTTAAGCCCTTCGCCGGACTCAGTGTTTGTGCTGCACTCAAGCGAGGGGCGGCGGGGAGCGCTTGACTAATTAAAACAGGCTTGGGCTTCTGAGGGGGGGCAGTGCGGAGCGAGGGACCATCCGCTCCTTTGGTCATTTCGTTTGGCGAGAGCAGCGCCGCAGGAAAAAAGGAAAAGCTTGCGGCGATAAAATTGATGTGGTAAAAGGCAAGAGCTGATAAGGACTTGATGGCGGCAGGGGGGGTAGGCGGGAAGGTGTAGCCACGAGTGGCAGAAAAGAAAGCGAAATTATATTGACTTTGATTTCTCAAATTAATTTACATTTTTTTCCATTTCCTTTGACTTTATTATTGGAATTGGGCGGTAATTTCGCTCCAATTTAATAAGGATAATTTATTGGGCCAAGCAATGAACTCGATTGAACTTTAAATAATATGAAATGAGTGTGGAGAATTGTAAGGTTAATCGGAAAAGCAAGTTAATCTGTAGTCCACAAAGGATATTCAGTCTGAGAAATATTATTCACAAGTTAAAGAATTTTAAAAAATATTACAAAGTTTTTTCAAGCTGTGCACTGATACGACAACAAAATGCATTCAACAGAAATGCACATGAAATAAAAATAAATAAAAGAATCAATGATTCGTCTGGAAATTTACAATTGAAAAATACTTTATTTTCTGTTGTTTGCCAAAGTTGAATTTAAGTGGCTTTAGTTGGGATAAATATGGAGACAAGACAAGATGGCAAACTCTTAATATGCTCAACTATTTTTCACTTTGATGAACAGAGTATATCAATAAAATTCACTCCAAAATATTTGCTTATGTAATCGAGCAAATGCAAATTGTGAAATCGGGCAAAGCAAAAAGATTATATATCAATTCAGAAATTCATAATTTACAAAAAAAAAAGCACAACAAATCGAAAATCGAAAATAAAACACAAAATCACAAACACAAATGTGCAAACACTCAAAGGAATATGTATTTTTGTTAAATTTGGAATATGCAAAATTGAGCAAAAGTAATTTGAGTGCATTTTGTTGTTATTTCAATTTTGAGACTTTTTAAATAACAAATATTTGCTTTAATTTATTCAACAAAAATGCATTTGTAAAATTAAATAAAAGGGCATTTTGGAACATACTCGTATAAAAAAAAATAAGTCGTGCGATTTCTTTTATTTTAGCATATTGAATTTAATATCTTAACCCAGACATACGGTTCTTGGAATTGAAACTTATCTGAAATGCTTAAATCCAAAATTTTCAATAATTTCTTATATCAAAATTTGAAGCATGAAAATTAAAGAAATTGACTTACAAAATAACTAACGGACTTACAAATAGCTAGCTATGGGAAACTCAGAGTATGGTTGATTACAAGGTAATTTTGTATAATCCTAACCTCAGATTAAGTATTGCCTTCATTTCAAAAGCAAAATCGCCTCTAGTGTGTGTAACATATCGCCATAAAACTGGCAAGACATCAATTTAAGATATTCGAGAGACTTTTGTGGGATGCGACGGGGGAAACCGTGCTCAAAAGTGAATACCAAACATGGGTGAAAGATGGGTTCGAGAGTGCCGAGTAGCCTGTGATGGGTACTCACAGCATAGCTGAATGCATTTTTATGCAGCATGTAATCAAAGGTGCTGTTGCTGCACTTGTTGTTGTTATCTTATGCAAACCGGCAACAGAGCTTTGGAAATAAAACAGGAGGTAAACAACATGGAGGCAACCTGACGAATGCATTGCGCACCTGTGCAGCATCCACGTCTGGCTACCTGTCTGACCTGCATGCAAGCATAGCATACATAGATATATTTATGGTCGTTAAAAAGGGATAAAGGACTACTGAGCGCAGAGCACTGAGCACTGAGCACTGAGCACTAAGCACATGCCTCGACCAGGCCAAGCAAAGCCATGCCAGCCATGCCGGAGCCGGAGCCGGAGCCGGCTAAGCAGATGTGAAGGTGCGCGTAGTCAACGGCAACCGTCTGAGGAATTTATGGCGCTTGGAATCAGTTCGAAACTACTTAAAATACCTTTTGGCATTTTACAGTTGAAATATATGGTCACTGGTGGTGTGCACTCCACTAATACTACAACTACCAGTAATACAACTACTACTAATACTAATGCAGCTATAGCCATGTGCGGCAAACTATGCAACGGCATGCAACTCTATGTCCTGCTCCTGCTCCTGCTGCCTCCCTCCCATCTACCACCTCTCCCTCTGCCACCTTCAGGGAGCGACGAAAAAAAATCCAGTTGACTGCTTTTTGGAGCTGCTTATCATGAGGTTGGTGCCTGCTGCACGACGACTTTGTTTTAACCGTTTCAGCATGTTTTGGCATTTGCCAAACTGCATTCCGTCGCCTCTTTTCCCACCTCAGCTGCCCCTTTGTTGCTACCTTCTGCGCAGACACTTGTTATAATGCAGCTATGAGCAAAGGTTCCTTCCGGCTCCTATTATGTATTGTTCTCTATGGGCAATGCTAGAAATTTGTTGGCTGCATCAGCATAGTTTTCCCCACTTTATGGACAGAGGCATTAGCATGATTATGTCTGTCCATCTATCTGTGCATCATCTTAACAAGTAACTAATTTTATAAGAAGAAAACTATGAAATACTCCTTGTTGCAGCAGGAAGAGCAAAGAGCTTTGTAGATATTTTCTTTGAAATGAGTTGCATGATTTTGAGTGTATCGAGTTTTTTTTATTGACGGATAAATTCCAGGACAGCTACTTATATGATATAATTGTTAAACTCTTATTGGATTAAAATATAGAAAGATTTGAAATAAAGTCAGTTTATTTTGTTACTTTCCTTGGAATCAATTTTAGTTATTAAAATTTAATGTAAAAATATATTTGTTGACTTTACTCAACGCTGCAGCAACGTGATTCAAAGGTTTTAAAGGGTTCTAAGAATCATCGCAATCAATAATTTACATAAATTTACTCAATATACATAAATTGTACATGTTTCACTGGTCCAATGTCCTGTTAAAGGTATATCCTTTGAGAAGAATTTAGTTTATTCAGCCGGGTGATTTCGGAAAAACTCTTTTTAAAAATTCATTTCCCACATCAAATGTAAGGTAGACTTTCTCAATCTCTTCCAGTCGAGCGAGTATTCAGCCTTCTTTAAAGTTGCATAGCATGTGGCATGCATCAAAAGTTTTTTTGCACAAGTGTGCTCGAGAGTCTGGTCGTAAACATTAAATGGCTTTAAAGCTGCTGAGTGGCAAGGACGGTTAACTTAAAGCGTTTGCCACCGAAATAGGAGACTCCAAGAGGCGGTGCCAGTTGGTAGGGGGTGGGGTGGGGTGGGGTAGAGTAGGGAGCAATGCGAAGACAGCGGCAACATTTAACGAACGCAAAATGTCGACGGCCTAAGCAGAGGCAAAGTGTACACGCAACAGAAATCAGCACGGTACGGACATGTTTGCATGCATAAATAGCAAAGGACATGGCCAAAAGGACGCACTTTATATACGAGTGTGTGCTCGTATGCGTGTGTGTGTGTGTGTGAGAGTGTGGAGTTCTAAGCAGACTCACACGGTGGCAACAACAACAAGTTATGGTTATTAATTCTGTGTATGCAAACGGCAGCACAGGAAGGACGAACTTAAGCTGTCGTCCAGGACAACACAGGATAGGACCGGACAGGACAAGGGCAGCTGCAATCCGCTTTTGCAAAGTGTTGGTCACAGGATTTACTACTACACAGCAAAGTGTCTGATTTATGGGTGTGCGTGTGTATGCAACTTCCCGTGTGTATATATTGCTGTGTGTGTGTGGCAGAGCCTAAAAGGCTGCCGCAATATTTTAGCTACTGTGTGTGCCTCTAGAGCCAGTTTCATGGTAAATTATTTTATCCAACAAGTATACGACATGTGGTGTTTTATGGTCGACAGACTCACTCACCGTCAAATTGTTATCCGATAGATCCAAATGTTTTAGCGAGATGAGTCCTTCAAAGGCGCCCACATCCAGTTCGCTCATGACGTTGCCGCGCACACTCAAGGCCAGAAGCTCCTTTAGGCCCTCAAAGCTATCGTTGCGCACGAACTCAACAAGATTATCGGACATGTCCAGACTCTTCAGGGCATGCAAATGCCACAGATTGCTTGCGGGCACATCGAGGAGTCGATTGTTGCGAAACACGAGCACCTCCAGCGATGACATGCCCTTGAAACAGTTATCCTCGAGACTCACAATATTGTTGTTGGTCAAGTCCAGCTCGACGAGGGCAGCCAGATCTCCGAGTGCCGTTGGATGCACTGTCTCAATGCGATTGTAGCTCAAGTCGAGCAGCAGCAGATTCGTGAGTCCCTTGAAGGCGTGCTTGTGCAAGGCACTCACCAGATTCCTGCTCAAGTTTAGAGTGCGCAGCTCCGTCTGATACTCAAAGTTCTTGGAGCCGAGCGTCTCGATGATGTTCTGCGAGAGATCGAGCACTTCCAGCTTCATGTAGAAGGGCAGCGTGAACTCCAGATTGCGTATGCGATTCAGTGTCAGATTAATGTACTTTGTCTCCGGATTCAGCTGGATGGGCACATCCTCCAGTGCCGCATCGATGCACAGGGCACGACTGTTCGCATCACCGCCCAAACACTGACACTTTGAGGGGCAGAAGGCGTCTGTGCCACCAGGCAGCACCAACAGCAGCAGCAGCAGGAGTACATGCAACAGCAGCCACGACATCTCTGATGGCCAGGGTGCCAGAGCAGGAGGTTTGCCATCCTGTCGCCACTTTGTGTGTAAGTTGTGTGTGTTGCTGTTCTTGTTGTTATTGCTGCTGTTGTTGTTGTTGTTATAGTTGTTGTGTGTGTCGTTTGCCATCTTGTTGGAGTCCTGGTGAGCCTTGCCGGCTGCGTGTTATCCTTATTGATGTTGCTGTTCGAGTTGTTTAGTTATTTGCGGTTGATTTGAGGTGCTTGTGGTGATGGTGGCAATGTCACCAGTTGTTGGATGTCATTGCGTACAGAGTTCTAAAAATAAAAGAAAGCAAATTAAATTATTTTTATTAAATTTAAGTTTACGTTAATCATTTATCAAATGATACTTAAAGATAGCTGCGTTAGCTCTCACATTTGATTTAAGTTAAGACTAGCTGATTTTATGAATATGCATTTCAAATGTTCTTTAAAGATTTAACTGCAACTCATGATCCGCAATAGGAGTTACTATTGCAGTGCATTATGCAAAACTTTTCGGACGGAGAAACTGCCGACAAGCGTCGGTTTTAGTTGGCCCTTTGCATCTAAAACCATAAACTGCAGTGGAGCCAACTCAATAGCGTTTTCATTCCCCTACTTAACTCACCGTCAGAGCCGTCTGGAAAGTCAGCAACTTTCTGTGCGAGTTGTCAGCACTTTTCATCGGCCAACGAGTTTTGACTTTTGCACTGAGTTCTCAGTTTGGTCTCGACTTTTATGAAATATTAGCGAGCAACTTATGCGCATAAATCTTGCGGCGTGTCTCTAAAAAACGAAGCGTGTTAAATAAACTGCCAGCAGTCGTAAAAGTTGTATTTTTTGTATAAATTACACTTACAAAAAAAAAATGAGAAAATGGGCTCTACGTTTTAAATACTTGATACAATCTGATTGCCAAGTATCTGTAGCATTAAATTTTTTCTAATTTAATTTAAGAATTATTATAATTACTTTTTCAGTGTGCGGCGAATTTTGTTCTCTTTGCAGAACACACAAAATACACAAAAATGTGTTGTTAGTTGGATTTGAATCTATAGCATATGTTTATGGTTAACTTTCCAAAAAGTGTAGCATACTTTTTGGCTGTTAATTCGATGATGTGTTGGTTTCTCTCAGTATCTATTGCGTGCTTTTAGGCTGAGCATTCAATTCGAATATCTGCCAATTTGGAGTAATCAAATTTAAATGTGGTTTTAATCTAGAGAACAACACTTAATTAAATCGCACTTGACTTAACAAATCGGTTGGCGTTGCAAAATCTTGCCCAAACCTATGAAATGATTGTGATATTTGCACACACATGCTCACACACACACACACACACTTACACACACTAAACCACTGTCAAATCCTTTGAGCCTGCATAAGACTTAAGTTAAATATGTACCTTTTGGCCAACACTCAATTAAGTAATTAACAAATTACTAGTAAATCTTGTGCCATTTTAAATGTTTGGAAAATCCGTAGGTTTGTCGACTTGTCTGTCTGCCTGTCTGCCTGTCTCTTATCCTGCGATTTGCATATGGCAAACGCAAACAATGAGAAGACCTGCCGCAATCACCACCAGCCCTACACCCACACCCACACCCACACACACACTCACAACACACCCTATATCCGTTAACCTCTTAAGCTTTTTCCCTAGTGCACACGCCAGCAATTTGAACAATGCTCTTAACTAGCTGTAAAACAAATAATAAAAGAATAGCGCAAACTTTGAGGTTTCGTACTGTCAACAAAAGTTGAAAGCTCCCCACCCACAATCTACAAACTGCACACACACACACACACACAATTTCTCTTTCTCTCTCTCCCCCTCTCTCTACTGTGTCGCTTTCGTTCTCTCTCTTTCTCACTTTTGTCGGCCTCCTTTACAGTTTTGGTCGCCTGGTCTTGGATCATATTTTACGCTTCAATAAAATTGGTGAGAGTAAAAAAACAAGGCGAGTTAACTAACCAACCAATCGCACCCCCGACTCCATCCCTTGCTCGCGAGCTCGGCTCACTTGTCGAACCCCAACCACAACCCTTGCAACACGGCTTTCGCTTTGGCAGCAGCAACACACAAAAAAAAAGTGAAAATTGTGAAAAATTCACTCCCGTGTGAATTATTAAGTTTCACATGGCCATTGTTGTTGTTGGTTTTGATGGTGTTTTTGCTCCTGTTGCTTTTGTAACTTTGTATACGCTTGTGTGTGTGTGTGTGTGTGTGTGTGTGTGTGTACGGTGAGTGTGTGTGCCTGATTGTTTGCGAAAAAAAATATAGCAAAAGGCACACAAACTTTTTAATAAACTTTCGCACGCCAGCCTCACTTGACTATACTCGAGCCTCAGTCCTGTGCCCCACCACCCCACCACCCCACTTTTGTCCCCTATTTGCTTTTTATACAACCCATCAAGTATGCGCTCAAACTGTATGTAGGTTCTCTCGACTCTGCTCTAAGTGGGGGCGTGCCACGGCCAAGGCACACAAATATGATTTCATTGTTGCAAATATTTTGATAGCAAGATAGAAGAAGGACGGCGGTGGATGTGGGTCGGTTGGGGTGGTTAAAAAGTGCCTGCCCCATCATAATTGGTGGCGCTGTCAAAGGCCAACAAGTTGGGAAATGTTTGTTGTTGTTATTGTTCATGTTATTGATGTTGTTGCTGTTGCTGTTGCACTTTTGGCGCCCACTTTTCACTCGCTGGCAGTTTTAGTGGGGCCAACGTCATCGAAGTTGCATCTTAATAGGCTTATAAAGAGCTTAAATGTGTACGCAAACTGAACATGTGCGCAAGCAGAGAGTGTGAGAAAGAGACAGAGAGAGTGTGCGAGAGAGACGAAGAGTGTTTGTGCTGTAAATGAAAGAGTTCTTATGTTCTTAAGTTCTTATGCCATAATTGAGTAGATATGATAAAATGAAACTTAATAATACAGTTGCAAGATGCGTAAGTTACATATTATTTTAATGCTAAGGTAAATTGATAATATTATCGTGTTAGTATATGGGACAAAAGATTTATGAACCAACAAAGAAAATGATTTGTTTGGGGTGAAAGTTGCAACCTTCCCATATCCTAACGAAGCCTTGTTTTGAGCAGGATTACTCAATTGATTGCTTCAAGTAACCTGCATTTATTGAAAACATTTTCTACATTGTTCCCACCCCAGTGAATACTGGATCCATTAACTTTATGACTGCACACCTGAACCGAAAGAAATCCAATCAACAATGTTGTAACTTCACATTACACTTTATTCGCATCGCAAGCTTGTTTTCGTTCCAGTTTTTATAAGCTCCATTTAATTATATTGACATTGTTTGCCTATTTTTCCACAATTTATTTTAATACGAGCGTGACTCTGAGAGTAGCTGAAACTGACTGTCGGATTGTCGGACTGTCTGAAGTGCGAACACACTTATATAGGATCTAGGTGTGTGTTTAAGTGGAGAGCTGGGAACATTTTGCTCAAGTTAAATGCCATAAAAATGGAAAATAATAGCAAATGCCGAGAGGGAAACTGGCATCAAATGTTGATAATAGGAAAGCGCCTCCATTGGGTAAAAATCCATGGCGGAAGCTGCAGCAGCCGCAACAGCTACCATTTCAGGATTCTCTCGCCACGCATAAAACTTTTGCACATAAATTTAAAAGCAGGCAAAATCTGGGAATGAGTGTTCATGTAGTGGTGAGGGTGAAATGAGAGAAGGGAAGGCGGGGCAGTGGGGACAGAAGACAACGCGTTGACTTTAGGGCCACAAATGGTAAGCGGGCGAGGTCAGGGTTCAGATTGGGGTTCAGGTTCAGGCTGTCGGAAAAGCGAGGAAGCGAAGCAATCAAAGGTGAAAAACTTTGCAAACTATGCGCTAGCAAACAGGCAAAAAGTCAATATTAATATTCACTTAGCAAGGGTCCCACCAATGGAACGGGGCCATCGAGGGGCAAGCAGGGGGGGGGGAAGCTGATGCTGACAATGGCCAGGCAAATGCCAGGCAAATTGAAAATGCGACGAAAAACGTGAGACGCGCCAACTTTTCCACCTCAACGTGCCCGAGTGCGTTTATTTTTATCAAGATTAGCATTTGGCTCGCCTGCCTCACAGCTCTCAGTTCTCAGCTCTCAGGTCACAGTTCCCAGTTATTGGATAGGCAAACAGAGAACGACAACGGCAACGTTGTCTTCGTTGTCGACATGGAGCCCAGACAATGCAGCAGATTTCTTGCCCCGATTTCGATTCCCCCCAAAAGTCGCTATTGAAGTGCGGCACGCACAAATTATATATATATATATATATAAATATATACCCCTCTCACACACACAGGCTCTTCCACTGAGATTTCTCAGCCGAAGATGCCGTCGAAGATGAATTGTTGGTGTCGTCGCTGTCACCAGGCACCACCAGCAGCAGCAGCAGCAGCAGTTCCTCATCCGTGCCTCCCTGTTTGTCCGCCTCCATTTGCCGTAGACCACATAATTGAGTGTCTGGCAAAACTTTCAAGTGCCTCCACTGTGGCAATTTGACAAAAGCCTTTGCCGCAAAATGCTGCCGCACGCATAATTAATGCAATTGTTGGCAAGCAACGACACAACACAAAAACAGACACATCCACATTCACATCCACATCCACAGACTGGGGCACACTCAGAATGTTTTTGCTTAGATCGGTTCAACTGGTCAGCCCGGGGGTGTATATTGCTGAAGGGGGAGGTAGTTTGTCTGTCAGAGCTAAATGCAAGATTGTGTTGCACAGAGTTGCTCGAGTGCAGCATTTTCTTGCATTCCACAAAGAGTCGTAGCCTTTAATAATTTGTGCTTCTAATTTAGATTTAAAATCGGAAGTAAGCAAAGGTTATCTTCAAATTACTGAAAACAATGTTGAAAACCTAAATTAAAGTAAGTTAGTAGTTAATTGATCAATTTAAATATTGTCTAAAAAACTATTGGGTTTTATTTCTTGAAATCCATTCTAATCTATCAAATATTATCAATTTGTGCTAAGCTTAGTTCAGATTGATATATCAGAATCTATATTACATATTCCAATGTTTAACAAATTGTTAGATTATTTTGCTGCAAATTTGTCAAATATGTTGCAAGGATTTTTATCTTTATCTTTTATCTTGTTGTTATCTTAATATGGAGCGTATTTAAGTTATAGTTTTCAATCTATGGCTAAATTCTCACTTAAACTGTCACGTTATCTTTTAGCTACCAGCATTTTTTTGTCGTTAGCTGCTCTTTACATATGCGAAAAACTGTAAAACTTTATTCGACCATAAACGGGCACAATAAAAACCAGTTGAGCATCTTTCCCAATTCAAACCAAAAAAAAAAAAAATAACCAGAGGAGCAAAAGAAGTAAGTTTAGTTGAGCAAAAACTGCAAGCTGCATATAAAGATAAAATATTTCATTTGCCAGGCAGTCGCCAGTGCTCCCCCCTCCCCCCAGCCCCTCCTCCTCTGCTAGTCGGTCATCCATCCATTGTGCACTTAATGCAATTGTCGCATTATTTCGGGCCCCGGCCACTTGGCCCCCACCACCCCTCGTACTCCGGCCAGATCCGAGAGAACGATATATATTTTTAAATACCTAGTTCGCGTTTTTGTGTGTGTCTATTTTATAGCGCTTTTTGGGTTTTTATTTTGCCGCATGGCGTCTGCTCCGCTCGTTGCCTGCTGCATGCTGCATGCTGCATGCTATATGGTGTCGTCTGTCTGCATCTGTCGCGTCTGCCACGGCGTCTGCAACTCCGAGACAGCTAGAGATATTCCTCGTGCTGCTGTTGTTGTTGTTGTTGTTGTTGTTGTTATTGTGGTTGTTGTGGCTCGTGGCTGCTTATTAAGCCATTTGAAAAGGCGCTGCCGCATTTTGTGCCATGTTTTTGTTTATTTATTTTTATTTTCTGTGTGAAAAAAAAAATACCGAAAGAAGAAAACAGTTCACATAAAAAATTAAATATAATTTTGTTCTTGGACTTTGGCACATGTGCGCAGAATTTGCCACTTTCCCAGGCGGCTTTTTAAGCTGAACGGTTTTTTTTTTCTCAATTTAATACTTAAGTATCTCTACTAATAGCATTGGCAGACAGACTGCTAGAAACTGATTTATTGCACAGTCGAGAGCTCAGCTAAAATAATTGCAAATAATTTTGGAATTTCTGTGAACTTTTACCACAAATAACCCAACAATCCAAGTATTCATTATTTTGTGGCCATTACGCTTAACTTTAATTTCCAACTGCTTTAATTGCATGACATAAATCTAAATAATACAAGCAACTGTGGCCAAAAGAGGTTTACCCATTTGGTGCCCCTAACCTTGTCACATTGCTCATACGCCTAGTGGGAAATATCGATTTTCCCTGGCAGCCTTAAAAATAGTGGAGTACAACGCACTTTGGGTTTTGGCTGCTGGCAAAAGGCAAAAAAGAAAAACACCAGAAGTCAGTCAGTGAGAGAAAAAAAAAACTTTGGGCCACTGGCACAATAATTTGGCACGCAAACCTTTTTTTCTTGGACGCCACGGCAATAGATTTTCCTGTAGCAAGGGTTGAAGTTCGGGGACTGTGCATTTTTTTTTGTTTTTTTTTTTTGTTGGCCACCGTGGGGCGCGCACACATAAAAAATGAAGTGAAATACATTTTGGAGCTAGTGGCGAGCATTAAAAATTTGCTAAAGCCAACGACGAGTCAGGGACTGGGACACAATGGCGCCAGGACTCGACTTGAGCTTAGAGTTTGGGTTTGGGCGTTGGGGGTTGGGGTTGGGGTTTATGGGTTGGGGCAGGTCACGCGGCATGCTCATAGTTCAGTGTTCGCCATGTTTGCTGTGCGGATAAACATATAACAATTAGAGTGCTCTTTGTTAGTTTTTGCTTTTTGTGTTACGACTGCCATAGTTGAGAGCTGCATCCCTGGGAATTTGAGGTTAGGTCTGGGGGATTTGAGTGTCTTGTGTTACGGTGCCACACACACACATGTATGTATGCCAGTTAAATATTTAGCTAGATTTTGGTTTTAATTTATTTCGAAAGGGTTTTATAGCGCAGACTGCTATGCAAATGAGACCTGCAAAAATGGGTCAAAGTTTAATGTGGAGGCGTGTCTGACCCGGCTGGACTTGGAAACAGTCTCTACTTGCAATATTTATGACCACCCCAGCGGATTTTTGGGAAATTGAAGTTTTGCACTGCCAACGTGTCCGGCATGCTAATATGGGGCAAGGCAGTGAGTTATGCAGACCGAGCAGTTGAAAATGGTCACAGAGGAAACGATAAAGCAGTGGCAACGACATGTGCAACAGTTAGTTGCAGGTACTAAATTACCAAAATATATATATAGAAAATGAGGCAATTAGTTACTTTAACGTTCCACACACAACTTTCATACAGATAGCAGAAAACCTATATTTAAATAAACACAAATATATATAAATATGTAAGACTCTTGGGCAATTTTTACTTGCCACATAGCAGCTAAAACTTTTAAAAATCAAAGGGTTGAGAATATACAAAGAGCTCCTATCTAAACGCATTCATTGTTTGGCAATGTCACCAAATATTTTGTAAGAAATTTCCCGGACAAGAACATAAATTAATTTAACAAATGAACAAACGAAATAAAGCGGCACAGAAATCCCAAGAATTTAACCTGGACACATAAATTTCTCGACGAGAAGTGTAACAAATGCTCATTAATATGCCAGACACATATTCACAAGCGTCGTGGGGGCGGAATGGGGGGAGGGGTGTGGGAATTACCAACAAAATCCATAAGAATGCCGTGAAATAACAAAAGAAAATGAATTGAAAAAAAAACCACTCGGTTCCAAAAATAATATTTATTAATTGGCAGCTAAATAAGTCGCAAGAATTTACACGTTAATAATTTTATTAGCAAGCTGCTGCAGTGGGCCAACTTGGCAGGTGGGTGGCGCCCCGGGGGCGTGGCAGCGACAGCTGCTCTTGTACATGTCGGCGGCACAAACAAAAACAAAACGAAGACATTTTCAAATTCCACTTTGTCATAAAATGTGGAAATAATGAAAAATGTGAAATGTGTTGCCAAAAGGGCGACAGCAGCTTTGGCTAATGTTCCCCATAGGTTGAAAGGGGTGGTTGCCAAGTGGCCAAGTGGAATGGGTATTTTGGTTTTTTGTTGAAAATTTAAATAAATTGTATAAAATGCACATCAAACATGCACAAAACTATTTTTAGACAGTCACTAGCAGATGTTGCCCCTGGAATCGATAAATTATAATCACTTTGAGGAGCAGATAAATATTTGGAGGGGGCTCTCAGCAAAATGATGCCGAAAATTTACAGCAATGCGCGATGGATTTTTTTGTTTTCTTATTTTTTTTTTCTTTATTCATCTGCCGTTTATTTCCAGCTGTTGAACACAATTTAAGTTAAGTGTTTTACTTTTAAGGCGAACAGACGCCAGGGCCACGCCCACAGCCCCGAAACGCCCACACATTGACAGGGCAGCAAAGTCAAAGCCAAAATGAGAGGGAGAGAGAGTGAGAGAGAGAGAGAGAGAAGAAAAAAAGAGATGGGAGAAAAGCGCAAAATTCATTGCCTTTTAATTGCAGTTGGCAGTTGATACGAAGAATTTTCGACTGAATGTGAAATACTTAGTATATATACATATATATATTTATATATATATATATATATATATATATATGTGTGTATGTGTGTGTAGTGTGTGTGTCCTCCCCCAAGCTGTGGATCTGGAGTTTTCCCCATAAATAAATTCAACTGTTAATTGAATGCAGGCACTTGAAAAATGGGCAGACTATTGGAGCTGACTCTCCAAATGGCAACCTGTTGAATCCACTGAGTGATTTATGTATCTTTTATCCAGACAATTGACTGTGGACACTGTGCAGTCGAGAAGAATTTTTGGCAATTCTTTGGAGCGACAATTCAGATGTAGTAATAAAGTGGCAACATCAGTATCAGACATAAGTTAATTAGAGCTGAAAACAGATTAAGCATTTATTCTTCAGCAGAATGGGGACAAACTTGGAATTGATTTCAACACAAGTGAGTTAAATCGAATTATACATTTTCTTACTTATATTCTTACAACTTGCTTAAGCTTAAGTTATCAATTTACACTTTACAAATACAAATAATAAAGAGGCAGTCTGCTGTCCCTGTTAACACACTTTCCACAGCAAATTCCGAGCCATAAATACCCAAGGACAATCAAATCAATAAATTACTCACCCATCGACACAAAGAAGATGCCAGGCGTACGAGTTTAAAAGTAAAAAAATAAATAAGAAATAAATACCTTTATAAAAATAACTCACACAAAATCAATGAACATCAATGAAGCGCCTATAAAGTGTCCCCAGCTTGGATAAAATCAATGGATGCCTACATTTTTGGCAGCTTTTTATTTTTAAAATGCCTGACAACGGCGCCAAAGGAGAGACACATTCGCACACACGCACACCCAAATACACCCACACACACCTACACACACACACACACAGGGAGACATCATGGGGGGATCGTACTTCATGAATTCCCTCTTTTGGTAATTGAATTATGCTTTGAGCATAACATTTATTTATTCATGATTTGAGCCAAGTTTACGCAATGAGCAGCCCGAGCACGTAAATGCAATTTAAATATATTTAGTCGCAAATCTGATCCAGAGTTGCTAAGCAGCAAAAAATGCCTCAAATTTCAGTCATTTTACAACAAATTTTTGTTATACAAACACAACAAAAATGCTGTAAACAAGAAACACGCCAAAAAGCAGTAGACCAACTTTTGTAAATCCTGTCAATGTAAGAAGTGTTGTCTGCTTTTTTGTTACCCGTCAGATGTAGATAAATGACAAGAGTTGCTTTTGTGGTACTCTTCACTTTTGGGAAAAATAAACGCAGCTCAGTTGCTTGTTCATGGCCAATTTGGGGCATTGAGTTTTAAATGGGGGCACCGATTCAGAAAGTCGTAGAGTTTAACTTGTTGCTAATGTTGCATTCGTTGACAACGTTTTAATTAGATTAAAATACGTTCAACACAAATGAGAAAAACGAGAGAGAGTTTCCACATTTTCTTTTTTTCATTCGTACTCTCTCTTTTACCACCTGCACTTTACGGAAATGAGAGAACTTTTTTGCAAATGGATTTTGGTCTTTGGTTCGTTGAGCGCATTTCCGTGTTGCGTTAAAATTCTATCAGTTTTCGGGGACAGGAAATTTGATGTAAAATGGTTTAAATTTTGCCAAGTTGATGCTACTAATCATCAAGTTACAAATTGGTTTTATGTGTGATTTCCATATTCTAATTGCGTTATGCACTTTTGTGGCTTATGCAACAAGTGGAAGGCAACATTTTACTCACCTCTTTGCTTAGCTTGTTGATTTGGCTGCTCTTGATTTTCGTTGGGAATAGTTCTGCAAAAAACAGAGAAGACATTTCACAAAACTGGGTTAGCAATGTTAATAATAATTCAGTTGTAAATGCAAATATTAATTATTCGCTTTGTCTTAAATAATTTAGTTATGCACAAAGCTAAAATAGTTAAGCTCATGTGGCGTAACTAAATACTAAGTGATATGTTGACCTAATAAGTGCAAAGATTGCATAAACTATTTATGGGACTACAATTGGCAGCTGAACAAGACTTCCATATGTGTAGTGTACAGTTGTGTATTCAGATTTCCGATATGGGAGCTCAGTTGTTGCATAAAATAGGTAAGCGACTCATGTTGATAACTTTGTCAGCAGCTACTTACTTTCAGTTTGGCCTGTCAGCAAAGTTTTCAACGCTGTCAACTTTGGCAACAACTCAACTTGTCGGCAGCTAACAAGTTGCATGTGCAACGTGCAACACGATGGCTGATAACCAACGCCAAGACGCGACGCAGCACGCATATGGACACAGGGTTGCACAATGTGTGTATCTGATTGATCTGCTTTCGAATAAAGTATGCACACAGTTTTTCATACCTCAAGATTATTTAAATTATTAATTAATTGCAAGTTGTAAATTATTTTTCAGTTGTTTTTTTAATGTCAATTAAATATTTTTTTAAATTTTCACAAAACAGTTCAAACCTCAGCAAGTTTAGGGTATCCCTCGTTGTGGCTTCCACATCAGTTTAATCTTATGCCTCCTTCGACTTTTTCTTTGCAACTTTTCTATACAAACTAAATTTGCAATTTCGATTCAAATGGGCTCCTCCAAGTGGCGCTGCCACAAAGTTGCGGGGCACACACACACACACTCAGCCACACACACACATACACTAATCGGCGAATCAAATGTCAAGTTGTGGCTGTCGGTAGTTTCTTCTAAGTAGAACATGACGCACGTTAACCTCAATGCAACTTGGAATCCATCTGCAGCTCAAGCTTCTTCTGGCCACCGTAGATTCTAGTGTCAGCTCTTGACTGGTTGCTGGCAGTTTGGTTTCCGTTTTAATTTGCCCGACTATACACAATATATATATATATAAATTACTCATACGCCGTGTTGCGATTAAAATCTACTGCCCGACATTTTTTTTGGTATTGAGAGCCCAGTAAGTATATGCATCATTAAGGCAGTAGTATCAACGCGTAGGCCACAAAATCACAGCTCAGCTCTGCTTAATGCTAAAGTATTCGACTCGAGTCGACTCGAGTGGGGCAACGTTGCGTATGCTTGATCTTGTTACACGCAGATAAATGTCAATTTATTTGCCACACTCCAGAACACTAAGCCGATGGTGGCCTTCAGCAAGAGAGAGCTAAACACTCCCAGCCCGCCCCCCCGTCCCTCTGTCATAATGCGGACGTGGGTGTCTGTCTATCCGTCCGTGTGGGCGTTCGACGCATGACGAGATGTAATCGATAAGCAGCGAGGCTTGACGCAGCTCGACTGACTGGTTCGCTGACTAAATAACTCACGGACTGACTGACAGACTGACAGACTGACTGACTGACTGACTGACAGACTGACTGACTGACTGACTGAGCTGTCTGCTTGGCAATCTCATTTAAAATTGTCGATTCGCCCGCTCGCCGTTTCCCTCCCTTTCTCTGTGTCAGCAATCAAATTATGTTGAAATTTATGCGCCCCAGCAAGTTTTTAATGAGCATTATTCTAATTAATAATTGCTGCTTATTACAATTTACGAAGCTAACATTCAATTTGAGAAGCGAAATATTCGCATTCAGTTTGTTAAAATGCTGAACGATTGAATTAAGGTGCCACCCACGAGTAACTAAATGTGAGTATATTAAAAACAAGTGTGTACAAATGATAATTATTCATAATTTTTGTAATTTCCATAATTTACAATTATAAGTGAATTTATAACAGGAAAATTACAAATAAATAAATTTTTAACATTTTAAATATTTCGCTTGACAAATCTTTAAATTTATGTTTACCACACATGCCACATGAGCGCAATAAAAACGTATTGAAAACCCCTAAAAAGCTACCAGCGACGATAAACAGAACAAGAGATTTATATTTTTCCAAACACCTCCCAACCCCTTGTTGTCTGGGGATTGTCTGGCATTTCTAAAACGCAGCTCAGGTGCATTTTACACGCTTTTACTCATTTTATGTGTTCGGAAAGCATTTAAAATCCAAGTAAATCCAAATGCTACATCATTTTCAGCTGGCCACAAATAACAAAAAAGCCAGCTAAAGAAAAAGGGGCCATGAAAATTGAAAACGAAAGTTAAAATGCAAACATAAAAGGAACACGGGATAAAAGGCGAAAAACGAAAGCGTTGGCGAATATTACTTATTTTTATGTGCCCTGTTTTTTTTTTTGCTTTCGGAGGGAATAAAAGAGTACCGCAGACGACGTCGTTTTGGTGCTGGTCACAGCTGGCTCCTGTATCCTTGATCCGGGAGCCGCCGGCAGCAGCCGGCACAGTCAGTCAATAACATCAATAGACGGCAAATAAAAATGGGCTTTGTGGGCGTGGCACATTGGGAGGTGGCTTTTTCGATTTGCGCTTTGTTTGTTGCTGCTGTCTATTGATGCCATTCTCTAGCCAGTGTCTGCGGTGGACAAAAGGGCTGAGACCACTGAGACCAAATAAAATGAAAGCCAAAAGCAGCCACGCAGCAAAAATGCTGAGGTGGGCAAATGAGAAGCGTTTCCCAGCCAACTATTAATATTGAAACTGTGATTGCTGGCTAAATCCTTTCACGCTTTTGTTTTTCTTTCCATTCCCAATGCCAGTCACAGACACAGTTACACTTCCAGCGGAAACGGAAATCGCTGGCCCTAACGAGCAGCCCCAGTCAAAGTCCAAGCCAAAGTCAGATTCAGAGTCAGAATCAAAATCAAAATCAGCAGACAGTTTTTGATTGTCTCTCGTCTGGGTTTTTCTACAGTTCACTGTTTCTGTTTCGGTTTCTATTTGTTTTTTGCTTATTTATTTTTTCTATTTTTATTTATTTTTTTGTTGTTGTTGGAATTTTGCGGCATTGCCAATTATTTTAGACAAGTAATTGCCAGAAAAGCGCCACAGAATTTGAAGAGCAGACAAAGTGCTTGGGGATCGAGTCCCTCAGCCAGTTAACCCGGCTCGAAGAACTTTCGTCTCGGCAATTGCCAACTAATTTAACAGTCATAACTCGACAGCATAGTAAAATATTTCATTCAGGTCCCGTTGGGTAATATGAGATCCTCACCATTGGGCGCCAGAGTATTTGCTTACCCCCGGGGCCAACCAAGTGGTTGTGACATGCGGAAGCCGCTTAAGCGCACTCCGCAACAATATCAACTGGATATTGGGTTTCATTCTTATAGAGAGACAGACTGACTCAGAGACAGACGACAACACGACTAAAGTTCAACTCGAGGACCGGCTTATTGTCATGCGAGACACTTGAGAAAATCGTAGTGCGGGGGCGAAACTTTAGAACTTGGTGGCAAATACTTATGGTGTGGCAGGGAATCAGCTTCCCATTCGAAGTATGCGCGGCTCATTTGCTGTGATTTACTTAAATGAAGCACTGGCTAAGAGGCTTTTAAGTGGCCTCTATTAGTGGGTGCTGACAGCGTTGAGACTTAAATGCTAATTGCTTTACAACAAGCAAAAACATTGCAGCAAATTGACAAGACAACAAGAAAAAAAAATAGTCTTGATTTAATTGTTCTTGTCTCAATTTACAACCACATCTTAACTATTGTTTCCATGCTCTCATTATTTACTTAATTAATATCAACTTGTGCTACTGTTAAATACAATTTTTAGTCTCATTTCCTTAAGCTAACATCTTATTTCCATAGATAAGTTTCAACATCTGATTTTTAATGAGTGGCAACTGTCTTTTAATTAGCTTACCAAATGAAAATCATTAGTTGGTATTTTAGTAGCATCCTCTTTCCAAAGGCGTCCAATCAGTGGCCCACACATTTCCCTTGCCCCCTCGCCGGAATCTTATTAGTTGCCCAATCGCCGACGGACTAATGAAACTATTTATAGCCGTGACAAACTACAAAATGGTAAATGGTAAAAAAAAAAATAAATAAAATGGTAGCTGCAAACAAGTTAACAGTTCGGAGACTTTGGTTTTGTTGCTTTGTAGCAGTTTTAATTTGGAGATGCGTCCACGATGGACGTTGAGTTTTAACAGCTCATTAACATTCGCTACACGGCAGGAGACATGACAGCCAAAGGGGAGGAGGGGGGGATGACGACGACATCTCGGACGTGGAACGGTCGAGCAGCACATCTTACAGAAGCTGCTTAAGTGCCACTCCAAGAAATGCTGCCCAAATGCATATATAAATATGTATATGTGTGTGTGTATGTGTCTATATGTATCCGTATATACATCGCACATTTAAAAGCCCCAAAGTATCTGGCTGTCTGTCTGTCTGTCGTTCTTTCTGTCTGTCAGTCAGGCTGTCAGGCAGCGCGGCACTTGCATTCAATCAGCGTGGCGACCACGTCAAAATAATGTGGAAATGTGGTGGGGGAAGGGATTTGGGTGGTGGGAGGTGCTTGAGGGAGAGTGGCTTATCGCATAACTCAAATCGACAGGGCAACAGAAACGTAATGAAGTGTCTCAAAGTAGCTGTTAATATGTATTCTAAAATAGAAGGAGATAGAAAGAGAAAGAGAGACAGAGAGAGAAGAGGCAACTGAAGGTGCAATTGATGTTTTTTTTGCCTCTTTTTATGGGCAGCATTAAAGTTTATATGCCTTTAAAGCAAAAGCAGAGGAAAATCGTTAAAGTCGACAGCAAAACGCCAAAAGCTTGTTAGCGGGAAAACGCTGCAGAAAAGCCATTTACATTTTGGCTGCCAACTGCCGACTGACTGTCGACTGTCGACTGTTGAGGACTGCAATCGAGCAGAGCACATCAATCAACGGCACTCGGCAGCATTAAAATGGTAATTTAAAACCGCGAGAGAGACCAGCCCTCAAAGTATCTACAACACCCTACCATTCCGTACAACAATTCCGTATTGCTGCTTCAGCTACAAACAAGTTGCAAGCTCGGACTCAAACCCATCATGCCGACGTTTTAATGATTGGCCGCCGGCTCTTTTTCAGCAGCGATGCAAATGCAAAAAAAAGCCCAGCTACTCAAATCCATTTCTCAGTCCATAATCTGGGGCCATGGCTGCCCGGCGGCAGCATGCCGTAAATCAAGGTTGCAACACCTAGCCGAGCACCCAAAAACCGTCTGCAGCGAAGGGGTAAGGTGAGCGGGAAGCGGGGAGTGGGGCGTCGTAAAGTGTTTTGAGAAATGTCACCCGTGGGGCGTTTTTGTCATTTCAAAAGTGTTCAATCAACTGTCAGCATCGTCAGCATCAAACAGCGACTGGCAACACAGCCCAGACGGAGCAGAAACAGAGCAGGTATGTGGCAAGAAGAATCGGGCATTACTTTGTATGCCGCTACACATATCTGCCACAGATTGAATATCTGCCGGAGTGGCCATCAGCTCAAAGGCTAAAAGTAATTTGAGACTCGATAACATTGAGAGTGCAGCGCGTTGTTGCAAGCATCAAATGCAAATTGCCCGACAAATGTGTGGGGCAGGCGATTGCTCAACTCGAAATTGCGGTCATCTATCAAAAATCTGAAGTACAGATAAGTTCGCCATAACTGAAATTAGTTTTCCTTTTGTTTTATAAGCGGTCACAATTTATTCCATTCAATATTTCACTTTCACAGCTGTGGCAACCCTCTGCCAAATTTGGGCCAGCTCCAAAATGTAATGACACATGTCGCGTTTGGGGGGCGTTTACAGTTTGACGCTTCACTCAGCGGGTGCAAAATGTTAGTTGCGCCTGACGCAGGCCTTCTTCTGGTGGCATGCCAAGACACTCCCACTAAACGACAGCAGACAGCAGACAGCAGACACCAGACAGCAGTGAATGCGTTTCCTGTATGCCTGTATTCCTTACACTCCACTTCCGTTTCTATTTCATGGCGACGCCGATCGTCGTCGTCGTCGTCCTCATCGTTTCCCGTAGGTGTGAAGTGAAATTTCTCGAGGCGCTTGGCGAAATGTTGTTTCTGCTTGTCTGTCTGCCCTTTGCCCTCTGCGTCGGCATATGCAGCGTGCACCCTGGCCCATTTGCCACTCTGCCACTTTGCCACTTGCCACTTGACTTGTGGCGTCCGCCTGACAAGCGACACCAACAACAACACCGCCTTTCCATATTTCTTTTGGGCGTTGACATGATTGCTTATAAATGCAATTTTGTATATCATATCAACATCAACAGGCGTATATATGTATGTAATATATATATATGTATATGTTGCCCCATAATGCAGTCTGTTGAGGCGCAGTTGCTTTTAGTGTTCTTTATTGCCTCTGATTATTATTATTATTATTACAAACAGATTTGATTTCGAAGTGAATGCACTTTTGAATGTCAGACAGACTTTAACTTTATTTTATTTTCAATATTTTTTGCCTTTGGGTAGAATGCAATTTAAGTATCGGGTAAATATTGTATTTTGGGAATAAAGATAAATTGAAAATTGCCATCGAGTCGCCTTCGAGTCTGCAAGTTATTTTCAATTCGATTTGCTGGCAAAGCAGTACCAGAAATCATTGCAAAAAATATTAGTAGTTAGTAATTTGTGCAACTTTGAATAGCTGGTTTTCTATCGTCTTTCGTCTCTCCATTTCCACATTAATTTCTCTGCCACAGCCGCATCTTTAATTTACATTCATGTGGAGCTTAGGAGCACCCCCCAAAGATAATATATACTTTCGCTTGGGCTTGAAATGCTAATGACCCACATAGTCATTAACTTTGCTGCGATAAGCGATGGTAAACAGACGAGAGAAAAGCTCAAAAAAAAAAGAAAATGTATATATATATATGTAAAGAAATTATCCGTGTGTGCGCGAGCAAGAATTTTCAGGGGAAAAACTCACGCAAAAAAAAAAACGAAGAAACACAGAGAGAAAGAAATGAGCAGCAACATCATAACTTTGACGGCACGCAGGGGGCTGGATAAACATCATTATGACGAAGTGGGAGGTGGTGGCAGGAAGGGTGGTAGGGCGACCCCTGGACAGACATCTGACAGCCGCTCATCAAATTGCGAGCAGGCGTTGCAGGAAATTAAATAATTTCGGGCAAAAAAAAGCAGCGAAATTTTTTTTGGAGTGAGTTGCGTTAATGTTAATGCATTTTCTGACACTGGTTAGGGAACCAGCGAAAGGCAGCTCACAGCTCAAATAAATACATTGAAAAAAAACAAAAACAAAATGAGGAATGTACACACACGCACACACACACACAAACACACACACACACAGGAACACACACAGGAACACACATACGGAAACTCACAAAATGGGTGCGTTGAAAATAAGGCAAACACTCAAAATGATTGTTATCATCCCATGCCAAATGGTTGTGTGTGTGTGCCTGTGTGTGTGTGTGTGTGTGTGTGTGTGTGTGTGTGTTTGTTGTGGCTTTAATTTTCCACTCTCTCTCTTGGCTTGCCAATTTTTTGTTGCCCGCCACGCCCCAGAAAGCACATAAAACAAGAAAATTATAGCATAAATTGCGTGTGTTTGTGTACACTATATACTAGGTGTACAAATATATATATATGTACATATATCTATATATATATATATATGTATATATATTGTTCTTTTTTTCGTTCTTTTTGAATGTCCCCCCAGTGCAAACGTGTGCACATTTCAATTGAAATGGCAAACACGAATGAGGCTCTTAGCGGTTGTTGTTTTTGCTGCTGCTGTTGCAGACTCTCCTCTGTAGGTGGTGGCATGTAGGTGAACTGCTGCGTCTGCCGCATTTTTGATTTATATTGCCATTTACACTTGCTCGTTATTGTTATTGTTGGCAAAAAAAAAACACGAAAATAAAAAAAAAAACAAAACAAATCATACAAATGCGAATTTGAGTTTATTTGTATTTTGCAAACATGGACAGTCTTTAGGCCAAAACGATTTTCAAATGCAGTCACTAAATGGGAGTAAAAAAGGAGGTGCTCCTCAAAAAGCGCACTTTATAAACTTGGCTAAGTGGTTTGATTCAAAAATAGTTTATTTAATGTTAAAAATCAAATTCAAATAAAATCAAATTGTTTATTTTCAAGAATTAGTTGGCATTTCAGCATTATTCATTTAAATAGTTATTTTAATATAAATTTAACAAATTGAATTTTGTTTTCCACTTAATTTCTTATCTGAATTATTGTAAACAAGTTTGTACTTATGCTCATGATGATTATAAATATAATGCTGAATAAACTTCGAGGAATTAAATTTTAAAATAATTTAGTTTGTAATAATTGCTGTCTGAAAATGATGACTTAAGTGCTGGCCAAAAGCAGGTGTGCTCCGATCCCCACCGGAATTGTACTCTGACAGCATTTGAACGTCAAAGCACAACAACAACAACAACAACACCAATAACAACCGAAGGTGACCATGTGAAGGGCTCGGCACGCAGTGGCCCCAAATGATTTGAAAATAACAGTCGTAATTTGTTTGTCGACACACACACACACACACACACACACACAACAACAACACACAAATGAAATGCTGATGTGAAGGGCCAGGAGCGGAGAATAGGGCTCGAGGACATGACTAAGGCCACATCTGGCAGGTCGTCGGGGCGGTGGGGATGCGTGACTGGAGCGAACCACTAAAGAGGCGCAACATATGCACACATTTCACATGCCATCCATGCCGCAACAGACTTTGGACAACGTTTGCTGGAGCTGCATTATGCTGGCCCCGTGGCAGCCGGCGACAATTAGACAAAAGCCCGACGATGCCACCAACCAACCAACCCACAGCGTTGGTGCACGGGTCGCCTCAATTGCATGTCATTGTCAGAGCGTCAGATCAGCTTTGGGGTTCGGGTTCTAGCCAACTTGTCGGGTTTTATTATTTCGAAATTAAAATGCTTGTGCTGCCTGCCCCACTTCTCCGTCTGTGCCACTTGATCCACCTGCTCCTGCTACTGCTGCTGCTTCTGTTTATGAGCTTTGTGGGTTATGCGTGCTGAGTTCTGGGTGCACATGTGTGCAGTTTGCCAGCTATCCGACTGTCTGTGCTGGTTATGCGCGGTTTGAGGCATGCCTCTTCTGCCAGTGCCACCTCGGGGTGCACGTACACATTTTTAATTGATTAAATATGAGACAAAAAAAAAAACCAAAAAAAAACAAAAAAAATATACAATAAGAAGCAAAAGAAATTCAAGGATATGTGTGAACAGGGAAAGCGGACGCAGATGTCAACTCTGCTGGTTCTATGAATACTAAAGTCAGTATGCGACACCCAAGGGTTAATGGGAGTCGTCATGCGGCAGCTGAAATGAAAGTAAAAGCAGATTTCGTGGATGTGGCAAACACAATAGAAACAAATAAGAGTGCAAGTGGAGCATTGAAATAAGTGAATGAATGTTTAAAAAGAAGCGTGTTTCATTATTTAAATTAAATATTTGCGTAGATCCAAATTTAAAATAGAGTTCAAGCCATGATTTAAAAACCCTGGACCTGGAAAATTATTTAGTCTGCAAATTTTACAAACATAAATAAGCCTATCAGAATGAGCTCAAAATACACCATTCGTAAATACTCAAAATACATACGTATTACATCAGAACTAATATATTTCTTGTAATACCACTATTTCATTATTTTTGAAGCTAATCCATGAAAGCAATATCAATTCGACAGGGCAACTGCAAACGATCAAAAACTTGCCACAGCGTTGCCAACAAATGTGCCACATCAAATGTCAATTTCAACCGAAACGCAATTTGACAAATTTTCGTAGACTCAAAAACAAACAAACAACAAATGCAACAACATTTGTGCTGCATGTGTGTGTGTGTGTGTGTGTGTGTATGTGTTTGTAATCAAACTAAATTGGAACTCTATTTATATTGAGCCAACAAAAATCTGAGGCAGAATTTATTTAGAAACACAGCTAACAACAAAATTTAGTTCACAAATTTATTGTGCATTTATCGCTGCCAAAATTGTAATTCGAGCTGCACACAAAAAATTGACATTTTAAAAAGATTTTAAATATAAAAAAAAATGTGAAAAAAATGTGAAAAAAATGTGAAAAAAAAATGAATATACAAATTGTGTATGCTGCTGGCGATTGCAGCTTGCAACGTGCAGCTTGCAGCTTGCAGTGATTGACAAACTGACTGACATCCTGCGTTGTTTTTTTTTCTTCCATATTTTATATTTTCTCTCTCGTTTTGTTTTTTTATTTCTTATCGCAATTTTACAGTGACCAATTTGCACTTAGCTGCGGCACTTGTTGAGAATCGTGAGCTGAATTTTTCCGATATTGAATTTCAATGTTGGAGCACACCAAATTTATAGCCAGTCCTTAGCACTCGATTAGTTTCGGATGTCGTTGGGAAGGATTGCTTCCTATTTGGTGGCATTATTTATATACTTGTGTTTTTTGTGCAAGTTTTATTTTATTTTTTACCTGTTTTAGTGTGTTAAAAGTTTTTGTGATTCGCTAGCTTAAAAGGAAAATGAATCGCATTAGTTGCGGCTGAGTGAATCGAAAATTGTGTGGGGAGTGGTGCAGTGGTGCATACTGACAATCAGTGGGTGAGAGCTTGTCTGGCAGGCAAATGTTGAGGTTTCTTTTAGCCAACTGAGAAGTTTAAGGTGTCGCTAATTTCTGTGCAAATTACACCTAAGTGTGGGTGGACCAACGAGTGTGTCTCTGTGGTTGTGTGTGTGTGTTGAGTGTGTGCGTGTGTGTATAGCTCTGTCTGCGGCTTAAACTGTGCTTTGATTAAACTTAATTAAGTTGTGTGCACGGCTGTAAACAGGCTGGAAAATAGATACTGATTGAAATTTATGTGTTGTAAAGTTTCGACTTAAAAAAAAGGAGATAATTTGAACTATTTAGAGACCACGTAATAACAATTTCTTAACTAGCAAAACATTTAAGCCGAATAACAAAGACCTACACATATTTAGAATAGCATATTAGCAGAGCACAATGTTAAGTAAAATCAATTTTAAACTAAACATTTTTGGCAAAACATTTAAGTGACCGACCGCAGAAACCTCGAAAATTTTGTTGTTGTTGCAAACACAGCTGAATAAATTTAAAACCATTAACTAACCAACTTTATGCAAAATTTATGAGCAGTATTGATGTGTTCAGCTGTGTGTGTGTGTGTCCTTTATTGTTGTCATTGGGCTTGGCTCGTACAGTGTTGAAAATATTGAGGCATTTTAAGGATTTAACGGCCGACCGCAGACCGGTCGAACTTTTGGGTTTGTTTGAATAAACAAAACAAAATACACAAAACACAACAGGATAGAAACTAACCAACAATAAACCAGCAAGAGGATAATGGTAGGTGACAGGGCAGACAGTGTCCTGCTAGTTGGCCCTGTATATACATACATATATAGACATACCAACATAAGGCCTACAATCGATGCTCAACGTAAACACTCTGGGAATGCGACAGAGCCACTGAAATTACTAGACTGACATTTTGGGCCCAGTCTATTGGGTTTGCTGGGTTTGTCCGGACTGTTGACCCATTGCTGACTTTGGGTCACAACAATAAAATTGTTAGTTTACACATGCACGAGGAACTGACCTGCGAATGGGGAAGTGTCTCTATTCACATAGTTTGGACTTAGGCACTGGTTTCAGTATCGCCTTAAATATTTGATGATGGGAACTGTAGCATTCATTCAATTCGGGCTCATTTCACATTTCGATTGGCCTATTGGAGGCAACAACTCAACAACCCAACTGCCACTTTCAAATTTTGTCTGTTGTTGTTGCTGTTGCGCAGCCATCAATTTAGCTATTTTGACATCAAATTATGTACATTTTAGAGCAGAAACTTTTGCGCTGTTTGACAACTTGTCAACTCGACTTTTAAGCCGACTTGTTCAGTTCGTTGACGGGTCTTCTTCAGGCAAAAGTTGTGCGAGGCCATGTTCAAAATGGGGCAGTGACATGAGTTCAAGTATAGGTCATAAATATTAAGTTATTTCCGCTTAGGCAATCACTTCATTTACTAGATATTATTTCAATTACAAGTTAATCATCTTTTATTAGCGCTCTTTAAGTACACATATCGAAAAAAGGCAATCATTCATTTGATAAACTATTGATCAGCTCAAAAATGTTAAATTTCTCTAAATCTTTCTCTTTATCAATTGGCCACCAAATTAGCAGTTAAGTGATAGACCACAGGTCATCATGCAAAACACGAACCAATCAAAAATGAATCAATATACCTCCAACTCCAAAAGCCCCCCTTCTTTTTATCATATATATCAGAATGCATGGATGGGGCATGTAGCAAAGCGATTTGAATAAAAGCGGCCACAAATAAATCGAACGCAGGTAAACCGAATGGGGTAAGCCCATAGTTCAAAACATTTTGTGGTAAATGCAAATTTATTGCAACAAAAATTTGCGTACGAATCGAACTGCGAATCGAGTCCCGGACTTCGATGCCGTTGCCGTTGTTGCCGCAGTTGTTGCAGTTGCAGTTGCAGTTAGTCTGCAAGCCGCAGCCACTATTCGCATGCATGTAAAATATGCTAAAAGTAAATCCAACTTGAATTAATGGACAGCAATCTTTGGCCAAATCTTATGCATTTTCAAATGCACACACATGAGCCGGGAGGGAAAAGAAGAAAAACACAAACTGATACCATTTGCATAACAGCAGCAAAGGGAAGCGCTAACCACAACCAAAGCCGAATCGAACCGAACCGAACCGTACCGGACCGGACCGGACCGGAGTGGAAACAGCAACTGAAGCGATCCACAAGCACAATTTATGCAAATTCAATCGCCAAAGTTGAACCGCACTTTTGGTTGCGTTTTATGATGGCTAACACGAGCTGCAAGTGTTGGCCATGGGAATGCGTGATTTCGAATCCGATTCGATGCCAGAGCGTTACTCTCAATTGGGGATAACTTATGTAATGGCCATGGTATTCTGTTGTCAAATATGATGCCCCTCGGTGGCAAACGTGTGCGCCACTTTGTCACTGATAGTGAAAATAAATTGGTGTCATCCAAATAAAATTTGCTCCAATTTTTCTTATTCAGCTGTTTTCTTTCCCCTTTTCATCAGTTTTCAAATCAAGTTTTTTTTTGGAAATTTTGTTCGATATTTCCCTTTGGTGGGTAATGAAAGTCATTTGGCTTACACTGATTACACTTCAATGCCACTCGAATTTAATCCAATTTCAGATGGCTGGCTTAAAGTTCTACTTATGACACATTCAGTGGGCTGTATTCTGTATTCAATATGCCTGCGGGGCTATCAAGTCGCCAGACCGCAAAAGTCATTCACATGTTACTTAACATTCAATTGCCTTCAATTCAAAAGGAAACTCTCAGACGGAGACGGAGATGAAGGCGGAGACGGAGACGGGGACTTGGACTCCGACAACAACAGCTCACAAATCAACACCCACATAAAAGTTTCGCAGCATACAACAGAATCAGTGCTCCATATGTAAGTATGTATATATACATATATACATATATATGTAAATATATTTATATATATAAGCGTGTACTCGACATACTTGTGTGTGGAGTCTGGAAGCTTGGTGATAATCACAACTAATGCGGCTGCTTTTCCGACTGCCTTAGTTACTTTTTGTGTGTAGTTGCTGCAGCTTTTCACGGATTTCAGATTGGGCCACAGCAAGATTTGCCTCAAGAGGCAAACAGCCGGGGAGCAACGACTTTGCTGTCTGTCAACCAAACCAAGCCGAGCAATTCAAAATTTGAAAAGAACTCCAAGCTGAACACCAGCAATGAACTTAGAAAGCGAAACCATTGTTGCCAATTCTGAGGCAAATCTCATTTATTGGTTATTTTACTCACAAAAAATATTGCAAAATATTTACAAAATGTGTATGGAATATGTAAGTTTTAACTGAATTGAAGTTAACTACACAAAAAAGACTTAAAGTCGTACTAAAGAGAAGATTATAATTTTCTGCAAATAAACCTGTTTCTGAGAAACCAAGAAATATTCAAAGTATATTTTTTTCTTTCAAAATTTAAAAAAAATCACAAAGAAAATTGAAAGCTCAAAACTTAGTATACTGTTATCCCCTGTGACTATTTTGTGAGTTTTTTTTTCGGAAAGTCAGCAAAAAAGGAAAAGAACTTCAAGTGAAATAGTTGAAGTTTCATTTTTATTTGACAGCTGAGCTGCTTGAACTATTGGCAGTATCCGAAAGAGAACTGTTTCTCTAGTTCTTAACAACCACAACAATGTGCAACCTTTCAGCTACCAGTTGGTGCCTTAACGGTTATTTTCCCTTTTTTTACGCTCGTACCCATACGAAGACACACATGGATGTACAGTTAAGTTCTTTCCTGCCACTGCCACTGCCACTGCCACTGCCACTGCCACTGCCACTTTCGCTGACACTGACATTTAAAAGCATTGACTGCCGAAGCAGCAGCAGCTAACGACTGCCAATAAGGCTGTAAAAGTCTCCTACAAAATACTCGAAGCTCTATTGAAATAGTTGGCAACACGACAACAGCAACAACAACAGCAACGACAACAGCAACAACAACAGCAACAACAACAGGCAACAGCCAACAATCTTACACATGATTGGCTTATTGCTTTTTGTGCGCGGGGGGGAGGCAAAAAAAACTTGCAACAACTCCCCAACAACACGATTATTTCTTGTTTATTGTTATTTTACGCTACTTTGCGCCCAAAATACAAAAAAAAGAGCAACTCAAATTGCAGGCAGGCAGCTGACAGCGGAGCAAAAAAATATGTAGCTTTAAAGTTTTGAACATATTCAATGGACCCTCAAGAATTGACTTTTGTCTTATCGCAAACCACAAAAAAAAAAAAAAACACGTAGAAAAACCAAACCCCTCTCAACTTGTGTGGCATTTTAAAGGGTTTTCAATGTTTTGTTTTTTTTATTTTTAGAGCTTGATTGGTATTGTTGGCTACTGTTGCCGCCTTATCTCGCTGCCAGACACATTTAATTTTCGGGGAAACATCATAAATCGATTAAAATTTAGAAATTCCCGACCAAGCAACATCATTAACAGCCGCAAAACTTTCCGACAGACATTAGACCCTTTTCAAAATGCGTTTTTTCGCTGCTCTAGTCTTGAGCCCGAGGCGCTAATTTGACTTTCTGTAACTGAGGCAGGCGAGGTTCTCACAGTCACCAGTTAAACTGTCTGCCAAGTTGGACAAACTGAGGCTGCATCCGACAGCTACTCTAAATGGCACCCCAATCCCCAATCCCCCAATACTTTGTAGTGTCTGTCTGTCATATTTGACATTCTGCGCTAATGCATTTGAATATCCATTTTGTAACTGGGTTAGCATTGATACCAAGAGTCAGTCGGCAGCAGACATACATCACACGATATGCTATTCAGTCAGCCAGTCAGTTAGTCAGTTAGTCAGTTAGTCGGTTCGCCAGTCATCCAATTTGAGTTATCTGCGCGCCTCAAGTGATTTGCGTTTGTAATAAATAGTTAAAGTTTCTTGGCAACGAAAGGCGTTGCGTCTGCCGCTGATTTGATGCATCCCCTCTCTCTAGTCGAGTCTTTTGCTAACTGTTGCAACAAAAAGTCTTTCTCACTTACTTTGTGGCACGACAACATTCAGCCTCGAGCTGTTGTGGCAACATTAATCTGCGCATCATTAAGTCGACTTGAAGTGCCCCGTCTGAGATTGTCTATGGCTTTTTGGGATTGTTTACCGGAGCTAGCATCTCTGGATAGTTGCGTGTGAGGATCAAAGTGTGGGTTTTCCGGCCACTTAACACATTTGGGCCTCGGGCGCCAAATGTGAGAGTTGGCAGCTGAGAAATGTGATTGTGTAAATGGAACGCGAAATGTTTAAGAATTGTACACAAGCAACTAATATTAAAAGATAACCAAATTGCGCTTTATCGAGGGATACAAAAGATACAAACTTTTCTTATACAGCTTAAATTTTGTACGCCACTCAGTTATTGATCTGGATTGTAGTCTTGTTGACACAACCACATATATAAATCTGATTCAAATCATTTTGTGTGTAAATATTCAACCATTCCGCTCAAAAGTTGCTTTGACTGCTCAAGTCAAAACAAGTCACACCTGGCGACGCCCACAACTCGTAAGAGTTTCAATACGATGTGTAATTTATGGAAATTCGATTTGAAAATGCAATCATAATTTATGCAAATCACTTGAAAACTATTCAAACTTACTTCTCAATATCGGTTGGACAAATCATGCGATTTATGTGCCACCTGTCGCAGCACAGCAACAGCAACAAAAACAAAAAACAAACTTACCTGAAACGATAACAAGAAAAGCAATTAAATTAGAGATATGTTTTTTGAGTGCAGTGGGGCAATTAATTTTACGGTCAGCGCTAATTTTCATAATATTAATACATAGTTTATGGTTATCGTAAACATGCCTCAGAGTGTCCAAATTGCAGTTTCGCCCACAGAACGGAGGCACGCGAGGCGTATGAGTGATGTTGCATGCTTTTTTGGGAGATGCAGCGCAGCATGAAATTGTTGAACAGTCTAAACAAACTGAAAGCATGAACAAAACCAAACACAACACAACAGAGCACCACACAAATAATGAGATACACACACACACACACACACAGATACACACAGACAGTGTTGATGCAGCATGCGGACCACCAACTGTGAGCCAAGTTGGACACATAAGTCACATAAATTTCTGCCTGCCCCATGTTCAACGCATTTGCATGACAAAGTTGGCCAAAAAAAACAGAGAAACAGCGCTCCAAGCTTCAGCTCCAGCTCCAGCTCAGGCTCCAGTTCCAGCTCCAACTGTCCGACCGAACCCAGTTCCAAGCACACATTGTGGGCGTGTTAATTATCCACTAATGTTGCCTGTTTAAAGCACAGCAATGGGCTTGAACTTTGACATATGTGTGCCCCTAGTTAAGTGTGCTCGTACACTCAGAAAAATACAGAGTACTTCGTACAAAAAGTACTCAATATTTTGGCATCGTTTTTTTCTTATTTCTAAATGTAAAACACTTCAGTTCTTGAGACATTTTCTAAAATCTAAAGTTCTTGACATGGTCTAATATATTAAATCAAGTATGTTTTCATGATAAAAATAAATCGAAGTCAGCTTGAAATTTATTTCAGAACTAGCACAAAGCATATTTCAATTTGTAAATTGGAAAAATGATGGTAATGAGTACTATGAAGTTTATTCACAAATCGATCTTGTTATTTAAATGCCATTAAAAGTGCGTGATTAGAATTGAAAATAATTTAAGCGGATTAATTAGATAAGACTTGATGTTTTTGCTGAGTGTACAAATAACTGTAATGTGCACTCACACATTACACATCAAACATTACACATCAGACATCAGACATTAGACATGAGGCACATCGAATCTAACCGCGCCCAGTTGGCCTCCATTTGGGGCTTTTGAGCATTTGGATGGCGACTGCGACTGCGACTGCGCCGACGACTGTCACTGTTCCCGTGGCATTGCGGAGCAATATTAATGATCTGGGCACTGGGGGCGCAGCTTAAGGCAACAGCAGCAGCACTCGCTACACAGTCAGACAGTCAGACAGATAGACGGACAGAGGAGAGAACTCTGGCTAATTGATTTGGCTGTGGCCCTTTTTTGGTCTGGCTGACAAACAGTTGCGGGAGGTCGCCGGATAATGAGCCAAAAGATAGCTTGAAGCTAAACACATTTGAAGTTGCACAACACTCTGAAGCATTGTGGCATTGTCATTAGCGCCAACACATTTTGTAATTACACACACACACACACATAATTACGAGGCCAAGTGTTGCTTCAGTCACATTCCAATTTAGCCAAATATGAAAGTAAATGCCTGAAAGTGTCAGGCGAGATGAAGAAATTGCCAATTTCCGAGCTTAGGTTTAATGTTAATTAGTTTTACTGGCCAGCAGTGAAAAGAGAGCAAATGAAAAGCTGCTAATAAATTTTAGTTATGGCAATGAAAAGAATAGAAAATAGCATATTTTACTAGAGTTTCCTTAGCGAATTACGCTTATTAACTGCCAATCAGGCATCGCATCAATCAACCAATTTTTCCCTTCATTTCCTTTTGTTTTCCATAATTTCACTAGTAAAACTATTCTTGAAAAATTTCAAAACTTCAACTTAACTTTAATTGTTTTGTTGCCGCCAATAAATTCTTTGTTAATTTTTTCAAAAACTTTTATTGAAAGGCTTATCTGCACTCTAATCTATTCTCTACTTTTATTCCCTGGTCGGTTCATCTCTATTTTCACTGCATATGCACATGGTAAATGGCTGGCCAAGGAGACATTTAAGTGTACCATAAAAGAAGCAGCCACAATTCCAAGTTGGCAAACGGTTAAAACGGCTTCATTGACGCTGGCTGAATTGCTTTGTCAACCCCAAACTAAGTGTCAGGGCCAAGTTTATGAGTTGCTTTTAAGTTTTACAGCTTAAATAAACATTTAGCCTGCTGGCGTTGACCAGCATGCGGCATGCGGCATGCGGCATTGCGGCACTCTTCGAGTCGCTCGTCGGGTTGCTGGTGCCGCTGATAATACGGTGTATAATGGATAATGAGTGGGGCTATTTCACTAGCGGAGGACTGATAATCATGAGCAGCCAGCTCGTTGAGCTCAGCTTGTCTCATTACACGTTGATAGGTTTTCCTCTCTCTTTCTCTCTCTCTCTCTCTCTCTCTCTCTCTATATCATCTACACCTATTTTGCTATTGTTCCCCAGGCGAAACTCGCACATTTCCGCTGATTATTCTCAGTTGGCTGATGACACCCAGTTCCACTCTCTGTGTGTGTGTGTGTGTGTGTGTGTGTGTGTGTGTGTGTGAGCGTTCCTTGGTTATTATCCACCAGAATCTCAGCACGCATTTACTTTGTATTTGCGCTAATCTTCAACTCTGGCCAGTGTGTGTCCTCTTTGCCCGGCACGTCCTTGTTGAACTAGTAACATAATCTAGTATTAATCTTGGTAGTTGGTTTCTTTTTAATGCACTTTTCTTTTGCAGCTTATTAGCAATTTTCCAGGTGATTAATTTTATTTTAAATGAGCATTTTTGCGGGCACTTGGATTTTGAAATGGACAAAATATATTATGCAATTTATGCGTCACAGGATTGCTATTAGGAAAATCCAAAGTTGCTTTGAAATGGTCTGCAGAGGCATTTGCAGAGCCAGCGGCAGAATTGGCCATCGAACCAAATGGCCACTCCAAATGTGGCACTTCAAGTGGACAGCAACGAATTGTGGCTACAACAAATACAAGCAATAACAACAACAAAACCACAACAACAACTGTTGCAATTGCATTGCTGCCTTTTGATAGGAGGCCAAAAAAAAAGGTTGAACGCACAGCTGGGCCCAAGTGGAGGACCAGCAAAACAAAGGAAACACATTAGAAGTTGTAGCCGGCACAAAAACCGAGAAGTCCGCAGTGCACAGCAGAGAGACAGAAGCCTCTTTGGCCAATTGTGAGCTGACTTGGCCGTCAGCGGGTTCATGGCCAAGTTGAAGAAAACAATTTTGCACGCGGGCTGCAGACGAAAATTGCAGCCACGCAGGAAACCAACTCGAAAAATCTATTATTGAAATCTATAAAAGAACTCGGGCCAACATCGGAGGGAGGCAACTTCCCTACCACTTCTCCTCTTGTCTCCTCTCCACATTTTTTTTTGGACAGGTTCGCTTAAGAGCTTTATATACATTTTTAATATGGCAACAGGGGAGGTCGGTGACTGCAACTGGCTAACTAACTGGCCAACAGGGGTCGAGTCGGGTCGGAGCAGATTGTACGATAACAGCCACAGCAACAACAACAGCAACAGCAACAACAACAACAACTCAGATACGACAACAACAACAACGATTGGCAACTATTAAAGTAGCAAATGATGTTTTTTTGGTGCTGGGTGTTTGATTATACATTGGCAATGGGAGTTCCCACTGCTAACAAGAGGAAGCACGCGCGTAGAAAATAGATTAAAATGGTAGTTGGCATTTCGTGTGTTTGGGGAGCGGAGACGGAACCCCCATTAAAGCAAATCTATCAGCTTGAAAATAACTACAAATCTGATAAGGCGGCGAAATGCATTCAAGCAGCGTAAAGGCAAATGTAGAAATAGAAACACACAGAAATAGACAACAGTTCAGCTTCAAGTCCAAGTCCACGTCCAAGTCAGCATCGGAAGAGGGACAGGAATCCATCCAAGCAGCAGCAGCAGCAGCAGCTGGTTTTTTTTTTTTGTTATTTCGGCCAACAGAGGGCGCTGCCCTAATGCAGTCGTCTCAAAGGAAATTGATGATGTGGATGAATGAACATTGCGCAAAGTGATTAAGATTACGTTAGAATGATAACGGAACACGAGTGGGGGGCAGCTACAGAATACACAATAAATCGAAGCAAGCAAAATGCAATGAAATTGCATTAAAAAAATTGAGTGGGTTGAGTCCGAGTAAGATCAAGACGCACTGGTTACCGAACACGGAATCCGGATACTGAATACTCAATATTGGACATGGCTCAGCGAGCATTAAGCAAATGCTTTAGCAATTTTTGTGAAGGAAACTTCATTTGAGGAACAAGTTGAAGTGCTGTGCAGAAGCGTATTTCAAAGGATTTCCGGAGATTCGGGTTTGATTTACTTAAGCAATGTGTTCGACAACAACTACAAAATAATAAACAAAAACAACACTTGTATTAAAATAATAAATAACTTGAACAACAACTGCTATCAAAATCTGATTTATTTATCTTAAGAGAGTAACATTAAAGAGGCAAAGATAAAAGCCTTGAATTAATCAATTCAATAACCATAAATCAAACATGTTATCATCTGCATATGAAAGGTAGCACAAAATGAGATATTCGGTGAGCTAATCTTTATGCGGGTATTAATGGTGAAGATGTATTGTTAACCTATAGCTATCAAGTCATATCATTTTACACAGCTTAGCTCGTCAAGGCCCTTTTCCCACTCAATAGCCCACACAATGCCCAACTCTACAAAGCCAGTAAAAGCTACACAAACAAAGCAGGGAACAGAAAAAAAAGTGTCCCGCACAAAAAATATAAAAATATATCGCCACATCAGAGTTTGACTTTTTGCTTAAGCGATTTCCCATGAAAAATCATTTGGCGCATAAATGCATACGGGAAGCACAAGAAAACGAGAGGCGTTTAAATCAGTGCTGCAAATGCGACTCATCCTCCACATACAGATACAGATACAGATACAGATACAGATACAAAGGCCTCAGCTTCAGCTTCAGCTTCAGTTTGAGCCACACACACGCAACATTAACAATTTCCAACACTTCAAGTGTGGATTTCAAGAAAGCCAATCAAAGAGTCAGCAACACAGCTCAGCTCCTCAGCTCCTCTGCTCCTCTCCTGCACATTACATATGCATACGACGTCGAACAAAGGATACCCAAGGCACAAGACGGGAAGACGGAAAGGCTTTGAGACTTGGAGAAGAGGAGCCCACATCAATACTTGCTATCATTTCAGCATAAAACGAATGACTGACTGAGTGAATGAGTGAGTGAGTGAGTGAATGAGTGAGTGAGTGAGTGAGTGAGTGAGTGAATGAGTGACAGGCGGGCAGGACTTTGGAGTGCACATTTTATGCACTTTTAGTTAACGTAAATTCTCGGCATCTACATACGTACACACACACACACACACACACATACATATATTTAACACTTGACTGCACCGCTTGACACCTAACAAGATGGTGCTGCCTGTGCTGCTGTTGCTGTTGCAGTTGCACTCTGTACTCTCCCCTGCCCAGGAGCAATTGTATTGACCAGCCAACAACTGACAGGCAATCAACACAAATCGATCAAATCGAACGGCCCCATTGACGTCTGCAGAGGGTGCCCGTGGCCAATTTAGGAACAGGGTCGCTGTCGCCAGCGGAGTGACAAACATGCCGCGCTGCCAGGCATCATCAGCCAGTGGACATTGGACATGCGACATGGGACTCGGGGGCATGGGGCATGGGGCATTGAGCTTGCAAATCAAATAAATCAGCGTAAATTGCATGTGAAATTAATGCAAAAAGCACTCGAGTTGCGCACAAGATGGGTTTCGAATACGTTACCCCAAGTTGTGGCCGCATCTTTGCCAGCGTTTAATGAACTGCGTCAGAGTTCGTTTTTTATTTTAATAAGTCTGCGCCCCTCCTAACGATCCAGCAATATTTTATGAGCAACCCAAAATGGTAATATGCATTTTAAAAGGGTATTTTGCATTTTTCATAAGCGTTCCGAAAAAATGTATTTATGATTTTCACAATATTTCTTGAATGATTCGAAATTCCAATTGAAATTCGCTCAATGGGTTTTTCCTTTCAAAGTGCATTCAATATTCGTTGATCACTTTTCTCTACTCTCCATCAATTTTTAATTATTTTCGGTGCAAAGCAAAAAAGAGAAGAAGAGAAAAAATAAATATTTATTGCATGCTGCATTTTTTATTTTCGGGCTGATTGTTGCGTGCAACATGTTGCAAGCTGTCTGTCGCTGCTTAATTTATTGTTGTTCTCCCCAAAAATGCTAATAAACATGTTTATTATGCGACATCCAAACTAACAGCAACCAGTGCAAAAAGAAAACTGCACACCAAAAAATTCCACTTGCAGCCGCCGCCGCCGCAAAGAAAAATCCATAATTTAATATGGAAGTTCCTTTTATATTTTTATTTTTTTTTCTGTCTCGCTGAACCTTTTGTGTCCTTTGAACAACAACAACAACAAAATGAAAAAAAATATTTCTCTTATTGTCGTATTTAAAAGGTCTTTTATATTTTTCATTGGAATTTTGATGAAATTTATATGCGTACGTGCTCAAAATTATCCAGCCGATCAATCCTTTTTGGCGTCTACACTTTTTACACCGCTACCCTCCACTCCACCTCTCCTCCTTGGCACCCTTCTCATTACTTTAGGCTGCTGTTGCTCCTTACGTGCGTTACAAATGCGCTGCTTAAATTAGACTTTAAATTGGCTAAAAATGCGGCGTAGCGAAAATGTTCAGCAACCAGCAACCAGCAACCAGCAACCAGCAACAACGTGAACCGAGAGACGTTGACCATCTTTGGGATAGCATCTGAAAGCATCTCGCGAACCATCGCAGAACCCATCCATTGGCATTGGCATTGGCATTGGTAAAGAGCCGCCTTTGCGGATCGATCGTTGAATGGCTCATTGACTTTTGGTATGCGCCAAGTTTTGTTTTTTAGCTTTTCTCTCGTTTTTTGTTGTTGTTCACGTAGCTAGTTTTGGTCGATGGCTCGTTTCTTTACTTGAGGCTGTCCTTAGCATTTAGCGTCGAGTTACAGCTAGAAACTGATTTATGTGGTTAGACGATTGTGTGGCCAGTCATAAAAACGACTTCTGGCCGGCTTGGGACTGCTCGACAGCCGTAAAATTTGTAAATAGTTTTGGGCATTACCGATAGACCCGAGATAATGAATGAGCAATGCGGAAAGAAGTGATCGATGAGAGTGTTTCTCTGCAGGAGTGGCGTCTTCAGGGATCCCTTTTCAAATGCTTCCTCTACTTATAAACTGTCATTTATTTATTTATCATTACGAAAGCAACTTTCTGCTTACATTTAAAGCTTTAAGTTTGCCCGGAAGTTTTTAAAGCGCTTAAGCGAAGAAGCAAAAAGTAAATATGCAAATTGTGTGCAAGTAAAGTTATATATTTTCGCACATTTTAGTTGCGTCTGCTGCCAGGCAAATAATGGCTGCCACTCCCAACTACCCCTGTTCCGACCTCCCTTCCTCCCTTCGTCCCTGCGTCCATCCCTCCCTATGTCTGTCAGCCACACGCTGTTGTTGGCGCCCCCCTTTTTTGTTGCGTTGCGTGCTTTATGTGTCTCACATATTTTAATTTATGACTAGAAATTTATTTAAATTAGGAACTCATTAGTTGGCAACGCCGCCGTCTGTGCGCCAGCTATGGAAACGGGCTGGCGGCATTCAACATCCTCCCTCGGTCCCTCGGCGGGCTCCTCCTTGGGCGGAGTCTACCTTTGTCACTGCCAACAGTTCGGGACTGCTGATGTTTATTTCTGTTTTCGCCGACGGTAGCGCCAGTTTATTATATTGTAAAGTAGCCAAAATGGAGTAAGTGGCTGCAATTGAGTCATGTGGCAGCATAAATAAAATTAAACCGCTACTAAGCAGCGGCATGCAGCAACAAGCAACAAGCCACAATTTGTTTGCATTTCGTCCACCTCCACACGTGCGATGAGTGTGTTTGTGGTATGGTTCGAGGCAACCGGAGGCAAACCCAATCAAACATGTCATAAATAAAATTACGGGAGCATAAGTTTAAGAACTCGAAATGCAGCCTAAACAAACACTTCAGCAAAGCCAAAAAGGGAAATGGTGAAATGCCCTCGAAATAAAAATGGTAAAAATGGAAAAGTTGCATGATAAATTAGCTGCCGGTCGATGTTAAAGTGCCCAAATACTAATTTTCAATTCAAATGCAAACAAAATAATGGAAAACAAGTGAGGCCCAGGACTAGGCCGGCCCAAAAACAAGAGGCCTCAGCAAACAAACAAGCTAAACAAAAAAAAAAAAGCAGCAACAACAAAAAGGCAGAGAAAAACAGCAGGAAAACAACACGCAGCCGAAGGAAAAGTTTTACAAAACCGCAAAATTGTAGCGGTTAGGAAGGAATTTGAACACAACCCACAAAAAAAAAAAAAAAAATTGGAATGGAAATGAAAATGAAAACCAAAAACAAACCCAACCATTTGGTCCTCAGCGAGGACTCTGTCGAGGATACTTGTGGCCTGTTTGCCTGTTTGACTTGAGTGTTTGCGATGCCCATAAAAAATTAAGCGCCATTTCAATTGTCGTCCAACTTCTTGGCCACATTTTAGCTGCTGCTGTTCTTGTTGTTGTTGTTGTTGTTGTTGTTCTTGTTACATCAAATTTAACACGAATACGAGAATTTGTTGGGCTTAGTTCATCAAGTTGTTCCCATTTCTCCGGCTTGAAGGCACTTGAACAAATGAAGCAATTTGTAGGCCAGTTGAATTAAGGGTAGTCCCCAAAAAAGGCTGCCCCTAATGTTGCTAAGCTATTGCCCGGTGTATTGTGTGGGGTATTCTATATATGGCAGCGGGTCGATTGATCAACAATTAAAGTGTCCAGACCCAAATGATATTCAATGTTTGCCACGTCTTCTATATAATGAATATCTATTAGTTAGCTTCGCTTTGTCTGGAAAAATACTGGTTTTATTCACCACGAAATTGATTTCAGATATATTCATTCTGCATTCACAAAGTCTGCGGGGGGCGGGGGGCGGGGGGCGTGTCTTGATTTTTGCAGTCGCCTCTTTTGCATTTAAAATGCGCCGCCGCCGTCGACAATTTAAATTTCGCGACATCTTTTGAAATTGTTTAGCTATTTTCGGCTGGGGTCTCTGGCGACATTTGTGCGGCTTTTCTCGCCACAGTCAGCGGCATTTTTGCCGGTCACGTGCCACACGCAATTTGCGGCGGCGTCTCGAGACTCGAATAAGAGTCTCATGCCGCTCCTCTTTGGAGGCGCGACAAGCGAAAGTATTGCCAAGCCAGCAAGCTTGTGGCATACTTATTAAGCCTCATTTATTGTAATATATGGTAATAATAATTTTATTAGATAAATTACCTGCAGGCTGCCGCGGCATGTTTACTCAGTGTTGTTCTGGCAACAGCTGCTGCTGCGGTCGGGTGTGTGTGTATGTGTGTGTGTATGTGTGTGTGTGTGTGTGTGTGTGTGTGTGTGTGTGTATGTGTGTGTGTGTGTGGGATAAGGGGCGGCATAATTTGTACATGAGAAGTGTGACTGGTATTAGCACATGTCGCTATTAAAGACAGCAAATCGTTGCTTCAACATGTACTATTTTTGGCAAGAGAAAGAAATCTTAAAGAATACACAATTTGATGGAAGACTTAAGAGCCCGTATATATATAAAAATCGATAGGAACTTTAACTTATTTGCCAACATATTTATAAGCCCACTCTTGTTGCAAAGCAAGTCTTTTGTTGTCTTGGCTAATCTCTCTCCCGTTCTCTGTGCAAGTTTAAGGAGACTTCACATGCCAAATTCCCCCTGGGTTGTGCGGCTGTTTTGTGCCAAGTCTTTGCCCTATGGCTCCTCATCCATTTTGGGCAAATGGATTACAAAAATTAATAAGAAAATGCATTCGCTACTCGCTCTGGCAGGCAGCATGCCAAAGACGAGGGCTTAAGTAGCAGAAAATTAGGCAGACAATGGGACTAGAAGCTGCATAGACGTACCAGTAAATAGCAGAAGTGGAGCGCTTCAGGCCAAAATAGGCAAACAGCCCCAACAACCGACAACCAACAGGCAACAGCAAACAACCGACAAGCAACAACCAACAGACATTTGCGACAGAGTCAGAAAGGAGCCAAAGTTAAATGCTAAAACACAATTATATGTTAACGATTCGAGCGTGTAACAGGAGTAAAGCAGGAAGCTATGCATGTAAGTGTGTGCCCATGTGTGTGTGTTTGAGTGTGTGTGTGTGTGTGTGTGTGTGTGTAATTTTTCTAGCACAACATACGATTAACTTCAAAGGATGCCTCTGCCTCGGCAGAAACGCGCTCAAGCAAGAAACTAAGCCAAACACGGCAAATGCCGGGCAACGAAGAGTGAGAGAAATAAGTCAGAATAAAATTGATATAGTTGAGTTTGATCGAGCTCTAAATACCCTGTGCATAATGTGAATGCATAAAATAAACTAGAATTATTGTGCACCCATTTGAGCCTATAGTGTTTCCATACCCACTGATTCTTGCAGGAATTTCAGAATTTCAGATTTCATTGATTTCTTAGTTTGAGAAGCAAACAATTTAATTCAAGTTATTTTGAGTCACCTCCTGGCGAAATCTACATATTTTACATTCATCCATTTTTTTTGGGGCACCTCCAAAGATTAGAGGGCATCACGAAGCCAGCAACAAGCGTATTTGGCCACAAAAACTGAGCGAATTAGGGCAGCCAAGCAGAAGCTAAATATATTTCGTATAATGAGCATGGCCCAATCCAAGGCACAAGCCCAATCCCAATCCCAAACCCAGGCCCAATCCAACTGGCCGTGAAGCTGTCCATGTCAATAGGTGGCAAAGTCGTCCGCAAAAGGTTATCCCGGCCATAGGCCACAAGAAGCACGAGACTCGATTGTGGCGACTAAACAATAGTTTGTTTAAGCATGCACAACTGTGGCAACTGCTTCGCGAACCTAGCTGGCTGCGGCTCCTTCAACTCCACCTACCGCGCCAGCCCCACCGACTACAACTTTCTTGCCGGGCACCAGCCCAGTTCCTGTTGCCTGGCTTTCGCGTGGCTCTTTTGGCCCGTGGGGCAGTCGTTGGAGTCGCTTACGTTGCTGTTCACGATAATTCAGTGTAGATTAGTTGGGTCAATAGCGACTTTAAAAGGAAATCAATAAATTATTATGGTTTATTAATAGATAGCCCGACTTGGCTCCGACTCAAGATATGCGGCTCGTAAATTGAAAACTGGGCGTTACACAGCCAGAAAAAAATGAGCAATAAACTGCGGCATTATCTGAATTAACTGTGCTGTGTGGCTTATTAGTGTGGGCGTGTTTATAAAAAAGATTTGTATTGAATGGGAAACCGGACTTAGCTGTGATTAATTCCCCTAAGCTGTCCATGTTAAAACTACGAAATTTTAGCTATATTTTAAAAATTACTTAACGTCTTAAGAGATTTATTAATGAGAATAATTATACTTAAATACAAATGAGAAAACAAAGTTTTTTTTTCTTCAAACAATTAAGAACTTTCAATAAACTGAAGTTAAGCTTTGAGTTCAACTTTCGCAATCAATTCTGTTTCTAAATTCGCTGCTTAACTTATTTAAATGAGTGAAATTTTGTTGCAGTGCACAAACTTTGGAAGCCCCTCAACAATTGCTTCACAGAGGCAATAAGAATTGCTGCCACAACGGGGGCAAATAAAAACAAACAAAGACACAAACGGAAACCAAACACGACTCTGACGAGGGGCGGTGCCGCTTGGGGCGTTGGGCGGAATTTCAGAGCCGGAAAGTCACTCACATACATACACACACACACACACACACACACACCCACACACAGCACTGTTGACGGGGGGAAATGGGGAAAGGGACGCTGTCGATGATTTGCGGGCGCTGATTAGAGGATTTGTTAATGCGCTTTTAATACACAGCATAGCTACCATTCTATAATTCGGTCGGGCCCCGAGCCTCGCCTACTGTCGCCATATCTGAGGCACTGCATCATCGTCATCATCATCATCATCATCATTTGCAACTTCATTATGAGGCACGCAACGAAAGGCAGCGCACAATAAACGAGCCAAACGACAATACAATTAATTATAAAAATTCGCTACAATTTATTTGCGCTGCTGCTTTTTTTCTCTTATTTATTTATATGAGCAGTTGCCGCCTCCATTTGTTGCACGGCCCCTTCCCTTCCCAGCCTCTGTGAACTCCACTCCCCCCTGCACTTAAGCCTAATTATGCTCGATTGTTGCCATTGTTCACGCACCTTCCGCTGATCCCCCTTCCCCTTCCCCTTCTTTATTTTTTTACAATCCAGGGCGCAAGCGCGCTCCGATCGAAATCAGCAGCCAGAGATCCACAAAGGCGGCTGCGTTGGAGTTGGAGGAGCCCAAAAACCCAAACCCAAACCCAAAGTCGATCCGAAACCCATTTCGAATTTGGCATTGTTTGTCGTGCTCTTGTTGTCTCTGTCCCTGTCCCTGTCTCTGTCCCTGTCTCTTTGTCTCCGTCTCTCTCGGTTTGGGTGTGTGTGTTGTGTTTTCGGGTTCCTTTATCGTTGACGACGTCGTCGGCGTGTGTTTAAATTATATGCTTTTAAAAAACGTTTAAGGATTAATTGGATTATATCGTTTTTTTTTTCTTCTCTTGTTTTTATTATTATTTATTCTTTGTTGTATTCTTAATGGGTTTCCTTTGCATTATTTAAATGGGACTTGAGCTTAGTTAAAGTTGAACCGAATTGATTAAGATCTATAACATCGTATAATGCCTTTGATAATGAACTAACAAAACATCTTTAAGGCGATCAATTAAAAATGTGTTGGAAAACCTTTCACTACCATATAGAATATATAGTTGTCAGGAGATCAGCTACTTAGCTGCATTTCTAAATTTTAAAAAGCAAACCACAACAAGCATTCAACATAAACATTCTCCAAATGTTATTTATGGTGCGATATTTAAAGATATAAAGCAAGTTTATAACTCAAACGAAGTGGTTAACAAAGGCAGAAAACCGCAGCAAACTGTAAAAATCAATTACATGTTTACGTGAGACGCACTGCTCGAAAACAGACACTTACCATAAATAATAATAAAGGCCAGGGCAAGAGAGTGAAAAGAGGCCGTACCGACTGCCGCAGATAGAAATCTTTACGAGCCCAAAACTATTGTGGCCAACGAGCCAATACAATCAAATCAAATAGCCCCCTACTGGACAAAGGAATGGAAACGAGTACCGAATCCCAGTCCGCGTCCGATTTGAACTTCGCGTCGGAATTGGAGTTGAAGTGGAAGTTGAAGTCGGAGTTGGAGTTGGAGCTGGTGTCTTTGCCCGCACAAATTTGATTGCATTTTGATCGACAGGCTAACAAAAAAACGTTAACGATGGCTGCGTTTTTGGGGCCGGCTGCTTACCAAATCATAAAGAGAAACACTAACAAACCCAAAAGCATGGCCAAAATCATAAGCCGATGCCGCTTAAGCGCAACGAAGACCAAAGCACAGAAAGATGAGACCACAACGAAACGGCCAGAAAGAGATGGGGACGGGGATGGAGGGAAGACAACGTTAGCAAACGCGGCGGGCGGAATAATCAGATAAACTTGACTACAGTGAAGATTCCACAGAAGACTGACACTAAGCTTGGCATGGAAACATGCAGCTAAAACTTGCACCTAATATTAAAATTCCAAAAGAAATCAAATTTAGTTGAAAATCCGACTTGAGATGTAAAGAAACAATTTATAGATGTTGTATATAGAATTGTATAATATTATATAATTAATATTATTAATTATATATAATAATCTGGATCTAATTTGTAGTTATATATATATTATATAATTAATAATATTATTAATTATATATAATAATCTGGATCTAATTTGTAGTTTTTTTTATTTTTTTTGATTATCAAAAATATTTTTTAATGTAAAGAAGTCATCAGTAAATCGATTAATCGTGCTAAGAAATATAGAAAAATATAAAACTATAGAAGAGTTTCTTAATAATTATAAATAATTATATTCTATTCAACAAAGTTTTTACATCCAATATCAGTTGCAGCTAATCTGGAAAATGCAATATTTTTTCATATATAAAATTTCATTTCGAAGAAATCATCACTGTAAATCGATTCATGGAGCAGCTCTTGTGCTTTTGAGCCAATTTTACCTGCTGGCCAAAACTATCTTAAAATCATGAATGCATAACCCAATCCCAAACCCAATCCCAATCCCAAACAAATCCAAATGATTTGTGCGCATATTTCTTAGCGTTTTCTTTTCAAACTTTATTTATTTCCATGGAAAGGCAAAGGCGATTCGATTCATTTCATTTTGAATTTGGTACGCATCGATTTGGAGATTTTTTCTGATTTGAATTTGCATTTATATTAAGTTTAGTGTTTCGGGGTTAAGAGAGAGAGAGAGAGAGAGAGAGAGAGAGAAATATAATTGCCTTGATTGATACGAACCTGTGGCCAGCTCTAGTCACACTCATATGATAGTTGATAGACTTTCACCTGCATGGCGATTATATAAGAAGAGTTTTTAGGCGGCTAACGAATCCGGCAGAAGATGATTCAAAGTGTTGGCCGCTGCTGCTGCTGCTCTTAAGAGAGAGGGATAACTCGAATATGCTTTTTTATCATTTCGAGAAAATCTTCTTGAGCTACGTGCTGTAATTTTTTATGGTCCGTGTGCGATGATCCTCGTCAGCGTCAGACGGCTTGAAATTGGCATTGTAATCGACATCTTTGAGCTGCGAGCTATAACGAAATCTGAGCTACAGCAGTCGGGGAGGAAGACAGAGAGACAGAAAGAGAGAGAGAGAGAGAGAGAGAGAGAGACTGCTCCTCCTCCAACTATTCACAACTAACAAGAACTGCTCATGCTCATCTTCAGCCCACGGGCTGCAGCACTTCTCCGGCCTTATCAAAGTTTCATAATCTGACATTTTGAGTTTAAATGAGTCGTCGTCGTCTGACTTTGGAGCCAGTGATGCCTGGGCACAATGGGTTTGCATTTAATATGACTCTTAATGCTGCTGATCTGACTTCAGTTTGACACATTTGTGGGCAGCAGCATTTGTTGGCCTGAGTGGCAGACAGATCGGATTGCTCCTCTCTTGTGCCGAACACAAGTGTCAATCAATGCCCGCTAAATGTCGCCCCATTGAGGAAATGGTTTTCATCTGCCACGCCGAGGGCGTTTGTATGAAGTCAATTATGGGTCACATGCGCGGATAATAAAGCACTTAATGCCTGCTGCATTGACTGCTTGAGTGACAATTAAAATGGGACACGACACTGGAGGCATCCACGATGGAGATGACGATTTGATTAGAACCAGCAAATATGCAACATAATATTACACATAAATTTTCAAATGCATTCAAATACACTAAACCGATAGATATATCCATATATACTTCCATCTATGTACCTTGTCTATCTCATCAGTCAGAGCACAATCCAGAAATAGGCTGTGGAATATGAAATGAGCCAACACAATTAACTGTAGCTCCCCTTATGCAACTTAAAGTAAGTCAACGACTTTCCCTTCCAAGTCATCAGCGATTCTTTATAGCGAACCATATCAGACCGTAAGCTAAATGCCATTTAATGAAATATGCAAATATATTTATGTTATTATACGCCAGGGTCTACGTATCTACCTACCTCTACTGGAGTCATCAGCCTAACAGGCGACCGAAATAATCAAAACAAACCTATAATTTGTTTTAACAAGTGAAACGCCTCAAGTTTCATAATTTACTTCCCCCAACTCTGTCACATATTGAAATGAAGACAGCGCCAAGCGCCACAAGCCAAGAAAAAATTCAAGGAAAGAACTGAAAAGTATACGATACGGAGAGTTGGAGAGTTGGAGAATGCATGAGCTGCCCCCAACCAAACGGAAAGGAGCGAGGGAGGCACTGAAATTGGTGCAGACAATTTGCATTATGTTTCCGAGAGGCTTTGAAGTGCTTCGCAGAATTTACGCTTTTCAGAACGGAAGGCAACCAGAATGGGGACAGACAGACAAGGAGACAAAGAGACAAAGAGACAGAGAGACAGAGAGACATACTGTTAGTCAGTCGGATGTCTTTTCATTTAACAGCAAAGGGCAGATTCTTGCCATTCTTTCAGTTCTTCATTACAACGCTGTGCAGCTCTAAATGGCCAATAATTGCGATAGAGGTGACGACCCATTTGGAAGACAGCGGGTTGTCTGCTGACCAGACACAGGTCTAGCAATAACCATTAGCTCGGATCTATTGAAGAGTCTGCAGACGGTGTGGGCTCATCTCAAACGTGTGCCAATAAATGGGTCATTAAGAAAGTGGCCATAGCTGATATTCTGTCTGACGATATGAAATAAATGCTGTCTACCGATTAAGTTGTATAAGAGAAACTAAATTATTGCTATCAAGTTATAATAATAACAAACGAATAATAATAAACAACTCTTGAAACTATTACAGCCGATACACAAACAAATTAAATTAAATACCAGACACAACATAGAAAAAACACTCTACTGATTTAAAATCGTATCAAAAAAGAGAAGCCCACAACAGCTTCATTTAAATGGCACGCAAGGGAGTAATGTACAGGAGCCTCAGTTCACAGCATTTTCCATTTACCATTTTCCATTTTCCATTTAAAACCCAGCCAGCTTCTGCTGGGCAGACAACACATAATGAAAAAACTTCACACAAAAAAAAAGAAAAAAAGAAAAAATTCAAACAAATGTCGAGTGCGTATTAAATAGTTGCCATTTTGCTATCTCCCTCCCTCTCTCTAGTCGCACGTGCGACTGCTCTCTCTCTCTCTCTCTGTCATTCTCTGTCTCTCTCTCAGCTGCTCTCTCTACTCTTGCTGCTGCTCTCTTTGTCTGAGCCTTGGGGGCCCTGGCTCTGCTCTGCGAACGTGTTCGGTTCATAGAAGTAAATAATTTTCAGGTTCAAGTGGCATATAATTTTTTTCCTACCCCCGCATGAGTCGACAAATTGCACCCGAGCCGGGCATCTATGGGATTGGATGTGGAGGGGTTGGGGGCGCCCACATAAATAACGCCATTAAACATGTTCGGCGTTGGGCAACAACTTTCCGCTTTCCATTTACCGCTCCTCCAGTCCCTGTTGTCCTTGGTGCGTCCCCGAGCTCCATTTTTATCAGCCGCCCATTTCAAGTTTCTAAACAACATTCTTTTTTCGTTCTCTTCTTTTTTTTTTGTTGATAGCACCAGCTCTTGGCATGTTCTGGTCTTGGTCCAGGACCTGGACTGGCTGACTGGTGTCCTGGCTGCGGCTCTGCCGCCATTCATGTCTGCCATATATCAAACGAGCCAGCTCATGTGTCTAAGCCCTGTCGTGTGGTTGCCTGACTGCCAGCCTGTTTAGTGTCCTGGCACCTTTCACTCCCCGCCCCCTCCATCTGCCCTCCTCTGCCTCCGCCTCTGGCTCGGCTCGGCTTAATTGCCAAATGTGTTTAGGTGTGGTTTTCAGCCATGTGCCACACAGCAGCAGCAGCAGCAGCAGCAGCAGCAGCTCCTTGCCCCATTGTTCTCTCATTTTTCTGAACGTTGCGCCACGGCAAGAGAATTAAAAATACGGCCATTGGGATTGCGAATGTTTTGTACGTGTTGTGGGGGGTGGTGTATGGAGGGATTGCCGTATTGTCGGATTTGCTCGATTCGAGCAGCAAGTGGCAACGGGAAACGCAAGCAAATGTCCAAACAGAAGCAGCAGCTTTTATTCCTCGATACATCGCACAAATTTGCATGTTTGGCTGTCCCTTGAATGTTGAGCTTGCTGCTGCTTTTGAAGTTTTATGGCTGCCATTTGAGATGCTTCGTTTGGGGGCAGAGAGAAAGGAAGAACCAAAATTGGAACTGAACATGCATGCAATTTAATACTCTCTGCGTTCCAATTAAGTGAGCACAGCATTTAATCCCATTTTGCAAAGAAAACGTGTATTAGGCACTTTAATTGATTGATTTATATAATCGAAAACATGAAAGATTCTTGATTTATGCACCCACTCCCTTACGGTACTTAGCAGGCGATGCTCTTCATGCATCCTTTGCAGGTGTTACATGATATATTTCTTTATATATACATATGCATATTGCAATATATTTAATCTCTGTTGTAGCAGGCAACTCACGCAAAGTTCATGGCAACAACTAACAACCACACCGCCCCCCCGGCACGCCCCAATTATTTGCTCGCACTGGAAAAATTGTAAAGTTTACCAAATAAAAGCACAACTAATTGATTTCTCGTGTTCACATGGATAGTGTGGTTTTGAAGGGGGGAGAGGGAGAGCCTGGACCGGGCCAGGAAGTGTCACAAATAAAACAAGTTCAAAACCACAGGAACCGGCACAGGAACTGAAAGGTGAAATGTCAACAAAGCAAAGAGGAAACACAGACACAAATAAACCAAAGTCAACAATGGAAAATACGGCAAATAAAATGTTGAGGCGAGGTACGTGATAAATGCGACAATTTCATGTATAAAACAAATTAATCGAGTGAATTTTTGCATGAAAGCTGCACGAAATCGACAGAAAGAGACACCAGCTATGAACAAGAGAGAGAGTGAGAGCGAGACAGTAATAGAGTACATCAAGTAGCCATAATAAATGATTAAATAAGCGTAATTATCACCTTTATGCTGCGACGCCGACGCCGACGCCGCAGTTGACGCTGACGCTGACGTTGACGTGACAACAATGGCGACTGGCCCAGAAGAATGATGGCGACACCCACAGCTCGCTACCTGTCTCCCTCTCTCTCTCTCTCTCTCTCTCTCATCTATTTCATTTTTCTTGTGCGCGACATTAAAACAAATTTTATTACTTTAATTACTTTATTTACATTTCGCCAAATGGCAGCCAGGAAAAGTAAACCCCAAACACAAAACAGGAAGCGAGCCTCCAAGCAAAAATGACACGCCATCTAAAGCGGAAGTGAAATATAAATGAAAGCTAAGACTGCAAGTGCCCAACTGTAATATACCCTGTATTTGCAGCTGAGAAAATGTTAAGGCAATGTATAAATACAAGCTTACAACCTAAGATACCCTACTTTGTCATGCCTGTGCAGGGCATAAAATGGGAACTAAAGGAGCAAAAGCAAGCGAATTTACCCCGCTTTGGGAAATAAAAGTCTAGAAAATGTATATTTATAAATGTGTGTGTGTGTGTGTGTGTGTGTGTGTGTGTGTGTGTGTGTGTGAGGTGTGCTTGTGTATTTGTGTGACTGCTTGATAAGGAGACGTGGCACATGGGTAATTGTTGTCCTGATGAGCTGCGTCATGCAACGTGTTAAAGTTGCCAGCTGGCACCAAAGAGAGAGGGAGAAAAACAGAGTGAGAGAGAGAGACAGAGTGAGAAAAAGAGTCGCTTGGTAAATGGGAAAGCGTAATGTGCCCTTGTAACGGTACATTAACATAGTCATAATTTAATTAAAGCCTCGAGCTGTTGTTGCTGCCGTCGAGATTAGGACTAATGAAAGCCAGGATATCAGATTCATACGACAGGAAAAAAAAACTCTAAAAGCGATTTATTAATGAAAAATCATTAGGTGCTGAATTAAATACTATAAAATACTCCTAAACTTTGATATTTATATGTGAGTACTTCATATTAAAGTAAATAAATATTTTAGCATAATACAAAATGGTTAGCATCAGTAGATTAGTGTTAAGCTTGACCTTTAACCCGAACTAACTCCTGCATTGCTCGCAAAGCCTTTCCCGACTTGGCTTCTTAATTGACGAAGGCATATTTAAAAACTCAATTTCCGTTACACCCAAAAACATGATTCCGAGTCCAAAATTGTTAATCTACCCTGCATAAATGCCTTTAAATTTTTAATAAACTTTCATTTTAGGATCAGATTTTTGGGCAACCTTTAGCATTAGATTTTTGCTACGTTTTAATAACGTAGATTATTGCGTTGAAGATGAGTAAATATTTTAGGACGCGTTCAGGTTTGGTTTGCCTTAAGCTGGCCCAGGAGAAAAATCACAAGTCATTTGACGGCCTCACACAATGAACACCTGCACAAATGAATCAAACAGCCCCGGGACAGGACTAATAAGCATGGTTAGCAAGCGGGAAGAGCTCTTACCACTAACTGCAAAACTTGAGCCGCACATGGGCAACGCATAGAATTTAATCGATAGTAATAAGCATAAGCAAAAACCATGACGATGTGTGATTAGGCAAATGTGAGTGTGTCCGAGAGGGTGTGTGGCGAGGAGAAAGGAGAGAGAGTGAGAGGGAACAGAGAGAGAGAGAGAGGGCTATATGTTAGAAAAACTACGAACTGGACACACGCATGGATGGAATGCAAACGCGTTTTAAATGCGCTTTTAAAGACCATTAAATGAGCTCAGCTCGAGTCGAGAGCAATTGAGATGATGATAACCCAAAAAAAAGAACAGCAACAAAAAAAAAAAAACAGGTGGCAAACTCTTGATTTCTTCCACTTCTGCTTCTGCAATCTGCAGCCGGAGCAGCGGCAAATTAGTTGCCACTTTCCTCTTTGGCTTTATTTGGATGTAGACTCCATTAAGTGGGCACCAAGTCCACTCTTTGATGTTATATTGATGATTTTGGTGATTAGCTCAGCACTCGCTTCTTTTTCTTCTCGCTGGCGGCGATGCAAATGCTTTTCACTCCTCAACATCAACTTGCTTTAATTAGGATTTGATATTTGCGCTGCTAGAAAATTGTGCTCGAGACGCAGTCAATCATTAATCACCGTGTGGGAAAGTTCAATGAGCAAATAAATATGGCGAATGGCAAATTAACAGTCGATGGGAGCAGAGTTGTGAGGTTGCTAGAAATTAAAGAAGTTAAAGATATTCTGCTGATTAGTTTCTGTGCGATTATTATCGATTTTTATCGATTATTATCTAAATGAAATATATCAGCGAATATATTCTATAATCTCCTGCATTGTTGGCTAACCCCTACCTGTTTGTAATAAATTGGCCAAACCAAAAACCGCCAAATTAATGACCTCCAAATGTGCAATTGCGTCGCGTCTGGTTAATTCATAAACGCTTTGCACACTCCACATTCGAATTAATGGACTTTTGAGGTTGCCGTGCCCCAAAAATGGCAACACAAAAGTGCAGTGTTGCTAAACAATTAAAATGCACAACAAGGCACGTTAATTGAGCCAAACATTTGCGTAAGCGGTCATCGCCAACAACATCATCATCATCATCATCGTCGTCGTCATCATCGTCATAATTGAAATGTTTCTCTCCTTTTTTTGGACAGGAGTTTTTTGGGGCGTCGAAATGGAAAGCAAATCCAACACTTGACAAGTTTATGAATTTTTCATTGGTAAATTCTGTGTCTGTCGCTGTTGTTGGGTGAGGCAGATGAAAATGCGTCAAAAATCGAATTGATTCAATTGAGGCGGAAAGTGGGCGTGGCCTGGCGTTGCCATTACCATATGTCATCCGACAATATTCATATTTCGCATGTTTTTGGCATTTAATTGCAGGAATTTTGTGTTTGCAGTCGCATTTGCTGCTGTGCCGCAATTTTCAATTAAAATTTATGAATCGAATGCTAAATGGAAGTCGACGTTGCCCATCTGCCATCTCTGCCCCTTATCCCATGTTTTTCGCGCTGTGCGCATAAATTATGGAAATTCATAAATGCCAACCAGAGGCCCCCCATCCCCCAAACAACCCCTACGAAGAGGGGTTACCAAATGCAGCCGCCAAATATTTTCACGTAAATATTTGTTTCTCTTATTTGGCATTGTTAAATGCATAAATATTTAGCTGCACATTCTGGCGCCCTTTAGACACACAATGTTTTTTTTTTTTTGTTTTTCCAATTTTTGCTTTAGGCCAAAAATTTTCAATTATCAATTATTTTGCATTCATTGCGCTGCAGTGCATCGAAAGGGGATTGCAGAGGGAATTGGCACTGGGCACGCCCCCAGCCCCGTTTATTGAATGTGTTTTTTTTTTTTGGTTTTTTTGGGGGGGTCTGATTTTGACATGAGGCAAATTGAAATGTAATTGTTTTGCCAGCCGTATCCACAGCCAAAAACGAAACGAACTCTTTCGTTTGCAGTTTATTTAACTGGCAATTCCCGCGAGTTGTGCCCACAGCAGAGCGCCATCCAACACTCCACCTCCCCCGCACACCACTGTGTTAATGATGCAGCCACAAAATGCCGTTTGCATATGTTGCCACTCCCACGGGTAAACGTCGATTGAATCTGGCTCTGAATCTGGCTCTGAATTTGACTACCAATTGCAGCACCAGGCGGAAACACATCAAAGCGCTTTGAAAATCAAAAGCAAATTTGCAAAATGCTATATACACTGCCTGATTTACATATACACACACATACACATACACACACATACACATACATATATATATTTGCATTGGTTGCTTGTAGACTGTGAGCCTATTTTAGAGTCTCCAATTAGCCATGTGTGGGCACTAAATAAATTGGCAAAAGAGCAGCCAAAACTTACTTTTCAATTGCTGCACATTTAAATGTCGCTTAAATATTGAATATCTCGCAACTTACCTGAAATGAAAAGAAAATATGATTGGTTTAATTACATAATACTACAAATACTTCTTAAATACAGTCAACATTAATTTAAAATATTAATTTTATAAATTCATTTCATGCATGTCAATTCACGATGGCTTTTATCATTAACTCACCAATGTGATAAATAGAAATGCAATTTCAACTATTCATTTTAAACACCCCTGCACCCTTGTCAGACACCCCCGAAAGGACAGCTGTGCTGTAAACTATTTTGAACTATGACCCTTGAACACTCCCTCAACTTGCAGCTTGGCAGCTGCATTCTAGTTTAAACATCGCACCTAATTTCAATTAAAACGAATACCAAAACTCATTCGGCAAATGTTTGAATAAATAAATAAAAAAATACATATTTGGGTAATTTGTAATTTTTAGGTATTGCCACTAGGCACCGACAAAGTGCAAATGTAGCAATATTTCAAACCAACCAGCCACCGGTAGCCCGGCAAACCCAGCAACCCGGTAACCCGGCAAAACACTCTAAGGCTCTAAGGCTTCCAGGTGAGTGCGCATTATTCATTAGCCAACAAACCCGCAGCGCCAGCGCCAGCAACCGTGGCAAGAGTCCTGCCTGGCGGCGAGTCCTGTGCTTAGGCGCGCCGTGTTGATGTGCATGTTATTGCCCATTATGTGGCACAAAAAAGCTAACCCTCGAGCACATACACACACACACACACACACAGTCACACACACACACAGTCACACACACTCACAGCTTGTTGTTGTTTTGCACATTGCCTTTTTAAGTATTATTAATTGTCTGCCATGTTTGTTCTTGCCACGGGATGTGTGTGTGTGTGTGTGTGTGTGTGTGTAGAGAGTGGTGTGGCATATGGGGAATGAAACAGCAGTTGGAACAGCATGTAGCTTCTATTGTTGTGACTGCTGCATATTTGTCTGCTGTCATAGAGCATTGTGATAAAAATCTAATTTAGAAATTCATATTTAGTTTACCTGTTACGGTCAGTTCAGCGGAGGCTAATCTGTATCTGTATCCGTAATGTTATTCTACGGCTCAGCGAGCTTATTTCGGCTGCCTAATTTGCCAGAAAATTATCCAGTAAAAGCGTTGATTCCAGTTCAAATGGGGTAATGTTTTATGAAGGTCAAATAAATGTCGCCCACCTTTCAGCGCGTTAAGCACATGTTGAGATACGAACAGATATTTTTAATCAATCGCAAAGTTTCCTCTCCGCTAAAATTCTCTTACATAGCCCGGTGCAAATGACCCCCAGCTCACCTGCAATTGCTATGGATACAATCTGCTCTCTCCACAAATGCAATGTCATGTCCATTTGCAGCCTGGCAGTCAAATAATTGAACTTTCGACTGCAATTGCAACATACACAAAAAATAATGCTAGAGAAGTGCGCCCCTCGGCAAAACCAAAACAAAAGTACAAATTACACGCGACTCGAATGAACAGAGATAGATATATATGTATAGTATATGTAGAGAAGGAGAGAAGACCTCTTTCACGGTCAGTGCACCGCACCAGTGTGCGATTTACTGGCTCAATTAGCTGGGCTACGATGACTGGCCCATAGCTGCAGGCTGACGGCGATATACCGATTTTCACAGCACATATTCAGGAAAAGACAGAAAAAGACAGGAAAACACAGTCAACACCGACAAGGAATGGAAACGGCAAAGAGAAAATCCTAAAGCAACGATCGAGGGGCGATTTCACATAATTCGCATAGTTTATGCATGCAGCGGCAAAGATAACTGAGATCGCTAAAAAGAAACCTGTCCATAAGTTAAGATGTTTATTTCGACTTGGGCTCGCTCAACGAATGGCTCATAATTCAAGATGCCAATGGCCACAATTAACTTAGCTCCAGAACCTAATCGAACCGGGGATTCTCGAGGTTGTTTTGACATGCGAAGTGAGACACTTTCGAGTGTGGAAATTTACGAGTTCTGATAGAGCTCTTAAGATCTACTCAGAGATCGTGGCATTAGCATTTTATGAATGCCCTCAGCCTTCGAGCAGTTGTTGACGCATCGATGAGATTGCAACTTGGGGTCGGTCGGCATTTAATGTCTTCATCAGCAGCTCGCAGAGAGTCCACCTTCAAAAATGATCTAACTACAGAAATTGAAGAAATTTTTAGCTGATAATTCTTAGCTTATTAGTCACTAATTTAACACCTGCTTTCATTCACAGATATGTTGGACATGAAACGTAAGCAGAACAGAGCAGAGCAGAGTGTTAATTACTCATCCGTAGTTAGTCGATCTCAGAGCATCCAATTAAGGTTAAGCATTTATTATATTTAGCACGTGGCTGAGAAATGCAAAACAATTTGCAGTCGGAAACTGTTGTATGCAAATGCGAAGATACTTAGCTTGTTAATTGCAAGTCATGTTGGCAATAAACAGACCAGTAAAATGGGTCAAGAGGATGCAGATATTGTGGGTTAAGAAATACGCTGCATCGTGTAGAACTAAAATAAGCTACAAGTACCTTCTAAATCTATATATATTTTTAATTGGTAGTTATAGTAGTGTTGCTGCATAAATTAAAAGCTGTATAAAAAGTGCACAAATTCGCATGTTTGAAATTTTTCAGTCTTTAGAGAGTCTTTTTTCACTGAAGTTGCAACAAATGTAGACAAATTAAGCAGCAAAAGATTTCAAATAATCAACTAGAAATTGCGACATTTCTTTGATAGTATCCATTATCTTTATTTATGAAACTTGTGCATAGTTTATATGATATTATACATATCTTCTAAAACCCTCAAAATGTATCTTTAATGTACCCAACTATGTACATAGTATTTACTATAATTTACACCAGTAGTAATTAAAAGATAAGCTAATGTTTCAATTCAAAACACAGAGTGTCACATGCCGAGAGAGAGTGAGAGCGATGGAGAGGGAGAGAGAGAGGGAAAGTCAGTTGCTCTGAGAGAAAACAAACATGAAAACGGTTTTATCAGTTAGAACGAGAATTCTATTTTCTCTAAAGAACCTAGTCTCGATATGAGCGCTAGTCAAGTGGAACATTGGAAATTAGCGCAATTTTCCCGAGAGAGAATGGAGAGGCAGCAAGTGCACGGGTTGACCGTGAGAGAGGTTGTAGAGAATCCCACAGAGATCATTCGTCAGTCTGCTGCTGACCGTCAGTCAGTCATGTCACTTTGGTGGTTGAGTGGGGCGCTGTTGGTGGCGCTTTTGTTGCTACTCTGTGTCTATCTGGAGCGCACTTACAGCTACTGGGCGCGTCGGGGGGTGGTGTACGACAAACCGGTTTGGCTCTATGGCAATCTGAGGAGTGTGGGAAGAACGACAACGGTGCTGGAGCCATTTCGCCGGTTCTACGAGAAATACAAGGGACGGGCGCCATTCGGGGGTTTCTATTTCGCATTGCGTGGCGCTGCAGTGCTGCTGGATCTGGAACTGGTGAAGCAGGTGATGGTCAAGGATTTCCATAGCTTTGCGCACCGTGGCAACTACTACAATGAGCCGGATGATCCCATCTCGGCGCATCTGTTCAATTTGGATGGTCGCGATTGGCGCGAGATGCGCAACAGACTGACGCCCACGTTCACCTCGTTGAAGATGCATCAAATGCTGCCCACCGTGGTGGAGATCGCCAATCGGTTTGTGCAGGTGGTGCAGCAGAAGATTGAGCCATTGCAACATGCCGAGGAGTCCCCAGTGGCAGTGAAAGATCTGCTGGCACGCTTCACCATGGACGTCATTGGTAGCTGTGCCTTTGGCCTGGACTGCAACAGTCTCAACGATCCCAACGATCAGTTCTGTCGCCTCGGCCAGCGGACCTTCAAGGAGCGGCGTCATGGTCGTCTGGTCTTCGCCTTCATGCAGGCCTATCCCCAGCTGGCCCGGCGACTGCACTTCAAGATGGTGCAGGATGATGTCAGTGCGTTCTTCACGCGTGTCGTACGCGAAACTCTCGACTATCGGGACAAGCATCAGGTGCAACGGAATGATTTCCTCAATCTGCTGATGGAGTTGCGCAACGATCCGTGTGGTGGATTGACCTTCAATCAGATTGCGGCTCAGGCGTTTGTATTCTTTCTGGGCGGATTCGAGACCAGTTCTAGCACCATGGGCTTTGCTCTGCATCTGCTCGCCCTGCATCCGGAGGTGCAACAGCGTGCCAGGCAGGAGGTGCAACAGGTGTTTGCCAAACACAAGCAGCTCAACTATGAGGCCTTGCGGGATCTAAAGTATGTCAAGCAAATCGTTTATGGTGAGTCGGTCATGAATTTAGATACCTTCAGATACCCTGTAAAATCGAGTGAATTTCAGAAACACTTCGCAAATATTCCATTGCATCAATACTCATTCGCATGACAATTGAGGATTATCAAGTGCCCGGCTCAGATTATGTACTGGAAAAGGGGACACCTATCGTCATACCCGTCGATGCCATCCATCACGATCCGGACATTTATCCGGAACCAGAGAAATTCGATCCGGATCGCTTTACACCCGAGGCCATTGAGGAGCGACATTCAGCTGCCTGGCTGGGATTTGGTGCCGGTCCGCGTAATTGCATTGGTCTCAGATTTGGCGAAATGCAGACTCTGGTCGGTCTGGCTGTGCTCCTCAAGAACTTTAAGTTCTCGGCGGCCAAGGAGACCGAAGTACCCTTGAGAATCAACAAGACAAGTTTCTTTCTGCAATCGGAGGGCGGAATTGTGCTCAATGTGCAGAAAGTTTAAAAGTTTTTTAATATTGGAAAAATGGAGAAATGTTTTTTTAATTCAATGTTCCCATTTCTGTGTTAAATGCCATTATTTAAATTATGCATATAGCAAAGGATTTTCATCTTAAACTGTCTTTATTAATAAAATAAATGTTAAAACTATATAAATATTTCCTATGAGACTCGATGCTTGATTCGCTTATCAGTTGCAATTCTCTACAGTATAAATATATATACATACATATATAAATATACATATATACAGTTTATATTTTTGTTATTTGCTGTGTGCTCAAAATGTCATTCATTGTGTTGAAATATATTTCATATTTTGTACAATGAGCTCAGTGTTGCAACACCATTTGTGTTTGATAGTTGTATCAACTTAATTTATGACAGACTGAAACTGTTGTTGAGCCCAGCACAACTTTTTGACGGCTCACCATTCATAGTTAGGGGCGCTTCACTGTCCCTCCAACTGTCGTTGGCATAAATAAATTATCAAACACTTCAACAGTAAGGCTAAAGTATTGCTGTCACCCAGGTATATAGATTATGATGCATGCAACTTAATTAGTTATGCGACTTGTCAATGAGCCGGCAATGAAAAGGATCCCTCAGACAGCTGCTCATGATTTGTCACACAATAAATTATGCAATTTCACATGGCAAAAATGAAGACACTTGAGTCCGACGACGACTTTTACAACAGTCGCTATTGTTGCGTGCCTTTGTTCAATCATCATCAACAACATCCATCCATACATCCATCCATCCATCCATCCATCCATCCATCCATCCATGCATCCATCCATCCACAACAACAATCAACATGAGCTTTTGCATGCCAAATGGTCGACATCTCACTTGAGCAGTTCTCCCTCTCTCTCCCTCACTGTCTGTCAGTCTGTCTGTCTCGCTCTTCCTTTGCATATAAATAAGTAAATAGTTTGTACACAACATTGACTTTTATGTGTGTGTGTGTTTGTGTGTGCTCATGTTGATTGTAATGTTGATGAACCTGAATTATCACATGCCATTTGATGGACTGCAAACACGCACAAAACTTCGGACCTTGCCACAGTTCTTTGCAACTTGTCCATACTCGTTATAATACCTAAATTATTCGTACGTGGATCTGGGCACATGCGTGTCTATTTACAGACACTCGGAAAAAAATGATGTCCCATTGATATATCTCTTTCCTATAGACTCTAGTCACTATTTGAACAATTTGTCTTATGTTTAATTAAAATACAATTACAATTTACATTTATTTTCATTCATTTTCCCAAGTTGCACTTAATAATTGATGTGTTCAATTAGTTTAATTTAACTTAATTTTTCCATATTCATAATGTATGTATATTTTCTTTAAATGAAAAATTATTGGGAACAGCTTTGAATGATTTAAAAAATTTAAAGTTTTGAAGCAGACAAGGTTGTTTTGGGTTATATGAAAAAGTACAAATTATAGAAAGTATAATTCTTAGCTTATATTCCGTTATGTTTCCAACTTTAACTATAGTCTTTTTCTAGAGTATTAAACAAAAACAAAAATCTTGTTTTAGCTTTAACAAAGTTGTGGCATGGAAAATCTACGCGTATTTTTGAATTGAAAGGAAGTATGATTAGGTAATTAATTTCAACTTTTCTTTTATTTTTCTGAGTGTATCAATGTTTGGTTTGGTTTTCCCTCGGCAGAGTCTGTTGGCGTCTGTGGCCGACTGTCAAGTTGATAATCTCTCGACACTTTGATGAAATGCTCTCGTGCTCTTTTGCTTATGCCTGGCATTGATAAATCGTCGCAAGTGACAAACAACAAAAGCGCCCGCACCTCGCCGCCGCTAGATGTCGCCACTTCACGCTTGTCTTATCAATGTAGGCTTTGAATGTTATTTTTATTGTTGTTGTTGTTGTTGTTGTTTGTTTTCCTCTATTTTGTTTGTTTGTCGCTGTTGTTCTACATGTAAACGACTCGGACATTGATTAATTTCATAGTTAATTTGTCAGCATTAATCAGTATTAACTTAAATGGGCCTCAACACACACCCCCACCCCCCACTCGACTTCCTTTGACTGCATTAGTCCATAAGTCGACGAGTATTAAACTGACAGTTGGATTCAACTTTTTCTTCTGTGTTTCTGTTAATTAATTTTTGCATATAACTTGGCTTAGTTTTCTGGCTCATTCTTCAGCTCATTGAAGCGTGTTTTTCAATTAATTGCATAGGATTCCGCTTTGTAAGCCTTGGCTTATGAGGCAATTAGCCGAATGCTTGCCTCTGCCACACGCCAGGTGAGATGAGTTGCCTTCGCAGTTGAGATGAGCACAATTTGTGAGCTGTGAAATGATTTAAAAGCCAGCTTAGAGAAAAATAAATTGCAGTCATTTAACTTAAATGATGCAAGCAACTATTTTTGGGCTATTTGTTGTATGCAAAACAACAAGAAATATTCCCCCCCAAAATGCATGAGCAAATCATCAATAGTCAGCGTAAAATTAAAAAAGTGCCCCCCAAAAAAACACTTGGCAAGCCCAAACAGGCCCCGACCAGAGTTGCCACCTTTGCGTGACGACTTTTAGGCAGCACAAATGTTTGCACACGCACAGTGGGGAAAAACCCTTCAAGCACGTTTATGGGTTAAACAGAGCGGACATGAAAGGAGTGAGGAGTTCCCCCTACAGCTCCCCCTCTCCCTCTCCGTAGTTGTAGGGAATGATGTGTGTTTTCTTTGTACACTCTTGTACAAAATGGCGGCCAGGGCACACCTGTCTGCACTTGAGATTGAGGAATGGGGACGGACGGGAAGCGAAACTAATGCAACACGGCGAATTCAAGTGCCGAACATAACGGTAAACATGCTAAGCGGTTTTTCCAAGCACAGAACAAGAGAGGGAGAGGGAGAGCGAGAGGGAGGGAGAGAGCAAAAAGTCAATGGGAAGTGTTTGCACAAGCCGAAGCGGACAATAAAGGCAGCAACAGCAAAGAAAGCAAAAAAGTAAGCAAAGCAACTTGATGAGCGGGCCAAGAGTCGGGGGTGGGGGGTGTGGGGTGTAGGTTGAGTGGGGTGTGTTGATAAAAATGCAAACACTTTTAGCGCTGACTGCAGTGAAAGTGTCGACGCAGCGGAGAGGAGCGCAGAAGTGGAGGAGAGTCTGTTGCCAGGCTGTCCTTTTTGTCTGCCCAATTGTGGCTTACGAGCTGTTGTCCTCACACCTCCCTCGCCACTCCTCCGTCCCTTCTCCCTTGTCTGTTGTCTTGTTCGGTTCTATTCTCTGCTTCTGCCAATTGACGGCTACTTGACATTTTCGCTGCTGTTTACACACTGTGCGCTGTGCAAGCCAAACACTCAACACTGAAACCAAATGGAGCACTGTAAATTCTCTGCCAATATTTCCCAACACAATCCACCTCACTCCCTCTCTCTCTCTGTCTCTATATATTTCTCTCTCTCACACACACACACTCTAGCTCCTTTTCTATGGACAGCGAAAATATTATTTTAGCGTGTGAAAAGTGTAAAGTGCTTTAATGTTTGAAAAATATACTATATATAGAACAGTTTTTTTATCTTTTGCACACACACACACACACAACATACACACACACAGCCAGGCAGGCGACAAACACTTAAAACACTCCACTCCCAACTCTTGACTTGACTTGACTTGACTTGACTTGACCTGACTCGGTGTTGGTAACGACAACTTGGCCAACTTTGGCAACAGCTCTACAAATGTTATTCTTCATTTTGTTTGATTTAAGCTGATCAAGTGTTGCAGCGTGTACTATATATATATATATGTACAGACATTCGTATATACTTCCGCTTAATGCTTCTTTTAAATATTGATGGCACTCAAGTTAAGTGCAACGTATTCTGTTTTGACTCTAGAACTTTTTACTTAAATATACATTTATTATGAAATTTTAAATTCAGAATTACTTTAGATTCAAATCGTGTCTAAAATATGTTCAATTTGACAAAGTAGAGACAGTTTCAAATACTGGACAAGGCTGATTTGTAAGTTGGGTGTAAATTTTAATCTCATATATATAAAAAATCTTTAAAAATCAGAGTATTTCCTCTGGGTTACCTCAATAACCATATACATAATTAGTATGATTTTAACTGATTTTTTTTTTAATGTGATTTGCCTACTGCAACGAATTGCCAATAGGCGTGTGAACTTGTCAAATCCAAGACGTGAAGAGTGTAAATTTTACGATCAATTTCTGTTGGCCGCAGAAACATGCCCAAAGCATGTTTTGTGTCAGACATTAAAAAGATGCATGGCATGGAAATCGTAGAGCCACACTAAATATGAACATTAAAACCCATAAATATTAAAACATAAAAATAGACCATAAAAAAGGGCAACTCGTTGAACAGGCAACAGAGATTCTCTACAATGTAAATGCACTGCTGGAAAATTAATTTCTAAACAATGAAAACAGCTGGAGTTCTACGAAATGAATGCCCACCCAAAGACTGCTGGAGGAGTCACACAATTAGTCACAATGGACGACGAACGCAGCAGGGAAATCAATTTCCACCGCATGCCTTTATCGGAATGCATTTCCATTTACAAGAAGTGAAAAAGAAAGAAAGAAAAAAAAAACAGATACGACCAGACTCCGGCTAGTGTATTAAAAATCAATGAATAAATAAACAGAAAACAAACGAAAATCGTTGCCAGGCTGTGCAGCATTTTCATTCAGCATTTCCCCCCCTCCCAGCTAATATCTAGTTGTGGTTGTTGTTCTCTTAGTGATTTATATTTATTTTGGGTTCGTTGTGTGAATTCCGTCGGCAGCTAAAAGCTTTGGCGGCACGCGTCTGCCCGACAAGCAGGTGCTCAGTGTCCAGAGTCCAGAGTCCAGAGTCCAGTGAGTCTAGACTTAAGGAAAGGGAACCAAATTTCATATGCAGCTTGGTTAGTCTACTCGCTCTGCTATTAAAGTCGTTTTCCAATTCGTAATGCATTTTAATAGCTAGCTGGGAAAATGTATTGACTTGAAACATTTTGAAGCAACAACAAATACAAAGTTAGCCGGAAAACAGCTAAGCAGCTAATCAAAGTACAATTCTATAAACAATACGCTTAAAATATATAGTTAATTGTTCGCTTTACGTGATAAGCTGCAAAATTTCAGTTCCATTCCACGTTTCACTTCAGCAATAATTAGATAAATGCTTTTGCCCGCTGCTATGCTCTGTGTGTGTGTGAGTAACTGTGTGTGTGAGTAACTGTGTGTGCGTGTGTGTGTGTACTAAACACACATACAATTGCGTATTTCGAGCATAGTTAAACTAATTTGTTGTTGCATTCGCTATTTGCCATAGCAATTTGCAGTATCTATTTATAGCACACATTTCGCACACACACACACATACATCGACAAATAGCCTTAGTTCTAGCTGGCATTTAGCGCCGGATCATTTCATGTGACTCCGTGGCGCAACGGTAGCGCGTCTGACTCCAGATCAGAAGGTTGCGTGTTCAAATCACGTCGGGGTCAATTGTTCGACATTAATTTTTTGCATTTTATAAATTATTACTATTGATGTAGCTTATTTATATTATTTATTTATTTAAAGAAACATAATGCTATTTTCGTAATTTTTTTTATTTATTAATTTGTAATTGCGACAAACATTTGTACATATTTGAACAACAGCTCAGTTTTAACCCAATTGAACCCACAGCTTAACAAAAATGATTGCTTAATTAGCGACGTTTTTGTTTCACAAGCGAAAGCAATTGTAAATGTCAACAGTTGTCGTTTGTCGCTTTTGTGGCATTCAATAAACATAATTACAACAACTGTTGCCGTTTGTTATGTGGGCATTTACACAGGTTTCTCACCCCCTCCGAAAGTGCAGTGTTGTGTCACTTCATGAAATTGTTAATTAGCTGCTCAGCAACAACAACAAAAAACAGGTCTGAATTTTGCATAGTGGAGATAGTTGCATAAAATGAGAGACGCCTGATGCGATTACTCAACAAGAACAAGTTCAATCTATATATACATATATATATATATATATGTATTTACATATATATTATTTAATCAATCACCATTTCATTTGTGGCTGCAAAAACTTTTTCAATTTTATTTGGCCAGTTAAATGTGGCTGCAATTAAAATGTCAGCGGGAGTATTTAATCCTTGAGGTTGAAGCATGTAAGAAAGAGATAGAAAGAAATTCTCTTGATAATCTTTGACGTTCGAGATTGTTGTTAATAAATATTTAATTGATTTAAAATTGTGACATTTGTACATACATATGTTATTAAGACATTGATTGATGGCATCATATCCAATATCCGAGTGTAAAAATGAGGGATATTTGTGACAGTAAAATACATGACAATTTTAATGACAATTCCCACATTTGACTTATGACATATTCAATTTATGTCAAGAAAAAAAGGAAAGAAAAAAATTCGAAATTAAAAAAGTAAAAATGTGCTCAAGGCTAAAAATGCTTAGCAATTAAATATCAAGCCCAACGTAATAATTAATTATAAACTGTAAACTGTGAACAACAACGAGCAGCACGCTTTTAAAACTGTAATTAATAATCTAAAAAAATCAAAAAGGAAAAATTAAAAACAAATTAAGAACTTCTCAGTTCAAGGAGGAGTTGAAGAAAACGCCCATTTAAAAAGAAAATAGACACGCACAAGTCTCGATTATAATCACATAGGATTGAAGCCAAAGTCGGCAAACGATAAGTTAGCTGGCCGCCTTTGCCCCGCCCCTGTTAGAAGACGTTCCTCTACACAAATTTAAAGAGCACTTGTCATTTGGAAAACAGTTGTAAAAATTCCCATGAGCAGCGCGCAAAACTCAAAAGGCAAATGGTCAACAGAGCTGATGGATGGGGATTGGAGAAAGGAGAAAGGAGTGGGAGGAGCAAGGGGAGACATCCCTCATATATACAGAGGCGCATCATATTTTCGAGACGCTCATATAAACAAATAAAAACCCATTAACGAAAACCAACAAAAACGACAACAACAACAACAACAACTTCGCTTTTTCTCTTTTATCCGCACTCAGCTGTGATTAACGGCACAATGTGAAGGGTGCAAGAAAGTAGCGACGAGCAATTAACAACTACAACAATCAAACAAAACGAGAGACAGCAAGCAGCCTGTAGCGTGGCAGAGTGAGATAGCAACAGAGACGAAGGCAGAGGCTGTTCACTCAGCATATGTGCGGGCAGAAAAAACAACAACAACAACAAGAGGAACAACAATGGAAATAGCGATAAGCAGCGCTGCAACTGCAGCCCATTAGATAAGCAAAAGCGATTCGCAGTCGGTGGCCCACAACTCTCTCACTCTCTCTTTCTCTCTCTCCCACTGTGCATGGCGAAAGGGACCCAGCTGTGTTTGTTCTGTCGAGCGAAGCGATGTAAAAATAGCGCAAAACTGCAGCCACACACAAACAGCAACACACACACACACACACACGCAGCACACACGCACGCACACATTCTTACAACTTCAACATGCATTTTCATATTAGTTTTTCGTGTGAAATATTTTAATATTTGCTTACAAAACAAAACGCAAAGAGGCGAACATGAAGCAGAACAGCAGAAGTAACACAAGCAACTCTCAAGTTGCGGGCGTCGCGAGGGGTGTTCCCCAAATGTATTTCTTGGACAAATATTCAATCAGAGCAGCAACCGCGCTAAATATGTGGGCAACATGTTGTCAACTTGACAAACAGAGGCACAGTCAGAGACAGGGGCGTGTGCATAAGGGTCATCGAGGGGGTTGCAGCGGGTTCGCTTCCACAAATGTAAATTGGCAGCGCTAAACATGATATCAATTGTGATAAATTGAAATGGTAATAAGTTAAATCGCTTAAAACAAGTTTAAATAAAATGTGTTAAAATTTTAAAAAATAAAAGATTCTTCTTTTAACTGTAAATATTAAACAAATCAAGGAAGAATGGTTCACAAGACACCGAAAAGATTGCATACACTTGTAGAGATATCAAAATAAATCAAACTAAAAAATCATTAATTTCTGCAGTGTTTAGTTAAGACCGATCTTTCCTATTCACCTAACCTAAATTCTGTTTAAGGAAAAAAGTACTTTCTCTTTGCATAACTCTAAAAAAATTGTAATAAATGAGGTGGACACAGGTTTCCTGACAGTTCCAACACTTTGCCGAAATCAACTTTTAAGTAAAGGGTTGCAAAGCAATTTTGTAATGACCTCTAAGATTCACCCCACCAAAAACCAAGAACTACGTCCATGCATTTAGAATTGTGCGTCATAGTAGAAATATATGTTTGGTGTTTGAGCATTTGTTTCATTTCAGGGCTGCAACATTCGCAGAATCCCAATCGCTTTAGCTGCTTGTCACACGCTCGTTAAGCCAACAAAATGCAGGCGACTATTGTGACACTTGGCATGACAACAACGACAACAATGAAAACAGCAACAACAACAACAAGATGTAACAGCACTAAGTTGCAGTTGGCAAAATGCTTAATGAGTGACGGGCCAGAAGCGGAAATCTGCATCTGCGGTAGGTTAGAGCCAGGCTGGGATTTGTCAAGGAGGGGGTGTAGAGGGTTGCACTTTATGAGCCACCCTCCTTTGGGCCACCCACTCAAAATGCGTCGCTTTTTGCATTTTGTGTCAGCTGTCAAAGCCAAAAGTGAAGTTGCCTTTGTATTTTTTATGTGTGGCCCTGGCCAAGGGGATGGGTAGCCAGGGGCTGACGAAGGGTGTGGGAGGAGTATTCAGCCTGCGCTGCCGGGCAAAGTGTCCATTATGTTGATTTGAAAAATAAAAGCAACGGATGTGATGCCTCAAACGGCAGGGACGAGTGGAGCTATGGAATGGAGGATGGGGGTAGAAATTTAGTTGATTGAAAGACAGTTGGATATGTAAATGGTACTTTGCGACTACGATTGAGGCCGAGATTTGTTATAGAGCTAAAGAATGTTTGCCTGATTGGCGAGAGGAAATAAGAACTGATTTCGAAGTTGTCAATCAGATAACAAAGCGATGTGCTACTTTGATATTCACAAGAGGCAACGTTTTAAGTGTTTTCCTAAGAAAAGGCAATAGAACTGTGATGCCTTTAATAAATTATATATCTGCCAATTATCAGAAATATTTGGCATATGCCGATTTTCGGACTATAATTTTGACTTATGTTCCGACCCAAAATCATGTTTTCAACTTTAAATGTACGATTGATCTAGAGGCAAAACTATGATTAAAATGCCTTTGCTTTTGAAAATCGGTTGAGTTTTGACGAAGTTATGGCATTTTGAAGGTTCGACCTATGCCAAAATGCCGATATACCGATTTTCGGACTATAATTTTGACTTATGTTCCGATCCAAAATCACGTTTTCAACTTTAAATGTACGATTGATCTAGAGGCCAAACTATGATCAAAACGCCCTTGCTTTTGAAAATGCGTTAAGTTTTGACGAAGTTATGGCATTTTGAAGGTTCAACCTATGCTAAAATGCCGAGATGCCGATTTTCGGACAATAATTTTGACTTATGTTCCGACCCAAAATTACGTTTACAACTTTAAATGTACGATTGATCTAGAGGCCAAACTATGATCAAAACGCCCTTGCTTTTGAAAATGCGTTGAGTTTTGACGAAGTTATGGCATTTTGAAGGTTCGACCTATGCTAAAATGCCGAGATGCCGATTTTCGGACTATAATTTTGACTTATGTTCCGACCCAAAATTACGTTTTCAACTTTAAATGTACAATTGGTCTAGAGGCCAAACTATGATTAAAGTGCCTTTGCTTTTGAAAATCGGTTGAGTTTTGCCGAAGTTATAGCATTTTGAAGGTTCGACCTATGCCCATATGCCGATATGCCGATTTTCGGACTATAATTTTGACTTATGTTCCGACCCAAAATCACGTTTTCAACTTTAAATGTACGATTGATCTAGAGGCCAAATAATGATTAAAACGACCTTGCTTTTGAAAATGCGTTGAGTTTTGACGAAGTTATGGCTTTTGAAGGTTCGACCTATGCCAAAATGCCGACATGCCGATTTTTGGACTATAATGGGAGAGATCTGGGGAGAAAATGATTGCGGAGTGAGCTACGTCTTTGGGGCAAATGTCCTTGATTCGTTTCTCAAGCGACACGACTTCCGTCTGATTTGTCGAGCCCATTGTGGTGGGTGGTCGAGAAGGGCTACAAGTTCTCCTTAATGCAACACTGCCTCACCATCTTCTCGGCAACGAACTATTGCGACGAGATATTATCAAAATTGTTGACCAAACATTGCAATTACAAAAATAATTATTAAATTCCTGCTCTGGGTGAAAAATGTTCCTTGTGGCGAAAAATGATTAATTATTAAAATATTTACGGTTGTATTTTGGCCTTTGAGAAATCAAAAATGCGCACAGTTTATGAATGCATAAATTAATTAAATAATTCATTTTGTAAATTTTAAATTAAAAATACTCTCGGCTTCATTTTTGTATTCTGGTAAATGGAAGAAAAAAACTAATTAATTGAATAATTCATTTTGTGACTGGCAATTAATGTTTAATGCAAACTATTCGCTTTTGAAGCGTCAACATAAATGCAAATTGCTGAAAATCTCATCTGGTTAACAAAATGCATGCTATTAATATTAATTTGCTAAATTATTTGCATTAATTCGCATACATCATCATAAAAGAAATTAAATTAATGCAGCTCTAAATGAGCGCTGAGTTTTGCACAATATACGATAATTTCCGGGTTAATTGCAGCGATGCTCCGGCTCCGGCAAATGATAATGCCAACAATGACTACAAAAAAAGGCAACATGAGCTATGGATGAAAGTGAGTGCAGCTAAAATAATTACTAAAATGCATTACAACAAACACATCCAAATAAAAAATGGATGAAAGTGGTGCATTAAAAAATGAAATGACGGCAAATTGCAATGGGAATAATTTAATGACAGTCCATTTGGTGAAATATGCTAATTTGTGTGAGTGGATGAGCACAGATTAACAATAGATAATAAAACCTTGAAAACACATTTATCCAATGTGGAACAAGTAAGCATGCTTTAATTAACTCGACTACGAGATACCCTAAACCCAGCTGTTAGAATTTTAGCTTTAGTTTTATTGTCCAGTTTTAAAGACTGATTCTTTCATATGAAAGAATATTCTAATATATTCTGATAAGGAATATATATATATATTTATATATGTACATATATACTCTGCCCGTAACATACTTAAGAAGAAAAACATTATACCCTATCTACACATTTTTAATGTGTTCAGGGTATAAAAATGGATCAAACTTGCTGGGAGCAATTAAAATACACAATCACTAATCAGCAGAGCAACTAATCATCACTTTAATTAATGTTCATATGTGTGCATGACTAGATCTCCTGTCGGGGAGACCCGCCCCCTTTTGGCAATAACAAAGGCGAACCCTTATGCGAGAGCTCACTAATCAAGGCAGAGCCAAAGAGCCAAAAAGAAAACAAACTTGCAACTTTGCCAGGCATGCCGAAGGATAGTTAAAGTCAGTGCAAACACGGGACAACAAGGAGTTGTCATGTCCTGGCGCTGACTAACGACAACAAAAGCATATCAGTACAAAAGGAAAAACCAACACACACAATGTCCTGTTCCTAGACCAGACCAGATACAGAAACGAACTCGAGTCGACCCCGAGCCCGAAACAAAGTCAATGCGCATAAATTTTGGCTGCATGTCCAAGGAATGAAAGTCAAGGGAGGGAGGGAGGGTGGGAGGGTGGGTGGGTAAGCAGTACAAGGCGATGGATGCATAAGATAGACGGCGACATGGAGACAAGGACATACATAAGCCGAAATATCCACAAAACTAATCTGCAGGCGGCAGACGAAGAAAGTGCAGGCAAGGATTTACATATTAAGCCATTTTTAATTTACGACTTGCCAAAAAAGCTGCTGCTGCTGGTCGAAAGCAGTCGAAAGTTGCTTTCTTCACATGAACACACACACACACCCTCTGACACACTCACGCACACACACACACACACACACATACGCCTGACTAAACAGCAGATAACGAACGTGGAAAGAACTGAACACAGATGGTTGATAAAGGCGCCAGTCGAGCAAAAGGATAACGACAGCAGCAGGCTTCCCCAATAATGGATGAAGTATACCCCGTAATGTTATTTGCCAAGAGTCCTACCCCTCATCCTTCATCCTTCGCCGACAGCCCAGACAAACTTGAGTCCTAACCTGGCCAAACCGCCACCCCCCCCACCCCGCAAAAGGTTGCAACGGAAGCTGTCCGCCAACAATGACAGTAATAAAATAAAAGTAAATCCATGCTATGCTCTGCTCTCTCTGTCTCCCTCTCTCTCTCTTTTTCTCTCTCTCTCACTCGCTCTCGCTGAGCATTGGCTTATGTCAAAGTTGACATTGACGTACAAGTCCCGGAAGCAAAAACTGCGGCATTGTTTAGGCAACTGTTTAGCTGTTTTTCATGTTGCCACCGAACTTGAGCAAAAATTCGCCCAGAAAGTGAAAACTTTCCGGGAATGCTTTGAATTTTGTTTGTTCGTTAAATTTTTGGGCTTGTTGCACACCTGTTCAATTTGGAAAATTGTGTACAGCTGACTTCGTCTATGGTGTCTTCAAGGATTTGCTGTAAGTCATATTGAAGTATTGAGTACAACAAAAAATCGATGTGAATATGTATTAAATGAAGTACGCTTTAAAGTGTGCCAATCAATTTGGGAATAAGTTAGCCAAATTTACATTTGGCATTTGAAACAATGGCAGTCCATCAATAAGCCTGCGATTCGCAAACATTAAAGCCAAGTCACAACAGGTGAGAGGATGGCCTTAAGCAGTGCCTATCAAATAGCAGCCGGCATAGAAGAAGCCATCAATCATGGGCCTGGCTTTGCAACATGGATGAGCTTTAGTTGCCCCTGCCTCACACACACACAGCATATGCTAACGGTAGTTAAAGTCTGCCATCCCTTTTCATGGTAAATACCGAAGCCCAAGTTTCTTTTAATACTCTGTAAGAATAATATTTCTAAAAGGGGGCTAGTTTTGATTGTTCTTTCATCAAAAGAATCTGAGATCTGCAAATATTCACATACCAATCAAACTAACAATTGTAGTCAGTCTATTGCAACCTGTTGCATGCATCTTTTAACCATATATTAGCTAATACTACTAAGCACATCATTATGCTAGGGTATTCCCAAGTTGAGCATCCTCAACTCCAGCGGACTTTTGTGGTTTTTGTGGCGTCAAATGTGACGCTTTCTGGGGTTGCTTAAATTTTACCCCACAATCCCCAACCGACAAAGTTGAAGCCGTCGCCTAGTGGCAGGAAATGTTGGCTGTCTGATGATGATGATGGTTTTGTTGTTGCTATTGTTGTTGTTGCGGTTGCTGGTTTGAAAATTGTAGGGTTTTTCTTTTTTAAGTTTCCTTTTTATGCTTTCGGCTTTTGGGTTGAGACACGCCCAAATGTCAGTTTGTGGTTTGTCACACACAAGAATCGCCCTTGTCCGTATTTTCATGTGTTGCAAGAAAAAAAAGAAAAATAGAAGAAATACTTCCGTACTGCCAAAATAAAGATCATTGTATGTTTGTGGGATTTACAGTGTTGATAAGCATTTAAATATGTATGGGGTTAATTGGGTGATTTTACCTTATATAATATAGGCATCGCCAAACGCACTCACCTGCAAAGAGTTGCAAAATATGGAATTATGATATTAATTAAAAGATTACTCAAAATAAAAAAAGCGTTTAGCTTTTTTTCGCGCATGGAAAAACCCTCTTCAAAATTGCCAACTGACTGGCATTTAATTCAGACCCAAAAACCGACCGCAATTCGCAGCAAGCGTGCCAAAAGGTTATACAACAAAAGCAACAAAAACAGCAACAACAAAACAACAACAACAACAATGAAACACAAGTAACAACTCTATTAAAAATATGCCCGGCAAATGATTTATAACCTTTTTTTCCCAGCCAAGGACAAAAGTGAAATTCATGCTGGAAAAAACGGCAAACAAAAAAAAAAAGAAAAAAAAATAAAAAAAACCTTTTATATGTATTTGAAAAAGGCATAACAAAATAAGCCAAATTATAATGGTAGGGAATTATCATGTCCACCTTTTAGGCCTGCTTCGAATTTTATATATATATATATATGTATTTTTTTAAGGAAATGATAAAAAAGTGTTTAAAAATTTGGACAGGATAAGCGGGCGCTTCTTTATATGACAGTGAAAAATGGTGAACTCACGATTACGTTGCTAAACTGTGGGTTGCCACTTGGGTGGGGGGATTGATTGGTAGTAATGATGACTTGTCGATTGTTATTGAAGGGCAGACTGATGGCTAACATATATATATATATAAAGCTAATCTTTCAGCTGGATTTTGACTGTTATGATGCCCACATATTGCAAGACGTTTAATGAGTAGAAGATCAAAATCAAAGTCAACATTTTGACAAATGAAAAATCATCTCTTTCGCTCCAGCATTCTGTAGGTCAAGTGTCAAAGTAAATTCCTCAAGCATTCTCCATACATGAACTAGAAACTGGACTAAAAAACAAACGCTGCCTGCATTCGAAGTCTTATCAAAATAGAAGCTACTTTCACCATTGAATTGGGATACAGCTGCATAAGAAACACGATTAATCAGTAAAGTAAGCAAAAACAAAACTGAAAATGAAAACAAAAAATGAAAATGGATGAAGGCAAAGCCGAAGCCAAAGCCAAAGCCACAACAACAATAACAACAACAACAAGAATAATAAACAACATTGCAGTTATGGCTCAATAAGCCAACAAAGGCGCGTTTCTGCCTCAAACTCAAACTCAAACTCAATGATAAAGCATTTTCCTAAAAAGAGAAAAACAAAAAATAACCCGAGAAAACCACAAACAACAATAGACAGGCATGATGAGCCCCAAAGGAAACAACAACAACAACAACAACAAAAAAGAGCAAATTCAGCTAAAGAATGAAAATGAAAAAAACCACAACGAAAATTGAAAAACATTTATTAGTATTCAGGGGCGTGGCAGGGGATGGGAGGGGAGCGGGGCATGGGCCATGTGCGCATGCTAATGAAAATGAGGAACCCCTTTCCCAAACAACAGGATTACATAAGTCAGGCTCAGGAAAGTGCACACCCAACACACACACACACACACAACACACACACACTGTGTCGCTCAGGAGTCGCTGCGTCTCCAGGCAAATTTATGAGGGTTAATAATCGAGGCGCGATTACCCGGAGCAGATAAGCGCTGCGAGAACCAACACCAGTCAGCAATCTACCTATGCTCTCTCTCTCTCACTCTCTGTTTCTCTCTCTCTCTCACAATCTCCTCTCTCCTCTGACATTATCTTGACTCAGCAAAAAACATTCTTCCACTCTGCAGCATGCGTTGCGTATGCGGGCAGTGAATAGAAAGGGGTGTGTGTGGCAAAGGGGGGGTGTGCGGGGTGTAGAGTAGAGAATTTCATAATTATTAATTATTGATTATAGAAATATGTCAGAATCTGCATTGTGCAAGAATATTAATAAATAATGAAATTCAATCAATCATGTGATTTTAAATAAAGCCACTACGAGCAACATGAAGAGATAAAAAAGAATTCAAAATAAATAAATAAATAAATAAAATCAATGACAAAATGTCAATTTTGGCTTATTTAAAGAATAGCACATTGTTTAATGAAAACATCTCTTTCAGATCTTTGGAGAATTCTTGTCTCCTTATAGCAAGTGACTCATTCTGGTCATATCAATACCAGTGACATTGATTGATGGGGCATTAAGTAAAAGTCAAAGATGAATAATGAAAATAATATATAGATATAATATATCAAACTCGGCAGTCTTTGAAAGTCACTATAAATATTATATGTGGCTATTATAAGCAAACGACTTCAAGTCATTAAACTTGGCTAACCTGGCAACTGACTATAACTATGAACATTTCAGGCACCACAAATAATTCCCAGAATTGTCATAAAATACCGAGTCTTACATCAAATTTAACAGCTGAACAATAACGAATAACGAAAGCTGCGATTGCATTTTTGCATACAACTCACGTTCAACAATATGAGGCGAGTACGAGGATCTGTTTCTGCTGCCTCTTTAGCAATGGCGCTAGTAAAGCGCAGCCAACGCAGTCAACAAATCAAAAGAGAACAAGTGAGAATGAAGAGTGAGCTTGACTAACAGATACTCCGCAATTTAGCTGCTCAATATTGACAAATTTCGCTTTAACAAGAATTGTGCACCCAAATGTAAGCAGATGAGAAAGTGCTATTTTACTTGGGTGTTTCTTTTCCGAACGTGATGATATTTTTACAGTTTGTCAATAGTAATATGAAAGTTTTTTTTTATACAAAAGGGAAGGATCTGCTCTTAAAGTTGTTATCGATATTTATCGATATTCGCGATACGTTGGCAATTAATGATAAAATAAGTAAATTTGAGGTGTACGAGGAATACAATAACTTGCATATCAAATAGATGTTATAGTGTGTGTGTGTGTGTGTGTGTGTGTGTGTATGTAATAAAATAAAAGTGCCAATATACCCTTCTTAGCATATTTAATGGGTTCAGGGAGTGAAAGAAAAATACTGCAAATGCAAATAAGTTAAAGTCCGAAGTCGGAGTTCGGATTGAATTACTGTTGCATTAAACTCGCTCTCTATCTATCTCTCTCTCTCTCTCTCTCTCTCTCTGTCTGTTTCGCTGAAAAATAATCAGCATAAGCGTTTTGCAAACCGCAAACTGACCGAATGACTAACTGACTAACTGACAAACATTCGCTAAATGCAGTTTGGCTGCAGATTAGCGCGAGTTGATTATTTACTTTGGCTCGCAATTGTGCGAACTGTGGGCGAGAGGGGGGGTTCAACGCAAGGAGAGAGTCGGCTACAAACAGCCGCCGCATTATTATGTTAATGGCAACAAAATGCAGTTGCAGTTGCAGTTGCATTTGCAGTTGCCGAGTCTTTCTTGCAATTTTGAACGTTGAACGTTGAACGTGTTGTCCATGCGGGTCGTAAATCTGCAGACGGCAAAAGAGAGAGAAAAAATAAATAAAGTCTGAGTACCCCAACCCAAGCCAACCCCTTGCCTCCCCGTCAGTGGAATTGGAGGCCAGCGTTGCATGTTGATTATTTTATTGCAATTGACAAAATGCAGGCAAAAGCTGCAAAAATGCACAACTCTGCAAAAGTGCATTGTAATTGCTTGAGACGCACAGCTGCGCTCCCCAAAACGTAGCCAAGTCTAAGTTAGGCCAACATCCCCGCCCCCTGCCCCTGACCACTCCTTTCCCATGCCCCAATCTATAAGCTGCCGCAAAATTAATGTCGCAAATTAAATTGGCGAATTACTTGGCATTAATATAAAAACGCAACAAAAAATTGAAAAAAAAAATAGAAAACATTTTGGCCAGGTTACAACAACCGAATAACTGCAAATATCTCTCGTTTGGCCAAAAAGTGTGGTTGTTGTTGTTGTTGTTGGTGTGCACACTTTGTGGCTCTTTGTGGTGTCGCCTGAGTTATTTGCGGGCATTCAGAATGTAACTGCACATGGCCAGATTGGCGGCAGATTGCGGATTGCGGATTGTGGATTGCCAATTTTATGCACTCCGAGATGCAAATCTGTCTTAGCTTGTTTATATCGCAAGTGCAATTGATTAGGCCAAACTGGGCTAACTATGCTAACTGATAAATTGAAGGCAATCTTATGCGCTTGACATGTTGATAAAATACGCAAAGATTAATTCAATTTACGCTGATTCAAATAATTATTTAAAATCAAATATGCAAGTAAGAGTGTTGTAGTCGAGTGAGCTCGACTACGAGATACCCTAAAGCCAGCTGTGTAATAAAATATTATAGTTTTATTGCCAAGTTTCCCTTTGCACCCTCAAATGTAAGCAGACGATGGATTTGTATCGATATTCGCGACACGGTGGCATTTATCGATAATATCAAATAAGAAGTCTCTCGATTTTATAGTCTTTTATAGATTCTGATTAAGCAAATGCTTCACTCTGCTCAGTTTTAATGGATTCGGACTATAAAAAATAGTTTTTCATATAAAAAGTTGAATAAACTTTATAAAAACCCACATTTTATGGCTCTCCAGCTTTAATTAGAGTTTGTGCAACAGCTGTTCCACAATTTGATCGTAATCCACTCATCCACACCAAAGACACAAAAGTCTCACTGCTAATCATTAATAAATTACCACGAGAAATGTCCACAAATGAAAAGAGCGAAAGAAAAATAAGGAAATTCGAATCTTAATCTCAATTATGCAAATCAAGAGTCGCACTAATTTGTTGGCTGTCGTCAGAGTTGTCTGGCTATTAATGACTGAACATGGTCATAAACATAAACATATAGCCATCAACCAGCAACCAGCTATATGCATGTTGTACATATCTATATCTATCTATCTGGCTATATATCTATCCATCTACCTATATGCCATATGTCATTGGGAGCTTTGGACGTGGACAGAGTCTTGGGCATAAATTAGACAGGCGACAGGTGTAGGCAGCTGTGAGAAGATTGAGATGGAAACACGCTCGAGAAGATGTAGATGACTTTTCACTGATTGTGTAATCACACACACACACACACACACACACACAGAGAGACAAAGCTGATCCCTTGAAACTCAATAGGTTTACTTGGAGTGGGTTGACAAGTTGACAGACAAGAGTCTTCCCCCTGTGTCTGTCTGTCTGACATACTTTGTTTATATTTAATGCCCAAATGACACCGACGACATCCACCTGATATATATACATATATATATATATATATATATATATTGGTGGCCTCGAGGTGTTTGTCTTGTTTGTAGTTTGCCTGAATGATAAGTCACGTCCGCATATTTGCCGTCAAGTCTTCGCCCCACTCTTGACTAATTGGGCAGCTGGCTTAAACATTTTGGCTAATGCACATTAGTTTTTTTGCCAATTAAAGTTGTAGATTTGTAATTTATTTAAAACTATTATCTGTGCAATGCTAAAACCGCAGCGGCTGCAGCAAACACGCACACAGCGAAGCATGCCCCATAATCAGTTCGAACAAATCAACTTTCAAAATGTAAGCATCGAAACCGCCGAAACCATTGCAGCCATTGCAACCACAGCAACCACCAAAGCGACCGCTCGAACCACAGCGTAATGCGAATGTGAATTCTGTGTGCCACGGCTTCGAGCTGGACAACTACAACAACTGGCTAATGTGGCAGCATTTGTCACACGGCACACGGCGTTGCATGCAGCGATTGCTCTGTTAACGGAAAAGCGGGTGGCAAAAGAAGAAGAAGTGACAGCTAGAAGTGGCAAGTAGGTGGAGGTGGGAGGTGGGAGGTGAGCAAATGTGTTATGAATTAATAACTGTAATTTACGATGCGCTCGTTGATAATCCCGTTTATTTATTCATTTAATGAGAACTAAAAGCAGTCAACCGCTGTTTAAAAAGTTTATAAAAAATACAAATTGAAAACTCAGCTCAACATTAAAATTAAAGTTACAAATTAAAATGAAGTAATTAAAATGATCATTTGACATGAGCTATAAACAAATAATGCTTGTAATAATACTCCTAACTTTATTGAATACTGTTTTTTATTTTATGCATTAAATAAATAAAAAAATGAGTAGAAAATAATTATAAATATAACTGAAATATGATAAAATAAATTCATATATGAACATGATATTTGCAACTATTTTTTAGAGTAAATAAATTTCTATTTCCAATTGTTTACATATCAAACTTGAAACTTGATATAAATACTAATAAAAATGCTATTCGATTTAGCATTTGAATAAAATGTACCGTTGCTACGGCAACAAATGTTGAATAGAATTTCGATTTCAAAAAGAGATCTTTCAGTTAAATTTTGTATGCGAGTTTCGTACTCTTATCTTATCTCAATATCTCAAGGAAACAAAGACAAGTAGCAGCTGTTTGCCCAAGTGAAAATTCTGTGGAAATTTAACAGCTCCGACACTCTAAGGTCTCGAAAGAGCCCTTCTCACTCATTGCGAGCGGAAGTGCGTGGAAAACTGAGGAAAACTTATCACTTACTAACTCCTACACATGTTTTCTATATAAGTACATTATTTACTAATGCAGCCCACACTGAGTTTTCTCTCGCCTCTCGCAGTGGCAAATTGACAGTTTACACTTGGGAGCAGCAGTTGTCAGCTGTACTTCAATTGTTGCACAAACAACAAAGCTGAAATCTCTACTAAAAATACAGACTAGATCATAACAGAGTGCCACGAAGTGGAAGTTTGATCTATTTGATCCTCGACCCCGGAGAAAGGAGAACTCTTCTCTGACACTTGCCTGACATGTGAGTACCTTTCCCTATCTCTCTCTCTCTCTCTCTCTCTGTTTCCTTCTCTCTTTCTTTTAGTCAAGTCAACTGACAGCTGAGAGACAACAAAAACATACACGAGGCTTAATCTTTAAGTGGAAATCTGTTTTTACATTTTTGAAGTGCTCGCCGTTGAAAATATTAAAAAGCAATTTCGAATCTTTCAACATTTTGTTGCTGCTCTCCGAATTTGGTTTTAATTAACCCCGTTTGAGATGAGGCAAGCACTTGAGAAGACTTAAGGTAAACTGTGCAACGGCTGCTTGCCACTATTTGTAAATATTTGTGGTAAATTTGTACACCATGTCTCGACAGCTTGACAAATGCACCAAATACACACTATTACACACACACACACACACAGATACACACACACCTACAACTAATTACTTGCCACGCACTTGAACTAGTTTCAGTTGCCTCAGCTTGAAGTGGCCGCCTAGTAAAATATATTTTGTATCTCACAGATGCAAGCAGAAACCTTAAGAAAAGCGCTGCGAGGTTGAGGGGTGAGGCAAGAAGAGGGGGAACCTTGTCTTAGTTACATTTTAGAACTGCGTGGGGTCTCATTTGAGTTGCAGTTGCAGTTGCAAGAGCAGCAAAACAACAACAACAACAATCAAATTGAATGAATTACAAATTCTATGCTGCTTATTTTTCAAAAGCAACTTTTTGCACTTTGAATGCATACATAACAAATTTTAATTGCAGTGCAGTTGGGGAGCGTGCCTCAAAAGCGAGAGAGTTGCAGCTAATGAGGAAAACTAGCTTTTGTTTTCCTCGAATGCGAAAATATTCCGACTATAAAAGTAAATTTTTCTTATCCAAGTAAGTAGGTAATTCTAGCTAATTTCCTTTGATATATATTAAATATTTTAATATTCATATTAATAAATATATATGTACATATATATTTATATAATTATTAATTTTATTTTTAATGTTTAACTAATAATTTAATTGTTTTTTTTTTCTTTTTATTGCTTATATTCATGATTATTATTTCATTTATTTTTATTATATATTAATTTTTTTTTTTTCTTTTCCCGAAGAAAATGAATATAAAGTTCTCATCATATTTTCCGTATTTTTCTATATAGTCTTTGTTATAATCTACAAAAAAGCCTGAAACGTTCTTTTATTTAAACAAATGCGACTGCTTTGCCTCTTGAAGTTTTCTTTTTGGTTGCATTTTCAGTTCCATTTTAAATAGACGCACGTTCAACAGACGCTGACAACAAATGCGACAACTGCAACAACAACAACAACAACCCGTCGCGCGTCAAATATTTGAACAAATGTTTGTACATGGATTGCATTTTCACGCCGCATAATTAGACAACAGCAGCAGCAGAAGCCACTGCAACAACAACAACAGCAACAACTACAAATATAATTGAAATGCAACACGGCACAGAAGCAACAACAATAATAACAACAAGAAAACCAACTGAAGCTTACTTAAAAAACTACAAATTTAATTAGATGCCAAACGCAACTCGTGCAACAGAAAAACAACAATAGCAACAACAACTGTTAACGGCGTCTGACAACATGCCTAAAAATGCAAATAACATGGGCGATTTGTGGATGTGTGGAGGAGTTAGGTGAGTGGTGGGTGGGGGGAGTTATTCAGTTATAACATATGCCAATGAAATAATAGAAGGGAGTGGGAAAACATGCAATGCATATTCCAATCAGTAATCAGTCTCTCTGCAAAGCGTGACCCATTTGAAATTGCCGATAATGTTGTTGGAATGGGGGGTGGGTGGGGTGGGGCATAGAGTACCCCCACAAAGGAAAGGAACAGAGCAGTTGGAAGAGCAGTGGAAGGGGTCTTAGAACAACTATTGAACTGTCATCAACATTTCAAATGCAGTGAAAAACAATAGCAAAATAAATAAATAGAAATAAGAATAATGTGAGTAAAGATGGGCAAATTAAATACTTTATCTAAAACTTAAATAAGCAACAAGGAATATAAAATATAGAAACTTAACAAAAAAAAAAAAACAATGAAAAATCTTTATATTTAATGCAAGAAAAATAAATTAACAGTTGTATTTGAATTCATTTTGATTAAATTGACTCACATTAATTTGAAGACATTTTCAATGAAAATAAAATTGACTTTCCAAAGAAGTTTCTGCATGTTATTTTTGTTGAAATCAGTTGTATATTTTTATATTATTATTATAATTTTATTTATCAGAGAAACCGCTTAATTAATTTGAAATAATATGCGAAAGACTCACCTCATTGATGCAATATGCTCATAATTATCATATTTTCAACGATAAACTATAATTGTTATTATAATTTGTGTGTGTTTCTTATGCAATTTTGCAGAGCTTCAATTTATCCTGAATTAATTGTATATTTTCGAAATGGTCACATTATGCACACTCTCCCTCTCTCTTTCACACACACGCACACACACACACATGCATATGCATAAATCAAGCGGTGTGCGATAAAATTTAATTAAAACTATCAGCGAAAATGATCCGCAACAATAATAACATCAACAAGAAGAGGAAGATGAACAACAAGAACAACAACAGCACTGTTAAAGCAGCGGCAAATTACTTTTCAAATTGAGATTCAACGCACTTTGGTCACACTTTGCAATTTGAATTTGTGTTTGCATGCCGCGAACCGCTAAGCTGGAACGTCAGCGTCTGCGTCAGCGTCAGCGTCAGCTGCTATTCAATCAATGCAATACCAATTGGATGGCAAAGCCTAACGTGCAAAACACAAAAAGCGCGGCGCGTTTAAAAGGATCAAAGCAGTGAAAAGTTCGCAACGCTCTTTTCTTATAGGAGTCGACTTTGGGCAGATGCTGCTGCTGTTTACCGTTTTATGACTTTAAAAGATTTAATGTTAACAACTTTGAAAGCCTCAACACGCGCTTTCCACATTTCACATTTCGCTGCTCCTTTTTTCGCATTTACATTTGCATAGAACGTCGCGCAATTTAAAAATTTACGTAAAATTGAAAGTTGAACGGGGAAACGTCAACGACGACGACTGAGACGACAACGACAAGAGAACGGCGCTCAGGAAGACAACCGCTCGCGACGAGTTTCGCTTTACAACTGGCGCCTTCCAATTGGAAGCGACAGCACCAGCAGCAGCAGCAGCAGAGTCAGAACTCTAAACATAAGTAGCGGCATGCATGCGTGTGTGTGTGTGCGTGCGCTTGTGGGTGGCTGTATGGATGCTTCGGCTTCGGCACGAATGGTTTATGCTCGTTTTTGCCTTCGGTTCGTTTAGTCGCTCGGCTGCGCTTGTTGAGAGAGCAAGCAAAAAAGTCGCATGCGAGAAATTTATTTGTTTGGGTTCTAAACACAATTTTAATGCATTTTTCTTTGTATAATTATTATTTATTAGATATGTAAGTTTCTATTATTTTTAGCTATTTTTATTATAATTATTATATTAAAGTTTCTACACATTTAATAGGTAAGTTCATCAAATTTAAGTCATGAAATATTCGCCTGGACTTGCTATAAACTCTCTCTCGCTCCGCTCTCTCTTTTTATAGCAACGCTACTCGAATGCCGGCAGACAACAAAACCCGTTTCTCAGCTGCTCCGCTCACTGGAATTTGGAAGTGAGACAGCAAACAGCTGTTTTTTGTTTATTTCAAGCGAACTCTCTGTTGTTGTCTGTTTCGTGCCTCTGTGTGTGTATGTGCGTGTGTGTGCCTCTGATAAGCACGTGTTTTTATTGTCGGCGAGTGTCTGTTTTTGTGTGCGGGTGAGAATTGACGCCGTCGTCAAACACGTCGTCGCAGTAACAGCCGCTGCCGCTGCCACAGGTAGCGTCGCATGTAACAGCCTCTGTTAACAGCACTCTTACAGAAGCTAAAAGTTTACAGTGAAGAATTCAATAGCAAATTGATTGAATGATTGAAAATACTTTTAAATATGAAATAAAATATATATATTATATCTTTTCAAATATATTTGTACCAGAATTTCGTTTAATAATAACATTTTCCAATTTAAATGAATTATTAATTCAAATGGATGAACTTTCCAAATCCAAACTCCCCGCTTTATACCTGGTTCTGGTCCACTTCAAGCCAACTAGACAACACTAATTAGCTCAGCATCCAATTAGCTGTATATGCCTCGTGCATAATCCGGTGAGTGCCCCCCTTCCCCTTCGCGATGCCACGCCCCGTTGACCAAGTCAAATGAGTCTCGAAATCGTTGAAATCAGCCGCACAATCAATTAAAATTGAATTTGCCTGGCCAGAAGCACAATTTCAGCAAAAGACGAAAATATTAGAAACAAATATTAATAATGACTTCAGATTAATATATAATTGGAAGACTGAAGGATATCCTGATAAATTTAAAAATAAAATACATTTTTAAATTGTTCTGCTTATGAAATTCACAGAAATTAAATATTGGCTTATTGAATAAATCTGTAAAATCAAATAAAGCTGATTTTCTTAAAATTATAACTATAAAATACCAATAAAAACAGTGAATTTTTCTACACTGATTTCCAATGCTAATTTTAATATTAAAATAAAAACGATTATCTTAAATACCTATAACCTAAGTGCCTATTTTCCTTCCGATTACAGGGTATATTTTACACATAGAGTCAATTTGTGTCTCTCTCCCCCCATTTCAGCAACTGTTTTGGCAAAATCAGCAAATGTGTCACAAGCTGCACGGGAACTCTGCTCCATGTAGAAAGAAACGCATTAATTTAGCTCGTTATGATTATTGCCACGCCCCTTAGTAACAACACTCCCCCCTACCCCCCACCAAGCACCCTGCTGCTGCCCCAGACATGTCGCATGGGTGTCGGAGCACATATGGAAATATGGAAATATATATGTATGTATGAATATCTGGCTTGAGTAATATGCCACAAATGTCTGCGACGGCGACCCCGTAAAGCAGCACAAGCGACAGTGAACAGCGGTTGGGTAACCCCAACTTGCAACTGCTACACACTCCTACCCCTTCCCCAACGACTGCCCCTCCTCCTCCTCCTCTGCTAGGCTCCACATGCAGAAAACCACCGCCAGCGGCGCACGTTAAGCGAATCGTGCACACGCCCCATGACGATGATTAATTACCTTTTTGGGTGCTGCTGCTGCTGCTGCCGCTGATGCTGATGCTGCCCCACGACTGCTGACTTGAATGTATCTGTATGCCGTATGTCGTATCTGTATCTGTATCTGTATGCTGCATGTTGAAGTATCTTGCGCACATTTCACTTATGCACGCTTCAAGGAAACTGCGAGGCTGGCACAGCAAATGCCAAATTTGGGGAGGGGCTGCCACAACCAACAACAACAACAACAGCAGCAACGAGTCTAGGGTGGGGGGCACCTCAAGCAAAACGATACTCGTCGCTGATAAAGTTGTATTATTCATCGCAAATGATTTTCGCACTCAGCTGAGCAGCCGAAGTTGCAAGTTGAAGCCGTTGTTGACTGAAGCTAAAACTGAAATGGAAACTGATTACGGAAATGTGAGAAGCGTAAAGACTGTTAAGAGAATTGTGGGCAATTGAAGAGAGAGGGAGCGAGAGGAAAGAGAGAGAGAGAGGTGGAAAGAAAGGGTGCGTGGAAAACTACTGTCTAAATTCGAAGCTACGTTCAACTAATTGAAATTACAAAGAGAGAAGAAAATCGATTCTCGACTTAATTTAAAGAGAAAGAAGAAAAGCTACTTTCAACTAATCTAAACAAAAAAGAAAGAATAAAAGCTACTCTCAACTAATTTAAATTAAGAGAAAGAAGAGAAAGAAGAAAAGCTACTCACAACTAATTTAAATTGAGAGAAAGAAGAGAAAGAAGAAAAGCTACTCTCAAGTAATTTAAATGATGGAGAATCCAACCTACTGTCTACACTGGAAAGACTAAATAAAATCGAAGAAAGAAAAGTAAAGAAAGAATTTCAAAATATATTTGTCATTTTCTGAAGAGTATTTAAATTGAATGGATATTTTTTATTTAGAGAAAATGTCAACAGTTTATTAAATTATTGATTTAGAATTAATCTAACAAGATGGATTTGGCATTAAAAATTTGTGGAGCTTAGACAAATTTATGACAGTTTCAAAACATGAAAATGAATTTTTTGTGGCAAAAAACTGATGGCAACAAAAGGACCCATTAGAGAAAATTTAATTGGCTCAAATAAAATTGATAAAGAACCTAGAATTATCTTCATCTTGATAAATGGTAAATTTCATTTCGAATTTCATCATCAATTTATTCAAATCAAATTAAGCCGCAGCTAAACTGAAAATATTTGGGTGCATTTCCTGCACCAGGGACTCTGTGCCCCATGTGTATTTGAGAAACATACATAATTGTGTGTCTATAATTAGAATCTATCGAGTTTCCACATTTGATTTTAAATACACAACTCCTTTTCTCTATCTTTCTTTCTGTCTGGCAGGACTGCAAATCGATAAAATTGAAATAGAGATGCATTCAATACTTTAAAGTCGATGTTGAGTTGCTTGTGAGTTGTCCAAGAAAGAGGGGAAGGGGAAGGGGAAGAGGCATGGTGAAATATTTCACAGAAATTCGAAACCACACAGTCAATGAGCCAAAACAAAAGAAAACAAAAGCCAGAACAAACATACGCATAGAAAAATAAATACTACAAAAAAAAGGGGGAAAATTAGAGAGAAAAACGAAAAAGAATTGAACAAAATGTTCAACAATTTGACATCTGTTTCAACAATTCCGTTGCTCAAGTCGATGAGGCATGCAGCAGAAAGGACGCCACATCACGTAGATTGACTTGCAACTCGGGAACAGGACTCGAACGAAGGCGACTTGAGCAACTCCTTTTTTTTTTGGTTCTTTTGTTTCATGTGTTTCAAGTCTGCTTTTGTGTGCATGTGACAAATGTCAAGGGTTAATGGGATCCCGGCCTGGCCTGAAACGGAGTTGCCTTAATTATCTGCAACGAGGAACGAGTGTTTTAACGCTTCATTAGGCAAAACCATTGCAGCCAAATACTTAACAAATACTTTTCAGTCTAGGGGAGGCAAAGGCAAAATAATACCAAATGTCGAGTTCTTTTTTATTTTGGGAGGGTTACACATTTCCCAAGGAATTCGTGGCAGAGGAAATATCATATTACGGGGCGAGCAAAGAGTTTTCACGAGTCTCTTTTAAATGGAACTGCGTTTGGGGCATTAGGCATGTAATTAGTCAGATTTAACTAGGGTTAAGATTTGATTTGGACTAACAGATGTTAGCTAAATGCTGACAACTGGGGATTGTTTTTTTTTTAATATACAAGAACATATTTCAAATATAAATCATACTTATAATAAACAAATAAGAATGTTATTATTTATTTATATTTTGTAATAATCATAATCACTTGGAACTTTTTACAGCATTTTAATTACTATTATTATTGTGCCCCAAAGAACCACTGGAACTTTGGTTTATTTGTTTTACTGCCACACACCAGGCATTTAATTTTTAGTTTTGTTTTAATTTTTTCAGTTTTTGTCATTAACACTTTCGATTAAACAAAGCTCATTTTGTAATTATAGATTAGCAGTTCAAAGGAAAACGTCAGAGTTTTAAAGCATCATTAACACCAATTATCTGCCTCTGAAATAGCTATATATACACATATATATACACATATATATATGTATATATTTTTGAAAAATGATTCGTTAGCATGTTGACCAAATAATCAATGAATTTTGGCGCTCATTGTGCAATCTTTCACTAATTGTGGGTTACAAAACGAAAAATAACCATTTATTTTAATTAGTTGAGGCGACTTCAGACGAGACTCAGACGAGACTTGGACTTGGACTTGAGAATGTGAATTGATTGATGGATGGTTGCTTGACATTGCTTGCTTATCGTTTTGTGAGTCATCAATGAGTGAAAGAACCCACAAAGAGTTGCATGCAACTCAAAAGATGGTCGTCTGAGTCATGTGCACTCGAAATAAGAAGAACAAATCAGAAGCTCATAAAAATGCAATTGACAATGCTCAGCTGGACTCCGGCGGAAGTTTATAGGAAAGCAATTTGACAGCTGTCAAACGGTGAAAGGGATGCAAAGTGTGGAAAGAGGGTGCAGGGGAAGAGGAGAAGAGGGGAGGCGGGCAACAAAGAGTGCGTCTTTTTATTTTTATGGCATTCGAAACAAAAATATTTGAAAATATGCAAGTAAAACGCCCAAAAACACACACACACAAGCACACACACAAGCACACATGTGCCACACAGCACAGGCCATATAAGTAGCGCCCATAAACCATAAAAACCCATAATGTACGACCACTTGACACGCATTAAAACTCAGCGAAGGCGCCTTCCCCGTATTTGTTTGTGGCGGCTTTTCAGTTTTATGTGGCATTTTGGTGAGAGTGTTGCAACTGCAGATTGAGGCTTGTACTCCCATAAAAGATACAAATATAGGTAAGTGCTATGAGCCCAACTAATTATTACCTCTAATATAAATACATACATATATCTATATATAAATATATGTAAGGAAAGTTATCTATTGAGGATCGTACTGCCATATAAAATACAACAATAAATTCAAGACAATGGCTAGATAAATGCCATATCTATTATAACTTTATTTTAGATAAAATGAGTGAGTAATTTATGTATTATTAATCTTCAATTAAATAATAAAAAATATCACATTTGAAAGTGAATAAAAAAATGACTAAGTTCTTTAAAATCGTTGTATATTTTCCATATCAATATCTTTGTTTAATTTGTTTACAGATTTATTTCACTAGATATTAAGCAGTTTGTCCATTTTCTTTTTGGAGAGCATACAATAGTCGTGGCAACCCATTGCAGCTTGTCATTTTTTATATTTTACGGTAGACCGCTTTTTCTAAACATATTTCAAATGCTTATTGATAGACGAAGTGCTCAAAAAAATGCTCAGTATTTTTGTTATCAACTTATCAAGTGAGCAACCAAAACAAATTGCGTTAAAAATCAGGCAATCAATTAAAATAACAATCAAAAGTTGAAAATACGTCATCTTGAAAGAAACTTTTATATATTCGCATTAATTAAGTAAGTCTGAATTACTTTAACAATATAAAGACATTCTTATAAATATTAATTCTGCATCATTAGTTTCAAATAATTTAGCTTAAAAAAAAAATCGAGAAAATCAGAAAATAGGTTTAATTTAAATCTTCAAATTAAAAAAAAAAAAAAAATGGGAGAGAACTTTAACTTGGAAATCTAGTCTGAATTGCGTTTTTAAGTTTAAACGGAGTTTTATTCTGGACATCAAATCTTAATCAAAAAGTACTGGTTTTTGTAAATCGGGTTACTTTTTACAAAGATGTGACTTAGGAAAACACCTTCTTGGCTAGAAATTTAATACGAGTTTCGACCTAGAAACGCATACAAAAATTGCAGTTGTAACCAACAATTCCGGAGCTTTGAGCCGTGTTCCGCTAGAACTTTCCGCAAATACCATTATGGCGTTACACAGCAAAAAAAAGGGGACATTGTGAACAAATAAGCTGGGCCACAAGTGAAACTGAAAATGAAACTATATTTTAACTCGAACTCGGATTCGTTACATGGTCGTCACATCATAAAAGAAACTTTGCTCGTTTCCGTCATGCACAAAAAGAAAATAGTATGAAAAAAAGGAAGGAAAACCAAAATGAAAATCAAGGGAAACTGCAAAAGGCAAAAAGGAAACATTGTGAAAATCACGTGCGTGTCGTACTTTTGGACGACTTGTAAATTTATTCGACACATTCGCCACAGTTTTCGACTTTTATTACTTATCACAGTTTCACAGTTCAAATAAAAGCGGCAAATCATAACTTGGCCATAAAGTTCCAACAGACAGATCAAAGAAGAAGTCGCCAGGAATTGTCATAAAATGCATAAAAATTATAACGATTTCAAATTACTCAAAGTGCACCAGTAAAACTAAGTTTGTATATTTTTAATGATTTAATTTATTATTATTATTTTTTTTTTAATATAACAGCATTGAAACTACTTTTAAATAAATATTAAAACTATATTTAACTCTATCTTTTCGTATTTTTCTTAAGGAAAAACTAATTACATAACAATCAGAATTTTCATTTAAAAAAATAGCCTTGTAATTTATTTTTAAATTTAGTTATAAAGTCCTGATATTTAATTAAGCCTAAAAATATGGCACAAACATGACTCCTGTACATGACCATATTGGAGTCGATGTCGCTGTCAATGTCGTTGTCGCTGTCGATGTTCATGTCGATGGCCATCCATCCATCCATCCATTCATTCATTCATCCATCCATCCATTCATTCAGCCAATGGAGCAACATAAAAGTTGGGTTTATTTGCCCGGCAAACACAGCGAACGCCTCATGATTAAAGGATGTATATTAAATAATCATGTAAATGTCAATTTAAAGCTACTGTTGCCTCCGACCCGCTTCCACTGATTGGCTACGTGCTTTGGTCTCTCGAAACCCCAACAACAACAACAACAACAACAACAACAACAACTGCAACAACAACAACAACAACCAGAAGGGCGAGTGTCAAATGTTGGCGGCCTTTTTTTGTTGTTGTTGCTGCCCGTCGCTGTTATTATTGATATTGCGGGTGTATCCTTTTTTTACTTTGGATGGGGTGGGGGTGGGGGTGGGGGGAAGTCCCTTTTGAAATTTGCCGCCAACTGAGTGCGTGACGTCGCGACGGGTGCCAAAAGGGTGCACATGAATAACAATAGATTTATTGCAAACAATACATAAAATGCATTCAAATGGAATGAAATGTGTTTGGTTCTTTATAATATTCTATAGTCTTTTTTTTCTCTGTGTAATTTCTATACGCTTGCAGCAGGGTTTTTTAACTTTGCGACTAAGTGTGGAAAGCAATTGATTAAAATACTTTTTAAAGTGGATGAATTATACAGCTTTAACTTCTAGTTAATAATGTTAACAACAATTCAACAAATTTTATAAAATCATTAAGAAATATTTATTTATTTATTGTATATCTGAAAGGGTATTCAATATTCGACATTCGGAAGTATTTTTTTTAGTCCTATTCTTTTTTTTTGTGTTTTTTTTACGTGAAGTTTCACATTTGTTTCTATTTACATGTTTGGGGGCGTTGCGGCCAAAGAGGAAATGTTGCCAAGTCGTTAAAGTTCAATGGGAAAGTTGATTTGTCATGAAGAGAACGGAAAACAGTTTCTATCATTGATATACATAAATATAAAAATAAATGGTTAAATCGTATGAAAGGAAAACAGCATAAATCAATACCATCTTAAAAATAAAGAACACACAAAAAACGATATTTTTTATTTATTTGCCATTCACTTTCTATATCAATTTTTTCGAAGCTTCGATTCCTAAAAATTGACAAGTCTATCGATGGTACATTTTATTTATTGTATCGCATTGACTTTATAATCGTTGTCAACATTGGGAAGCTTCCATCACTGACTGCCTGGATGACTAAGCAGAAATTTGAGAACATTTATTTTTCAGTGCGTTCAGTTTGAGAAAATATTTTGGCAGACCTGAAAAGAAAAAATAATTTTAAAATGCCAAGCCGTAAAAATAAGAAACTTACTAAGGCTTTAGCTCAGCAAATCGATCAAAAGGAGCAGACCAAAACTGGGGAATCCAACACGGCAGAGAATAAAGCACAGATTTCAAAGCTGGTACAGTTTTTCAACACTTTCGGCGGGGAGTCCAACGAGAGGGAGAACACGCCAGAGACCATTCCGAATCCGGGAATGTCTCTGGAAAAAGTTAGCCAAGCAGCTGATGTGACTGCAACTGCTGCTCCCGATGCTGCAACCACTGCCGCACCCAGTAGCGCTCCTGTTGCAGAGCCAAAGCCGCCACAGTCGTTGCTCAAGTATGGCTTCGTCCACAAGCTTTATTTGGCAGCGAGCAGCAAAGAGGTAAGCTTCATCAATTGGTCCGGCGATGATCAGCTGCTGGAGCTGAGCTATATGGAATTGCAGGATCATCTGTTCAGTGACGAGAGCATCTTTCGCAGTCGCAGCATAACCGAGCTTGTCAGCCAGCTGCTGGAGGTGGGCTTTGAGCGTGTGCAGCCGACTTCAGAGCAGCGGAACAGTCCACAGATGTACTTTCAGCACAAGCACTTCAAGCCGCATCAATTGGAGCAGCTCGATCGCATAGCGACACCGCAATTTGAGCTGGAGCTGAATAAGGAGCAGGAGGAGGAGAAGCCAGTCATTGCTGATGTTGCCCGAGATCCGTGCACCATGTCGCACGGCACGTGTTCGACGCTGGAGAAGTCACGTATTCGTTTCGATACGTTGTTGAACTACCAAAATGATGTGCGCCGACTGCAGAAGCAGGAGCGTAAAACGAAGGAGCGGCTGCCACGACGTGGACGCATCGTTAGCCATCGACAACATGCGGAGGCACTGGAGTTACTGGCTGCGATGTATGTGGATCCCCATCATTCGGTGCCGAACATGGAGGTTAATCATGTGCCCGACTATGCTGGCTACTATGGCAATGTGGATCCATCGCTGATCCATGCGTTCTTTGGCGATTATTTGCCACACTTTGGCCCCAGGAACCCTGCTGGCCACAGAGACATTATTGTCGATGCCAGCAAGGCGAATGCCTTCCATCAGAACCTGCCCATTGGCATTCTGCACTCAGAGGATGAGGATGAAGATGTTCCCGCATCTAGGAAGGACAACGATGACGATTCTCAGCTGCCAGCGGAAAATGCTAATCGACCGCCCGACGATATTGAGCTGGAGAAAATTATGGATGATCTGTGGGGCAGTGGAACCGATAGCCAGCGAGAGAAATTGGAAACAAACTGTGCAACTGCAGAGAACACAACAAAGCCAGAGGATTTGAAGGCCGAGACTGAATCTGGCGAGGATCTGCTGCAATCAGCTGTCGCTGTCGCTGTTGCAGTTGTAAAGGACGATCTGGGGAGCAATGCAAATGCCAATGGAGACGACGATGACAACGACACCAAAAAGCATCTTGAGACCCAACCCAATCCAAAGATTGCCAAGCGTCGACGCTACGATCTGCGTCAGTGCAAAACAAAGCACAGGAAATAAAGAGTTTCTCCAAAAAATATTTTAAACTTTTCATATGCAAATATAATCAATTATTTGTCTAAAATAATCCAAGAATAAAGGATAAAAATTATAAATACAACTTTGTACTTTTTAATGATGATAATTTATAAAATAATAATATTATTTATATATTTTTGTTGCTAAAATTAAGTGCTTATCAACTGCTTTCAGTTGGCATTTAAAACAAAGAAAACTCGATTGATTCAACTCTTTGACAATTCAACTTGCACAGATACAAAAGTATCTTCAATGTGGGCTTGGCCTTTATTTTGCCACAAACCAATATGAATATGGCTAAAACGCTTATCAGCTAATCAGATGTCAGTTGCCTCATTACGACACATGCTAAGTGGAGGGGGACCATCAAGACTCAAACTGAAACTGAAACTGTAATTTAATCTGATCTGGAAATATCTTTGACAACATCTTTGAGCCGGGACAGTCTGACGGGGGCGCAATCAGTGCGATGTTTACAAGTTTTATGAGCCAACAAATGACAAGGCGAATAACGCCAACAATAACGAGAACTACCGATCCGACCACACTTCAAAACCGGGGCCAATTTTTGTTTTCTTTTTTTTAGTTGTTTTTTTTAAGGCCACTTCCAGTCTCAGGTCACATTTAGTCGCTTTCGGCTTCGATTTCGCAAAAAAAAAGAAGAAAATGTTGTTGTTTTTGTTGTTGTTTTTGTTGTTTTTTATAAAGCACAGCATGAGGCGAGACACGATTTTTATCGTCTTTAATTTGCTTTTTATTTGATATCATATTTCACGGCATGTTGTTACTCGAGGGCCCACGAAGCTGCGAGTCCCAAATGAAATGAAAACAAAAGCAAGTGGCATTTATTTTGGGCACACGGAGTCTCTCCCTCCCTCTCCCTCTCTCTCTCTCTCTATCTCTCTCTCTGTGGCTGGGCTGTGAGTCGAGACGTCATAATGTCATAAAAATGTCACATACTTTTAATAACTTTATGACAGCTACAAAATCATAAACAAAATGCTCCGACAGCGACATACGCACAACAGCAGCCACAACGACCAGAAAAGGACTGAATCAGCCCTGAGGGGTGTGTGTGTGTGTGTGTGTGTGTGTGTGTGCCTCTCTCTGTGTGTGTTGATTGAGGCACATGCAAATGGCTGTGGCCAAAAGAGGAGGCTCCATCATTTTGGAAGTCACATCATCATAATGAGATGTGTCATGTTTGCATTCCCAGAAAATGTGAAGGTTATTTTTACTGAAACCATTGGGCATCATAGGAGGCACCACTTATGAACATGCCACATGATTATTGTATTTGAGGCTAGAGAAACTCGTAGATAAAAAAGAATTTATAGTTTAAATGAATGCTTTGTTATCAAGTTGAGTATCTTTGTAATGATTTACTTACTTTTTTATTTATAAACATTTATATTTTTTTCTTATTCTTCAGTTTCCTCTACCAAAGTTCTTTCAACTCATTCCCAACACTTGATTATACATACATCTCTCTCTCTCTCTCACACACCCACTGTTTCTCTCTTTCTCACATATCCATTTTGATTACCAACCTCAGCTTTAATTTCAGCACATAAATTGGATTGGCGACAAAGCGCTGCCTTAAATTATGAAACCTCTCAGCTCGCAATGAAGTCGACTCGTCGCATAATAATGAACCGACTGCAGAATTTCAAAGAGAGCGAAAGAGACAGACAGTGAGTACAAGACAGAGAGAGAGAGAGCAAATGTTGGACCCGTAGAGTTATTAAATGCCAAGTTATTTGTCGTTTAGCTGGAAATCCATGCTGGCCGACAGTACTTTAAGTTTAAGACAAGACTCCGAGACTGCTTTATGGCTTTGAGTAGGAAATCTTTATGAGTATTTGCCCCGAAAGCCGTAAGCCGAAAACCGAATATGGTAACAGATAGCAGCAAAGCAGACACCACAAAAAAGAAAAAAAAAGAAAAATAATACAAAAAGTGAGACAAATTTATTGGCAAAAGTATAAATGCATTTCTTTACGGTTTCAGAGTTTTGTATAGTTTTAATATGAAGTCGTAAACATTTTTAATGAACCACAGCGATTGTAAAACTATTTGCATATTACGATATATGAGACCAGGGCGTGTTTTTATGGCTTGTCAATTTGCGTTTTGGCTAAAAAGTGATGGAAAAATCTGAGATACTTTACTAAACCATACTTACTTTACTTTTCTTATACAGATTGGAGAGATCTCAGATAGAAAAACACACTCAGTTCGTGAGATAATCCGAGAAATATAATTCCAATATCCAATAAAAATTGCACTATTCCCCAAGAATCTTAAGAATACATAAATAACAAAACAAATGTTTAAATAAGTGTACAATTTGCAAGTTTATTATTTTGAGTTATTGGCACAAGTATCATTGCTCTCCATTAGAGCCAATCAAAGCTCGCTGGGAATATGCATTCTTCTCCAGGCAAAAGCAAATAATTTGTTGGCAATAACAGAAAGTTATGCTTATCGCATTGCAACTTTAAGAAACTCACTTGCCACAAATATTTCGAGCAATTTATCTCGAATGGCAAACTTGCTCCTCTGCCAGTGTCCGTATTCGTGTGCGTGTCCTTGTGCCTGTGGTATTTTGTGTTTTTTATTATTTTTTATTTTTATTTTTTATGATTGCGCAAATGCAAAATGCATAGCAAACTGAATTGCACAAAATATTTCGCATGCGGCGGCAGTTGAAATGCGGCAAATTGGGATTTATTTGTATGAGAAAGAGTGAGACGATGCGACTCTGGCCTCGTCCTGGACCAGGTCCTGCAGCGTGTCCCTGGCCCCATTTTGCCAAGCAAACTTGCATCGTATCATAAACCAAAAATGCAGATGAAGATGTAAGTGAGAGAGAGAGAGAGAGGGAATGTGTGAGAAGGAGAGAGATCGAGTTAGCTAACCCACTTTCAAATTGCTTTTTTATTTGGCAATGGATTCGGTAACGGTTACGCTTATGGATCTGAGTGCGACTGCTCCGATGGGAAAATAAAATGGCACGCAAAGTGAGTCAAAGTAGTTTATGCAAAATTTACAAATACATATTTTCAAATGCAATCGCCAAAAGTTTGCCCTGCCTCCGGGTGCTCCAAACTGTTGTAGTCAAAGTTTGACAGGTGCACTCCGTACGTAGCTACAAACTGCAATTAGCTAAACCAACTCCTGCTCGGATTGGTTTTTGGACTCAATGCACTTGCAGGCATCAGATGTGTGGTCTGTAATCCAACGCAAATATTGATTCACTCTGGTATAAACGCCCGGTGACTCGGGTCTGCCACATCCTGCGCCCCATGAGACAATGCCAGCCAGTTGATACTGCTCTGGTTTCCGCTCGTTGAATGCCACCAGCAAAGGTCCACCGCTATCACCACTGCAGGCATCCTTGCCTCCCTCGCCCAGATAGCCGGCACAGAGCATGGAGTCGGTGATCATGGCTGGAGTGTAGCTGGAGTTGCGACATTCGGATTGACTGAGAATCACAACGTCGACTTCCTGTAGAGTTGTCAAGAATATGGGCAAAAGGTTTAACTAAACGGACTAGGTCCGAATGGAGTGGGGATCAAGAGGTAATGGGAGTGAAAAAAATAACAAAAAAAAAAAAAATAAACATAGATAGATTAAGCACCATCAGGAGAGGACTATCTGAAGACGCGGCACTCCCCGTACGAGTTCGAAATAGAGTGCCACAGAGAATGAGAAAGAACAGCAAGGAGGAAGGGAGAAAGATATTGATAAAGAAATGTTCAAACGAATATAGTTCAGACTCTGCAGGTGAAGAAACATAGAAAAGATTTGCATATTTAGTTCAGAGTTAACTTATCACAAAAAAAAAAAAAAAATAACAGAAAAAGAATAACTAGAAAAACAAGTAAGAAGCTCTAGTCGAGAGAGCTCGACTATGAGATACCATTAACACAACACTTTAGATATTAAGATTTGGTATATTTCGATTTTCTTCCGAGCCAAATCTTTATAAAATTTTGACGAATGATCAATATTTTGTCTAACGTTATATCTTGGAAATTGTGGCTTAATGGATTATGAATGTTATTGAAAAAAATCGATAAAGTTATCGATAAAATATATGCGTGCTGTATGCGAGTGCAAACAAATTCTTGAATTGTGGCTCTGATAATCATTGAGACAGACACACAGACAGACTAATGGATTTTGCTTCTTGCTGTCTGATAAATACTTTCAGCCTACTTCATTGTCAATTTTCAACGTGTTCAGGGTATAATCTGTTTTACTCCTTCTTTTTAATTATAATAACCAAAAAGTAACCCAACAAATCACCTGCAAGAAGTCCGTAGCAAATCCACCCTCCCGCTGTGCACCCCAACCCGTTACAATGCCAATCCTCCCATCGAAGCTGGAATCGGGCGACGGCAAGCAAACGGGTCGCAAGATTGCCTCAAATACCACCGGTTTGTCAAGCCTGATTAGGGCAATATCATTCTCGAAACTTCTTTGATCATATAGCTCGTGGGCTCTCACATGGTCGGCGTGACGCTCCAGCACCACAGTATCATCGATATTAGGGCGACTGTGTGCCAGTAGTCTTACAGTGATTATCTCGGGGTGCACATCTTGAACACAATGAGCTGCTGTAAGCACGTACAGATCACTGATCAGAGATCCAGCGCAGTAGAAGTGGCCAAGGAGTAGAATTCCAGCCATCCAGGGATATTGCTGAGGACGCGTCTCGTGACCCCCAACGATCTTGCGTCCATTGTTGATTAGACCACAGTGGCAACTGCTGCATTCCCTCCCAACCGGATAGTTGCTGATCTGTGGTAACTCTGCTGTCGATCCTGGAGTCGATTCCTGTTCGGGTTTGACTGTAGTTGGCCACAATATCATCGAAAGCCACTCCAAGAAGCTGTCCCGCTGGACTTGGACATGGGCACCGCACACGAGGACACTCTGCACAGCCACAAAGCAGATGAGCTGTAACCTCATCTTGCTGCCAACTAAATGGTTACTGCAAAGAGCAGCTGGTTGCTGGCTGCTTACTGCTCTGCAACACAGCTGGAAAACTGGAGATCAAATTGTTGACCCATTTATAATCCAGTTTTGATATTGTTTTCCATTTGCTAGTGACGAATTTATACCATTTATTCATTTTATTGCACACCTAACCAGTTTTCTATCTCATTTTCATTTCAGGCCATCACAATGTCGACTTTTCCACTTTGAAAACAATTTTCGATATCAAATATTTTACATTGCAAATGTACATTTAAAACATTTAATGTTGGTGTAGTTGAGAGGCTGTGCACGGCTAGAAGATACTCTGCTTCCATCATATTTAAAGCAAGCGTTCTCTTCTTCAGCATTTCTTTATACATTTCCAGTTCTTTAACAGGGTATCTTTACAAACTGTGATTGGGTAACTTAATCGAAATACTTTTAGCTTTAAAGCTAAAGTTGAGTGTCTTGAAGAACCAGTTAGACAATTATTTAGCTTACTTCAAGTATTTGTGTTATTTTTTGTTTTTCTTCTCTTATATCGAAAGTTGGGTTTACAACCGAGCTACAATCAGAATTTGTAGAACTCTTAAGCGATTTCCCCGTCAAAATCAAGAAGTGTTCGGAACATTTAGTATTCCATTTAACTGCTTTTGGTGTCAAATATTATGCAAATGGTAAGCTTAATAAACGCAAGACAGTCCCCAGACTACACAAGACTCCCCTTCCCCTTCCCCCCGCGCTGGCAGTTCCCACTTGTCATTTAGGCCTTTGTAAGCTGGCACAATAATCTCTAATAGGCTTAGTATGAAATATTGACGCTTAGTGGACGCTTAGTGTTGCCAAATAGAGCTCGGAAAATGTTGTTATGTTTATTTGGTTTTTCCAACTCGCTGTCCCTCTCTCACTCTGGCTCTCCCTCCCTCCCTCCGTCTGACTGTCGTAATGAGCCAGCCAGCCTGAAAATTAGTGAAAGCAGTTTAATAATAATTTTCTGACTAAGCTTCTTATTCGAGTCGGAATTTTCGGGGCTGGGCAGAGTTCGATAACTTTTGTCCCAGTTAGTTGGGGGCGTTCTAAACAGACTAATTGAATTTTATAGAGCAAGCCCGAATGATCCATAAATCGAGAAACCCATTGAACCCTGACTGACGTGGCAGCAACAATAGTGTTGACACGCCCACAGTTACGCATCAACACCAAAACTGTAACTTGCAGACCTTGAGCTAATACATTTTTATATGTATTTAATGAGCCGCATGGCTGCATTCTGGTGGATCAGGAGAACCACTATGTAACGCAGTAGCACCTAAATTGTCCAATTATATAAAATATCAAGCGACTCTCGACGACAACAACAACAACAGCAACAACAAAATGGACAACGATGATGACTGCAATGCGTAGGCTGCCCCACAGGTAGCCTCTGTGGCAGCCGCATGTTTCTGTCACTTTTGATATTTTGTCCCTTAATTGATATTTATGGAAATGGATGTTGTTCGTATGTGTGTAAGTGGAGCAGCCATCTGTGAGATTAACATGCTCACTTGGTGGTGACTTGCCTGGGGCTGCTCATTAAGGTGCTGCTACTGAGCAGAGGAGCAATCTCAGTCTCACAGTTCCAGTTCCACAAATCCTGCGAAAATGCCTCCGTCACACAAGAAAACTTGAACAACTTTGCACAACGGAAACTAACAAAACAAAAAGAGAGAAAAATAAAACAATGCAACTTGTTGCAAAGTAATCCTAATCGCCACTGCTGACCGCCGCAATGAGTTTTGCACTTGACTAAGAATTATTGCTTAATTGCAGAAATGGTACAAACTTGCCACGGGACTCCACGAAAGTTTGTGCAGCAGGTTTTGTGGTCTCACTTGGAGCATGTTCATAAACTATGATGAAAACACTCAAGTGGATAATAATTAAGAATAAAGATTAAAACTCTTAGAGCAACTATCGGTTTAAGCAGGCTTCAAAAAACTATTAAATGTGGCAAACAAAATTATGGACTCACCTAAAATGTAGCAATAGCCATAGCTATAAGAGCTCCAAGTGCAACATAAAATGCATTTAATTTATGGATGCAGTAAATTGGAAATTAATCATATTTTATATTCGATTAGATTAGCTTAAGGTGGTCTTTCTGTTAAGAACTAAATTTCACTCCTGATCTGCTTTCATTTTCTTTTAAAATGCTAAAGTGAATTGAAAATTGAACCCTGGCTCTGCTGTGACGTCATCATTGACTCTAATTCCCCAAGCAATTAACAGGCTCCTAAGAAACCAATACAAAATTCCCATTGGCTATGAATTTATTTTATAAACATTTGAATTAAATCCATTGACACGCAATAAATCTAAAAAAAAAAGTTGTATAAATTCCAAAATTTACGTAGGATTGGTTTTGAATAATACAAGTGTGTGTGTGTGTGCGCTGTGTGTGTGTGTGTGTGTGTGTTTGTGTCGGTGTCTTTGGAGTCTCCAAATTGCGTACTTCTTGTGATGTTGTTGCTGAATTCGCTGTTAAACATGCGCTGGGGCTGCCTGTTGGCTTCTTTATCTTGACAGCATCGGGCTTTAAAATACAAGCATAAATACATACACTACTTTGGGCCACAAATGTACAAACATTCCGACACAAATGTCAGTTTTCGGGCGGTGGGGGGGTTCAAAACGCACAATTGCAAAAGCGGCAACAGCTTTTAATTAAAAGCAACATTTTCACAGGCCACAGCAACAAGGCTTATTAACAGTTACTTTTTCGCAACGTAAATCTCTGACTGCAGTTTGTATCTGTGTGTCCCAGTGTGTGTGTGTGTGTGTGTGTGTGTCTGCCATTTAGCCGCAGCAAAAGCTGTCAATTGATAAACAAGTCAACTGTCACTTAGGCTCGCATTGATAGCTTCTTATCGAGCCGAATGCAGCGAATCGAGCGTCCAACGCTAATCAGCCAGCAGACAGGAGGCATGAGGCAAGAGGCAGGAAGTGTGTGTCTGCCCCAGCAGGCGGAGCGATGTCCAACTCGAACTTCGTTTCGTAGTCCTTGCCTTGCCACTTGCCACTTGCCGCTGCGCTGGCGGCGATGGCGATAAGTCATTCGACACATGTCACAAGTTGTTTTTTGATTCGTATTTCTCTGTTTTTACTTCAGTTTCAGTGTTTTTTTTTTCTTCCTTTTTTTTCTATATATTATTTTCAATCAAAAGTGGAAATTAAACGCGGCTAATGAAGATTTTAATTGCGTGCCACAAGCTGCACTGTCTGTGGCTCTGTTGCATGTGGGCAGCAACGCATAAGCGAATATTATTTATAAATAAAACATGCTCGACTTAAGAGCAACATGAACAGCGTTTGTCCAATGCAAACAAACACGCAACTCAACTGGGCAACTTTTACTATATGCATATATCTATATCCTCCTCCCTCTCTCTCTCTCTCTCTCTCTCTCTCTTGGTAAGTCTGTTTGTGCACTAGTTACTAGTGTTTGCTGATAAAGTAAGCTGCTTAGGTTTTCAGGTATTTGGCTGCCTGATTGCCAACATTTTGCATGCCGTTTATGACAGTCTTTGAAGGCTTTAAACGTGTAACTGTAATGTGGGCTTTTTGGGAAACTGCGTTTGGATTTGTTATTAGCTGATTAGCGGCCAAAATCTGTAACTGACAGAATTGTCGCCAAATTCGAAAGTACACTTTGGACACTAACTGACTGACATGGGTAAATAAAGAAAAATATAAAAATGTCCTGGACTTGACTATTTCTACTCGGCTGTTTATCCTGACCAATATCGAGGAATATATGCTAATGGGGTCGGAGATGCTTTCTGCTGCCGCTAACATACTTCTGTAGAAAATCATGCCATCCTTTTTAGACATTTAAACAAGAATGCAAGAAAACAGCTCAATTCCAATCAAATAGAATTCTTGAACCACTCTTTAAAGAGTTCTTTGCAGTGGCAAAGAGCAAAAGTCTTCATCGAATACCCGTTTAGCATAAAAAAGCGAGCCAAAAACAAATGTGGAAAGTGTCACGCTTCATTTGTGTAACCCGTTCAAATGGACACCTGGCCCAAGCCAAGTGAAATGAACTGTCATCGCAGAGTGACACGCAGTGGAAAGGTAAGCAAAGAGGAAAAGCCAAAGGAAAAATAGGAAAACCGGGGGAAAAAAAAAATGGAAACAGCATGGCACACAAATTCCATGATAGACACTGAAACAAATAGAATCGGACAGATCGATTAGGCATACAAATGTGCAATTAGAAATAGAAGTGGAATGTGTGCTGGGCAAAGGAGAAGTTCACTTGGCAGTCACTCAAAGAAGAGATATGAGCTGACATACCTTTGATACCCTTTGCTCAACAAACCGTTACAAATGACAAAAGAGAGAGAGAGAGAGAGAGAGAAACACAGGAAGCGCTTCAAAGAGCTAACGAGCCGTACAAACGACACTTAGCTCCCTTTTAGCCATCATTCAAAGCGTCAGCAGGGAAATTTATAAAAATAAATACACTGACACTGCAAGCTTTTCATTGCGCTTTTCCACTCTATAATTGAATTAAATTTTTACTCAGTAATTTTGTGTAATTTATCCGCCATTTGTTTCGGCCACTGTCCACCACAATTTTCCGTAATTAGGAACAGCTTTTAATTACGCTTTTTTTTGGGATGGGGTGCAAGTTTGAGGAAGGTTGCTGGCAATTTTACAGCAGACATTTAATTATTATTTATGATTGTTTAGCATTTTTCTGAAATTGATTTATGTGGTTTTCTCGTGCAGTGACGGTCAGTTTATTAATTTGTTAAGCTTGCCTCCGGTTGCGACCACGCCTCTCCCTGCCACTCCACCCCCCACACGAGTCGCTTCCGATCGAGCCAAGAAATGTGGGCCTGTCATGTCGTGAGCCCATTACAATTACATATTAATTAATAACAGTTTTTCGGGGTGTTAATGCGTGTTTAATAAAAGTTATAATTACAATTTTGATTGCCCCCACAAATGATATGTTGGCTGTTTATGAAGGGATCGGTTTTTGATCAAATTTAATGGGACATTTAGGCGATGCCGTAGAGATTTAATTGGAACTGCTCGAGAAGAGAGTGGAAAGCTGCCAGTGTAAAATATCAGGTTTATTGCAGTTTGCATTAATCAATCAAGCTCCGCTTGGCAAAAACATAAATTCTCAGCCTCAATCAAAGCATTTCCTGCTTTCGCCAGTCTTCTAGCCACTCAGCCCCCTCAGCAGGACTCTCCTGAGTGGCATCCAGCTTGAAGACAATGCAAACAACCGACCGAATGAGCAACGCCTGCGTGAAAAATGCAAATCAATTCAATTAAAACAACAAGAGCAACATGCAGCAAGCAACAGCAACAACAAGAACGATGGCAATTCAAAGACGCATGCCTCAATGCCATAGCCGCAAGGTACACCAAGCAACCAACCACCAGCCATCAGCAGCAGCAACAACAACAACATGATGCATGTTGCAAGGAGGCAGCACAACAAAAGCCATGCGCACCATAAAGATCCCGCGCAGAGCCGTTGTTCCTGACAACAGCTAAACAACAACAACAACAACAACAACAATGCAACACAGAGCAACAGCAACACACATGCCACAAAAGTGTTGCAGTTACAAGAATTTTAATCAAGCGTTTAACACTAAACGCGCCACAGACTCGAAACGACGCAGACGCATAAACAATTTTCCAATTGTTGTTGCTGCTTGTCGTTGTTGCTGAGCCTTTATTGGGTCTTTGTGTTGTTGCTGCTTGTGTTGCATAAATTAACTTGCCGCTTGTCTAGCCGGCAACCACTGCTGCGCCTGCGTGCCACAATCCCAGCCGCTCAGCCCAGCATCTCGGCTAGTCTCTTTGGTTTTTTGTTAATGCCGGTTACTGTTTTCTTATTTTTCTTTATTTTTTCTTTATTTTCTTTTTCCTTGTTTTTTTTTGTTGCTTTTTTGCTTGTGGCATGGACAAATTTAAATTTGCATGACAGTCGCACATTGATCATGGTCTGTTGTTGTCTGTATGACTGTTGTGTGTCCGGATTGTGTGTGCTGTCTTCAATGACTCCCAGGACATACATATACATACATACATGTATATATGCATCCAACTGTGCCAACTTGCAACGCATTTTCAATTAACCCAAACATGCCTGGCACTCGAATGACATTTCAAATGTTTGTTGCGCTTGTTGCTTGTTGCTTGTTGCGTGTTGCATTTCTTGTATTTCAATGCTGAATTGGGCCAGCTGACAGTCCACTTAAGGCGCCGCCATTAAATCCGCCCAAAAACCCCAATAAAAACCATTCAATAAATCACAACAAATTAACATAAATCTTGGCAGTCTGTCGACGCAACTGTTGCTGGTTGCCAGCGGGGGGAGGGGGATGGTGAAGTGGATGTGGAAGTGGAAGCTGTTGTTGCTGCATCTGTTGATGATGATGATGTCGATCGTAAATCCTGAAAATTTTGACAAATGTACAAAAGCTTCCTCAAAATGGGCAATAAAAAATTAAAAAACAAAACAAAAATAATAAAAATTGTATTGCAAGTGTATGTAAAACACACACGCTTGCACACACACACACACACACACACACACACACCACACACAGCCGGCCACAAAAATCTTTATTGCATATTCAAAACGTACAGGAAAAGAAACAAAGTAGAAAGCGTTTTCTAATACAAAACACAGCAGTTGGAATTCTCTTCAATTGGATGGAAACTCGATGATCATCTTTAAAAGAATTGTGTATTTTAAATGTGAAAAGATTCCATAAAAAATTGTATTTTGGTAATAACTAATAAGTTTGATTATTATTTTTATTTATTTATTTATGCAACACTTAAATTGAAAATACAATTTCATAATATTTTAAGCACTCTTGAGCAACACAAAATAACTTACAAAGTCGATAAGCTCAGCGTTGTAGAGTATCCCAAGGCGGGCAACAAAAATCTAACAAAACAGATGCAGCTCTCTACACATGACACAAATGGCGCACAGAATGTATCTTTTAGAAGGCAAAATGAGAGCCATAAATGTGAACAGAGACACTCCGACAACAACCCAGTGAAGAGTGGAGTCGAGCTGTGAGGGAGTGGGGGGGGAGCTGTGAGGGAGTGGGCTAGTGGGGAACTTTGTATGCCCCAAAGGGCCCCGCATAACGCACATGTCTGCAAAGTGTTAATGTGAATTTATGATGCATTACGCAGCAGCGTTGCCATTGGATGAAGATGCCTGCGGGGCAAGGAGGAGATGGCGCGGAGATGTCCGCCTTGTGGAGGAGCCACTGGCTGTCGTCGGGGCTTTGAGATTTCTCTAGTCGCGTAATGAAAAACAGATTTGGAAAGTTTTTATGATACACAATATGAAGTAAAATGTGTAGTAGCTAGTTTTAAGAGCAAACCCACATTGGGGAATTGAGTGCAAAATATAGCGCCAGATTACGCAAGACTTTACTCCAAACTGAAATGAAGATCAAAGACGCTCATTCTAAAGATAAAAGGATGAGAGCTTTTAAGAAGCAGGTATAAAGATAAAAAATACCAAGAACTGATTTTAAGTGTAAGATATCTTCATGTGCTTATTAGGAAGACCTCTTAAGTAACTTCTACTTCATACTATACCTAACAGCTCATAAAGTAATCAACTCCAGATACTTTCTGATTTTTTTTATAGGCTGAGTGGGAATTAAGAAAGCAGTAGAAAGATAAAACCCAGATTTAGATTTTAAATTTGGAATGTGTGTTATAAAAAAGATGTGATCACCTGAGTGCTACTGATAACTGGTATCTTAGCATCTACTACAGATATAAGCAGATTTCAGGAAGAATCTTAAGTAGTTCTCAAATCATCACCTCTGCAACTATTTACTTGAGGAACTAACAATCACTTCACGCATGTTTGTCAACATAAATCTCAATTTTGTGGGCGCAGACAAAAGCCAAAAGGCGTTCCCACTAATTACAACGCCTCTGACCACCCACAAAATGCACACACTGACAACACTCAACACTCAACGTAGCAACAACAGCTGGCACACCCCCTTCGTCCCGGTTGACGCCCCTATTTGACTCTTGATACGCCCCTGTCTTAATTGAAACCTCGCGCAAAACTCGAATTTACCAAATATGGTTCAACACTAGAAGTATTTATGGCTGCTATTAGGAGTAACAAAAGTAGCAACCCCCTTCCACCATCCACCCACACAACTGAAAGTGCCAAGATTGTGGCAGCCACACTCAGTGCCGCACTGCATGTCAAGCATTACAAGTAAATTAAATTATGGCCACACCGACGCCTCAGAAAATGCGACTAATAAACTTTCAATTAATGCAACCCAAAAATACACACGCAACGGGAAGTGGCCGAAATTAAAAGCGATGCGGCTTTGCAGCAGCACACACTAAAAGTGTGGCAAGGTGTGGCGACTGTATCGCTTCGGGAGATGCGCTTAACTAAATACAATTTGCTCCAGCTCACAATGGGAAGAGATAAGAAAGGTACCATCTCCCTGGGAAGGGGGCGCGTCCCTGGCGTTGACAGCTCCGCTTGGTGGGCGCCTAATTTATAGAGTTGACGCTTCGAGTTTCTCCAGTTTTCCCCTTTTATTATTTGTTTGTTGCACACGCAACGGGCATGACGAATTTGGTGGCGCTGCTTTGAAGTCTACGGCAGCATTCCGTGTGCCAAAAAAAAGTTCAACACTCCCCCCTCCACGACCCGGTTCTGCTTCAATCTTAATTCAAAGTATACGAGCTTGTGGAGCTGTTCCCCGGTGTAGATCGTAAATAAAATCGTAAATTGTCATTTTGTTTTATTGTTTACTCCGACAGTTTTTATTGAGCTCGTTTTGTTGGCATTTGGTTTTAGTGCCCGACATCTCAGCTCCTTGCTCCCCTCCTCCTGTTTTTGACTTATTCGACGGATGCAAAAGTTGTCGGCTGTTTGTCGTCGTTGCTGTGGCCAATGACAAGTCCGTTAATGAGCCATTAAGGTGTGCACAAACACCTTGAAACATGACCTGCCTTTTGAAACAACATGATGTCTTCCAGCTACATTTTATATAGATCGGCTCCCATAAACAAATTACATTTATTTACACTCCATCAAAGTTTCTTTACAGATACTGGAATGTAGATCTGCGGATAAAAAGATGAGTGCTTTTAAGAAGCAGCTATAAAGATAACAAGAAACCCTATTTTAAGTGTAGGGTAGTGTTATGTGCAAAAATCTTAATACTCAGATTGATATGAAGATCAGTTTCTGTAACACCTTTTTTTCATTCATATTCAGTCTCAATTGATTCTGGTAGATTGATGTCCATTGTGAGTAAGTTTTTCCCTGGCATCTCTCTTACATTTCCTGTCCCTAAATGACACTCCCTATCTGTCACTGACCGCAGTTCTTTTAAAAGCAGATCACACAACATTCTCGTAGACACATGCAGATGATAATGGCATATATATCAAAAAGTGCTAATGCGACCGGTACAAATTGTGCTGGCTGCTCCTTTAAATGGCCATAAAAGTGAACCACGCAAACTAATCACGCAATAAATGAACGCTCATCAATTCATAGACAGTTCAGTTCGGTCGAGCCGAAGGGAGTGGGTAAAACTTGGTCAACGGTTCGCGTCGACTGAAGCAATGCAGCCCCAGAGCCCCAAATGAGCAACAGCAAAAGCAATAAAATTTATGTTAAGTAGCGCGGCCATAAATAGCCAAGAGCCAAATAGGATGCTATATAGAATGGTATGGTATGGAATGGGATGGGCTGCTGATGTGATATGGAGAACGATGACGATGACAACAGCGAGAACTGGCCCGGACCCAGTCTGGCCTTGACAAAGGCAAAAACGTGAATCGTGGCATGATAAATGTCAAAGCAAATGACATAAATAATCGAATCGAGCGCAAGCAGTCAAGCATGAAAGCGTTGCAAGCGTCAGGAGGCAGGACGCAGGAGGCAGGAGGAAGCTGCTGGCTCCTATGCCACCACTATATGGCTATCACCATCATCATAATCATCATCATGAACATTGGCTAGACCTACGACGGACTCATAAAAAATCCTTTAGCCAACGCCAAGTGTGGTCCATCGGCACGAGAACAAGCGCAAGCACGAGCCGTTGAGCAGGCGACTTCAATTATTGATAGATTATTTACTGTCAGCCCAGCAATGACATTGCCCATTGCCCAATGCCCATTGCCCAATGCCCAGTGCCCAGTGCCCAATGCCCAGTGCCCATTGTGCTCTGGCAGTTCCAGGAAACGCAGTCATTGCCATCCTTCTCATCATCATCAGCGCTGTCTTTGAGTTTGCCTTGTACGCGACTTACATTAATCATCAACTGAAGAGCAAGTCTTGCCTCTCCCTCCTGCTCCCTCTTCTATCTCTCTCTCTCTCTCTCTCTCTCTCTCTCTTTCACTTGCAATGTGTAATTTGTTATTCATTATGAAGCAGAATTCTTTTTAATACAGAACACATACTTATCCAAAGTGAGGCACACGCTTAACCCCTTTTAAAAACCAATGAAATGACAAATATATTCAAATAAATCTTATAAAAATAAAAAGTTTAAATTCTTTAGAAAATATCACAAATTAACGAATGCGAGAAACTTTGACGGATTGAGGGTTTCTATGTGCTCCGAGTATAACACATTTAGTACATCTTTTTCGAGCTAAGGTGACACAATATGCAACTATGGGTTTTGATAACTTCTCATAACAAAATGAAAATTTCAGTAGTAAATATGATTACTTACTAAATTTGAGCTACATACCTATATATGGAGATATGGGATAAATAGGAAACCATGGGTTAATCCTATTCATATTCTTCCCGTCTATACGTCAGTTATTCAGGTACCTCAACAAGTGCTTGGCTCCAGGGCCGAGAGGGCCACCTATGCAGATTATGGTTAGTTTACGTACAAGATTTCCACATGTTCTCGTAGTTAATTGAAAATTATTTACTAGCAATTTAGCCTTGGGCCTATGCATACAGCGGGAGAGAGCGAGACGGAGACTAGTTTTTGACATGTTGGCTCAAGATTGGCAAGCAGGCAGCTGGCAGTCGGATAGGCAGGTGAGTGGACCTGCTGGCCAAGTTAACAGCAATGATTCATGGGCATGCAAAAAAAAAAAAAAAAAAATGCAGAAGAGAAAACGGGCAAAAAAGAAATGCATGCCAAAACCAGGTCAGAGCACGCATGTCAATCAGTCAAATGCAGTTTTGGCAGTCAAGTACTGATTTCCTGGTTATTATTGATGAACGAGCTTTGGCTGTTCGCTGGCAACAATGGCCAAAAGACCTACCCATCAAAAAAAAAAAAGGAAAACAAATAAAAAAACAAGACTCACTTCATGGTCCATGCTGTCCACATTGATGACTTCATGCGCAGAGCTGGCCAAACAGAACTAATGGTTTTTGGAACCCCTCTTCATCCAACTACGCCTACGTCGGTAGGCATTTTTACAAAAGTTGCCAAGTCAGGGCCAACAATTAAGTTTGGCCGAGACTGAAGATTTTAGCAGAGGCTTCCATTAATTCGAGTCGCCCCCCTGCCGTCAAATGCAAATGATGCACATGCTCCAAGCTCAGCTCGCCCATTTTGCCCAGTCACAAATCGATGCGTAATTAATTGGCCTGGACCAACTTTCGCATGCCGCATGCCGCATGCAATTAAAAATTCATATGGCAGGCCGCAAAGTTCAATGTCTGCTGTTTTGCAGACTTAGACAACTCGCTTTCAGCAGCGACTGCGTGTGCACCACTAGCCACCACCAAGCGCCGCATGTGGCATTCTGGGCAAATGTTTGCCAAAGTTTCTTTCCTGGCCCAACTTGGACGACGTCTTTTGCATGGGACTCGGGGACTTGTTTTGATCGCTGCCCGTTTGCTGGCTGTGTGGGCTCCAGAGAGACTAAGACTGGAACTGAGGTTGGAACTGGGACCGGGACTGGGACTGAAAGTGACTGGGGGAGGGAGAGAGTGAAAATATATGGTCCGATGATTACCGCTTGCTGTGATTTTTGATTATGCAGTTTCCGTTCGTTTCGTTTTCTTTTCTTTTTTGCATATGTAATTTTTTTTGATGGCTACGCATTTCAAGGACTCGGTTGCACCGTGGAAACAGTTTCGATTTACTTTGTAAGCTTCGGGCCATTGATAAGCTCTCAGCTGGTTAAAAAATGCGTACGCATTCTCATATTTTAGATTTTTGAATATTTACACAGAGTGCATTTATCTTTTTGAATAACTTAAAAATGAAGAAATAACTACGAAAGTAAAGAATTTATAAAATATAATAAAAGATATACAAATACCAATGCTTAAGTTTAACGACATATTAACAGGGTATTCGCTAGTCAATCGCATTACTTGATACCATTCTTAATTGCTATTGTAAGCCTAAGCCTTAGGCAGTTATGTCAAAAACAGCAATCCATTCTCGAAAATGCCCCAACGGCTCCATGACATAACACAAAAATCCTTACGAACTCCCATTTTGAGACCAATAAAACAGAGGCCTAAAGCCTAATTCAGAGACGGCTTTGTTAAACGATTAAGCTCAAATAATAGACTCAATTAAGCAAAGTAGACAACTCAATAGTCTTGAAAGTCACGCTTCCAAACAGAGCCAAAAAAATAAAAGTAAAAAACAAACGGAAAGAAAAATGCGTGTAGATAAATTAAACGTAGCGCTTTTCGAGCAACAAGTTTCCAACGCCTCGAATTTCAATAACAATAAAAAACGTACAAAAAAAAAAGAAACAAAGAATTGAAAAGGAATAATACAAATCCAACCACAAACTGTGCAATGACATCATTTGGCATCAGTGTCAACTTCTTCGGCTGACCCAAAAAGGTCGCAGGGCACAGAAAGTGAGCGATTGGGAAAACCAAACAAGAGGCTAAAAGCTTGAGAGAGCCCAATCATCAATTATGAGAAACAGCCCAATGGCCAAAAAGGTAGCTTCGAGCCGCTTGTAAAAGCTAAACAAGTTCAAATCTCTGTTTTCTGTTTCTTCCAGTCTCCTCTATTGTGATGAATTGCTGCAATTTGTTAGGCCAGCGAATGCTTTCGATACGGGAAATTACCTACACGCTGTGCGCGGATCGTACAAATTAATTAAATGACCACATGGAGGAGCACAAAGCTATACGCAGAAGGAAAAAAAATGCTGAAGAAGATCGACTGCAGAACGAAACCCAAACACGATTTGATTGGTTCGGTAACTTCGACTGCTGTTTTTACGGTTCATTTGCCAGGGGGCAGCAACTGCTGCTGTGCACCCATAATAAATAGTTCGTGGACCGCATGTGGTTTAAGGGCCTATTTGCAGAGCAGGGGTGCCTGAAATAAGATACGCTCCTACTTATGCATACCTACATATGTATATTTGAAATTAAGAAGCTTAAAATTCAAATAGTCATCGTAAGCATTACAAATAATTTCATCAATTGAGTCTAAAGAAAAAAAAATAACAATTTAACTTATCGCTTGTTTATTCAAATCATATTTTTATTGCTTATTTTAAGCTAACTTTTATTAAAGAACAACAGCAGCTAAGGCCTCGTAATTAATTGGCATGAGATATTTCATCTTAATCATAAACATATTTTTCTAGCATTGTAGATTAAAATTATGCAAGTTAATATTATATTTTTTAAAGTAATATTCTATGTTCATAGGCAAATGAGTTCTAAGTGAAAAGCGAAACTATTTTGTAGACTCAGCTGCGCTCGAGAGCTGACCCAATTAGATAAGAAATGTGCTCTTTTGTTTTTCAAGCGGGGCTGATAACAATACTATATTTAGAAAAACAAATGTTTCAGTTTTAGTTTAAGTGTCGAGCGACTTATGTTAAGAACATTGCCAGCTACTTTCATGTGGCGTCGGTGGTGTAATGGTCAGCATAGTTGCCTTCCAAGCAGTTGATCCGGGTTCGATTCCCGGCCGACGCACAAGTAAATTTTTTGTTGTTAATTTTAATTTACCATATTAAACTCTATTAACTATTTAGAGTGCATATATTGGTCATAATCATCCGCATATTTTGTCATATTTGGCAGCTGTGCTTTTCAAATTGCTTTGTAATTAATTTGGTGCCGCACAAATTGCTTAATTTAACACACCAGCCAACAAGCGAAACTGCAACATCTGTTGTTAACAGATTTGAAATGGTCATATATTAAAACCATTCAATTAAATTTCAATTACCAAGCATTTGACCACAGCTCGTCTGTGATATATAAAGCTCCTGGCATACATATATATCTAATTATTGGGCTTTGGAATTTGAAACGACATTTTTGCATGTCATCAAATATTTGCATTCGAAATTAAATTATGCTGCCCATGCGCTAGTCGAGTAAATATTTAAGCCAATAATATTGTTGGGCATTTTAGATGAAGTCGAAGTCGACCAAGGTCGATGACTCCACAGGAGAGAGACAAGTCAAGAGACTCGACTCGACTCGACTCGAGTTGACTTGGCTGACTAATTAGTATGCCGTTTGCATATGCCAAATGCTTTGTTTGCACTAATTTCCCTCATCCGGCCAAACAGATGAGACGTCTGTCTAGCATTTGGCCAACAAGCTGCCCCAAATAGCCAACACAAAATGTTAATGCATATAGTCCAGGAAATGTCGAGCAGTGTTAAAACGCTTACGGACATAAAACACAAAGAAGAATTACCAAAAAAAAAAAAAATGTTCCAACATGAAAATTGGTGCGTTTTTTTGGTATTTATCATAAGGCTAACATTTTGGGCCGGCTGTGTCCGATTTGAGCTTGACTGGTTTCATATATTTTCGGGCGTGGCTCCTGCTGCCCTCATTTGCTATTCATTTCGTTGCCGGCATCCCTTGACTTATGCGTATTACTGCAAATATCAATTAATGCACGAAACGTGCGTGAAATATTTAAGATTTTTTCACGCACAACGGCGCGAGGAACGCTTCATCCTCAAAATGGACACGCTCTGACCTTGGATTACGCTCATATCGAATATCCATGGCTGAAAGATAAGAACTACCAGACAGACAACATAATTGATTTGCTGGCGATTTATGCGACTGCCTTGCAGGTCCTTGGGGTCAAGTCACGCACCAAAAAGCTCAACTTGGCAACAACTTGTTGTTGTTGTTGTTGTGGTTGCTGTTGCTGTTGCTGTCCTAATTGTGTTTGTTGTTATTTACACAAGTGTGAGTTTGACATGGACATGACCAAGTGCAATATGTAAAGCATGCTCGGCTGCATTTGTAATCACTTTGAGCATCATTAAGTAAATTACAAGCTGCCAACAGCAACAGCAGCACATTACTTGTAGATACATTTGTATCTCGACCACCAGCAGCAGTTGGGGCAGACAGATAGAGAGAGGTAGAGAGAGAGAGAGAGAGAGGCTAGTAGCATTCGTGCGGTTGACCAGCAGCCGGTGCTTAGAGTTTCGGGTTTAGTTAAGTTATTTATTCGCCTGCCAGCTCTCATCTATTTAATTTAATTCAAGTTTGTTCTTTGCCATAAAACCTCCCAAAACAAAATGCTGAAATTAAGTGCCTGGTGCAAGGTCTTTTGGCCCTTCTGTGCGACCTCGAATCCCGTCCTTTTGGCACTTTAAACCAATATTTGCTTTGGCTTCCACGCCTCAAAAGAGCAAAAATGAAACACTGCGTTTTACGTTTTTGGCATTTCAATGCGTGCCACGCCCCTTCCAGCAGCCCCTCCCTGGCGACCCTCACTCCGCAGCTGGTTGCGGGCACGTTTGTTTATTTGCTTGCTGCTGGTGGCAGTGGCCAGTTCGCTTTTGGGGTTTGAGGTTTGCCTGCATATTTAAAGCACACATACATATACCTTAACCTACTCTTTCACTCTATCCCCCCTCTCTCTCCCTCTCTCTCTCTCTCTCTCTCTCTCTCTATAGCTGCATATATTTATTGTGCTGCTGTTGCTTCACTTGGGCCGCTCCCTGTGTATGCTTTTGTTGTTGTGCCTGTTTGTGTTTGTTCTGCGGCATCTTCACAGCTGAGTGATTGCGGCTCAATATTTGTCTTTGTTGTTTTAGCCTTGATGTCCTCATGAGCCCCATTTTAACAGCTGCCCATAACATTTTAGGAACTCAGGTCCTTTTAGCGCCTGACCCTACACAAATGTTAGCTTCATATTTGTAATTGTAATTTCTGACACATTCCCAATATGTTTTATTGGCAAACGAATATGGTAAGATCTAATTTTATTCTTTTTTCACAGCCCTTCTTTAAACTAGTGTTCTTAAAAATCCTATAACTTTTGACAAAGTGATGACTGTTGCAAGTTCTAACCTGTTTCTGCATACCAAAGTAAAATTCAAATTGATGATAAGTTATTAAAGATACATAAATATTTGTGCTTCTTTGAAACGCGATTTGTAAATGTCAACAAGGAATCAATTATTGAAATAATTCCATTTGCTGTTGCAATCAGTTCAGCTATTTTTCTTTCACGTCTTGGGACTTGTTCCTGCTGGAGATGGAGGAGCTGCAGCATATCCAGTTTCTGTGTGGACCACACGCATATCAATCTCAGCATCAATTTCAATCTTCGAGATGCCATTTCCACTTCCATTTCGCATTTTTAACCGTAGTCCCACAGCTACCTCATCCAGACGTAATAATGTCTCTGTTAAATTGCCAGCTGATATTCAACGAGCTGTGCAGTTTAATTAAAAAGAAAATTTTGCCACAGCTGCAGTTGGAGGAACCACCGAACCACACGTCGCCCCTCCCTCGCTCGCTCAACATACGCATATCAATTACGCAGACGATTAAGCCAAACAAACTGCCAACTGATTGGCAATGCATGCCAATGTTAAGGCCAAGACAAAATTGGATGCAGTGAAGACCAAAGAGAAGATGCTTTTAGCATGCGAAGTCGCGAATTTTGCCTCGTTTGCTCCGTGTCATCATTAGAAAAATTGCAAAGAGAGAAAGAGAGAGAGAGAGACTTTGTGTGCGAGCGAGAGAGAGAGAGAGAGGGGGTTGCTGTGGAGGCCGCGTTACGCACACGAACTGTCAACTGGCTAATAGGCACAAAGGAAACTGGTTAAGAAAATTGCAGCCTTGATTGCATGTGACCAGCGCGACACGCACGAGATGGGGAGGAGTAATTGTTGGAGGAGGATGAAGAAGAAGAGGAGGAGGAGGAGGAGGTGGAAATAGAGGAGGAGGAGGTGCTGGCCCAGTCAAATGCTTCTAACAGGGCCTTAATTTGGCTTAATCGGCTAACCAAATTGCACGCTTACCTCCAACACGTTGAAAACGAGTATGTGGATAAGTGTGTGTGTGTGTGTGTGTGTGTGTGTGTGTGTGTGTGTGTGTGTGTGTGTGCTTGCCAATAATTTTCCAATTTCATGCAATTTAATTTTCGTTGTCATGCGCAAAATTTTTCATTATTCAGGCTTACAATTTTCATAGCGTCGTTTAATTGTCATGCTTTTTGGCGGGACACGTTAATTGCATTTTGTTGTAGTAGGTAATTCTATAGCTTAACCGTTAGTTGATGCAACCGTTAGTTGGTTCACCGCAGCTGTGGTATTTTGTACGCAGTTTCGAAGACTGCCTATTGTGAGATCTGTTAAATGTGTGTGCGGATGGAAAGAGGATGAGAGGGGAGGGGGGGATGGATAATATTTAGTGTACTAATGGATCGACGTTTAGAATTATTATAAAATAAAAAATATAGCTAGATTATAGCCAGGATTATCAAAAGGAATTAAATTAATGCTTAAGTTGATTATAATTAGATAGCTTCTGCTTCAAACACGTATTTTAAAGATCCCACTTGATTTCCCTCACAAGTAAAGCCTATCGAATCTATTGTTTGGATGCTCTCGGTAATTGCCACGCGTCTTTTACCACCTAACTGTGTTGCCAGGCATTGTTTAGCTTTGGCCAATCATTCAACAATGTACACGTTTATCGCATTGCGCCGCAGACAGCAACAACAACACCCAGCTACAATGCCTGAACAACATCTTCGGAACAAGCCAAGCGACAAGCAACAACCACAAGTAACCAACAAAAAAAAAAAGCCAGTCACCCACTCCGCCAGTCCATAAAGTGGACAATTCATGGCTCGTCGGCAACAAACAAGAGACAACTTCGTTTCCACCTTGATCCCAATCAACCTTTGGTGACACTGGCGACGGCATCCTTAGCCTCAGCCTCATCGCTGGCTTAACATGGCTGCCGCATAGTTCGCGATTTTTCTTCTTCTTCTTATTATTTTATTTTTTTTTTTTACTCTCCTTGCCAATTAATTAAGCGACACGAGAAGTAGTCGTTGTCATCGTCTCTGCCGCAGACTCCAGGCAGAAAGCCGTCGGTGGAGCCTGTGTGCAGCTGCAGCCGCAGCCCCAGAGCAAAACTGAACAACAAATTTGTTGAAAATTGGCCATGTAGCGAATTCTAATTCTATTAGCCAAAGCGCCGCAAGGCAATTATGAGTGGACGACGATATTCTCGCCTCGACGCTAAACTTAATGCATTTAATTTCCGCAAGCGAAATGGTCAACGCAAGAGGCAAGATTGGGAGTGATGGACGCTCAAATTCATAACAATGGTCAGCCAAATGGGGCAGAGAGTGCAAAGTATTAAATTGTTTTTACTGGGAAATGTCCAGTACATTTTAAGTGGCATATTATAATATATTATACATCATTATATATTGCATTTAATATATATTTTAATTTTGCTTTAATTATTGAATAATTATTTCGATAGTAAAACAAATATTTGCATTTGCTCAATATCAAGGCTGTACTGATAGCCAAGGCCTACATACATTTGATAATATATTTGTTATAGGGTATTAAAAGTTATAAGGACAAAATTTGTATAATGAATAAATTATTTTTGTGGAATTCACAAACTATGAAATTGAGTGTGTGCATATACAAAATTTTTGGGGAAAAATCCACATTAAAATTATAAACACAACAACAATCCCGGAGGCTGGAAAAATCATATAATAAATAGTTTCGCAAAGCTCTTTTCACAAAATAGAAAAAAAAGACAGCAGAAACAGCTCCAAACTATTTGCATATGAAATTGCCAACCCCACTTGCGTTGTTGCACAAACATATATGCACACATATATATTTATATATATATATATATATATATTTAATATACATATATATTACTTCCTAATTAAAAACTACAAAACTTTCTGAGCAAATGTCTGGAAATGACGAGCTCCATCAGAGAAGCGTTGCTTTTAATGATGATATTTTGCAGCCGACAAACTTTTTTAATAAGTTTGTCAAAAAGACTGGCATAATGCCACACACTCACACTCACACACACACACACACACACACACACACACACACACACACACACACACACACACTACACACACACATACATACATACCTAAACCCCACACACAAATTGTCGGCGTGTCAAGGCACTCATAATAAAGATCCAGTCATTGGAGGAGTCTGGCACTTTGGATTACACAATTTTAACCACAGCTGCAGCTGCAGCAATGCCAACAACAGTTGACCCTTGACACCTACACAACACCTACAAGAGCCGCACAACTCATCCGGAAGGTGGGCAAACAAATTTACCAAATTACTCTCAAAGCAAATAAGCAATCAACATAAATTGCATTTTATTTATTTTTGTTTCGCCTCTGGCCAAGCATAAATTTCAGCGTATTCCTAAATTAAATCTTTTGGCTTGGCTTGAAGAGTTAAAGTATGCTGACAAATATAATTATTGTTTTAAGTAAACAGCCCAAGCTTAATTAACTCTGAGTACGAAACACGCAAAATATTTAAAATAAATTCTCAATTATTTTTGTGCATTTCACTAAAAGAAAGTTTATTCAATTTTATAATCAAATTAAAAGTGCTTTTAGTTCCATTTAAAATATGCTTTTAGAAATAATATGACTTAAGAACTTGTGGTTAGGATTTAGTAAGTTCAGCTCGGTTATCAAGGGGCGTCGGTGGTGTAATGGTCAGCATAGTTGCCTTCCAAGCAGTTGATCCGGGTTCGATTCCCGGCCGACGCACAAGTCAATTTTTTGTTTTTCTGTTTTATTAATTTATATTTTCAATTTTGCTCACCAAAAAAAAATATTATGCTAATATATTTTCATCAGCCAAACAACCGTTATTAGGTGACGTATGTTTTTTATATTTATTACTATTTCATTTGTCATATTTATGGTCATTCTTTGTACTTGTGCATTTTAAATAAAGGGCCACCCAAGCAACCGTTATTAGGTAGCCACAATAAATATATTTTCAATTTCCAAATTATCAATTAGAGGTGCATAATCAAAATGTTGAGTCTGGCCATTATCATACGGAGCGATTAAACGTTTATCGATTGACAACAGCGACGAATGACACTGCTGGTGGTCCCCCCACCCCCACCCCAACCCCCACCAACCCCTCTTCATAAGAACGCTGTCAACATAATTAACGGCAAATGCCAGCGACTGTCGGCAAAAGTCTCACGGCCCGCGATGTTTGCTTGTATGACGATGGTGGCCGAAAGCGATCCCACTTAACACTGTGTGTGTGTGTGTGTGTGTGTGTGCGTGTGTGTGTGTGTGTGTGTGTGTGTGTGTGTGTACACCCACCGTTCACCCCTTCTCCTGGTCCTGCGACTACGCATAATTACACAAATATGCACTGTCTATGCAAATGAGACCTGGCGACGTCTCTCTGCACTTCCTGGACTTGGGTCTCTGTGTCTCCACGCGCTCCATCATTATTGTGGGTTATTTATATGGCGGGGTGATTACGTGCAATTAATGCATCAATGCAAGTTACTGAATATTGAATACTAATGACGCCCCTGTCACACGTCGTGGCATCCACACGACCACACAATTTATAATTGCGCTCGTAAATTGCAAAGTCAGCCAACGAATGCTCAAGAAAATGCTGTGACTCCACCACGCCCGAGGGGACATCGAAATGAGTTGGACCAGTTGCACTTCTTGTCTAGTCGTGTTGTGTCATTGAACGCAGACATTTTGCAGACACACAGACTGAGAGATTGACCGCCAATATGGCCATGTATATATACTTATACATATATATCTCATTGTCATAATACCAGTAAATAATCCATCAATAATTGCATCTACTTCACTTGCCCGTCGAGTTTTTCCGGTTGTGCATTCGGGTTTTCCATTGGGGCCTGGGGGGGCCAACGGACCAATGCTTTATGTCAATTGTGTTGACATTAATCATGGCCGTTTTGATTGCACTCCACGACATTGGCCACCCAAGGGTTTAGTCACCAAAAACTTGATTTGTTATCTTTCAGTGACAGGTTGTCCGCTGCTAGCAACTGCCACTCGCAACTGCTTCGAGCAACTGCCACTTGCAACTGCTACGAGCAACTGCCAACTGCGACTCCCAGCAGTAGCAGGCTTGTCACTGAACTGCAAATGGAATGCAGTTGATTATGATCTTTAAGAGAGAGTGGGGTGGACTCAATTTAGTTTCCACTGATCCACTTGTCAAGTTGAAATATAACACAAATTATTCAGACGTATCTAGTTAAGCAACTTCTTGGCATAGTGCTTGGCTTCATTTTTAACGGTTTTCTTAAGCCAGTTTAATTTATCAAGAATTAACATAATTTTCAATATTTCTTGGGCAATAAAAAACACAACAGGGACTGCAAAAATAAACCACTTGAGAAGGCGATTATTTGTAGGAAAAAAATCAGTTTTATATTAAATGAAAACTCAAAGCCGACAGCTGCCTTATTCGAGCTATCATCGTGTCTTTAAACATCTGTAAGAACACACACATATTTACACACACACACACACAAACATACAAATGCAAGTATACACTTGGATGTAGTTTGTTTATATTTGTTTATGTTTAATATTGAAGTACATATGAAGCCACTAAAGGAGAGCGCCACTTCAGAGTCTGGCCGAAGCTTTTTTCAGGTCAGCTAATGGTTGCATTTTGGTAAACGGTAACAGGCAAGAACAACAACAACAACAGCGACAGCAAAAAACAACAGCAGCAACAACATCAACGTTTTCACTGAGAACTTTTACCGAAAAGTGGATTTTCTTTTGCGTCAATTTTGCGGCATTTTACGTTTTCTTTCGTGGCCGTTAGCCTGCTTGGCTTTTATTTACGTTTTGCTTTACGCAGCGAACTCAACTCGTTTTCCCCCCACCACCTGCCACATGCCTCCACTCTGTTGCCAACTGCCCTTTTGCCCTGCCTCTTCGCTCTTCGCTTGCGACCGCTTCAAACAAAGTGGTGCTCGTGGCTGCGTTCATCCGCAAAAATGTTTGTAGCCACAGCGCCGCCAGGCAGGCAGCACCAGAAGCTTATTTTAGCTAAAGAGCCAATACCCCTTTCCCCTTTACCCGCCCCTACATGAGACAAGTAGCCAAGCAGCCAAGTAGCCAAGCAGCCAAGCAGCGAATGCATTTGGGTCAGGGTTTTGCGGCAGACGTAAAGAAAATCGCAGGTGACGTAGCAATGTTGAAGAAAAGTTCAAGAAAAACGTTTGTGCGTTACGAATGTTTGAGTCAAAGGGAAAATCAAAAAGTATTCAATTCCATATCTTATTGCAATTGAACATTTCCGTCATTGGCTTTATTAATAACAAATTTAAATCTTAATAAATCAGTATATTTTATACATATATAAATAATATACATACGAGTATTTCACGCAAGATAAGGCAACAACTGAGGAACGTAGAAAGGCATAGTCTGCAAGTGAGCTGGGCTGATGGAAAGGAAGAGAATTTATATATATTAATAATAATAATAATAATAATAATAATAATAATAACGCATCCAAGTCGGTCTTATGCTAAGCATTTCTTCATGTCTGATTTCAGTAAGTCCAATTCAAGTGTTTCATTTAACCCTTTTTTAAGCTGCAACAAGTCTTAATTCGTTATGCGTTGCTCAGTCAACCTCTATAAAATGCACTTAGATTTAAAGCCATGTGCAACCGTCCGATTTGATATGCTGCCTTGGTCTAAATACTAAGCAGCAACGCTTCGATTTAAACAATTCTTATAAACCTCTCCCACATTGAGCGTTGTGTCATAATAAGATTTACAACTCTATAAGCTTAAAGTAAAACCCACAAAATATAGCCCATGGGCACAGAGGCAAAACTAATCCGCGCTATTCAACAGACACAACAGCTATGCACACACAGCCATACACATACACACACTCACACACACACACACACACACACACACACACACACACCCACCCAAACACAAACAACAACAATCGCTTACAACGCCAACAATCGAATCAACCAATCAACTGTCGATTACTTAAGCCATTTTCAATCAACACTAGGACGCCAGCCGGCTCACACACACACACACACACACACACACACACACACACACACTAGAACACACACATACACACAAGCGAATTACAAATCTCAAACGCACAATAAACGCAATTACAAGCGAGAACTTGCTGTTGAATTGAGAGAGTCAGAGTGGTTGGCACGGGGGGTGGGGGGTTGGGATGGTGTGGCAGACACAGGTGAAGAGTTAGTGGGCGTTAGGGAAATATGCTGGCATGTTATGTGTGCGACCGCAGGCCTCAAAACGTGGCAAAGGCAATGAAAGCCAAGCGAACCACAGCAACAACTGAAACAACGAGGCGGATTCGCAATGCGAAATTCCAGCGCCAGCGCAACACCCCAACGCACATAACATCAATCAATCAATCAATCAGTTTGTTAGTCAGTTTGTCTGTTCGTCAGTCCGTCGTCACGCATGCATATTGCCCAAAATGATTCAAGTCAATTATGAGAAGGCAGCATTTTCGATAAGTGTCCCCAGCGGGTTGGCAAATGCCCCAAACATGCAATCACCAGCAAAAACTAATCGAGACACCAAAACACATCCGGGCAGTGGGAGTGTGTGTGCGTGTGTGTGTGTGTGCGTGTGTGTGTCTGTGTGTGTGTGTACGTGTGTGCGTATATCCATCAGATAAAAGCACTCAATGCATAACAAATAGCAAATTATTTGTATCTATGGTAGTTTATGATTGCCAGCAGTATTTGTGCAAATTGCTTGACATTTCCATCATGAAAAAGGTGCCAGGAATTCAATTTCAAGCTGCATTTGTCCGTTTGGATTCAAATTTTGGTTTGAATTTCAACTGAAAATCATGTTTCCAAATTTAAGTGCTGACTTAACCACTTCTCTTCAAAAATCGGTGTGGCTTTGATAAAATGACAGTTTGAGCTGATACCTAAATGGAATTTTAGTGGTATACTTTATGTAGAAGGCCTTATCAAACAAGCTGCAGCTGAGAACTCGGAACACAGGTGTCCATTTCAATTAGGCGGTAAATCGGTAAATAAAATGCTACACTTCCGAACTTCCGAAGTCCATTTCCGGTTTTGTTTTGATACGTTTATAAGTGGATTTACCTTGCAGTTGTGCTGCTTGCTGCTTGCTGTTGTGGCAACAACCCACTTGCCGCTTTCATTTTCGTTATGTCATTGCCTTTAACACTTACTGCCCTCCACACCAAAAAGTTGTCCCGGCTGTAAAAGAAAAAAGTTACAATTTTTATAACGATTTCAGTTCTGTTGTTTTTTCATCCAGTCTTTTCCCTTTGTTTCTGGGCGCGCCCTTATCCCCAATTCATCTGTTTTGCATATTTCTTTGTTATGGTTATGGCATTATTTTCATTTCTTTCCTGCAGCATTTTCCTTCTGCGATTGTGTAACGTAATCTCCGCATGCTTTTGTCCGTCCGCATGGATTGTAAAGAAAATCTGCTGTAAATATATGCAAATAAGTACAGTTTGTGCTTTAATTTAAAAGAACTCAACTTTTTGAGTGTGACCTTCGCATAAGTTTAGAATGAAAGGAAAAAAAATTATACAAAATGGAAAAGTTAAACAGATTCTCAAGTCTTTAACAACGATACAGGATATGAAATCAAATTAGTTGCACTTCTGCATTTGTATAAAAAAAAAAGGAAATAGGAAACAAATTCAATTCTGGAATGTGAGTGGCTAAAACACTTAAGAGAAGTACTTTGGAATTCCAGCTAACTATTTTGTGTACATGTTTGTATCTGTGTATCTGTTGGCCCTGTTTCGATGCGGAAAACATATGTCTGTCCATTTAATTTGGCCAAAATATGTTATTGGAGGCGACCTCGTGCTTTGTGTAAATTATGACAAAAGTTTTTCAGTTGTCACGATTTGGTCAGAGAGTCATAAATTTACGCATTGTGTATCAATTTTAAGCACTTGTTGATAAGGCGTCTGATGGCTTTGATAACCAGTAGATAACTGGACTAATAAAACCGATTTGCCGAATATGGCCAATTATCAATGATTCACCGCAAATATTAAATAACTTTTGACATAGATCATTTGGCAATAAATGGCTATAAAACTTACTCATAAAAGAATATGGCCTTGATGGGTTAAGAATGAGATATTCAAGAACAAAAGAAAACTAAAAATATACAAATTTACTCGTATATATAAAAATGTCTGATGTGTCACAATAAATATAATATAATATAAATAAATAAATATGATAGTCTAGTGCCGTATAGGAGATAAGCCTTAACAAAGTAAAAATCACAGAGCTACTCAAGATATCGGTAACTTCAAGAGTCTTGCAAACACAAAGTTGTCACATCAGCCACAAAAATATATCAGGAACAACTGGGAAATCCTAAGTAGTATAAACTGAAATATGTACATACCCTCGGCTCAATGAGAAAATAATCGAAGAAAGAATTTCAAGTGGGCGATAAAATAATTGAAAAAAAGCTAATGTTTATATTATAAATAAAAATAAACAATTATCTCAATGAAAGTCAGTGAATCAAAGTTATCAAATAACAAAGCCTTTTCAACTTGGCCCGGTACCCGATGCAGTTGCCTCAAGTGAATGGGGTATGAGAGCTCTTGAACATTTTGAACCTCAAATGCACTGTAATCGGAGCCTCCCACTTGTAATGCATACAATTCAAAGGAAAATGCTGAAGTGCCCACATTTGATTTTAAATTGTAGCGAACAAACTTGCTGCTAATTTCAACTTTAGTTTTAGATTGCAATCCAAAGATATAGGTACAAAGAACATGACTCTGGCAACTGCTGTATTCCTTTTGCTTGGCCTGTCCCTAACTGTTTCTGCCGAGCTGAAGGAGTCTGCTGTGAGCACGTCGACTCCTCGTCACTGTTACAGCTGCGAGGGTATCAATTGCCAGAGAACCAGTCGGCAGAATGCTACAGTCCAGTGCACCGATCTGCTCGACATTTGTGTGACTGTCTACGAGAGATGTGAGTAGATGAGTTATTTCCAATTAGACAGAATCATTTACATGCCCAAATTTTACAGTTAGGGTGACTGAGAGGGGCTGCTTGTTGGAGCTTTCGCTGGCGGCGCAGTCGAAGTGCAATTCGCAGGACAAACAATGCCAAAAGTGCAGCGGAGAATTGTGCAATGATCTGGGACGCATCGACTTTCAGTGCATTCAATGCATTGGTTCCGATGTAAGTACCGCAAATAGTTCACTTTTCTTTCTTTTTTCTAATTTTCTCAATTTTTCTGCAGGATTCCAAATGCAATTTGTCGGGTGACAACATAATGCCCTCTCAATGCTCGGCACCCACTTCAAATAACGCCTACTGCTACGTGAAGAACGTTGGTAGTCACATGCAGCGGGGTTGCGCCTTGAATGTAAAGGAGCAGCAGAGTTGCCTGAAGGACATCGAGTGCAGCCTTTGCCTACCGGAGAATGCTCACGGCTCCAGTGCCTGCAACAACTATCAGCTGGAGTACAGATCTGGAGCCCCACAGGCACAACAATTGCTCGGACTATTACTGGGAATGCTCGGCCTGCTGACTCTTAATGGATTGTACTAGTTTACTCTATATACACACATATATTTTGTTGATTAAACATAAATAACCGAAATAAAAAATTATAGAGCTGATTGAAATGTTGTGTTTTTCCTCTTATCGCTTGTCGCAGATATAAATTTTGTTAAATTAAGTTTGGTATCAATCAATAAGCCACCATGTGATTGGCTAATGAACACAAATTGCAAGGAAGTATCTAATTGTGGTAGCGAGTGCTATAGAAATATAAAAGCATTTTATAACAGCATTATAAATATAGATATGCACAGCATACATATATATGTATACCAAAGAGATATATTTTTGCAACAGAATCGATAATTGAACCTGACTTAATAAATATTTTAGATTTTGATGGCATTTTCAATTTGTTCCGCAAACAGCAATTTGTGCACAAATATGAATATATGCAAGCCAAAAATAAAATTAAATTAAATAGAAGATATCAAAGACTTATACTGGTTGTTATAACTTTTAGTATTAATTCAATGTTGTTTATCAGTAATGGAACTTTTCCTTAGCTGGGTGATACAACTTTTCCGCCTGTCAAGTGTTTTTGTCACTTAGAACTGGCATCGAGTGCACTTCAGATGACTGTCAGCGTATAAAAGCCAAACCTATTGGCCAACTGGCACACAGTTGAGGCTCAATCATGAAAGTCGAAGCAATTTTCAGTGCGCTGTTGCTGCTCGTCCTTTCGACAGGCTGCAGCGAAGCCAACACTCTAATGACTTGCAACAGTTGCCGGGGCATCAGTTGCCAGCGCACGTCTCAGACACAGGAGCAAAAGTGCGTGGATTCGCTGGACTACTGTGTGACCATCTACGAGAAATGTATGTTTCCACTAAAGCACAAATATTGAGTATCTTTTCAAACCACTAACTTTCGAAGCAGCCAAGGTTCTCTACATGGGCTGCTCGCTGGAGATTCCCGTTGAGCTGCGCCAACGTTGCGACTCACCGAAGGATGGCTCCTGCTTTAAGTGCAACTCGAATCGTTGCAACAATGTGGGTTCCGAAAGATTTGCCTGTGTGCAGTGCGATTCCAGTAAGGTAGGCTACATTCTTTCAGTTTCTGCCACGGCAAACCAGCTAAAATTACATATTTCCAAAGGACACCAACTGTGCTGAGAACGCCACCTTGTTGAAGCCGGTAGTGTGTGCTGCTCCCACGGCTGCCAATTCCTATTGCTACGTGAAGGCTTCGGGTTCGGGCAGCAGCCAAATTCAACGCGGTTGTGCCACAACCGTGACCGATCAGCAGAGCTGCCTCAAGGACGGCAACTGCCTGTTGTGCTCGTCTGGAGATATTCGTGGATGCAACAGCGTCAACATTGTCACTGATTCAACTGCCGGCAATCGTTTTATTCGCTTTCTTCGTTAGCTCTAATTATAAGCCAGTAAATAAATGAAAATTAACCATATAAATAAATGCCGAAGCGTGTATGAAATTTAATTGACATCTCGTATGAGTAATGGCAAAATTGCGGAAACCAGCCATTAATCAAACAATGTGAATAACCGAATTGAGATAAGATAATTAACTACCAAAAGTATGTATTTTTTGTCAAGATATACAACTGTGCATAAATCAAAATTGTGACTAAAATTACACATATGCTTTTTACAAATAGTAGAACTAATTTATATGTTGGTTCTGCAATCTAAATTTAAATGCAGCCTTGAATAGTTCTCAACGTTTCTTGGTTCACACAACATTATATTAGAATTGTGATCAGTTCAAATTAATGAGACATATTTGGTTATTTTTATTTTACTGATTTTCGCTAAACATAATAAATTAAAAGAGATTTCTAACTGCACCTGCTTGGCTAATAATGACTCTCGTGAGAACAGAATTTTCAGAAAACTATCAAATGCGTTTTCAGCTTTAATCAATTAATTTAGACGACTTCCTCGAAGACAACAATATATAAATAATATTTATTTAACTAGAACGAAATGCATATAGTATAATAAATATTATCCACTCTCTGAAAATGATATGATTGAATATAGAAAAACTTATTTTGACTAGAAGTCATAAATTGTTATTTTGCCATAGAATTATTCCATGGAAAAATTCCATACATTCTGTAAACATGTTTATTTGTTTATGTCTAAGGAAGACTCAGTTTAATGCCGGCCCTTAAATAAAAGGAGAATTCAAGTACCTTTAAGCTTTTGCATTGCCAATAGCTGAACTATTTACACAATGCTCGAGAAAAGAAATAAACATGACAAATCACACGACTAATGTGATTCGATTATCAAACTGCTTGACTTTGGGTGGGGTAACATCGATAGATACTTGTTCAGCTGACTGATAGCTCTACAGAACCGACTAATCAGGACCATGTTGCACTTCAAGTGCAGCAAAAAACACTTTCGAGTGCAACAGAGTTTATATAAAGCGTTGTCATTATTATTGCCCGACCAAATGCTAAATGACTCAGTTCCAATGTTGACCAGGAAGTGCGCAATTCTCTGTATTTTATGTCCCTTGCTGCAGGCATACTTTGTTGTGGCATTGGATTCCTGCTTCTACTGTCGCGGCATTAACTGCCAGAGAGGCAGCTACCAGGCGACAGAGCAGTGTGTGGATCAGCTGGATGCATGCATCAGTGTATTTGAAGGGGGCATGGTTCAGGCTCAGGGCTGTCTGGAGCAGCTCGAGGACATGTGGCGAGAGCGGTGCAAAAGGGAACACAGCCCTCAACTCCAATGTGAGATTTGTGTGAGCAACAACTGCAACAATGTGAGTTCCAGTCAGCTATCCTGTTTGCAGTGCCAGGACACACAGGTGAGTAAGAAACTAAAGTAAACAGCAGAAACTATAACCAATGCACTATCAATTAAAGGATGATCGTTGCCGTTCTGCACCGGAGCAGCTGCTGCCACAATCCTGTGGAATAGCCCGCACCGGGCGCAGCCTGTGCTATGCGAGCATCAAGGATCAGCGAGTCGATCGAGGTTGCGTCCTCACCATATCTGAGCAGATCAGCTGCCTTGCCAATCCCAATTGTCAGCTGTGTGATCCTTTGGACATCCCGCATTGCAATGGCCAGCTGCTTGAGGAGACTGAAGAGGCGGGTACTACAACAACTACAAGTTCAACTTCTACCTCAACCAGCACCAGTCCTACACCTAGTACCAGCTCCAGCTCCAGCAGCAGCACCAGTAGCACCACAACTACTACCTCCTCAACGACCCAGTCACCCACTGAGCCACCAAGCCCAACAGCAACTCCCAAACCAGACAGCGCTCCGAGCCTATGTAGTAAAAACCTTCCAGTTTTGCTGCTTGTTTTGCAACTGATTAGGTACTTTTATGGCCCCAATAAATAACTGTAAAAAAAACTTTGGTCAAAGCTCTGCGGGTTTGAGTTCCCACGACCTTCCCTCCATCCTAAAACAAATAGTAATCTAATAACCGTTAAACGATTGTTAGTGTTCATAAATTACGATAAAGCACTTGGCTATTCACATAATTATATATACACACACACTATAGGGTTTACAAGCTAGTTTTGCAGTTCACTTTAGCAGATTCTAAAAAAACCGATATAGCTTTTATTTTTTGGATTAACAAGGTTCCGAAAAAGAAAATTATACTATTGTAATTGGCCCATCAAGGAAAGAAAGTCCGCAACAGTTAAATAGTCTTAATAGTAAAACTTTATCTGATTCTGTAAATACTACTCATAAAAAAAAAGCTTTAGCTACTTTTTGACAAAGTTCAAAACACTAAAAAAAACTAGAAAAACCCAATAATGGTAATCTTAACTTGATTAGAAGAGTTAATCTCTTGTGAAATTGTGACGATTGCGAAAACTATGAAAACCATAGAGACATCGCTTGGTAACACCTGATCTATAAATATATTACTTATAATTCAATAAATCGCGGGGGGTTCTGCTAAATGAAATTGTTAACAAATCGGAATTTCGTATATTCGAGCAGCGATTATCATTTTTTAATCGCTAAGATTATATCGAATGATAAGAGTGAAGAGCATCGACATTGAGAATTAACCATTACCCAACTCCAAATGCATTACCAGATCTGTTTACGGAATCAGTCTAACAATAACCTTCTACAATCTCTCATATATCGTCTGTATAATTCGAATAATCGCAATATAGTATATATGTCCTCCTAACATATTATTGGCTTATCGTCGCCTTATCTCGATTCTTGTTTCGCCAAAACGCCGATAATCGAACAACACGAGTATAAATATGTATCGGAGTCGATTTTGTGATTATACCGTGCGTTTGGACTTATCTTTTGAATTGTTTTTGCTTTTTATGTTAATTGCCCTGCAGCAATACGCACCACTCGCATGTGTGGCACGGTTGCTGCTAGAGGTGTTATAAATAACGGCAAGTTGAAATTGGCTTTATCGCACATTCGGCAACAGTGTCATATAATCATACTCATTAATAAAAAGCAATAACTCTGTTCCGACTAACGGTGATACGGGTATATTGAACTGTCCAACGCCAAGTCTATAAAAGGCGCTGCGAACCCAGCCACAAAATTAGTTGCCCGATTTCAATTTAATAGGTAATACGCGTCGGGTGAGACCCATCGATCATGAGAGTGGGCACAGTTGGAGTAGCTCTGCTACTTCTGGTATTATATGCCAATAATCCAAGTGGTAGGTGGAATCAAATGTGATAATCAAGGATAATGAACTCAAGTGTTGTGCTTCATAATCTCAAAAACGATTACAAAATAAATGTTGATCAAAAAAACATTGTGAATGATAAAATTATATTGCATAATTATATAGAAGAGGATTTCTGTGAAGAAAACTAGAACCAATTTAAATCTATAAATATATTTCATAAGTGTATACAAAAGGCTTTTAGAAGGATTATCAAAACAAAAAGACTAAAATTAAACTAAAATAAAGTGTCGTGATCTAATGAAAATGTGAACCACAAATAAAAAAAGTTGCTGAAGATATCACGTCCTTAACAAATATCAATGACTGTGCTTGCTTAATGCTGATAATATTTGTTATCTGCTTACTGTACTATTAGTTGTAAAGTATTATCGCATAAGAATACAAATTTCCACAAAAGTCTGTCAAGTGTGAACTACTGTCATGTTTTTAGGTAGTTTATTATATGGACATGGGACACGCTTAAAGTATACTTTCAAATATACCGATCTCCCAATTGCCGGACTAAACCATACTCATTGCCCATATTTTACCTTGGATATACCTAAAGATATCATTTTAAAATACTCTCCAATGACACAATCAACAAAATCATTCAATCAGATTATGATTAAAACTATCAAATTCAAACGAATTTTATGAAGTGTTTTGAAATTTGATAATGAATAGAATTTGTAATACTTTAATATGCTTGAAGTACCGTACATAAGTATGTTCATAGTCGCACGGATTGGTGTAAATTAAGTGTTAAGCCGATAAGCTTGAAAAGATTAGTGCCTTATGACTCTGGTCTAGTTGGAACCTTGAAAATCCCAGGGTTTTGGCAGGCAAAGATTTGTTCAAATTGATTAACACTAAAAGTCTTCAGTTAGATAATGAATTGAGGTTATTCATTAATGGGTACTCGCTACCATTACTCATTTTCATTTCTTAAGCTTTAGACTTCAAAATTCACAAAATGAAAAAATGGCATTTTAGAAAAGATTTTAAGATTGAAGATTTTCTTTCTTATTTTCTAATTATTTCTAATTGAGCGGTTGGTCGAATAGCAAAATATTTGTCTTAAACTTATGGAACTGCAATCTCTAGCTCTGATAGACTTTGAGAGCTCTGTCTAAAAATAGATCGTCAGACTGACAGACATACGGCTCAAGAATAAAAATATTCTATGGGTCTGAACTGTTACATTTTATTATACAGGTTTATATTACCCTTACTTTCTATTGGTATATGTATATAGAGCTACACGCGTCCAATGCTATCTCATCTAGTTAACACTAAGTACGTATATTTATGAGATATTGTATAACGATAAGGAGTTTGATTGCGGTCCCTAAACAATAATCGATTGTCGAGCCGATAAAACTAGTACAAAGATTACGCAGCTAAATTAAACTTGTTTTCAACTGTGCACAGATTTGGTTACCAAGATTAATTTTGAAATATATTTTTAAAAATGTTGCTTAGTAACTTTTGGTGTGACACAATGTAGAAAAATAGAACAATTCAATTGGTGAATATTATACTGACTTTTGCACAAATCGCGCTTTATATAAAATCAAGGAAAATCGAAAAAATAAATTAAGACTCACTTTTCAAACAATTGTATTGCATTTCCACAGATGCTTGGACGCATAATTGGCACACGGGTCCAATAAATTGTTATATATGCTCCAGTTTAGAGGAGTGCTCCGCAAGCTCTGGCATATTACGGAAATGTGATGGCAACGATGCCCAGAGTTGTGTGGCAGTCTTTGCAAGCGATGGATCAGTGATCCAACGTGGCTGCAGCGATAAGCTGGCGACAACATGCAGCGATGAGGATACGGAATGCTACGAGTGCCGTTCCAGTGGCTGCAACAATCTGAAGACCAACACACAAATGATTGACTGTCTGGTGTGCGATGCGCAAGATGATGTCAACTGCGTCTTCGACTACGAACTGATTACGGATACCCGCAAGTGTCATGAGAAGTGTATCACTGCGCTTTATCCCCGCACCAGCGATGAGAATTCTCCATTGGAACTTGTACGCACCTGCCTGGACGATCTGGACCTGGACGATCGTGATGAATGCGTCGAGGGTACTCTGGCCAACTGTGCACCCTGCAGCACCTCCAAGTGCAACACCGTCGACATGGGCGCCCGCGGCATGTGCAACTTTTGCACCGATGGCAATTGCGACAAACTAGAGTCAAAGACGTGCCGCGCAGTCGCCGCCAGTGGAGAGGATCAGTGCTCCATCCAGCTGGATGAATCTAGCAACATTCAGGAGCTGGGTTGCTTCAGCCAATACAATGTCAGCGATGCTGCCCTTCTGCAGAGCGAGAAGCGCCTATGGGTCTGCTCTGGCGAGAGTTGCAATGTGATCTCCGCATTGCCCACCGAAAAAACATGTACACTCTGCAGCTCCCGCACCGATCGCAATTGCGCCATTGACCCATCTGAGGTGATCACCGAAACGCAATGCTCGCACCCCTTAAACACTGACTGCTACACCCTGTTGCGCGAAGATGGACACACAGAACGCGGCTGCCTCACCACCCTGGACACGGAGGATTATGTTGAATGTGCCGGCGGTAGCAATGCCACCAAATGTGTGACTTGCTCGGGCGATAACTGTAATCTTAAGGTGAGTAATGCTTTCTTATGACCACTTAATCATAATATATGAATGTTCCAGTTAGAATGGAATACTAAGATACTAAGAACTTTGCTTTTGTCTACCAAACCTAACCCAAATAAGCTAAAAACCTAAATAAAAGCTTGGTAGGAAACTTTAAACTTAACTTCCCAAAAGTTTTGACTCGAAGATCACCCAAATATGTTTCAGTTTGGTAAAAGTTTTTTGCAAGATTTGCGTCAGTTATTTTTTGAATTTCCTTCTGTCGTCTGCCTCTTAATAAATTGCATATTACTTTTTAATAGCTGCAACCAGTGGATGAACGCCTAACTTGCCACGTCTGCGACTCCAGCGTGGATGACACTTGTGAGGGAACGCCCAATGCCGAAGAACTTTGCGTGCTGCATCAGGTGGATCAGAAATGTGTGACAACCATCGATTCCAATGGCAACACGTTGCGTGGCTGTGGCGGCTCCCTGAGCTGTGTGAACAACGACAGTAAAAGCTGCAAGCAGTGTTTGGGCAAGAACTGCAACACGGACAATCTGAAGAGGCGGGCCGATGGTCAGCCGGGTCAGTGGGGTCAGAAGTTGCCGTTGAGCTGCCAAAGCTGCAACGACACAACGACCTGTGCTAGTAGCAATCTCGAGGGGATTGCATGCGCTGGCAAGGATGAGTATTGCATGACAGTGTTCGATGACACGGGTAAGGTGAATGCACGCGGCTGCAGCAATGTTGTCGAAGCCTCCTTTAGTGCCTACTGTGATGCAAATATGGACAAGTGCCACAACTGTAACTCAAACGGGTGCAACAGCGCCACATCGCTGGACAGCTACAAGGAGTGCGTCTACTGTGATGGCAGCCAGAACAAGGATTGTGTGAGGAATCCATCAGCAGTGACAGGCAGACGTCAATGCAATGGTCAATGCATGACGGCACAAAAGCCACAAGAGGGTACTGACCAATATGCTCTCGTGCGTGGCTGCCTCGACGACAAGGATGCAGAGGATCAAGCGCGCTGTGCCGCCGGCACAGACGATGAGTGCGTCGCCTGCACTGGCGATGCCTGCAACATGGATGATGTGATACCGAGTTCGCTTAGCTGTTATAGCTGCAATGAAATAGATGGCTGCGAAGATCCACAAATGGCTGCCTGCCTTCACTACAGTCCCAACGATAGTTGTTATATTCTTTTCGATGATACCGCCTCGGTTGTAGGTCTCGGCTGTGTCTCCGACCAGGACACAGGCTTTATCGACAATAATCTGGAGAAATTGCTATTATGCACAGAGAGCAACTGTAATTCCTTCGCGAATATGCCCCAGCCCAACGAATGTGCTGTCTGCTCATCCTTGGATGATGTAAATTGTGCAGTTGATCCCAGCAAGGTCGTCCAACTCGATAGCTGCAATGTGCTGCCCCACACAAGCTGCATATCTCGTATACACTCAGGTGAGTTCAGTTTCTCTGAGGGATTGATTTTAAAAAAGTACATTTCTTATCTCAGTTCAAGCTACAAATTCTTTTGCAATTGTAATCGTAACAATTTGTTGATAATTCTACTAATCAGAAGATAAATCGAGTAAAAACCTATTGCATAAAAAATCTTACTGTATTGTATTCTTAGTGGTAATTCTTATATTCTGTTAATCTATTTTTTAATATAATGCGAATTTACTTCAAAGAAATATTCAAATTAAAATATAATTTAAAGTGTCACATTTAATTACCTCTTATGCAAATCTACAAATTCCATAACTAAATTGATACACAACCTTTTCAAACATGTTTAAATTTAACAAACAAAGAATTTATATTTACTAATTAATTTTCTAAATGGAATTTGCTTTTACATTTCATATTTTTCTGCAATAATTTGTTTTATTTGTTATTGTACATTATTTATTTTAACTTTATTTCTGACATTTTACAGATGGTACCACAAGGCGCGGTTGTATGAGCAACTTAGCAAAGGCTGAGCTCCGGTCCTGCCTATTGGGTGAGGGCAACTGTGAGACGTGTGAAGGCTCCATGTGCAACAAGGAGATCTATCCGGCTGATCGGCGTCGCTGCCAACGCTGCAACTCCAAGGAGGATCCCAACTGTGGCTCATCGCCTGACGCCTCCGGCGTTTGTCCACGCTACGATAACAGCACGGGTTGCAGCGTCAAGCTGGTGAATGGTGCCACATATCGTGGTTGCGAGACGGAATTCGTGTGCGATCCGGCGGATAAACAATACTGTCGCTCTTGCAGCGGTGATAATTGCAACGTTGTCGATCTGGATATCTGGAATATTGGCTATCCGGGCAAATGGGTGACCCCACCAATTAATTGCTATACCTGCAAAGGTGCCGACTGTCAAGGCTCCAGCTTAGGTTCCCTGCAAAAGTGCGCCAACAACAATGACCAGAATTGTGCCACAGTCTTTGCGAGCAATGGATCCGTGATCCTGCGAGGCTGCACTGATCAGCTGTACGCCGATGCTGAACTAACCCAATATTGCGATGAGACTCCAGGCAGTTGCAAGCAGTGCAAATCGAGTGGATGCAACAATGCCCAGCAGCTGGCTGCCTACGTGGACTGTGTCCTTTGCGATGGTACGGATCAGGCTGCCTGTGTTCGCAGTATTGGCGACATTACACGTACGGTATCCTGTCACGGCAGCTGCTTCACCGGACTCTATGCACGCTCCAACGTGGAGCTGGATTCACCATTCGAGATGGCACGTGGCTGTGCCGATGACCTGGAGTATGATGATCGTCTCGCTTGTGAGGACGGCAAATTGGAAAACTGTGTTGCCTGCAATGGAGCTAGTTGCAATAAGCACGAAGTGCCCGAGGAACGTCTCAGCTGCAACTACTGTGACGATGAAAAATGCGACGAAGTTAGCTCCCAGACTTGTGTCTCATATCGCAGCAGCGATCAGTGCTATATCCATGTGGGCGATCTCAAAATCGAGAGCATGGGCTGTGCCAGTGATCTTGAGACGTCTTTCCTCCAATTGAATCGTAGGGACTTGTATCTCTGCAGTGGCAAGGACTGCAATACTAAGGATGTCCTTAACCTTCTTGGTAATGCTTGTGTAAATTGTGACTCCCAATCCGAATCCAGCTGTATTGAAGGCACTTCAGGGGCTATCCCCGTGTGCCAGCATTACTTACATCCGGACTGCTACACGAGCATCGATGATGGTAAGTGATATTCACATATTCTTATACAAACAATTTCGAGAGAGAAAATGAGAATGAACAGGGTATTCACAATTCTGGTAGTTTGTATGTCCACAAGTTTCATTCAGTCAAGCCATTGTCAATCTCATTTTCAAAAATAAATATTCTATTCCACAAACTTTTTCAACTTTCGAGTGCTGACAAACTTGTTATCCTTTCTATTATTGCACATCTAATTTGAAATGTATTCTTCTACCCGACAATAGATGGTGTTTTGCACCGTGGCTGTTTGATGGACACGGATGACGAATTCTTTGATGATTGCAGTAGCGGCAATAGCACCACTTGCGAGATATGCTTGGGAAACTCGTGCAACAATGAAGTGTATCCCGCTGACTGGCAGAGCTGCTTGCGCTGCGACTCCGCGACCGATGAGGACTGCGAGAAGGGCGCAGCTTCATATGCCACATACTGTGGCATTTACGAATCCGGCGATAGCTGTGTGACTAGCTTGGAAAACGGACGCACTCGTAGGGGCTGCCAATCTGAGATCGACTGTGATGCCAGTCAGGTGGGCAGTTGTCGCATCTGCGAGGATAGCAATTGCAACTCAGTTAATTTGGCTGGCAGCTATGTGGGTGAGCCGGGAAAGTGGCAGGATTTGCCATTGAGCTGTCTTGTCTGCACGGACTTAGAGAGCTGCGCTAGTGTGAGCACACCAACGAAGTGCGAGGGCAACAACAAGCAACTCTGCTCCACAGTATTTAATGTGGATGGCAAAGTGATTGCCCGTGGATGCAGCGATGCCGTACTCGAGGAGCATGCCAGCCATTGTGAGTCAGATTTGGAGAAGTGTCCGCTGTGCAAGTCGAATGGCTGCAACAATGCTGATAGTCTGGATACCTATGTCGAGTGCTACCAGTGCGATGCTGAGCATGATCCGAACTGTGCCTGGGAGACGCCCACGAAAAAGCGCCAGTGCCAGGGCCAATGCATGACGGGCATGTATCCGCGTAGCTCTGCTGTTGACTCCGCCCTGCTGCCCACACGCGGCTGCCTGGATGATCTGGAGCAGGAGGATCGCAATCAATGTGCCGAGAGCAACCACGCCAGTTGTACAGCCTGCACGGGACCATTGTGCAATGGTGAGGAGATTGTGAAGACACCACAAGAGTGCTATACGTGCAAGGATCAGGATTGCGAGATCCCGGTAAAATCCAAGTGCGTGGCCTACAGAGAAAAGGATCAATGCTACCTGGCATTTGATAGTGCGAGCGTTGTTGGCATGGGCTGTGCAAGTGACTTTGAGACTCAGGTCCTTAACGAACTGGTGGCCCAGCAACGTTTGTTGCTCTGCGAGGGTCAGAATTGCAATAATTACGATATCATACCCGATCCCAATACCTGTCTGGAGTGCAACTCCCTCAGCGACCCACGCTGTGCCACCAACCCAAATCAGTTATTAACAACGAACATTTGCTCCGGGATACCCTACACCCAGTGTGTTACGCATATCGATGCAGCTGGAACAACGACACGTGGCTGTCTGTCCAGCGTGGAGAACTCTGACTTTTACGACTGCCTCATGGGCAACTCGGCCAAGTGCCAAACGTGCACGGGCAACAATTGTAATGGACTCAGTGTATTCCCAGCGAACCGTCGTCGTTGCCATCAGTGCGACTCTGGCAGTGATCCCTTGTGCGCTACTGCGCCCAGCAGCAGCGCCGTCTGTTCCATTTACAATGAGAATGAATCTTGCGTGTCGACTTTGATAAATGATGTCACCCATCGTGGCTGTAGCTCCAGCTTGAGCTGCTCGGATCCCAGTGATTCGAACACCTGCCGCATCTGCAGCAGCGGCGATGCCTGCAACACCGTCAATTTGGATCTATTGAATATGCATGGCTCTCCAGGCATCTGGCAACCGACCCCAATCAGCTGCCTCACCTGTGCCAATGCCGAAGAATGCAAATCGGGCAGTGGTCAGCTGGAGAAATGCACCGGCAACGATAATTGTGCGACAGTCTTTGATGCAACTGGGGATGTTGTAACCTCACGTGGCTGCTACAGTGCATTGGAATCTTCGGCGTCTAGCTACTGTGATCAGCAACCCGACAATTGTCCACGTTGTAATTCAAATGGCTGCAATGTGGCCAACAGCCTCAATAGTTACATTGAATGCTTGGTGTGCGATTCCAGCGTGGATCCCAATTGTGTGCGGGATGTCAGCCAGATCCATAAGACGCGACAGTGCAATGCCGCTTGCATAGAAGCCTTCCGACCACTCTTTAACGAGGAGACAGATGATCCCAGTTACGCTCTGGTGCGCAATTGTAACGATGATTTGGAGGAGGAGGATCGCACGAGCTGCGGCACCGAGGCCAACAAGCTTTGTGCCAGCTGCACTGATGCCAAGTGCAACAAGGACGATCTGGTCGCCAAGCGACTCAGCTGCCTCAGCTGTCGCGGCGATGAATGCCAGGAACCACAGCCAGCAAGTTGTGCCAACTATCGTGAGACGGACCAATGTTTCATTGAGTTCGATGAGATGCGTTCAATTGTTGCCCATGGCTGCCTCAGTGATTATAGTCAGGAGCATATCCATCAGCTGCAGCGTTCCAAGCGATTGCTGACATGCAAGGATGATGATTGCAACACGAATGAATTGATCAAGGACCCAATGACCTGTGTCCTCTGCAGCTCACGCACAGATCTAAATTGTGCCGTCAATCCAAACGCGGTAAGCAGCGAGACTAGCTGTATGTTAACTGGTCTGCCAGAGTGCTATTCCCGTGTGCTGGAGACGGATGGCAGTACGGAACGTGGCTGCCTGTCCAGTCTTGAGGATGATGAGTTCGTGAGCTGCTTCGATGGCAGCGCCGAGGGATGTTCCTTCTGCGTGGGAGATCGCTGCAACAAGAAAATCTATCCCACAGATCGTACTTCCTGTCACATTTGTAACTCGGAGACCAATGCCAACTGCGAATCGACACCGAGCAGTCTCTCCGTTTGCCCCATCTATGCTGAAAAGGATACCTGTGTGACGAACTTGAGGGGCGACATCACCTACAGAGGATGCTCCAGCTCGATCAGTTGTGAGCCCAACTCGCAGACCTGTGTCATCTGCCAGGGCGATGGCTGCAATGTTGCCGATTTGAAGGCCAAGGCCGATGATAATCACGGCAAGTGGCAGGATCTGCCCCTGACCTGTCTGACCTGCACGGGTGATGGCTGTCTCGAGAGCGCCATCAGCTCCGAGCGCTGTGAGGCCAATAACGAACAGGACTGTATGACCGTATTCGGTGCGGACGGTGTCGTTACCGGTCGCGGCTGTCAGGATGCCATTGAACAGGATACAACTCTCGGCAGCTACTGTGCCAGCAATCCCGAAAAATGTCCCGTGTGCAAGTCTAACGACTGCAACTCAGCAACAGCAATCACGGAATACAACAGCTGCATCTACTGTGACTCCTTCAAGAGCACATCCTGCTTGTGGGACCCCACGAAAACCTCACACAAGCGTCGTCAGTGCCGGGGTGAATGCATGACTGCACTCTATGGCATTGCCGAGTATGGCTTGGATCTGATACGCACCTGTCTGGATGACAAAGAGAAGGATGCACAATCCACCTGCACTGCTGGCGATGATGCCAATTGCTCCTCGTGCTCCGGAGATGCTTGCAATGTGCAGTCGCTGCCCACAGATCGTCTTAGCTGCTTCCACTGCGAGGGCGCTGACTGTGAGGAGCCCACGACGAAGGTGTGCCCAATTTACAAGCCAAGCGACAGTTGCTACCTGTGGGTGGACGAGGAGAACAGCATTAAGCAGTTGGGCTGCCTGAGCTCATTCCGCGATCAGGATCTTGAGAGTGTGATCAAAACGAAACGAATTGCTGTCTGCGAGGGCAACAATTGCAATGCGCCACAATTCCCATCACCGCTCAAGTGTGCAGTCTGTGATTCCCGCAAAGATCCTACATGTGCCACAAATCCTTTGACAGTTGAACAATTCGAGACCTGTACCGAGCTCCCGCATACGCAATGTGTGACCAAATTGGAGAGTGGTAAGTGCCATAACCAGTATTAATCGATGCGATACTTAACAATCCTTACTTTCTCAGATGGTTCAACAATTCGTGGTTGTCTTTATGATCTGCCACAGGCCGACTTTGCTGGCTGTCTGTTGGGCAATGACGAAAACTGCAAGCTGTGTAGAAAGGATGGATGTAATCGTGATGTAAGCTAAATGAGATGACTCCCAACTAAGGCTAAAAACCATCTGATCTAACCAAAACTTTCCAATTGCTCTTAGATCTTCCCTGCCGATCGGCAGCAGTGCTACACTTGCACCTCCGCAGACGACAGTAGCTGCGTGTCCAATCCATCTCAATCTGCAGCCTGTGCCTTGCTGACCGATACGGAGACTTGCCAAACATCATTGGAGGGGAATGTGACGATCCGTGGCTGCAGCAGCTCCGTCAATTGCAATGCCAGTGATTATCTCAATTGTCGCAATTGCGTTGGCAGCAAGTGCAATTCAATTGATTTGGCCAATCGTGTTGATGATGGACAGCATGGTCTGTTCCAAGACCTACCCTTAAAGTGTCACACGTGCGCCGGGGAGCATTGCCAGAGTTCCTTGGGTCCGTCCGTAACCTGTACATTGAATGCTGAGCAGGATTGCAAAACGGTCTTTGAGTTGGATGGCGAGACGGTGCGTCGTCGTGGATGTGCCGATGATGTGGATGACTATGAAGATCTCTATTGTCGCCAGAATCCCACGCAATGCATTAAATGTAAATCGAACGAATGCAACGATGTTTGGAACTTGGATGATCTTACCACCTGTCTCTTCTGCAACTCAACAAAGGATAGCAAATGTATTACGTATCCACAGAGCGCCGATCTGGACAGTCGCCAGTGTCAGGGCAAGTGTATGGTGGCACTGGTTGGCAGTGCTCTGTTGCGCAGTTGTCTAGACGACAAGGAACTCTTTGATCGTACTTTATGCACCACCGATGAAAGTGGCACGAATTGCGCCACCTGCGAGAATGATAACTGCAACACATTTGATTATCCAGCAGATCGTTTCAGCTGCCACGTTTGCAACGGCGCCGACGACTGCAGCTCGAGCCATTCGGAATCCTGCCTGGCCTATGATAAGGATGACTTCTGCTTTGCCAAGTACAAGGATGGCGTTCTCGATATAATGGGTTGCGCGAGCGGTCAGAATAGCTCTGATCTGGATCAATGGCGCTCCGCGAATCTGTTGCATGAATGCAAGACTAAGAACTGCAACGAATTGAGTCGGTTGCCCTCGAGCGGCACCTGTGTTTCCTGTGACTCCAGTAAGACACCAGAGTGCGCCCAGTCGCCCACTGATGTGAGCACCGTGGAAACCTGCCACGCCCCATTGGCGGATTGTGTTACCCGTTTGGAGAGTGGTAGCACAATACGCGGCTGTCTGAATAGCTTGAATAGCAATGAGGGCGCCGCCTGTGTGGCCAATGGCACCTGTGCCTCCTGTGCCGGTAGCAAGTGCAACGTGGACGTTTTCCCTATTAATCGACGCAAGTGCCACATTTGCAATTCGGTTGCCAATTCCGATTGTGCCGAGCAGCCCAATCATCTGGCCATTTGCCCCATTTACGACGCTGATGACACCTGTGTGTCCACCCGTGATGCTGATGGATACATTCAGCGGTCCTGCGGCAGTGGGCTCCAATGTGAGATCGATGATGAGGATCATTGCCAAGTGTGTAAAACGGATGGTTGCAATACAGTCGTTTTCAATGGCTCTGCTGCGCTCAGTGGCATTGGCCTGATCCTGACTGTTGCTGTATCCCTGGTAACCAGTGGATGGCGGTTGTAGTGTCAATTGTCCGACCAATCACTAACTCGCCATAGATTATAGTTAAATAGATTGTACATAGTATATATTCTATACGAAAAACCATAAATTAAAACGAAAATATTTTAGAATCATGTAAAAATACTTGTGTTTTCTTTCCCTAGATGCACCTATCAACATGACGCATGTTCTTATTTGAGCGCAACAATTACATTTCTCCTTCTACATAAATTGGCATCATTTCAATAGACAACTTTAATAAGTTTAGCATATGACAAAATTTGAAAATAATCGCCCAAATCTTTAATATTTTCGCTTGTTACAATAATTTTGAGTATTATTTAAAATTGCTGCACTACTATTTTATTTGTTGTGGTTTTATTTATTACTACAATGAATTTAATGTTATATTCTATGGACATGGAATACGTATTAAGTATACATTAAATAATATCACAGTTGAGTTTGATAGCAATGACCTTATCTTTTCTTATTAAGAAACACTTAAGGCCATTTAATCAGATTGTGAAATTGGTTTTTGGCAAATTTTAAAACGGGATTCACAAAAAAATTAATAAATTAAATAAATTCTACCACTACTACTAAATATGCTTATCATTGAATGGATTGATTAAAACTTATTTGATATTTTTTATGTTTATGGCCCAACCTTAATCGCATTACTCCCACGTGTGACGATTTTGAAATAAATGTTGGATACGCACCATAAAATATATATTTATTATGAATAAACAAAAGTGTGGACAAATTAAAATCTCCGGCAGAATAAAGATAATGCACAATCAAAATGTCAACCAGATGGATGAAGAAGTACCTAAGTCCGCAGGCAATTCAACGACTTTCTCAGAACACAGCAAAATTTAATATAATTGCTATTATGTGATTAGATTGGCACAACAATTTTAAGATTTATTTCATATTTTCAAAGAAAATGATTAAATAAAAAAAAACATATCACAATTTACTTTATAATCTTACTGATTTATACTATATATTTATAGTTATCAATTACTATAAATAAAAAGCACCGCAAACCCGGCCACCAAGTTAGTTTCCAATTGATCATGAGGGTGGCCACAGTACGAGTAGCTCTGCTACTTCTTGTATTATATACTAATAGTCCTAGCGGTACGTCAAAAACAAAGTGATTATCAAAAATACCGTAATTTAACAATATTATATTCTAACTATTCTATTCTAACATTGCGTGAGGATTCTTTTTGTGTATTTTTAAAATCCTGGATTTTTAAACAACAATTAAATAATAAAAAAAAAGTGCAATAAAAATAAATAAATGTTCAAAAAACAATATTTTGTAGATAAATAAGCAGTCGTCCTCCAGCAAATTATTTGATCGAGTTTGGTTAATGTGGATAATATTTCCTAATAGCAAATTGTTTGAAGTTTCAACTACTTGTAAAGTTACAATTCATTTATCTAAACTTTGTATTATGCTTCTACAGATGCACAGGAAGAGGTGGGCAACAAATGCGTCGTCTGTTCTTCCTTGGATGATGCAAATTGCGCTGCTAATCCCAGCAAGATCGTCCAATTCGAGAACTGCACACAACTTACAAACACTGCCTGCATGACGCGTATAGATTCGGGTGAGTCCTATCTAATCGGTATATATGTAATACAGTATATATTTTAATATACATATGTATATATACAATACAATATAAAAGTAAATACATACATAAAATGTAATACATATAAATACTTACATAAAGTGCATATCTCAATATCTTTGTATTTGACATTTTGAAGATGGATCTACACAGCGCGGTTGTCTGAGCAACTTGGGAACAAAACCACTCCAGGCATGCATGAAGGGTGAGGGCAACTGTGAGATTTGTGAAGGCTCCATGTGCAACAAGGAGATCTATCCGGCTGATCGTCGTCGCTGCCAACGCTGCAACTCCAAGGATGATCCCAACTGTGGCTCATCGCCTGACGCCTCCGGCATTTGTCCACGCTACGATAACAGCACGGGTTGCAGCGTCAAGCTGGTGAATGGTGCCACATATCGTGGTTGCGAGACGGAATTCGTGTGCGATCCGGCGGATAAACAATACTGCCGTTCCTGCAGTGGTGATAATTGCAACGTTGTCGATCTGGATATCTGGAATATTGGCTATCCGGGCAAATGGGTGACCCCACCAATTAATTGCTATACCTGCAAAGGTGCCGACTGTCAAGGCTCCAGATTAGGTTCCCTGCAAAAGTGCGCCAACAACAATGACCAGAATTGTGCCACAGTCTTTGCGAGCAATGGATCCGTGATCCTGCGAGGCTGCACTGATCAGCTGTACGCCGATGCTGAACTAACCCAATACTGCGATGAGACTCCAGGCAGTTGCAAGCAGTGCAAATCGAGTGGATGCAACAATGCCCAGCAGCTGGATGCCTACGTGGACTGTGTCCTTTGCGATGGTAGGGATCAGGCTGCCTGTGTTCGCAGTGTTGGCAACATTACACGTAAAGTATCCTGTCACGGCAGCTGCTTCACCGGACTCTATGCACGCTCCAAC